>JAFIDM010000001.1:62817092-62850102 GCA_023159025.1 Thereuonema tuberculata
GTGATACTGATCTTAGAGAAAGTAAAGTACTTATCAAAATCCCAATTCTTAAGAGATACATAAGCAAGATCTCATAATATCATAAGTTGAGAAACTGAAAAGATTTAAAATGGGGAGAAAAAATTGAAGAATAAGAATCGCCCAGAGGGGATCGAACCCACGACCTTCGCGTTATTAGCACGACGCTCTAACCAAATGAGATAACAGAAGTCGTTGCGACGCATTGTGGGATATGTGTCCACAGACAGACAGACAGACAAACCGAGGATATAAGGCGTCTTTCAGAAGCTGAAAAAAGGAAAATTTCCCACATGCACAGGGAAAATAAAAACAACAATTCATGTCTATAGCTTGTCAACGAAATGGAATTTAGAACGGCCGTTTCATCATTGTTATGAATCGTCAACCAAACTCACCATTTCGATGACAAGCTGAGAATAGCATGAAGACAGATGTGAGAGCCGACAGAAACAGATAAGAATATTCTTCGTTCCATTTGTCTTCATGCCTTTCTGAGGTTGTCATCGAAGTGGTGAGTTTGTCTGACGAGTCATAACAATGATGAAACGGTCGCTCCAGACTCCATTTCGTTGACAAGCTAAGGACATGAATTGTTGTTTTTATTTTCCTTGTGCATGGTGGGATAATTCCCTTTTCTTAAGAATAACTATTATTTCGAATATATTTCCTTGGCTAACATCTAATGCATCTATAATACACTAAAAACAATTATACACAAAATAAATACATTAAAAAAATGAGAAAAAGGTTAAGTCTATTTGAAAGAATATTGTCAATTAATCTTATAATATAAATAAAAAAGCGAACTTAACATTGTAGAAATATTTTATTGTTTCATTTATTATTTTATTTATTTTAACATTCCTACAACTATATATGTTCTTTCATTACTGTATTTTTCCCTCGTTGGTTGAATCATACAAATTTATTTGAACAACCCCATTTGATTTCTTAAATAATCTATCTAAAAATATTTTCCAACAAAAAGTTATTTGTCTATAGTTTAAAATATCCGGGTTCGACTCAAGTTATGGCTGCACATAAAAACCGCAACTAATAAACTCTTTTCATCTTTTGTTTCTGTTGTTTTTTATTATGCAAAACAGAATGAAAAAATGTTATTTCTATGATTATGCAAAATCTTTAATAAGAAATGTGAACTTTTATACATGTATACATCTTTTACACATCTATTTATATTATATACATAAAAAAGATACACAGTTAATGTACTTAATAATAATTTAGTGTCTCATTCATAATGACGTAATTGTTGTGAACAAGTAAAGATGTCTTTCTGAATTTTAATTTTTTTTTATTTAAATTTTTCCTTATAAATTTTGTTTTGTTGTTTCATCTTATTTAGATTTCATTTCTTAGTTATATAGTCAAATTCTTCTATATAGCAAGCATTTTAATTACAGATACTATATTAAAGTATCTGTATTATACTGTATTATAAGTTGATACTGTATAAGTTAATATTACTTTTCACTAAAATTATTCCTCAATCTGTAAATTTTTCATCATCAAACAGATAATTAGTGTCGTAAGTCTGTTTCTAAGAATCGAAAATCATAAATCGGAAGTGAAATTTTAGTTCTTTTGTCTCTATCCATGCTCTATATTCGGGAGATTCTAGTGATCCGAAGTTTAAGCATTAGAGTAGCCAAATTCTTTATCTCAGGACTCTTTAATAAAGAGCTTCAAGTCCTCCAAACGTGCAAGGGTTGGAGCTTGGATGCGATTTTATAAATAAATTATTATAAAAATATATAGAAAAGATTAAGTTTAATAAAGCATCGGATTCATTAAAGAATTTGATTGTAACAATCAATCAAAGTCACAAATTAAATTACTGAAAGAAAATAAAAATTATAAAAGAATTTGAAATTTCATAGAACATCATTACCTGTTATATAGAATTAAATAGAATTCTGAATAAATAAATGTTAAATTACAATGAAACAGATGACTCAAGGTTCTATTACTTATGTCTTAAATATAATACATAGATACTATTCATTGATTTACTTAAGATCTGAATTTGTAAAAGTAGTTTTAAACTACAGATTATCTATATTTCTCTGTTATATTTCAAAAACGTCAAAATATATATTGTGGACCATTAAATCACTACCTATTTATTAATATATATTATTATTAAATTATAAGAGCAATCTTATTTTTCTTACTCTTTCCCAATTATACATATATCATATATCGTATGCCAAAATATGTGAATAGGAAAATCTACAGTACAAAAAAAAAAAAAGAAAGAAAAGAAAAGAAAAAATAAAAATAAAAAAAAGTTAGCAATTGAAAAACTCTTCAATCTCTTACACGAGCCCTCATCAATGAGAATTTTTAAGTGTTCATTAATAGCCTCACGTAAATGTTATGTACTCATCCTAATGCTGCGTTTTTGAATCAATTTAATACATCAGTTTATAAATACATAATATTTTAATACATCACCCCATTAATTTTTGATTTTGAAGACTGCTACTTAAAACTAAACCAAGATATAATCAAGATATTTAAATAAAGGAGTAACCTACAATTAGTTGGAGGTCTAAATGCTCAGGATCATGTAGTACACTTGCTAAATTCCAAAGTGTGGTCACATTAATTTCTGGCACGTCTAGAATGCTCCAAACTGAGAAGTCATCGTCCGTGTCACTGGTACATTCAGTGGGAGGACATTTGTTAAATTCGATTTTCTTTTTCAAATCAAAGATGCGTTGATTGTAGGAAAATGGGTAGAAGGGGCAGATGAGAATTGCTGGGAACTCGATCGTCTGCTTGCGAATCACTTCAATGCTGGTAGTGACAGGGGTACTGAGGTAATATTCAATTCTACTGCGTACTTGTATAAAGCATAGCACTGCACTCGCTACGATTGCTACACTCCACACTGCCTTTCTTGCAAGTCCGTAACGACAGTCCAGTAAGTTACGGAGGCCGGGAATGGACACTTCGGCCTCTGCCTGTCTCTTTTCGCAAGTTCGGCATCGCTTGGACGGCATTTTCCATTCACTGAGTCCACAACCAACACCCATCAAGGTTAGGTTTCATTTACAAATAAACAACACGTGACTAATTTGAATCAATAAACGCACTGGTGGACCAGTGGGCGGATGCTAGAAGCAATAGTCCGCAACAAATTGGATTTCAATTATTTACCCATTTTCATCAATTATTGAGATGAACTCCCACGTCACTAAGTCTTTGAAGACTAAGGCAAAGAAATAGCTTCAGAAATGAACAGAATCTGATGTATGCCAATGTTATTTTTTCCATTGATTTTATGTCAATGACTTCAATTAATCATTGGATAATAAATGTTGGTAACAAAGGCTTCAATTAAGATATTGTCAACCTTAACAATTGTCATAAATAACACATGATTTTTAGTTGCATGAGGTCCCAAGTACAATTGAACGATACAGCCTTGAAATCAAACATGAAGCATAAAATGAAAAATACAAGTTTGCCTTTTATCCGATAAACATAACAAAGACAAACTTCGATTAAAACAGAAAAAAAAGAAATATGATTTATTAATATCACTCATAATGAATACAGAATGGTTTTTAGTGCAAAAGACTAACGAAGACGATCCTTCTTCAAAATTCTTCCAATACCTCCCAAATTGTAAAATAAATTTTAAATAATAAATAAATATATAAACCACATAACTATAAAGTGTAAAAAAACTCAATTCATCATCACATATCACTATATTTTGCAGAAAAATACTATTTTGCTTCATCAGGCTTAATACAAATAAAACAGAATAATACAAACAAACGATAAGTAGGCAAAGTTATAAACAAAAAGGCAAGTTACAAAACAATAAATGTTGGTAACGTTACCATGTTTACAATTCAAAACAAATACTTGTTGCGTATACACTGTTTAAAACGAAAAACAAAATAAAATATTCCAATTATTTAAAAATTTCTTGATTTTTACAATTGTTATTGAACTTTTCTAACAAAAAAGGGCTTATTTCTATTTATAGTACTTGTGGCGGAGTATATTTCGGAAATACCGGAAGGACTTTACGTGAAAGAGTTAAAGAGCACATTAGTGCCTTTGAAAATAGGCACCATGCAACTTTAGATTGGGCGAACCATTGCATAAAGTTTGGACATAATCCGGACCCATTAGTGACTAATGAAATATATTAAAGTAATTCCTCTCAGCAAGTACCGTAATAGGGAAGACTTCGTGAGAAGGCATCTTAATCTTCGAAAATAGTCAATTTACACATTTAACTATTATTAAATTCTAATTAAAAACTATGCAAATTTTACCTAATGTTCGAATCGTCCCACGCGCAATTGACAAGTCCACTCGGGTCCAATGTTCTCTTTTTTTCCTCTTTTTGTTTACGGGCAAAGTATACTTTCAATCAGGAGGAAGCGTATTCTAAAACACACACAATTACATCCCTAAGGGAACTAACACAATTTTTACTAACTAAATCAAACTACATCAAATACAAATTCTAACTATAAATTAATATAAATTCTATACATACTTTGTTACACTCCCCCTTGAAAAAGTTTTACTTTTTCAATTCCGACGACATATCAGTTTCAAGTTCTAGAGGGTATAACAACTGAATTGGTCTTTTCACGTACACGATTACTCACAAACGGTTTCCATTTATGCGGTTCTCCACGAATCCAATGCAACACTACCATGGAATCCGTCCAATAATTTGTGAGAAACGATTTCTCCCCCACAGCACGCTTCACTGTACTCATTAGGCGTACACATAACGCACAGCGAGGCACTGTTAACTCCTGAATGTCTGGAAGTTCACTCACCCATTGATACCTCTGAAGTTTGAGTGACGGCTCAATTTCGTCATTCCATACAATGCTGTGCTTCCACAGTTCTTGAAATAGACACTTTAATCGGACGGTAAATGGGCCCACTAATCCTAACGGGTCGAAGATGCGCGCCATAGCCCTTAGGACAGTCCGTGTCGTCGGCGGTTTTTCCCGAAGAAACTCCACAATTTCGCTAACATCAAATGAAAGCATATCCTTCCATTGATTCCACTGCATCCCCAGAACCTCCACATATTGTTCTTGAGATCTTTCATTGTGTTCCCCCCGTACCTTCGATTCTTGCAATTTCACTGCGCAGCTCTGGTGAATTCGTAGCCCACTTTCTTAGGTTAAATCCCACTTCATTCATAATTTGTCTACTTGTATAGTAAAGATGTCGAAATCTGATGGTACTGATTTCACAAGATCGTCCACATAAGCACTATTCAATAATCCTTCAATTACAGCTGGCTCAGGCGATTCAACACTATTCAAATTACACTTCAGCGTTGCTGCGAGCAAAAACGATCCACAGTTCAATCCAAACAGTACACGTTTCAAGCGGTAGGTTACAGGGTCAACGGATCACCTGGCTTCCAACTTTGAGGGAGCCAAATGAATCTGGCAGCATCACGGTCTTTTGGATCGATTTCCACTGAAGAAATGCTTTTTTCATGTCCGCAGGAATTGCAACTCTATATTGTTGGAACCGCAATAACACATCTAACACGTCTGGATTCAAATGTGGCCCAGTGTGTAAATAGTCATTCAAGGATGGATTCCCGGAGGAGGCATCGAACACAAGACGAAGTTTCATGGTGTCGTGGTTTGTACGAAATACGGTCTGATGTGGGATGTAGTACATGGGAGCACCATTTAACTCAGGATTTAAAACAACTTCGGCATGGCCACAACGCAGTTAGTCCATCATGGGGTCATGATATGTGACGATTTTCGTTTCCTCTCGAGAAAACCTTCTACTGAGGGTATGGAACCTTCGAAGCCTCTGCTCTGTTTGAACACAGTTCCGTGATAGATGCACTCTGTATCTATCCTCAACATAACATATTGTATTGTACAGTTGCTGCTCAACTGGATCCACTACAGCTGCACACGATTCGTCATTGTTACGCCTAAACTCTCCACTTTTCTATTTCGTTGCAGAGTTGTTTATTCAATCAGCACTTTGTACATACACATGCATCGATTGCACTGTCACACAGTTTGTTACAGTTGATTGTTGGTCTTCCGGTCCGTGGAGAAGCCAACCAAACACACTTTCAACTGCAACAAGTCGATCGTTGATACGTTCGATCTTTCCGGTAACAACAGCCTAGTACAGGTCTCCGCCAATAAGAATATCAATATCGTCCATATCACACGTAGTACTTGAACCTGAATCTGCCAACCAGAGACCTCGCTTCGCCATTTCTCGCAATAAACACTCATTCGGTACGAGTGAATACGTGGAGCACACATTGTCCGATTCCCGCAATGTTACTTCAACTCTATGAATTCCTTTACGGTCAAATAAACATACCGGTACATGTGCCTATGATAATCACGGCGTCCGGTTGACCCATGATCAAACACGTTCACATTTATCGTCTCTATTCCAACTTGCGTCGCTCCGACTAGCTTCGATAGACGTTTACTGATAAAGCTGCGTTGACTTCCTCCATCTAACATAAGCCTAGCACGGACTTGTCTATTATTTGCATCAACCAATACAACTGCCGACTTCAGTAAGACGACATCGTTTGAACCTTGATTAATGATTTGGTTAATGCTGACCTGTGTCATTGCGATTTCCGTCGCAATTGAATTTTTGTTTGCAGTTACGTTCAGCTGAGGGCACAATGCCGTGGGATGAGACCCTTTACACGAACAACACTTCGCCTTTTCTCTCCGAGTTGTGACCCGGCCACAAACAGTTAAAACATTTCTTCGCTGCTTTAATTCTGTCCATACGTTCTTCTAACGTTTTGACAGTACAGATAGCCATGAAATGTGAGACGCTATCACAAATCATACATGAGCGCGGTCTAATAGCATTATCACTAGTTGTCACGGTCAGCGCCGCGGTCGACGCTGTAACCCTCGGTGTATTTCGAGGAGCGATTTTTCCTCTCTTTTTCCACTGTCGTTGTAACCACTATCAGTAATATTAATCAACTGTATTCTTTCACGCAGTTCCACTTCCTCGCGTAGGAAATCAATTAAAGTGTCCATCTTACTTTGACCCGGACGCTTCGTTCGGCGGGCCCATCCCAACTGCAAGTTTCTCGGCAAACGCCTCATTAACGTAGGCACAAGAATGCTACTGCATGCATTAATGTCAACATCTAACGATTTTAATCCCAAAACTTTAATTTCTACTTCATCATAAAATTTACGAAGACTCACCGTTTCGTTTCTTGGAGCAGATAGTTGAAGTAAGGCTGCAGTCATTCCGTCCATTATCTGTTCAGTTCGGCCAAAGCGATCCCTTAACCTGTCGATCGCATTACTGTAGTTGCCATCGGTTATGGGCAGTCCCTCAATGCATCGAAGTGCGTCGTCGATTAACACACTTCTCAGATAATTGAATTTGTCAACTATACATAGTTCAGCCTTTTCGTGCACTGCTGTAGAAAATGTATTCCAAAAACTTGGCCACTTAAGTATATCTCCACTGAATTTAGGCATATCGAATTTTGGGAGTCTTATTGTGAGTCCTTCACGTAATGATGGAGAAGGGATTCCGCTCGATTAACAGAAATACCGCCTACAGAATGGTCACCACAAATTATCCTGCGCATTCTTGTTAATCACGTTATAACTAAATCTTCATATTCTTCCACAGCAACTAATTCTTCATCCGCTTATCTTCAGCAATTTCACTTCGAATTTCTCATTAAGAGCTTCTAATTTGGTTTGTTTAATCTTCAATTTTTCATGCAGTTCCTCGGCCAATCCTGCGTCTTTAGAATCGAATGCTTTTTTCAGATCGCTTTCCATTTTTCTAATGGCGGCTCTCACAGCTCCTCTTCGTCGGCTAAGATCCGTCGCCATCTTGCCCTGGTATCGCTGGTCACACAAGATCCACTTCAACAATTCCCGGTAACAATTGCACACACTGAAATCCACTGAAACTAGTCCACTGTTAAAGTTCACTGATTGTGCCAATTAATCCCGGGTTTCGGCACCATAAAGGATACCGCTTTAGTAATTCCTTTCATCAAATACCGTAATAGGGGTAGACTTCGTGCGAAGGCATCTTAATCTTCGAAAATAGCCCATTTACACATTTAACTGTTATTAAATTCTAATTAAATGCAAATTTTACTAATGCAAATTTTACTAAATTCTAAATTTTTATTTTGTTTATGCATTTGCCACATTTTCAGGTGGTCTATTGCATTATTTTTGTAGTACAGTTAAATTAAAATCAAATTGAAATGTTCTTTTCAAATAATATAAAACCTTCAAGAGAAGTTTCGGCTTCATGCATGAATACTTTCTGAATGATCTTGATCACAAATGGGGTTCGACTTAAGACTGAGTTTTTATATTCGCTTGCGTTTTTCTTTCCATTGCTTGTAAAGAATGTTAGACCAAAATCTACAACACTCTGGAAGCAATGATTAACATGAGTGCATTCAAACACTTCTTCCAAACAGATCATAGACCAATTTACAACGTCCACAAAAACAGAAGAATCTGTCTGCAGCAGCATCTTCTTATCAGTTTTTCTCGAATTCACACATTCGAGACTAAAGATATATTAATGCGTAGTTCAATGGATTGAGATTAAGGTCAAGAGATTATCGGGTATCGGCAGTTCCTAGATCAAAGTCTCACCTGATTGGTCCTCCAGCACCGGATCGAGCTGAGATTGGTTTTTGGCTCTGGGAATCCAATGTCTTTGTATACATACAGTATATACCTACTTTTTTTGAATCAAGTTGATTAGATTTGTTACTTGTTAAGCTGTCTCTGATCACGTTATTTTAACCTCACAACAATATGAAAATATTGCAATAAGCGAAAGTACATCAAAACTTAATAGTACATCAAAGTCTCAAAATAAAAGAAGAAAAGAAGAATATTCATTATAATTCTGTCTTAATACAGTTCACCATCTTTTATTATTTTTTCCCTTGTAAAGGGAATGAGAAATATATAGGCTATTCTTAAATAAATCCAAATGAATTCCACTGTAGAACACTTGGGTCTTTGCCATTCATGATTTGCAGTCTTAGGTAATCACTGTTAGGTTATTTAAGAATCCATATACATCTCTGTCTATTAAATAAAAAAAAACTTCCTTTCTGTCATATATCATATACCCAATCATAAATTCTTAAAATTAAGTCAGATAATGATTTTAGAAAGCCAACTATAGCTTGAATTAAATACAATGTAATTGCTTCATTTGAAGCTCATGCATGTCTCAAATCTTTAGATGAAAATTTCATTTTTTTTTTTGGAGTTACCCTCACTGAATGGTTACATTAATTATTATTGGTTTGTAATTCTGCCCATACGCTTAATACGCTTAAGGTAAAAATAAACTGAATTGAGTTTACTAAATTTAAACTCTTTACTTACGAAATTTACGGCCGATTTCTTCAAATAAGTCCAGGATTAAGTTGAATTGAATCCATTAGATTTGTAACATGAGCTGTTTGGAGAAACCGAATTTTGGTAATTGTACGCTACCTCAATGATTGTGTCACTGACTGGAATGTAAACCCACTCCGATACAGGCAAAATTTTCCAGGCGATCTAAAAATGGATTTTTTTTTTTTAAAAAACAAACCCGGCCTTTTTCATGATAACTACGCTTTTTAAAAAAACGCTTTTATATACATCAAGAAGATGATTCCTAGTTGGCCCTGCCCAAAATAAATCCTGTATTTTTTCCTGCAGAGAACTATTTCAAGACAAACAATTTAGTCAAATTAAAAACCCAAAATTCAATCATAATTTTCCTTTTCTTTCATTCTTTTTTTTTCGGATGTACTGAGTGGGAGGTGGGGGAAGGTAGGAATATCATCTTTCTCCCCTTAGGCACTCCAGCAATATGAACGCTAATGCTCAACTGATATTCTTAACGAACCACCGTTCAAAGAAATATACTTTCTTTAAATCCTAAATAAATTTAAGATAAATTGAAGAAAGTGGATGAAATAAATAAAATTAAAGATGTAGTTCAGTAACACTATATGAATAGTTAACTATCTTGGCCGCGTGGTTGGCGATGTCGCTATGACATTGGCTTCTCACCTCTGAGTACAGGTGTTCGGTTCTCAAGTGGGTTTCGTGATGGTGGACGATCCGCGCTGGCCAGGTTTTCTCGGGGTTCTCCCGTTTCCTCTGCACTTCTCCCACCATACTTTCTCAGTCTTTCTCTCCATCTGTCCTTATTTCTGTGGGATAGTACAATAGACCTCCGGTCGCAGTGCTTGGCTTCTCTGCCACCCACATTCACTACATAACAGCATAACTGCCTTCATTTAAATGGAAATGGAGGAAAGCAGGTCAGATATGGAAAATACAACTAATATTGAGAAAGTAATAAACAACATTACTTTGATATTTATTTATTTTTTTTTACCACACGATTTTTAATTTAACACAAATGCTCTTGTCAAGACAAGTATTAAACAAGGGGGAGGAAGGGGAAAGTAATTAAACTAATAACAACGGTTTCAGTAAACTATTCCGTTTTAAACTAGTTTACTGAACTAGTTTATTTATTTATTTTTATTCAGAAGACGTCAAAGGATTTATTTAAGAGTTTCTCCAGTCGAAAAGTTTTCATAAATTCACGTTCCGGTTTGTCGTAATGAAAAATAATACTTCTTTTAAATGAAATTTATGAAATTATTAAGAAGACAAACCTCTCTCCTGTTCCCTCCAGAATGTTCTTCTCTGGTTTCTGTCAGATGTTCAGTTCCACCAACTAATTGGACTGGTTCTTTTTTCTCTTCTGTTTCTTATTTCGATTCCCTCCAGAAAAGCAAAAGCAAATTATACTTTCAGTTCTTATTGAAAACCCCCTGAATACTTTAACGAAAAACACCAGCTTTGGAATGGGAAGATCATTAGAATACAAACCAAAATATTACATCTCTTTAAATTAAATTCATTAAAATAAAAAATTAAAATTGATTTCATACAGAACATTAACTCAAAATTGTTTAACTGTTAATAAGGATGACAGGTTACTATTCCATCTGTAATACTTTAATAGTTAAAATAACTGTATACAAACAATCTCTTCAAGTTTTCAAGATCTGTCTGTGCACAATTCACTTCCTTAACGCATTCCTCTGTGTTTGGAAAATAATTTTTATTTCCTGTGAAAATAGAAACGTCCGCGACAGGAATTGAACCTGTAACTTTCTGATCCGAAGTCAGGCGTCTTATCCATTAGGCCACGGGAACTATATTCAAATTATTGTCATTAAATATATCTTAACACTCCCTCTGTGTGTGACGGAATAAGAGAAGAGCCAAAGGAAAAAAAATAACTCATTAATTTTACCCTACTAGATTAAAATTTTAAATTTCAATGTTCATTTTTTTTAACCTACTAAAAGCGTAGGCCACACGAGCATTAGATACAGAAATTCGCCCTCAGCGACGAACTGAAACGACATTTCTCGATATGAATGAAGAAGTTGAAAATGACGGGCAAATACTCTATCTCAACTGAAAGCCGTCACATTGTTATCCCATCATTGTTGACGGATCGTATACGCTAGTTGTGAAATAATCTTCTTTCTAGCATTATATTATTATAATAGCATTATATTATTATTATTAAATTATTATATTTTTCAGACCTTCATTTAATTATCCCAAGGTTTGATGACGTTATCCTAAATTATTGCTGTCCAATACAATCGAACTCTCTCTGAAGAAGCAAATATCCGATCTTTCACAATCAAAAAATATCGTTATCTTCGTAAACAGATTGTCAAACAAAGAATAGACTTATAAATATCTACATATTTCAAAAAAGAAAAAGAATAAAAAAAGGTTCATAAACAAGAAACAATTATGAACAATGAAAGAAAAAAATTATCTGCCTGATTTTCTAGCTCTTCTTGTTGTTTCCATTTGTAATAATTTTATAATTACTTATTTTTTCAATCAGTAAATTAGTGATGTCTATTAATAAAAGCGTGGGCCCGGTAGTCAAGTGGTCAGTGCGCTTGGCTGCGGGTTGGAGGTGGCGGGATCGATTCCCGGCCTCGGCGGAGGACGGGGATTTTTCCACGCTCCTTTCATCTCCAAACGGGTCCTAGGGTCTACCCAGCCTTCTATAAAATGGGTACCGGGTTTCTTTCCCGGGAGTTAAAGGCGGGCGGGCGTCGGGCTGACCACCCGACCTCAACTTCGTCCCGTTGGTTACGAATCGCTGGAGCCTGACCTCCTGCGCCCCAATAGGCCTGTTCAGGCCTGCAGATAGGGGGACTTTAACTTTTTATTAATAAAAGCACTTATAAAATATTGAAGATTAACTAAAAATGAAAATATAATTTAACATTTGTTAAATTGTTTAAGAATGTTAACTGAAGAATGAAAAATAATGTTAGAAGAAAAATATAACTAACGTTAAATTTACTAAATGTTTATTATTCCATTATTACATTAATAATATTTTAATATTTCAGTATTTTGCCAAAAGAAAAAAAAAAAAGAAGCCAACTCTTCTTAGAATTATTTTCCTTGATATAAAATTCCAATTTACAAGGACTTTTTTTACCCCTAATTAATCATTAATCATTAAACCATTAATCAAAAATATTCAATTTAATTTAACATTAATAAAAAAAAAGAGATAAATTATAAGTGTCAGTGAAGGAAATCTGTCAACAGATTCCTGATGATTTTTTTATTTGTTAGTAATTTATGTCTTAATTAATAAGCAATCAGAACTTAGTGACAGGGAATATTAGATTTCGTTTGCCTATTGCAATGATTCGTCGGGGAGGTTGTGGATTTGACGTTGACGGTGGCGCACTCTTGCGTCGATCTAGGGCTTGTTGCACTAAAGTAGCACAAAGTTCGATCAGCTGTAGAATAGTCAGGAAGCAGAAACCAAGAAACAAGGCCAGAGTACCACCCACTTCCGAGATGAGAGAAAAGAAACTCTGTGTTAAAAACGTTCTTACGATACTAACTGTGTTGTCCTGTACCAGAACTTTAATCCAGGTAGCATCGCTCTTTTCCATGACGACATCTTGCGACATGATGTAGACAGTCTCCACGCATTTGATAGGACATTTGCCACAGAACTTATTTAAATCGTTGTATACTTTAAGAGTGGAGGCGTAGGTTTCAGCAGCTTCTTTGCTTTTGCTACACAGTGGGTAATTGGTGTCTTTAAGATAAGGAAGTCTGTAAGAAAATATAGAAACAAAATGATTACAGAATTTTATTGATTCTTACTAAAAATAAACTATAAAATTACTTTTCATTCTTATAGATTCTTATCATTAGCTTCCAAAGTAAATAAATAGGATATGGACAGATATTGCTGATTTATGTAGACATTGTTTCCTTTTCACGAAGTTAGTGAAAGATTTTTTGACGTGCATTTGACTGGGCATCAAATGTTAGGACAAACATGAAATCCTAAACTACAATCAACTTTGGGAAGTTTCTTTTCTGCAATTAAATGAAGGAAGATATAATACTTATTTTTCTTTTTAAGTTGAATATGATAAGCTATTATCGTAGGATAATCAAGCTAACATGTGTCAGTTAAAGACCACCTACAAAAAAGATATCTACATAACTTGTATCTCCAAAAAAATATCCTCAACAAAGGCTAATAGTTTATATGACAATGAAAACTACAAATGAGCCGTCATTGTGGAACTATTAAATGGTAATATTTTATTATAACTTATTACAGATATGAGGATGACATCTTTGCTATTGTTAAAAAAGACAAAAATTGATGAAATATTTGGTGTTATTAATAATTTTATTGTAGATTTAAGTTTTGAACTTGAAACGGAAAGCAATAATAGTTTAACATTCCTGGAAACAAAAATTGTAAGAGAGGGAAAGAGAACTGATATGTTTAGAAAACCTAGACATGCAAACAAGGTCATTGATTTCAATTCCAATATATCCAATAATGTTAAAAAGAATATTTATTTAATTATTTTTTTAGAGCTTTAAGAATATGCATTAATAAGAGACTTTTCAATGAGGAAGTTCAATATTTTTTTCAATTATTCTGTAGGTCCTGAGAATATAGTTAAATCAATTTACGAAAAAAGAAATTTTGTATATTATAATGATGTTAGCAGGAATTAAGGTTAAAAAAATGATAATATCTAAAATGTTTGCATTACATTTACTGGGAATATTAATGAAAAGATCAGAAAGCTTTTAAATAAATATAATATTAGGATGCTTAAAGGCTATAACAAATTGAAATATCGCAATAGTGATGAGAGCATAAATAAATTTCAAAAAACTAAAATACTAAAAACTAAAATAGTATTCTTTGCCTATGTAGGATGAAAACAAATCTTTAATTTATAAGCATAAAAAAAAAAAATTACTAATCACACCCCCAATTTTGACCAAGTTAAAATAATAGATAGAACCAAATCGATTTTCTCACTAATCGTTAGGGAATCTGGCATATAATCGACTTCCCTACATAAAGGTTGAAAATGGCTGCCAAAGCAGCCGAAATATCTTCTTCTTTAAACGGTTTTTTTTTGTAAATTTACGACGAAAAATATTACATTATATCATGCTTGGATAAACTTTATTAATGGGAAAGTTTTTTAGTAAGATGAATTGTTATGTATCCCATTTCCCATTATGATATATTCCTTAGATCATGTTTATTTATTTTCAAGTTATCTGAACACATATTAAGTCAATTTAATGACAATCAGTAGTAAAGATTCTACTTTGCCGTAATAGAAATATCAAGGGGGGAAAAAAACCGCTAAAAATAATAATGTATTCAGGTTAAGGTGTTTAATACAAAGGAGTGGATGAGTTCTGAATACAATTATAAACATAAATGAATGGGAAAATATTATATTTGCGTTTCTAGATAAATCAGTATGAACTCCTCAGTGCATCAGTTAATACATGCTTGTGTTATTTCATAATTTACCCTAATACACAGTAATAGAGTGAGGGGGTGATATATGCAACTGACAGTTTGAAAAGTTAAAACTAAGTAAATATCTTACCTACAAGTTGAATTCTGTAATATACTCTTCTCAATGCAGGATGTCCAACATCTCGTAGACGCCTCTGAATCAGTACAGGGATTTTCACTTGTACTTACACGGATGTACTATTCATAAAATAAAAGAATAGAAGTATTCTATTATAAATAAATAAATAAATAAATTTTCCACTTACGTAAAAGTATTAGAAAGAGATATGAGAAATTTAAATAAAAAAAAAATGACATCAAAGCCATTAATTAGCTTTTAACTCTACAAAATCACAAAGTCTTGGTTAAAATTTAACTTTGCATTCCTATGTAATATGGCGTAGTGGAATCTTGTTCCATTCTCAACTATATCTTTCCACGTAGAGTCCCAAAGCTTTAAATCGGCTGCAGCACAAGGGAATAATATTTAGATTATTGTGTATAAATATTTGATCTATTCCAGTCCTACCATTAATATTACTGGTGAAACTGGCAAATTTTTTTCATACCTTGACTAAAAAGAGATATTTTTTTTTTTTTTTTTAAGTAAACTCTTTTTCTTGTCAAATCTTTGTTTTTTTCGGAGGAAGTTTTAAGCCGAAATATTTTTGGGGATCTAGTAAATCCTAGTAAAGATATCCCGACACATTTTTTTTTTTAATTCATGATTTTCCCTAATTTTATAAAACAAAGCAAACTCATGGAAAATTTTCGAAGTTGGTGATTCGTGGAACTTTCCAAGAAAATACTGTATGTACAAAAGGGGATGTTTAAAGAATTAAGAGAAATGGATGGGTGACGATTGGCGGAAAGAATGGCCCCGTATCTGCTTATGATGCCATAGAATCGAAGCCTTGAGAATTAGTGTGGGACCATCAGAAGAAGCAAGTTTTGTCCTAGGTAGATGTGGTCAGCGTATTGCCAAGCAGCTTGAGGGTTGTCCGCCTTGTATTTAGCTATGGCAGCCGTATTTAGATGAGAATTCCTTGGATAACGACAGGAACTGTTTCCATTTCGAGCTCGGGGGGCTGAATGTTGGCGTTGATCTGCTAAGGACGAAGGGAGAGTCTTGTGGTATGATGGCGTTGATCCGTTGGGGACTAAGGAAGATTCCCATGTTGAGTTGTTGTATCTCTAACTTGTAAGATGGCGTTGATCCATTAGGGACAAAGGAAGAGTCCCGTTCCTAGTTGTTGCAGCTATATGATCCGTTGGGGTAGAAGAGGATTAAAGTGCCCAGCTGTGGTAGCTTTATTTCGGCGCTGATTCGTTGGAGTGCGAAGGGTTGTTCGTGTTTACCTGTGGTAGCCAAAGATTACAGTGGTTCCATGGGATGACGTATATTGGTTCCTATGTTGCTGCATGTTTTTAGAGTATTGCGGAAGATCGTCCCGTCTTCGTGCAACTGAGAGTTTATCACGTATGAACTGTGAAACTGTTGAAAACTCGGTTATCCAAATTGGTGTAGTTTAAAGTTTAGTAGAAGCTCCATAATATATGTTCTTATGTAATTTGTAAAGCTGGCGGATTATATTTTGGACTTGCTCGCAACAGCTAATTTCGACTGGCCCGGTCCTACTAGGAAATTTTTAAATCAGGTATGTGGGCTATTTTGTTGATTAAAGTTCTTTAGATGTAATCCTGGTTTTTCAATATTGTTTAATATAAATAAAGAGTTTTTAAGTTGTTTTTAAGTAACCCGAGATTTTCTGTTGTTATTTTTAAAAGATCTAGCTTATAATTTGAGTTAATCCTTTCTATTTCCCAGAGTTCGGATACATTTGATTAATTGGAAGTTTCTTTAGACGGATATTGATTTCTGTAATTTGAACTTAATTTCTAATGAATTTATTAGGTACATAATAAATGTAAGTTTTACTTAAAAGAGCAACCGTACATTACTTAGAATCGATTTGTGAGAGGAAATAAAAAGGGATTTTTTTTCCTTTACCTGTTTCATAGCAAATGTTACTGATGTTTCCCTCATAGGGTGGATCATCTGACCAACCTCGTTGAATAAATAATGGATAGGGATATCGTCTTTCTGATGAAGCAACATCTTTAATAGAGGAAAAGAATAATAGAAAATAGAGCACTTAAAAAAAATCAATGAATTTCTTTTAACAAAGGATTTGATTTATGTTTAAGAGGCAGTTTCTTTTACTAACACTTCTAAAGTATACTTCTGATAAATCAATCTACATCATATTCTTATTATTTTTTTATTATTATTATTATTTTAACATATGGTAATAAGTGTGATAGAGGGAGATATCAATGTGAACTAGCACATTTGATAATAAATCACGAAGAAAAATAATTCGCTTTAAAAAAATGTCTGAAATTTTGTAATGCTATCTATCTGATAGTAGCTGAGTGCTTCCAGCTTTTTTCACAAAATTATAGGCCTACTTAACATTCTAACATTCTAACTAACATTAGTTTAGAATTCAGTTAAAAGAAAAATAACACTTGACAAGTCAATATTTCCTTTTACTACATGTGAAGATATACAATGTTATATTATATCTTAATGCAAAATGATATTATTTAAAAAAAAAAAAATGTCTGTTGAGGGAAGCTTGTCATGTTAAAAAAGTATTCAAAACTAATAAACTAAAATTCTCACAAAAATAAGTATTTTAACAGGCAGTAATGGATTGACTTCCAAAAATAAAGACTTTTTATTTCTCATCTTTTAAGAATTTTCTTTAATTACAGAAATACTTATCTATTTCAACTTTCACAAGTTTTAAAATAAATTATATATTTATATTAATACTGAAAAAAATCCCATCATTGAGTTTGCTTTCACGCCTTGGACTTGTCATCGAGGGTAAATCTGGCTGATGATTTCTAACAAGAACGGAACAGCTGTTCCAGATTGCCGTCGATGATAGCTCAAGGCGTGAAAGCAAACTCAATGTGTATTCTTTCAATTTAAATTATGTAATTCCTAAAACACACACGCAGAGATCTTCTTGAACTACAAAACTTCATTATATCTCACTGATACAGTACTTTTTCTTTAAATAGAAAAAGGTTTCTATATTGATAAACACAATTTATCATTAGGAAATTACCATTAAGTTTAACTGACTTGAGGATTCAGCTCAATCACAAATATTACCAAATATTAAAAATAATTATGCTAATAGTTGCAATGATACTTATCGTATTTGTCCGTTTATCATAATAAATCTTTCGTTTTACTTTAATTATTGTCTTTTATAACACTATATACATCGACGAAGCACACTTTTACGTCTGCCATGGCTCAGATTCTTACGACACAAACGAACACTCACGTAATATCTATAAAGTTTATCGAAATTCTTACAAATTAGACTAACCACAATAACGATCAAAAATGACAGCTAAGATAGTAACACTTACTGAATGCTTAATTTTTATTTTAAAAAAATTGGCAAAATTTAAAGATTGAATTTTTCAAGATACGCAGGTTAATGAGAATGCACTAAAACAGTGTTGATTATATCATATAATATCATGAATAACTTAAAAATAAAACAATAAATATGTTAAGTAAACAGTTTAAATAAAGTGATTCTCAATAATCCTACTTGAGAAGATTTGTCTGCATTTTAATTGATTTTAGTTTTACTTTAGTTATTATATATTTAATTGTAACTTAATGTTAAACTGAACTAACAGATTTTTTTGTTGTTGTAGTTTTCTTTTTTTTAATTTAGTTTTTTTTAATTTTTAATTGACTTCTAAATATATAGTAGTTTGTTTTGTTTTGTTTTTTAATTTTCTAATTTTTTAGAAAAAAACGTATTAATTTACCGAAATAATTAAACTAGAATATTTAATTTAATTAAGTTACCATAAATCTCCAATATACAGCACTGACATAAATACCGTATAACATAATCAGCTGTAATCCATTATAAGGTCCATCGTATGTAATTGAGTAATCTGTAAGAATTAAAATAATTACTTAAGTTAAAAATTTAGAATAAGAATATTTGTAATAAACAGTAAATTCTAAATAATTTTAATTATCGTAATCATCATTAAATGTTGGGAAGGAGTTACTGCAAGTTAATTCATATTTTTATTGAAATATTAATAGTATCATTTTGTAATTTGAATCTAATAAAATACAGTCGGACCTCGATATAAGGTCACCCGCATATAAGGTCACCCCGCAAATAAGGTCACTTTTCTAAAGTCCCGGCTCATTGAAAAGGAATTCTATGATATGGATTATCGGATATATGGTCAGCTCTTAAATACCGTAATCGCATATAAGGTCACTTTTGTCTGTGATTTCAGTGCCACACTGTTTCAATTCCAAGAATTTTTCCATGGGTACGATCTTTTATCGGCGTTATTTCTCCTACTGACGGAGGGAGAGCTTTTTCACAAACCACTTCATCCCCTCAAATTCTGGATATTTCTCCGCCCCCATCGCGTCACATGTCCATCGTAATCACGTGTCCACCACGTTTGTTCACCAGGAAGTCGAAGGAAAGGATCTCATTCCAACCGTTTCTGTCTTGTGTTATGATGTCGACAAAAAGAAAAACGTTGTTTCTATCAGAGAAAAAGAAAATCTTTGAAGATTTTGAAAATCTAATGTATCGAAAGCATGTTTTGCCAAAGAGCGTGGGATACCACGAACGACTTTTTAACAATATTCTGTCTCGAATACCGATGCAGAAACATGTAATGGATAGAGAAAAAGGAAGCGTTCATCACCGTATGAGAAAGTTGAAGAAGGCCTTCTCCAATGGATAAAATTTGCTAGAGCACATAAATGTACCTATATCGTGCTTAGTACTGAAAGAAAAAGCTCTAGAAATAGCCAAATGAAGAACATTTTCAGAAACTACAAAACTTAGAAACATTGTACAAAAGATGAAACCAAAATCGCGACAGTCCTGTATTATGGATTATTTTAAGTAAGGTCAGTTGTACATCAGTACTTTGCTTGAGCATACTAGTACTATTTGTATACAACTTTATTCCAAATTAAAATTTTTAAAAAATAATTTCTTTCTGATTCCATTAATTTTAATTCCTCAATCTACGTTCATTTGGTAATGTTTATTTTGGTAACTGAGCAATTTCCTTGCTTCATAATCTTGTGGATGGCACGTTTACCAATAATACCACCTCGGACAGTTTCACCTTTATACATTTGAAGGCTGATTTAGGCTACAACATGCCTATTAAACCCAAGTTTTTTTTCATGATCTAGGAAGCTTAGGGTTCCGCGAAGTTTTTCAAATTGCCTTCGATGTCATGGAACGTTGTTTTTAATTTTTTTTTTGATGTTCAAAATTGCACTCTGTCTTACTCTACCCTACATTATTTGGTTTGGATTGAAATTTGTAAATCTTCCCTTATTGGTAGGACGCTGGTTATTTTCTATGTGACAGTGCACATTATGCGGAGTATGCTGCGACAAAAACATTCACAACATATTCCATATTTTGCAACATACATCAGTTTGACGGTGATTCCATCGAAAATTCACAAAATATACAAAACTACTCATAACTCGAAAACTACACAAAAAACCATTACACACATGGGGTATTTCCTTGTACCCCCAGATGTCAGGAATCTAAAAAAAAATTTTGGACGTCACCGTTTGGACCACCCTTTATAGTAGATATAGTAGATGTATATATAGTAGATTACAATGTATTGATCTTATAAATTTATTAACAATGAAACACACTATCAATTATTTTAGAAAAGGAAACTCAATTATCAATTATAGTGATCCCACTGTAACGTCAGTTGTGGGCACCAAATGGCGTAATGGTAGAATTAGAATCGATTGTACATTCCATTGTTTAATGCAGGAAAAATTACATTTGCGGAAATTTGATTAAAAAAAATATCTGATTTACCTCCATGTTTACTTAAATATATTATTTTTTTACAAATTTTTATGATTAATTTCAGTTATATTGATACAATTTGTAATATTTATTTCTATTTACTTATTGTTTTCTGACGATGTGAAAAGTGAAAACAGTGATGTGAAAACGCGCTTAGCGTCACTGCAAACAGACTGTATCGATGCTAATCCTACCTCCGCGGCAGCAGATAGTCTTTCGTTATTTTTCGAATGGCATTAATAATTTTTTCTCCGATTTCTCCTTCTCAAAATATGATTTTATATTAAAAATAACTTCTTTTGATTGACTTTTTAAAACTTTTCCTTGCCTTATTTTGGCCGCCGTGATGGAAACAGGAAGAAATAGGTTCTGAAATAATTGATTGATAATCTATATTGATCAAGGTCACAGCTAAGGTTATACCGGGCGAACTATCATCTTACGAAATCTCTATTATAAATTTCCTTTATAAAATTAGTTTTTTTTTTTTCGATGAATATTATTATCAAATACAAACAAAATGAAAATTATTATATAGAATAGATAACAAGACAAATCATAGCAGCATCTTTATTTCATTTTTCATTCTTGTAAACCACTTTCTATCGCTAGAAAGATAGAAAGAGTCGTTCCATGAGTTTTTCAAGATCCTTTGAGATCTCAGAATTACATTTTTCTCCGGATCATCTCCTCTTTTTTCCGTATAGACCTTTTCGTGATTTTCTTATTTCTAGAAATCCAGTTGATTCTGTTTTATGTTGATCCAAAACTGTTTATAAATTATGGAGATACGTTTGCTATTTATTCGAAAGTACTAAGATTCTTCATTCCATACAAGTCATGTGAATAGGTTTTTTAAGGTGACAATTTCACTAGGCTTTCAAAATTTTAAATTTGGAATTCACTAATTTAAAAGAATACTTTACCAAATGCAACTGAGTGACAGGTTCCAAGATAAGTAGCCACTTCCTGAATAGTAAATGTTTTATTACAGTTGTTTCGCCTTTGAAATTCACACTAAAAGAAACAAAGGAAAGAAATTAACAGAAAAGAAAAATTCATTTTAGTATTCTCGCCTAACTGTTCTTATAACCCAGTTTGTAGACATCTTGTGAGTGTAAACATTAACAACTCTCATTTGATATGTAAGCCTATTTTATTTTTATTACAGATCTGATTTTTTTTCCAAATCTAAAATTTAATTAGTAATTTTTAAAAAGAAATTATATTATTACAAGTTGTTACTTTATTTTAAGAAAATATTTATTTATAATCTGTACTTCTGTGTAATTCGAGCGATATGCATCATCTGTTTTTTTAGTAATGTCTTGTTTATAAAATAGCGAAATGTGGATCATCTTACTATTTTTGTGAAGGTAATTTTTGTTAATTTCAATTTTGTATCATTAACAGTATAAATAAATCTAAAGCTCACAAATTAATATGACAGTTGGTTGAAATAACGAAATCGTAATGCATCTTCATTATCCTTGTTCAATGCTATTTGATGACATAAAATTCTTTCGTCCCTAAGCGGTATTTTGGTCGAGAGATAATTAAACCTGTATTGTTTGTGTCACTGAGTATGCTTTGAACAATTCATTGAATAACCAGGGATGTAATTGCTATCTACGAAGTGAAATGAACGATTTAAGGACAAAAACCTCCATCCTTTGATACTGAATAAATTGTATCAAAAATTAGTCAAAATATTTTAAAGAAATTGAAGAAAATATTGCAGAATTTAAAACTGCTTTTAAACATGTTTTTAATTCGTAATATTTTTATCTATTTCACTTAATAGAGAATCTGCTCTTATTTTAAAAAAAGTGTACAAATTTTTCAATAAAATTCATAAGCTATTCATTTGTTACTTGTACTTTCTCATTTTCGATTTATATATTTTTAATCAATATATTAATATATTGTAGATTGTTTACTAACAGTAACACATACTTTATCGGAAATATCATTTAGAAAATAAGACAACAATATATGAGAAATAAGGAAATAAACATCAAAATATTAACAAATTACAAGAATTTGTACGTTCACATTCCTTAAAGAGGCCTTTTCCCAAAGGATGGTGACATTCATGTTATCCTGGTCGAGCAGCTTCCAAATGGTGTCATCTTTCATTCCGGAGCAATTAGGAGTTGGACATCTGTCTTTCAAGAGATTCTTTTTCATTTGGATGATTTCTACGTTGTAGGTGAACGGATAATACGGACATATCAAAATGGCGGGAAACTGGACTGTCTGATTTCGCACCAAGGATATCTCCGTGCCAACGGGAGAACTCTGGTAATAGTGAATTCGATTTTGAATTTGAATAAAACAGGCTACGGCGCACACGAGGATGGCCACACACCACAGCACTTTCTTTCTGGGCTCGCACTGGTTGTCGAAGAGATTCAGAACTCCGGGAATTGAAACATCCGCTGACCAGTCCTCCGGTTTTCCGGCTTTGTCCGCTGTTCGGCGCCGGTTCCGGGACAGTTTAACTCTCTTGCTCTTCATCAGAGTGTTCCCTGCAAAGTATTACGATCGCACATAGCCACTGTACTGGACTAAGAGAAGCCACTGCCTTGAAATCGATTGAAGCAAGCAACAGAACCAGCATTAATTGGTCTCCTTCAAAGAACACTGTGATGTCAGTGCACCTCATTAGTGGATACGAATAAAAATTGGATTTCAATTATTGAACGCTGCCTTGAGTTATTGGCTCCGAGTGGCGCGATTCGTCAAAAAAAAAACAAAACACGCGAGCAAATAAATAACCGATAACATTAAATATGATATCTCTTCCATCACAACTGACAGAAGTCGATATGTGTAGAGCAAGAAATTTCATTCTTTTTTATTGCTTTCGTCACGCAAATACAGGATATAATTTTTGCAAAAAAGTTAAAGTTCTGTACTTATAATAATTCTATAAAAAGTACAAATTTGTAAATTAATTCCAGTAATATTTAAATTGCAAATTTTGTCAGAGTGGAATCATTCTGTTTGTTTAAACACTACTGAATTCAAATAATCTCCAGGTGAAAATAATCAATCCTCAACACTGTTTCATTAGAATATCTCAACTCTTCGCAGCTTAATACAACTACATTTTAATAATTCAGATCTTTGAAAATAAATATCCTGGATTTCAATATGAAAACAACATTACATTAATGCAGTAAAAAAAAAAAAGTTGTATCACTACAGGCCGTTGTACCACTACACGAGAAGTAAATGACAACAATCCAGAATTGGCCAATCTAAAGAATCCACTGATGGCAAAATGATCTGGAAATTTATTGTTTGCAAGTCACAATCCTTTCTATATCCTTCTATTTCCTTTCTTTTATTTTAAATCATGAAAATGCCTTCGCTTTTTAAAACACTCAGAGACTCCTGCTAATATTATTTTGGGGGGAATATTTTATTGTGAACTTTTTTTTTTACATAAGATTAAAGGACCAGGTCATCCAAATGTCTTGTTTAATTTAGAGAGTAGTTATCTTCCCTTATTAGCCGCAATCCTGGCAACAAATTTTGAAAAACTTGTTAGATTTCTTTAGTTCTAACTTTGCCTTGGCCCTTAACGTGCATTTTGGAGATAAATTTAAACGGTTAGTCCGTGCTCCGAAAAGCGAACAAACAAACACGAAAAGTCGTCTCTGAAAGTATCAAAAAAATTCTTAGAAACCAACTGTTCCCAGTTCATATTGTGGAGACAATCATGCTTTTGTGATTGACGTCACATTAGATTGATTGTACTTCTACTTCTTTAGACTGTAAGTAATCACGCTGTGCCTTTCTTATTACTGCCTTTAAAGAGCAAATATTTCCTATTTTATTTTTGTGAAATGATAGGCTATTTTTAAATTTATCTCGACCAGTAAGAATTTAATTTCATGAGAGTGTAGTCAGAATTTAAGTTATTATCCCGTATCATCAATTGCAGAGAAAAAAAAAGAGAGTTCTAGATAGAAGAACCAACCACTAGAAAAAGAAAGAATTTAACAATCAAAGAAATACGATAATAAATACTTGGAATTGATGGTTGTCCCGGAACATTTATAATAAGGAATAGAAGTACACTTAGTATTTATAAAGTATCTGATCCCTTCATTTCCGAATTAAAAGCTAGTATGTATTTCAATTATCCTATGATAAGAACTTTAACATAAACTTATTTTTCTATCTATAAATGTATAATCAAAGACATCTGATAAATGCACATATGGCACCTCATCATAAGAGATTTGTTTTATTTTCATATTGAAATCTCAATTCTTTGAAAATCTAAACCAAAAAAATACTTTTTACGAGCGAATGTCGCGTGTGAATTTGAAGATTGAAATTATTTCATTTTCAAACGAAATATAAAATGAAAATGAGAAACTGATGAACATTCGAGAAAGGTTTCTTCAATTTTTATTAACGAAATTATATATTACTAGCCGGGTACCGTCGCTTCGCTCCGGAACCCTTGCACCCTTTTTTTGAAAAAAAAACTTTATTTATTTAGCAAATTAATATTCAGATCGGAGAATATACGACTTCCCAGCCCTTGTAGCCTTCTCCACTTAACTCATGTGTATTGCGGGTTGGCGCCACACACCTGGGATTGCCACCATACACTTCATCGTCAGTTTGCCAGATTATTCCCTATCCCGTAAGAATTTCGAAAAATCCGGCCTTATTCCTTGTCTACATCGTAAAGGAAACCTCTGTGCAAAATTTCAGCTTTCTAGGTCCAAGGTTTGGGGTGGGCATTAAATATGATCTATATTTGTTTTCGTATTTCCATGAATTGTACAGTTGTTTCTTGTTGTTCCGTAAAGACGATTTTTGAAACCATTAACTTATTGCACATGTTTTACGTATTTCTGTATTGCATTGTTTTTATTCATTTTGAAAATATCTATATTTACGTCGCCAATCAGTATAGTTGGACAGTTGTTTAATATATTTTCATTTTTTATGAATAGATTCTCTATTTTAGTTACATTTTAGTAATTTGTAATTTAACATTTTGCTTACAGAACGACAGACAGAATAACGTTTTTATAATATATAATAATAATAGTCGGGTACCATCTCTTCGCTCCGGAACCCTTGCGTATATAACATTCAAAAAACAAACTTTATTTATTTAGCAAATTAATGGTGCGATCGTTGGAGAATATATAACTTCTCAGCCTTCTTCTTCCCAGTTGTGGCTTCTTCGATATCTCGGATGTATTGATGTATTGCGGGTCGGCGTCACACACCGAAAATTCACATTTTTGCAAGTATCTTGCAAACGCTGAAGCGTTTGTGAATAAGTGATGCATCGTTCGATAGAACTTTCAAATACCAACATTTTCTCAATATAATTTTCACTTCCATCTTTTATACTTTTTGTCTAAATTGAGAAAAAGTCAAAATTTGACCCTTTAAAAGCGCCATCTTGGAAACCAAAAACTATTTTTGAAAGATTTTTGTAGCAGCATTTTGTTTGTATTAAAAAGATCTACATTTTATCCCTTTACATGACCAATCTATCTCTTATAGTTTGGTCACAAAATTGGAAAAACGTAAAGTCTTATGACAGACAGAATAACGCTTTTATAAGATTTTTCAAAAACATATAAACTAAATTGAGATTTATATAAAGTTTTACTTAAAATTACCTATAACTAAATATATATAATTATTAGTTTTATTCAATTTTTTTTTTTTATTAGAAAAACTGAAACTTACCCGAAGGGATATTTCAAATCTCTCCGATAATTCAAAACCTTTAAAGTTTAAATGACAAATTTCTCATAATTTAAGTTCATTTCTAATGGTCTTTTCCCGCTATTGAATTTGAAGAACAAAAGTTTGAAAACTATGAAAGATATCGTTAAATTCTAATAGTTGATTTAATTTACGAAACCGAAACAAGTAACCACCATTCCAAAAAAAAAAAACCAGGTCCATATTGTGACGTCCTCTAGCGGTGAATTTCTCAGTTACGATTTCAAAAGCGCGTCTACTTCGGTCGTTTCTCCCACAAATGTTCCCATTTCCCAATAACAGACATTCCGCAAAAACAGTTATTTTTTTTTTTTATTTTTTTTTTTCAAATGGAATTTTAAAAATTCTAAAAGCAAGCAAAAAAAAATATTAATTGCTGTTTTTGTTATGTGATTTTTCTTTAATGGTAAAAGTAGTTTAAGATAATCAAAAATATTAATTACTGTAATAAATAATTACAGTAATAAACCTTTATTACTGACCTTTTATTAACATATAAAAATACTAACCTAAAGACCGAATTTCTTTTGAAGAAATTATATAAGTAATTTAGACCTTTTTTTTTTAGAGTGTTCAGCAGAGTGAGATCGGCAGGATTCAATACAATTTTAAGGACTAACTTTGAAATAGTAATGTGAAATATTCGTAAAAATCTCTTAATACTTATTTTTTTCTCTTAATATTATTTTTCCGTTAACATATTTTGTAAACCATCATATCAACAAATAGTTATGATGGAACCACATAGGTTAGACAAAACTTATTTCAGTGTTTATGTTGTGTATAACTACAGTCACTCGAAAAAAAGACTTGAAATTGCACTAGTAAAAAAAAAAATATATTTGTCCGTACTATATGGAGACTGCATAAAATTACATAAATAGCAAATGGTATGAACATAAACAAAAAACTAGAATGAAGTATCTGAAAATTGGAATTTTGGGATCCGAGTCCACTAAGTTGGGTGAAGATGACTCTTGTATCAGGAAAATAAACATATTAAAAATTAATGTCTTAGGAAATGGGAAACCACCATTGAAAAAAGACCAACAATATCTGATGTAAATCTTAACTTACATGGGAGATAGTCTTAGGGGAAAATCTAAATGTTTTCAACGGAGTACAGTATAGACATCATTTCTTGAAATGTATGGCTTTCCTAATATTTATTCTAGGTTCTATATACAGAACTAATCTGGCTACTCAGTTGTGCTAAGAAAACAGAAAAAGAAAATCAGCCCTTCCGAACACGTTTGACTGAACATGGTTTCCCGCTAGCTTTGTTGAATTATCAGACATTTGTACTATTTGTGCATCGTATGAATTAGTAAAATGTTTGGTGTTAATGACGTCATAACAGTAGTTCATTATTCTAACTATCTACATAAATTTACTTCTTTCTTTTCAATACATAATTAGATTAACAAACTACATTACATTTTGTTAGTTTTGAGTTACTTTAAATAGTGTATTAGCATGAAACATTTCAAATGGAAATTCAAAGAAAAAAAATATTTATTTCCATACAAGACGGAGAGAGATCCAAATGATTTCTTAAGTCACCCAAAATTAAATGGAAATGTTTCTTTCCCTCTAAGGTCACTATTTTTCCTTGAATTTCGTCCGTCTCATTACATGGAATGTTTCCGAATTAATATTGAAGAAGTGGCTGAAGCTCGTTACAGTCTAACAGATGGATGTTGACGATCTCGTCTGCGAGAGAATTACGGAAAACACGAGATCTGGCCGTTAGCCTCTTCAGCAGGTCTGAAAGAATTTAGTATTTTGAATGTCTGTCACTCGGAAAATGCTACCTAATGAATTTATTGTTTGTTTATTGACTGTTTTCAAGTTATGAAAACTATATTAAAATTCATAAAAGTCTCATGCATTTCCCCCTATTATAATTCATTTAAATATTTCAATGAAATGTAAACAAAAATATATATGACATGGATAGAGGCTATTCTCGCGTAAATTAAGTGAAATCACGAAAATACGAGATCGTCAACATCCATCTGTTAGACTGTAACTACACCTGATCTGAGGTGAATGGGAAGTTGTCATTACTTGGCTGCCAAACTTCTCTGATGCTATATCCTGTACTAGTTTATCTCCAGTTCACTTTTACATTCAATAATCTCGCTTATGCTGTTTATATTTATATCGTCTTCATTCAGAAATACAACTTATTTGCGCATTTTCAGTTTGCTTCAGAAATCGCAATTCTTAGAATACATTAAATGAAAACATCAATTTGACTTCATTTAATTCCTATTTATTTTGTTTGCATTGAGATAAATACAAAATAATATTATTTATTTATTTATTTAATATTATAATTTAAATAGAGAAGGTAGACTGTCTTCTGTTGGTCTATTCTGGGCAACCACTTATTCCGCAAAATAGTCTACACTATTAAGACGAATGGCGTACAGACAAAAAGATATTGGTACCAAAATAATTTTGTGACATTTCTGTTCTTTTCTGGAATTTTTATAATAGTGTTGGCAGTACAAAAATATACTTAGAAAATGAGGATACTTTGTAAATTTTAAAGAATTAACAAACTTGTAAATAGGTCTACATTCGTTAAACCGACACCTCGAAGTGGGAATAGATCATCCCAATGAGAACGTCAACTCGTGCGACCTAATGTGCGCGAAGACCAATCAAGGCGACCACAGAGCCTCCTATTAGGAAGCTAATGAGCTACTGGTCACACGGAGGCGATTTATTGGTGACGATTTGGGCTAATTAGCCAGCGGTTGTCCAGGACAAAGACAGCGAGATACTGCATTGGACACAGTTACCAAATGGAATTTCAGTCTTCTGCGCAGTCAATCCTGTCCTAAACAGAACGCTGGTTTAAGAGGTTTCTATACAGTCCATGGTTCAGGACGGCGAATATGGGGGAAACTGACAATAAATCTTTGAGGAAGAATAGAACACGAAGAATGGAAGGAAAAAAAAACTTGGAAAACAAGAAATTCCGGAAAGAACAGAATTAAAATAAGTTCACTTTCTAAACAGATAATGAAAATGTCAAAAAAAAAGTAACGATTCATGAAGAGAAATTGTTAAATAAATATAAAAAAACACACCAATAAAATTTGAATTTAAAATTTTAAAAATCTTTAAAATCCATACTGCAGGAACCGGTTTTCTAACCACTGAACATGGTTAGAATGTAGGACAAATGAGGAATCCAAATCATAGGCTGGATCATTTAAAAATACCAAGAACAAAATCTTCGGTACAAAACTATACTTACACTAGACAGAAAATTAAATGTACGGTATTGCATCTGTCATGAAAAGAGATTTAATCAACATACAGATATTCTGATTCAAAAAAATTCCCAAAACGACGGTGAAGTCAAAATTAGCTGTTGCAACCAAAATAAAAATCCCAGTTTCTTTACAAAATACATAAAAATATAGATCCTGCAGCTTTCTCTAGCCTAGTTAGAGAACTGCTAATTCTACACTGATTTGAATAAGTGCACATTGGTAAAAACCACGTTCGCCCACACTTTCCAGTGATTCTTCAGCCACATTCGCCCAGGACAGTAACAGAAGGCTACAAAGCGAATCTTCGGCTATTCAGAAGCAAACCTTCTTCCTCTGACATCAATTCTAACGGCAAACTTCAGTTAGTAAGAAATCATAAAAAGATACAGCGTCGATAGAGCCTTAACTAAAACCCACCTCAACTAATCTCCAGCTTCCTTATCCTCATCCTTCAGCTTGAGCCGTTACGTCTATTTATCCTTTTCCAGCTATAAACTTCCAATTCCATGCTTCTGGAATAGTCTAATTCGAAACTTTTGAAGAAACAAGAACCTAGGTTGTGGATTAAAAAGACCTGGATGTGGGGTCTCTCATAATGCCTAATCACCAAAACTATTTTCTGCTTAAAAACTTTACCTAAAAGAACAACCAAATTAAAGTTTGAATTGAAAAAGATTACAATTAAAAAAAAAAAAAAAAATCTCTCAATTCAAATAAACCATTACAGTCTCGTTCTACTTTTAATATTAATCATCCCTGAGAAACACTAAATATACACACATTATTTATTGCCTAAACAAAAATTACAAATGAGTAAAACCTCTAGTCAAATATCACATTATAAAATCATTATGTACAAGAACTTCCATATGCATCTACAGTATTAAACAACTTAGCCCTAAACAAGTCATAAATTCACGCCCTCATACTGAGCGAAATCTTAACCATAAGATACTAACTAATTCTACCATTTCTTAAATTACATGGCTAGAAAAATTTTCCTACCTAAACCAAATTACATCAACAACAATCTATTATTATTAAACCCAAATTCACTTACCTCGAGCCATTCTAATACTCGGCAAAAATCTTTAGCTTAACTTACTACAGTAATATAAGCTTAAAAAAAAATCAGCTCAAAAGACCACATTAAAAAAAAAGTAGTCCTATTCTTCCACGTATTTTGATCTCCTACCTCGCCTAGCATCTCGCCTTCTCTTCCGGCCGCCGGTGTATCCTGACACTTCTATTTATATCAATTTCTTGCAAAAAACTTACTAATCACGAAATGTGTCGTTTGGAAATAGGGATTGTGGATTATAAAGGCCCACCCAGAATTGGATCAGGGGCCTCTTACCAGGAGCCATTCAAGTAATACGTAAGCGCATTTTTTAGTCATTTTAGACCCTCCCCTCCCATGTTTACGTAAGATTTGCCAAATCATTACCACTGAACAATACATTAAAATAGTCAAAATTATCACTGCTAAATTAAAATGTAACAAACTAAATATAAAAGTACACAGGAAATATTGAGGAAAAAGTTTATCTCGCCCAGTTCATTCTCTCGCGTGCATGTTTGTCTGTCTTACCTAAGCATTGCTCTCATCCCCCTCCCCTGGTCAGCAAAAATAAGCAAAGCTTGAAGCCCCTTCTATCCCCCCCCCCCCTTTATAGCTTACGTAATACTTGAATGGCCCTTAAACCCTAATAATCAGAAGCATTTTTTGCTTAAAAGAACAACCATTTCAAGAGAAAAGAATTTACAAAAATAAAATAATGAAGCTGAGAAAAAAAACAAAATATAATAAAAAATATATATAAAAATCACTCTCAATTGAAATAGTAAATGTTACCATAGTATAAATTTTACTATGTTACTTTGAAACTACGTAAGTATTGTCAAAGGATAAAATAAATTTGTTTAAAAAAACTCACTGATACGAGATTCAAGTCGATCGTTCTGTCATCAGAACAAGTTTTAAAGAATTGTGAGGCTTTGCTATAAGATTTACTATTGATTAAGAATGTAAATGTGTTAGGCAAACATTAAATTTAATTGCGTAATTAGTTAAAATTTAGTTTTTAAAAATTTAAAATCTAAATAAGTGTTTAAATGATAAAGAAGAGTAAGTTTCGAAAATCCCACAGAAACTGAGGCCTCCACCTCCAATTACATCAAATACGCTACTGAATCATTGACGACTATTTTGACTTTTTCTAGTTTACTTATTTATTTCTTATTTATTTATTTACTTTAAGTAAAAATAAGCAATAAAAAAAAAAAAGCAACTGAAAGATTTATATTTATTTTATTTAATCCGGATTATTAAACAGACTAACAACTGGCAGTTCTAACTGTTAGATAATAATTCCCTCTGCTGTCCTTGAGTTTCCTGTCGTCATTAGTCGGTTGGTCATCTATAATACAAGATGTCACTGGCAGCAAGGTATGCGCAGGAAAAGCTATTTCATTGAAGGCAGCTTATTTATTAGCGATGAGTGAATAGAAAAAAAAACGATCGGCTGTTAGTGGCCTCTAGCGGTGAAATGATGAATTACTGTCGAGTTAAATCCATTTAATACAGAGGACAATGAGATCATACATGAAGGCCGAGAAGCTCACGGCACAAGAGCACAAATAAAAGAAAGAGTTCTCAATAGTCAGAAGATTGAGAAGTAGACGCTGGCCCTCTGGTGACGTTTTCATTAGTCAGTGAACAATCAACTGTAGAGATTTATAAATCGTTTTTTTTTAATCCGTACTGAAAAAGAAAAAAAAGAATGAAAGGTAGCTAATGTTTGTGTTTATGGCGAACTGTTGTTAGATAGTAATCAAAATATCTTGAATCTTTTCGCCCTTAAGCAAAACGTGAATTAAAAACAATAAAATTAAACACAACAAGTCAATACCCGAAGGAGTAAGAAATTATTTACAGTGGCTGCTTAGAAAGCTGTTATTCCTGGTCAGAAAAATGTATTCAATTTTTTT
>JAFIDM010000001.1:62855102-62890933 GCA_023159025.1 Thereuonema tuberculata
AAAAAAAAAAAACGATTAAAACTAGCATATTTGAAATAACTAATACTAAATTTTCATTAAATAATTCTATTAAATTATTTAATATAATTAAAGTATTTTTATTAAATTATATAAAATAATTTATTATAATTATGATGTTAATTCTTGGTCTTAGTCGTAATTAATGGTGAGTCAATTTATTTTGTTTCAATATTAAAACCGTTCAATTTGTTTTGTTTTAATTTTTTTTTTGGGGGGGAAAGGCTAACTTAAGCAGACAATCACGGTATCTCTTTTCAATTAATACAAACCTTTTATTAATATAAACTAGTTTTTTTCCCCGTTTATCAAAGTACACTGTCAATCGAGAGTAAACCTTAAGTTAAATCTGCGGTGGTTGATACTTTGGTTAGAAATTAGGACTGGGCTTATGTCACAGGAAGCAGGAAAAAAATTTCACATCTCTTTTAACTATTGCCTCCCACACGGATTGAATTGAAACCAGGGATCAAGCTGAGAAGTCAAAGGTCAAGCCTGCAAAATAAGCCTCAATCGAGGCAGTGATTGTTGAGTGTGGTAATCCGCTTATGGCCCTTGTCAGCGTCATCAGCACTGGCTAATCTGTTTCCATGGTATTTCCAAGGGACACCAAAAGCAGTCAATAATAAACTTAACACACTAGATCAAAATAGATGCTGCAACGGAGAGAAGAAGAAAAATATAAATGAAGACAGAGAACTTATACTATATCTTATAATGAGCAAAATAAAAAGATAAAAAAATAAATACCTTTCTTTTTGCAAAAACGCTTGTTGTTTTCATACAATCAGAGACTTGAAGAATTCATTGGGTGAACGGAAACTAAAATTTTTATTTATTTATTTATTTATTTATTTATTTATTTATTTATTTATTTATTTATAATTTCATAATATAAAAATTACAATCTCTTTAAGAATGGCAAATTCCCATATTAGGTTTAGATTTTAATTAAATCAGTAATTTTGAATATAATATTAAAGAATGTATGAAATATCAATATTTAATTGTCAAGTAGACCTAAACTTCCAAAATTAATATGAAGCAGTAACATAATTAACAGAAAACATTATTTTCTGATTAATTCTATTCAGAAGGTAAGTATTTAAGAATACTGATTGTTATATTTTTATAAAATATGTTCATCTACATATAACTAATAAAATAAATTGATTTATAGCTTATTATTTAGAGAGAATAAAATAAGAAATGATAACAATAAACATTAGAAAAAGGATCTATTAAGAACTAAATAAATAAATAAATAAATAAAATATATAAAATTCAAAACTATAAAATTGCTAGCAAATGAACAAAGAAGTCTATACTAATTATATTTTATCAGATACTTCTTTAAAATTTTCATCCCATTGGATATATTTCCATTTATATACTTTCTTTTTCATTTATACTGTTCTATAATAATAATAATAATAATAATAATAATAATAATAATAATATACCGGGTAATAATAATTAGCATGATTTTTAATCACATGTTTTTTCCATTTTACGTTCTATCCATAATTGTATCTTCTAAAATTGTACAAACAAACAACTTTTCGTAGTAAATTAAAAGAGAAAATAGATAATTAATTCTTCAGATGGTCTTCAAATGAATTGTTTATCTGAAATTCACAAAACTAAACAATGTATAATAACTAAAATGACTTCATAAAGATTAACTTTCATTTTGAAATGTTTGCCCCTCTGTAAAATAAATTTGCAGATTCATTTAGTCGTTTTATTATTGTATTTTTAACGATCTTTCTTTATCGCCATTGAATGTATGACAGTCACGTGATCTTTATCCGTCTCAATAGAATATTCATCTGCGTGTGTTTGTCTTCCCACGGGCTTCATGACTGCTTTGTTACCCTGCAGAAAGGCACATCTCTATAGGCACGTGACTTGCGCAAACACAGTCAAGAGAATTGTTCTGCTCAGCCAATAATAGCTTAATTCATCGAATGGTGGACGTAATAGAATTTTTCTCTCGATCTCTTAATTAGATAGAGGGATTTGACAGAATGCTAGACTTCTAATTAAATATATGTGTATAAATGATTGGTAATTAAAGAGCGGCAATTGAAGTTTTATTGCCATTAATGAAAATGGCGGATTAAGGAAGAACTATATTAACTCCATCAAACAAAATTTCAATTATATCAAATAGATAATTATAAAAACTGAACTTTATTAGACTTAATAGACTTAACACCCTCATTCTGTCATACCTTGTACTGCTAGAACCAGATATGATTGAGAAAGTTATTATCAGCCTAGTACATGTACACGACCATATTTGCTTCTGATTAACTCGTTTCAGACTAAATTGATTCAAAACAAAAAATCAAATCAAATCATTTTTCAAACATTTTAAATAAGTTCATTTTTCTTTAACCAAAGATCTTTTCCTTCTCAACTGGTTCCGCTACAGTCTTCATACAGTAAAAGTTAAATACTTCCATAAACACATGAAAAGAAAGAATAATGCTAATACACTAACTGTCTCAATTACATAATTTAGAATTCTGCCAGGATTGTAGCTATATAACACACTCATGTCAGATATTTATTTTATTTATACAGTCTTTATTTGAAGCTGGAACAATCTGTTAATTCTCCTAAGTTAAGAATTTCAATCTCAGATCATGTCGTTTATTCCAGACTTCTTAACTTTCCATTTTTCATCGTTTTATAAAAAAAAAAAAAAGAGAGAGAGAGATACGTAATCATATCAATTATGGAAAAGGAAAAAAAAAAGAAAAAAAAAATTGCTTATTTGCCATCAAACCCAAGAACTTTGCTTCATTTCCACGGTCTATGGTCGCTCCGCAGATCTTTGTAATTTTGGAAGAAAACTACAACTGAAGAAATGAATTTTCCCGCCAGTGTTAAAATACTACGAAATTTACTTACAGTTAGAATCCCAAAATAGATAACTGAGATCAATGAATTAATTAATGAAGGAATGCTCTAAAAATTATTATGCAGCCACCACTGAAAGAATCATGTACTGAATTTCCCTGAACTGAGATTTTTTAGTTGTACTTAAGCTTAGTAATTTATTTTGGTCACAGATAATGTGTATAGCTATTATTCCTATGATGGTCCGTTCGTCACAGTAACTGGAAGGCATTCATGTGGTGTAATCCTGCGGTTTTCAGTATAAAAGCACCTTAGATTTAGATTTATATTCCTCGTGTTTTAAAATAGAAGAAGGAGCTACTGAATAATCAACAATACACAACATCTACAAAAGTTAGTGTTTGAGAAATTATAAAAAAGTATTTTTCATTCATTTTTGTTTTTCAGAAGATAACATTCACAAAATTCATATTTCTCTTTTTTTGGTAACACAATATTCAATTTAATATTTCAGAAATATTTAAATACATTTAAATGTACGAGTACTTCAATTTCGTTGTTGGTTTATTTGTTTTGTTTTTTTTTATTTCTACTATTATTCCATCATTTTCTAAAGTTTTTTTCTAACGCTAATTAACCTAATAAATGGAGACTTATTAGATAAATTAAATAGAAATAATCGTAACCATTTCTAGGTTTAAGTTGAGGACTTTTAACCAAACCAATTAGTTTATTCAAGCAGTTGTTGTTGCTGTCAAAAAGTCAATCACTTTAATAAGCGTAGTTTCACAAAATTGAAAGGGAATGGGGGCGGAGAGAATCACACCCACGCTCAAGTTAAACGCCAAACGACGTGCAGATTGTCGATTTAACATCTGACCTCTCCCATCTCTGTGGACTTGACCTCTGATCTGCCAGGGACTAGGAAGTGCAGAGTGGTTTGTGTTAAAAAGTTGTTTCCCAATTTGAGTTTCCTTGGAGGATCCAATGGCGGGGGAGGAGGGGGCGGGTGCTAAGTAGACGCTCCATATGTTTCCGAAATGGGAGAGCTCATTATCTCTACTTGAGGGAAGTAAATCAACAAGGGTAATAGGTATCCTCTTGGTGTCCTATGGGTCTTTTAAGTTGGCGATGCATCATCGAACACAGAACGTCCTGAAATACTTCTTTTTTTTTTTTTCTTTTTAATGGAGAGCTGAAATAAATGTCAAAAATGATATCTAAATACTTCATTAGTTCCAAAGGTGTAGCACTTAGTGGTAATTGTTTAAGTAACAATGTATTACAGTTGATATGTTTTCAGTGTCAACATTAAATATAATCTGAATTTTAATTGCAGACATTAAAGTGGATAGCACATAGCATACAGTATAAGTATATGGGCCATCAATGAATAGCGCTGATGTGATATATTCAGAGTATCAGATAACAGATGCTGATAAATACGCTGTTCAAGAACAAGAAAATTAAGAGTTTTTCATATCAATGGTAAAATGCAGGCGTGGGAGGAAACATGCGTGGAAATGCTTTACTGGTTTTAATCGCTACACCTCAAAAAAAAGTTAGACTCATGAAACAGCCTTTGGTCTCTGCACGTCCCTTCTCTTATTGGCTGTTGAAGATGTCAACAGATTTTCTTGAACTTCGTAGACATATTGATGCATAGTTCAAGGGATTAAGATTAAAGTCAAGAGATTATCGGGCGTCGACGGTTCCTGGAATCAAGGTCTCACTTGATTGGCCCTCCAGCACAGGCGGACCGAAGTGAGATTGGTTTTGGCTCTGGGAATCTGATGCCCATGTATTTTATGAATAAAGATAGTAATATTTTGTTACTTGTTAAGCTGTCTCTGCTCACATTATTTTACCACGTAGCAATATCTCCTGACTAGAAATCATCTTGTTCTGTATTTGAAAAACTTTCTGCTTAGATCTCTAATTTTCATAATTACGAAGGTGATAAAGTTTCCGTAGAAAAGCATTAGATACAAAATAAATGACTCTCACTGGATTTTTTTTCCGACAACAAAAAGCGGAAGCGTTTCAAAATGATTTAATTAAAATTAAAGAATTAATCATTTTAGCAAATGCAAAATTGTTAGCTCTTTTAACAATGAGCAGAAGAAAGGTATTTCGTATTTTACATCAAAATAACAATAATATGAGTGTATAAAACAAAGTATTAAATTTACAACCGAAATAAATGTAGTCATATCAAATAAAACATAGGTAGATTTTAAAACAAAAATGTATAGGCACTTAATTATTTTGTTACTTTCATTGCTGCAATTACTCTGTATAAGATAAACGTTCATATCTCCATTTCATTTAGGTATAATAGCTTCCCTCTGGTTGAACTCCTTTTCCACTGTATGTTCTCAATTTTAGTAACTTCTCTATCTTTCATGATTGTGGCAAATGTTCTATTTCTTGCTAATCTGCTTCTTTTTTTATTCTAAAAAGAGTTTTCTGATGTGAACCTTAACATGGCTTCGTTCACTTTGATTCCTATTTATTCGACTTAGAACTCTCTATCAACTGTATCGTTTTAAAACCATAAATAGGGGACAGCTTGTCTAAAACCTGTGTAATGTATTAAAGAAGTTGTATTCGCAGTAACATGTTACCTGTTCCATCGTTTATTTTCACAAGAATTTAGTGTCATCCTTCATTAACTGTTCTACAAATGCCCTTCTACAAATGTTCGATGGAAGACAAATGCGAAATTTCATTGTGTGATTTTAAAATGAAAGACGGAATATTAATATTCTGAAAAGTGCAAATGAAACAATCACATGTGTAAATACCTGGACAGCAACTGTGTTACATAATTTTACGTAGGAACTGGTTGTGCGATAAGGTTTTTGAAAAGGTTTGAAAAGGTTTTTTACGATTCCAATAAAAATATTTCTAAAGAAAAAAAAAAAAATGGGAGGGGAAAAAGTTACTTGTATGTAGACCCTCTAAATATATATAAACTGCGATTTAAACACTATTCAAGCATGTTTTGATTGGGAACGATCGAATTACTTAAACGGGTTGTTTATTTGTTTTGCAGAAATCTTATGTTAAACGTAATTTTATCGTTAATTATGAAATATGATTCAATTCACAATCCCACCATCAAGCTAATCGGAGTCAGATATGTAAAGATTACAGGAAACAAATTACTAATAGATTGAAATTCAGATTTCAGTAATTAAGTAATTATAAATAAAGAAAAAAAGATTTAAGTAATTTTTATAGATTTTTTTATCTTTAGGTATTAATAATTAGCTGATATAAGTAGCTTAGGGAAGTTTGGAAGCTTAAAACTCCATTACTAATTTTTGAAATAATATTAGTATAAGTAATGAGTAAAATTAAAGAGTAAAAGAATAAATTAGTGATTTATTTATTTATTTATTTTTATATTGGCGAAAATCCGTGTGCCGGAAGTTCAACAATGAACTTCTTTTTTTTTCCACTAATCCTGTGTGAAAACGTCATTTTAACATAGTCTATTCATTGGTTGTTACATGCGAAGTCGTGTACAGCAATGAAGAAGTAAAAAAAAAAAAAAAAAAGAACGATTGTATAAAAGTAACTGGTGATTTCGACGTTGAGTCTGAGACAAATACTTTGAAGCAAAATAAGCCAGAAATGCAATTTATTGATCTTCCACCATTCCAAGGACGAAAGCTAAAAAAAATAAAAAGTGTGACATAAAATTAAAGTTGATTATGACAAAGGACAAATAACTCTTCATAACTGCAAAAAACCCTCAGGAATCTCCTTTTTTTAGAAAACTGAAACTTTTGTTATAAAGAAATGCTGCCAGCATCCAAAAAAATTTTATCTTCTATTTTCCATTCTTTTATCAATGGAATGATATTAAATATACTTTTATATATTTAAAGTTTAAAGAAAATAATATATATATATTTTATGAGAAAGTCACAGGAAACCAATGAGATGTCACTGTATTGGATTTATTGACTATAAAAAGGCTTTTCCCAATGTTATTAGTGCTTTGTAAAACCACGATACTGATAATTTGTTTGTACACAAAGATAAAGGGAAAAACTCAGGATAGGAAGTGGTGTCAGACAAGGAGGTACAATGTCCCCTAAACTATTTTCAGTTCAGGAAATATTCAAAAAAATGAAGCATCAATGTTAGTGGTGACTATTTAAGCCACCCTCGGTTTACAGATGATGTAATTGTACTAGCTAAAGATACTACGGAGTTGCAATTACTGATAAAAGAACTTGTCTATGAAAGCTTAAAAGTTAGATAAAGCTAGACTCAAAGAAAACAAAGATAAAATTTTAATGGCTTATTAAAAGGCAACCAATTAAAGTTAACAATTCTAAATTTAGGAAGTTACTAGCTATCTTGAACAAGTAAGTAAGTATGGACGCATTATGCCAGAAATTAATCGTAGGATCAAAGTCGCAATGGAATTCCTTTGGCAGAAGTACTTTAATACTGAAAGAAGCAATGCCACTATGCATAAGAGAAAAGTTTTCAGCAATGTGTATTAGCAGTTCTAATACACGGAGCGAAGATATGGCAGTTAACCAAGAAGCAATTCAGACAACTCAAAAGAAACATGGAAAGATGCATGAAGAGACTATCACATGAAGAGACAGCAAAGGAACTATATGGGTGAGAAAGCAAACCAGTATCTGATGTTACTATCACTATAAAAAACCTCAAATGGAAATGGGATGGACATGTAGCAAGACGTAATGACAATAAATGGTCAACAGAAATTCTAAACTGGATTCCGAAGAATAAAAAGAGGGCTAGAAAGTGGCCACAAAGTAGATGGTGGATGAAATTGACAGTTTTGTTGGATTCGATTGAAAAAGACAAGCTTTCGACTGAAAAGAACTGGAAAAAATTTAGGAAGATCTTCATCCTACAGAGGATTGAAAATGGTTTAAAAAGATCATGATGATATATATTTACAGTGGTTCATTTAAAAATAAAAATGTATTGAGGAAGGAAAAATGTTCACAAAATTGATTCTTAAACTTGAGTTTCATTAGATTGAGGTCTCTCATTATATAAAAAGAAAGTTTAAAAATAAATGATAAATCACAAGAATTGAGAGAAAATCAGCTAAAATAATTTAAAAGGAAAAATTGAAAACTTGCATTTTAGCAATTAGGGATTTTCTGATTAGACTTATTTATCATAAGATTAAATTATTTACGCTTATTTAAGTTTCTCTCTTTTTAAATAAGCCTAAATAATTTCCGTGGTCTTCGCAAAAACTAAAAACAGATATGATTGGATTACTCAAAAAAAAAAAAAAAATTTAAAATAAAATAAAATAAAATAAAATAAAATAAAAGTATTCCTCTAATCTTTTTTTTGTAGGGAAATTTACTTAATCTATTGTATTTTATTAATTTGCTTTATCAGCAACGATTATATTTTAATATTAGATAAGTTTGAGTTTTTAACTGCTGCAAAAAAAACCTGTGGTTGATTTTCCGTGAAAGGGTGTTGGTTCCAATCAGTGTCCAGGATCCAATTTCCTGGGAGTCTGTTCTTGTTAAGACTGACACGGGGCGTCTGTCAAATGAGTGGACGCTTTCTGATAGCTCCTTCTCTTCACTCTCTCTATAATCGTGTTTACTATTCGCAGTCGAGGGAGGGAGAGGGTGTCGCGATGTAACCGATAAAGTCCCAACTTGTTAATAAAGCGTGATTCGGAGAGCGCTTGTAACGGAAATACGTTAGTCAACCTTGGGTAGCGCTAACTCTATATTGGTGCTGTTTGATTTATGCACGCACGTGTTTTGCGCGAACTCTCCCGCGATCTCGCGCGCGTAGCCCTCTGGACTAGTTACAGTTTTTGGAGGGGTAGGTAGAGGCAGTGAATGATAAGCTCGGAAAATCTTCAGTTATAGCCCCCCGATAAACGATGCTCACAACGGACTAATCTCCCCGGGTTATTGTTAGCGCTTTGCAACCCGTTGGAGTGGGAGAAAACGCGATGACTGATGCGACTCCGTCATCATTATTTGTATCATTGGCGATAATTTTCTCCAGGCCTTGGAGTCAGTCCGCCTAGAAATGACTCATCCTAACAAGAGATGATAAGAGGTGATAATAACGCTTCCGGTTTCTCCCACTTTCCTTAATTTCCGCAAGGGACTCCGGAATGCATATAGACAATTTCCGGTTTTTGAACCCGAAGCTGCGATTAATTAACTTGACAAGTCTCAGTGACAAAAGGTAGAACTATTGAGATATGATATTTAATTTGGGACGAATCATTTCGCTGAGCAGTTATTAATTGTTTTATTGCATTGCTGCTAACGAGAGGTGCCTTGTGTTTTTTCTCTGATCGTTGATATCTCTGGAGGGAGTAAAAAAAAATCCCATTCAGATTCACTCTTTCATGAACCAGAGACGAAGATTTCAGCGTTCGTCTCATTTTAGCATTTGTTTCATCTGCAAAATTAACCCCGTTCTCAAATTCCTCAATTGTTTTTGTTTTTATGAAAGCGAATAAACAACAGAACTGACAGTAAAGAGGTAAGTAATGAATAAAATTCTTGTATTTCTTACTGCAGATGAGTACAGTATTTTATTTAAACATAAACGTAAATCATCGCAGGAAAGGCACGATTCTTGCCATCAAGAAAAAGTTGCAATTTGTTCTTTGCAAACTGAAATAGAATCAATTGCGCTTGCTTTGGTAATATCTTTTTTATTTTTATTTATTTATTTATTTATTTATTTATTTATTTAATTTTTTTGTTACTTTTTGTCTTCCCTTTCATAATTAACTTGTTAAATTAATAAATTTTATATTAATATATTTTTCAGATCTTTTACGCCAAGAATTTATTGGGTTGGCTGAAAAGTTCATTCGGTTTTTACGTTAAAATAAAATACACATTTTTCATTTTCACCTATAATTTTATTGGTTTGTTCCACTACCTTCTGCCATCTTTCAGGCAACTTCTTAATTTTATTTCCCAAATCGTTTTATCTTTTTCAGCAAAAAAAATGTTCCAGGTGTCTTTGGTGTCTTTCAAGGAATTGACTTTTTCCATTAAGAGAATTTTGTATTTCAGAAATAAATAGAAATTCATTTATTTATTTATTTATTAATTCGTCGTCTGTTGAATACGGCTGATGAATCAGAACTTCCCAGCCAAGTTGTAACAGTTTTTATCTGGTCATCAAAGAAACATGCGGTCTTGCGTGCTTATTGTCTTCCATCTTCAATATTAAATTGGCGACACAAAATTCACCAATTTTGATCAGTTTTTGTTTTAAATGTGCGCTGATATGACAGCTGTCACAATATAATCTAACAAAATGGTGTTAAATGACGTTAAAGACAACTAAACGCTACTGGAGCCAATGTACGTAAATAACCAAACGAACTTTTTGGTCAACCCAATATTTTGGGAAAAAAAAAAAGGAGGGGGAGGATATCGATGGCTTAGCGCAAAAATAGCGAATATCCATGCTTAAGCTTATGGATATTCGCTACTTTTGCGCTAAGCCATCGATATCTACCACGATAATGAAGAATTTGATACTGAGCCACTGCTGAAGACCTGGGTTTGATGATAATCGGAGAAAATTTAAAATTTTGAATTTTGTTTAAAGAGGCTGTCGTTAAATGGAAAGATATTAGACCTACTCATTTGGTTTCTAACTGAAGAGAAGGTGAGTAGGTCTAATATCTTTCCATTTCTTGGTTTCTAATTGAAGAGAAACCAAGTCAAGGCCGCTGGAAGCAAAAGAGAAGCCACCTAGAATTAAAGGTTTTTTTGAATATTTAATAGTTGTAACAGTTTTTGTCTGGTCATTAAAGAAACATGCGGTCTTGCGAGCTTATTTTCTTCCATCTTCAATATTAAATTGGCGTTTTTGTTTTAAATGGACGCTGATATGACAGCTGCCACAATACAATCTAACAAAATGGTGTTAAATAAATTCTCTTCGCTACTGTTTGCTCTTCACAACAGTAAACAGTAAACTTTGTTTTTCAAAACACTTTTCTTGATTGTTTGCTTCTTGTTTGAGAAATTACATGCTCTACTTCGGAGTAATTATCATTTTCTTGAATTTGATCTCACAATTAGCAAATTTCAATTCAGCTGAAGATGATCATGCAGTTTTCCGCACTTTGAAACGTCCTGGCTGATGGCAACATGCTCTTTGTTATTTTTTTAAATGTGTGCGATATTTTTATTTGTTGTTCGATTTTTTGATAAATATTCATTCCACACGTTATATGTTGAATTTGCAAATTTCAATTTGAAAATTACTCTTCTTTTTTAATCAGGAATTCTTTTTAAAACTTTGAAGAGGGAAGTTTATTTTTTTTTACTTCATTTGGAAGATTTTTAATTTATGTTTACATAATTTTTTGGCAATCATTAAAAATTAATAATTATTTAGGACTTTCAACGTTTCTTAGTCTTATACGTCTTAATTGGCACCTTGAAGATTGGTTGATTCCTTATTTTCTAAAATGATCGAATCATTTATGATAGGAAAAAGGTGGTTTTATTAGGAGAAATAATTATTTAAAGCCTTTATTTTTGACAAGACATCAGCAATGAATTTCAAATGCAAGTACTTTTGCACTTAAATACTTCAAATGCAATTGGCTTTAATTTTTGGTATTAAGTTTATCAATTCATTCCAGTTATTCAGTTTTATTTTCAAACAGTCTAAACTCATTCACCATTTTTTATTAGTAAAGGTTAATTCTCCAGGATTTCAAAGGTTTGAGGCTCTTCTACGAAAGCAGGATAATCAATCAATCTATTGCACTTTACAGTTTCACGCTTTTCCCTTTAAAATTCTACTTCCAATGGCTTCTACTGAAGTTTCTAGATCTATCTTTTACTTTGCAGCAAATGCCTTTCAAAATGATTGTACTACAATCCATTCATTGTAGCTTGTTACTCACTTTCGTATGGAAAAGTTGAAGATGCAATCGTTTTTAAAAAGTTAATAGCAATGTTCAAAGGTGCTTGTTTAGTAGACAGATCTCTGCTAAAAGAATTTGGCAAAATTACTTTCAAACGGAAGATTAGGGACAGTGGCCTTTTATCAATTTAAATTCCGTTTATGAATTTAACATCACAGCATTAACTAGTGAATGTATATTACTGAAGGAAATGACCAGAATGATTTGAATTGATAAGAGAATAATTCTGTAGAAAAGTTAGTAAACGATCATTTTTTTTTAAGACCTGCTATTGGAACTGTTATATTCGTTGCTTCAACTAAACAACATTTTCAGATTTTTCAGTCACTAATTTCTTGGATTGTATCCATTCTATAAATATCAGTCTTCCCTAAAATCGAACTCACAATAAAATTACTCATAAAGTCATTTCGTAATATTTTAATAAAACTGCAAAAGGAATAATTTCGGAAAAAAAAGGAAAGTAAAAATAACTAAAAAGTCTTTGCTACTTTTTCCATTCAGTTTAATCCATGTCTAGTCATTTCGAGAAGAAAATGAAATGGCGGAAGGATACAGTTGATATTGAAGTGATAAGACGATGGTAAATCATAAACATATATTGCATCACTTATCGATTTTGTAACTGATTTGTTTGTTCAATATTCTCGTTAGCCATCATTTTATTTATTTATTAACACTATTCCAATATTATTATGTTTTTTTCATTAGTTATTGCAACTTAAATTATTTCAGTTATGTGATTACCAATTTGCATGTAATTTGTTCTCGTTGTAAATCATTACTTCACTTACGGTGTAAAGCTGAAAGTCATTTGAAAATATCCTGCGAAAATTCCTGTAGAGTCTAATAAACTGTATATAATTATTTAATCTACAATATAAAAGGGAGACGATTATGTGTATCTGTTCTAAATATTTAGCATATTTTCCAACATGGCTACAAACTTGAAATTTGGCAAGTGGGTGGGTTCCACAGTATAGGTAACGTAAAAAGTATAAAAAATCAACGATTGTATTGAGGGGGTAAAGGACCATGAAGTGTGTGATCCATGAATTGGTATCTATCATTTAAAATATAACATTAATTGGAAATGATCACGTGATGTTTTACCAACTGGAGAAGATTTCAAGTGATAGGGGTGTGTAGAGGCGCCACAACGGGCTGGGAAGTCGTACATTTTCCGATCTCGATATTAATTTGCTAGATAAATAAAGCGTTTTTTACGTTTCATATGCAAGGCTTCCGGAGCGAGGTATATAATTCAATAGATGTAATATATAAATTAATTTCTATAATTATCTTGGTTTATTTACCTTTTATCTTGGTTTATTTTTTTTTTCTCTTTTTTAGAGATACTGTAACTGGGTATAGTCCCGTTGTATCTTCCTTACAAAATAAAATAAAATAAAATAAAATAATACACAGTCGAACCCCGCTTTTACATTCCCGCAAATAACGTTTTCCCGTCATTTACAATATTTTTACTCGGTTCCTTCAATTTTCCTTTTATTATAATACATTTTTTCCCCTGTATTTACGCTGTCGTAAAATCAAACTTCCCGCAATTTACGTTGTTTCCGCCAAACGGAGTAAAAAAAAAAAAAGATGATGATGTCCATGCGATTTATTGATTGCCACGATACTCGACGTCTTCGTTCGGTTTCGGCTTCATTATTGTTACCTCGTCATTTGGCACTAACTTTCACCTTATATTTTAAGATTTTAAAGTTAGTAAAATAATGTATATGATAATTTTCCTTTTCAATATTAAATATTTAATAATTGTAACATAGTCCTGTGTGTTATAAATGTTCCAAGCATTGATTACAAATCATTCTATGTATTGAATTGTATATATTGTATTCTTAATGTTCTTATATGCGGAAATCATTTCCGATAATTTACACTTTCCCTCAATTTTTTTCAGAGTCCCTTGAAAAGTGTAAAAGAGGGGTTCAACTGTATATAATTTCCGAAAGTAATTAGATTAGTAGGTTTCCTTTCGAACGAATTATTAAAGCTACATGAAATGCAAATGTTCATTCATTCATCATTAAATCACTAGCCTATCCAATAAATGAATACTCGGCTAATTTTATTTTATTTATTTATTAAACAAAAAAGAAAATGCATTGATCTTCTGGAATCGGGTAAAATAAATGTTAACAATTATATACGAAGTTGGAATAACAAGTAATATTGTTTACATCATTAGTAGGAGTGTTGTACAAATTTAATACAATCAAAATCTATGTTTACATGTATTTTTTACTTCCATTCCGTTTTCGTTTGCTATTTTTTTATGGAAATATTAATACAATCACAAGTGGAAGTGTCTCGTGCACTGAATGTGTCATCCGGTATCATCCCTCGCTCATGGAGACGTTTCCAGAAGAACGGAAATATTGCCCGATGCTGTAGCAGAGGACGTCCACAAGTCACCACACTCGGGAAGACCGCTATCTGTCGCTAACAGCCAGACGGAATCCCCGAAGCATGGCACACCACCTTGCCATGGAGCTGGCAGCAGCAACACAGACCACTGTATCCAGACAATGTACAGGCGACTCCATGCAGTTGGTCTATATGCCAAGAGACCCATGAGGTGCATCTTCTTGAGCCAAGCTCACCGGAGGGGACGCTTGTTGAGGTGCACTGAACACGCACCAGGGACACAGGCACAATGAAGCCATGTCATGTCTTCTAACGAGTCCCGGCACAGTCTAGACTGTGATTCACGACTGGAGAGAGCAAGGAACCAGGGCCAATCTTGCCAGCATCGTCGAAGATGACCGGTACGGGGATGGTGGTGTGATAGTGTGGGCAGGCATTATGCTGGGCTCTCGTATACCACTGCACATCTTCGACAGAGGATCCGTAACTGCCCAATTGTACCGGGACAATGTCCTTTACCATGTCCTTCAACATGTGCGACTTTTCTGGGGGGGGGGGGGGTCCAGAGTTTCTGTTCATGGACGATAACACCCGCCAACATGAGGACAACCATCGCTTGGAGTGGCCTGCACGTTCCTCGAATATGAATCGAACATGCATGAGGATGCTCTCGGAAGACGTTTTGCTGGACGCATTCCACCACCACGAGCACTACCCGAGCTGATGACAGAATTAGTTGAAGAGTGGGATAACTTTGGGAATCCCCCAAAGTTTGCTTGATACTCTGGTGTGCAGGATGCCAGCACCGTTGCATTGCTTGCGTAGCTATGCGGGGGGACCATACAGTGTACTGAACCCTCTTTATGCCTTCCACAAACACCTGGATAGTACTCCAGGTACTTCTATCTCAATGGCATTTCGGCATTTTTCTTTTTTCTGTTACAGGCAGTGCTGCCACCTTTAGTTTTTGAATTGGAGTGGCATTGGCAAGACCTTCTGCATCCTCCTACCAAGTTTGGTCCCGACCGGACAACCAGAACAGTTTATTTTGCAAGATCCCTTAATTTAAGGATCTCAGTGTATATCAAATATTAGCGTGAGATTCACCGACTTCAAGTTTACCCCCATTTGAAATACAAACATCAAAATACGCTATCTTCTTTAATCCAAACTAGACACATAAATAAACTCAAAAACACCTGTCAACAATAGTCATCGTTTTTATTGTCCAATTTTTATTCACTTGCTTTGTTTATTCAGGTTTTTTAGTTGTTGTATTTTTATATTGTTTTAATGCGAGAAGAATTTCTCTTTCCTTTTTTATGTTATTTTATTTTTTGTTCATCAAACAAAACCTTGAAAAAAAAAGAAATTAAAACGAAATATTGGTATCAACGGTATCTACAGTGAAGGTGTTTTTGAGTTTATTTATGTGTCGAGTTTGGATTACCCCCATTTGGTTTGAAATGATCTTATTTGTGTTTCTTCTACCTGCTTCACCCAGTAACATTGATTCCACTTTATCTATATTATAATCCACATCTGGAATAGTGTCCATAAACATTACTAGCGGTGCAAAACTGTCTGGTAATCCTGCTAGAATAAATTTGGATGTGAACTACATCTGAAGATAGTTCACCTTCTGCTTTAACTAATTCGCTGAATTCAAATTAAGGTATTCACTGAATTCAAATTATCTCTCATAACTAAAGATCCTTCTTCACATTTAATTTGGATCAATCGTTTTCAAATTTGAACTGCTTTACTTCTAGTTTTAAATTACAATAGGTCCTTTAACATTTTCCAGGCCATTTTAGGACAATCAATATTCATAATGTAATGAAGTTTATGGTCATTAATGGTTAAGGCTATAATTCTAAGAGCCTTTCTAGTCTTTACGACTGTCATATATTCCTTCTTAACGGTTCCTTCAACTAAACTTCATACACTCTGCTCTTCTAGGACCATACGTGCCTGATATTGCTGTGTATTATAGTTGTCTTCTGGCAATGGACCACTTGAGGATATGCGGGGCTTCGTAGTTCCAAAATATCCCACCAGTCTACTTTTTGGCTTGTGGGATAAACAAAGCCATGTGCTTCGTTTTAACCCTAGTAGATATAGAGACTGAACTAAAAGATTTGATTTGGATGCAACGATTGTAGAAGGTTATAATTTAATGGACTACTTGAGGAAAGGTGGGGCTTTGTAGTTACAACGTATCCCACCAGGCTACTGCTTCGCATGTGGGATAAACAAAGCCATGTGCTTTGTTTTAACCGGTGTAGATATAGAAGAAATATTATATTAAAGAAGGACATTCCAAGCGTTTTTACAGAATTATTACAATAAGGATAATAAGTACTGCGCAGTACTGAACAATCCGTCTTGAAATATCAAAAATCGACGATTTTTTAAGTAATTCACACAAAATTGTGTTTGTTTATCCCACAAGCTCTCGCCGCATGTGGGATACACGTCAAACATGACGTCGATAGGGGCGTAAACCTCAAGTGGTCCATTTCTTTATTCCAAACGCTTTTAGGCCTATCACATCATCCATTTATTACTTTTTAGAAAGTCAATTTTAATGCATTACGCAGTCGATAGGTTGGTGTGGGACCATAACTCTGTTAGATGTAGGTTTTGTGAATAAGCAATTAAACATTTAACATATAAAGCACATTTAATTAATATTTAAGAAACATACAACTTTGTGAACGCCTAAAAACACAAGTAAAGATATGGTATCCAACTTACTAAAACAAAACACATCGGTTTGATGAGTGATAAACAAAATATATATTGTTATATATTTGTTGTATACATTGTTAAAAAATTATTGTTATACATATTGTTAAAAAATGTTAAGACTTTGCATAACTACAACGTTTCGTTTAATTCTTCAACAACTTTCTCCGTCTTCCAGGTTGTAAAAATACAATATCTACAAAAATTGTATTAGAACAATATTTATTTTGTAAATCTTTTTTTAAATTGGATTTTTGTTTTTACCTGATGTGAGATTTCCTTTTTTTTCTTGGTACATAATCATGTAAACTTGATGCTGCGAAATAAAAATTCAAGAAACTTTAAAATAAATAAAATGTTTTATATATTTCTGAAAGTAATTATTATAATTACATAAAGCCCAATAAGGAATTCTAAAATCTATTTACAAATCTTCTATTTTAGGGCTAAAAAAGTTAAATAGGTCTATTCCTTTTAACTAAATTTAGTTTTATTTAAATTCCGACTCACTTTTGTTTTAATAATACAAAAGAGTATTTTTTTTAAGTACAACAGTTTAATTTAATCTATTTTAGATTTAAAAAAATAATAATAAATAAATTTAGTAGTGATCATTTACGATAAAAAATAACTAAATTTTTAATGAAAAATAAAATTATATTTTTGTTATTAAACGTTTCTCAGACAGTTTAAACAAAATATCTAAATTTCAAATTTGGTCAAACCATTCCTGAATCTCAGTATTGGAAAAGTAAAATGTAAATCAGTATTAGAAATGTAAAATTATAATAATAAATATATTATTATAAAAGAAATTTAATAGTTCAAGAATGATATTTCGCATATAATTGTTTCAGCTAATTATTTGATTTTTATTTTTTAATATTAGTATTTTTTCGGGTAAAAGGATCAGATTTTTACTAAAATTTCTTTGTGAGGAATATCCAAAAAGTTTGGTTACAAAACTTCCATTTCCACTTTTTCTTCCTTGAGAGTAATTTTTTTTTCATCTTATCATAATCAAAAATAATTTTAGGCTTCATTATTTAATAATGAAATGTATTTTATGTAATTTGCATATTTATTATTACAATCAAAATCCTTGAACCGAAATTAAAACCAATCAGCAATTGCTAATAAACTAATAACTGGAAATTAGTTTTTTAAAAAATGATTTTTCTCAACTAAGTTTATCATTTTCTTCATTATCCTGCTTCATGCATGACTTCAATTGATAAATTAAAGGCCACTTGAGAGTAACTGAATGAGCACCAAAATATATTTCCCACAATTCAAATCGACTCTCGACATAGTTACAACTAGTAAATGGAAAGGTCCATTAAGAATTGCTGGACCTTATACACAAAAAATCCCCTTAATACACTGGATCTATTGCGAAGAACGACTAAGATATTCTAGATCCCACCAGAAAAAAATTAAGTGATTCAATAACAAGTACAGTCTTTGAGATGCAATTGTTTCGTGAAGGGACGACATAAAAACAGTTACTGGAGTGGTTGTCAGATGACTTAATTTTCAAACAATTCAGTGCGAAATTCGTTTTATTTAAGGACTCACAGGTTATGTTTGAAAGTGTTTAATCCTTTTCATGGTTTGATGTAATAGTGGAGATCATCTATGTATTAGTCACGAAGATATGATGGGTTCGGGAATAGTTAATTATCTGAAAAAAATTAAATAAACATCAGTAAGAAGAATCAAAAATAAAAATATAACATTGGTAACGGTAAAGAAATATTAAAAGATGGTGAGTGACGAGGAGAACAAAGTAAAAAACAGTAAACAATAGAAAGGAACAAAAAGTTAGGTATTTGTTGATTTATAAGAATCCGATAACCAGATTTTGATATTAATAAACAAGCACATGATAAGTTCTTAGGCTGTTTATTTATAGATGAGATGATCTGCTTCAAGTTAATTAAAGGCGATAGTAAGCTGCAATTATACATTGTATTATTAAATACTTTCAAAGGAATTTACTAAAGCTTTATCGTTCGGACAAATAAAGAGAAAAGATCAAAGAACTGATTAGAATAAAAAAATAAGGTTTCTCTTCAATTATAAGACATGAATCTGTTAATATGGAGATTGGATAAAATCTATGAACTATTCAAAATTTCACATTGGGGATGAAAATTTCTGGATTAAAAATCGATAATTAACCTTAGCAAAAGCTTTTTCAAAAAAAAAATCAGCTAAAGAACACTGACTTGCTTTGTTTTAGTAATAGACTATAATTAACATTACTGTGAAACGATGTCTGTGAAATTTATTAAATTTGTAATAGCGAATCTCCTGGAAAGGAAAAATAAAAAAACAACTTGTTGCAAATTAGTGATGAAGGAATTGTTTGTTTGTTTATATCAATTTTTGGAATTGTTTGTTTATTATATTAATTTTTGAGGTATCTGTTGCGAATATATGTAAAGGTATTATTTGTAATCTGTTATACTGGACTGGTGTTCAGTTCTGTTTCCTTATTTGTCAATTTTAAAAATCAAATGTAACATGTCTCAATTGCTGAAACATTAAAAGAAAACAATGCAATCACAAAATATTAGTGATGAATTACTCTCTTGCAATGCGTGGGTTAAATTTGACGAAATCACACAAGGAAATATTGTAGCTGCCTTTGGGAAGTCATTTAAATAATTTCTGTCATTTATTGTATCTCGTTACGTTTCCGTTTGTCACCTGAGTGGGTGTAAATATGAGGACCGTTTTAGTTTCGTTGTAATTTCAAGCATTTGTTTCCGTTTGTTCTAGGTTACATTAATTCATTTAGATCCGAAGATGCAATAATACAGCGGTTCCCAAACGCTGAATGATGACTGCCCTTGAAAACATTTTAACCGGTCCGGTTGAAACACTGAAAATCACTGTAATCTTTCTAAGAAACGTTTTTAACTGCAATTCGAACTAGAATTAAAAAAATAATAATGTCTAATACCGGTACTCTTCGGAAATTCAAGCATCAAATTATGGAAATTCATCAAACTTTACGAGTTTCTTTTGTAAATATAAAATAATTCTTAACGGAATAGCTCTTCATTTCTTACATTTTCTACATGATCAATTCTATTTTCACTTCTCCTTACATTTTTTTTTGTATGTCAATAATTATAGGAGATTCGGGTAAAAAATACTTTCACGATACATGTGGCTAAAAAAGGGCCCCAAGATGCCAATTTAGTAAAGATACCTAGGAAATAAAAAAGCAACTGATATTTGAATAACCAAATTAACATCGGCTATCATGACGAAACATTTACTCATTACGAGTATTCTTTACTTTCAGTGAATAAGACACGTGCATATCGAAGATCTGGTGTTCCTTTCGAAAATGCAATTTTCAGTCCACTGCTGTGGAAGTAATTAAAATATGGTACTTTCATTTTGTTTTATTTCACGTTTGTTAATGATATGATATGAATGTTTTGTTTCTGATATCATGTGTAAAAGCGTTGTTATGCAGTTTTACGCGATCACTCACCAGTTGGCGCTGGTGAGATGGCACATGGTTGTTCTGCTCATGTAAAGCAATATGATGTTGGGCTGTAGTCAGAGGCACTCGAAGATAATGTTAGAAACCTCTGATGTTTGCCATAAATTTGGCAATGTGATTTGCACTTGTCCGATAGCGGGAGAATAGATGTACGACTTATCCATTTTCAACAACGGCTTGGGATACAAATTGAAGTAGGCTTCGGCAGACATGTGTAGGCCTATCTGGGAATCTCGGTAAGCCGGCTGATCAACAAGTCCAATCAGATGCCAGCATCAAATTAGAGTTATACAATTTGGGCCGATAATTGTATATTGGAGAGAGCTTTACTGGTAATATCGTCAAGCGTCCTGAACACCTTTTTCTCTTGGTCGAATACTGAAAGTTGAATCGACAGACATGGAGATGGTTCGAACGCCGTTATGCCTTACGTTGCCAAGGGATGAAATTCATGTTATCATCATAGAACTTCACTGATAAGGTAGGAAGATTTGAGTTATCTTTCACGACGGATTATCAACGAGTGAAGAACTGGCATTTTGAGTATAATAAAGAGACAATCTAGAAAGTCGAATAAGATATGTTCGAATTAGTGTTAATAGTAATATGTCATATGTTGTAATGTAAAAGCTAATCTAATCACAAGGAATTAGTGATTATTTAATGGATTCATTTTTAGAGAGCTTTAGATAAGTTATAAAGTTAACTTATTGTTATTAATGTCACAGCGTTCAACATAATGAAATGAGTAATTTGATGTGACACTAATGTATGTCAATTAATTTATTTCTGAGTTTTAAGATTCACGTTGTAATCTTAATTTAAAGATAATGTCCTCAGTGTTTAATTGAATAATAATTAAGCTCAATGATATTATGAATATTTAGTTTAAAGAATTCATATTCAGATGAACGACTAAGTATAGAATGAATTCCAGATTTGTATTCTGATAAGTTCAATCGAACATATGTTGTATCTGATATTAGAACATACATTATAGATACTTGTTGATTTCAATTATTTAATTGAATATAGCGTTAATTGAACGAATAGTATTTGATATGTGTAATTGACTTATGCTTATTTGAATTGATAGTTAATGAATTCTCGTAGCAACTATCACTTAATGATTTCTCTAGTTAGAGATGTGTTATGATTACTAGTTTTAGACAAGTATCTTGTTGAATAAATTATGTCTAGTATTTTGATGTCAGAATGTTTCTTTTGTGAATATCAAGGTTAATCATTCACTCGCTCTGCAATCATATTCATCTAGATTTCTATTATGATTAATTACTTTAAATTTTGACCGAGTTCCAACATTCGATCATTTATTAGTTAATTTAATCTTAGTAGTTATCCAAAACTGCTCTTAGTAACTTAGTTAAGATATAAAAATTCAATGAACAAAAGACGAAGGCTTAAATAAAATGTAAATAATATAAAATAAAAAAAAAAGTAATTAATCTATCTTTGCCCAGAATTCGATAAGAAATTCGGATAAGATTAAAAAAGTAAATAATTAAAAGAAAAGACAACAAAAATATAACCCAAGGAGATTTCAATTTTTTTTAAAAAAACTTATAATATATTGTATTATAAAAATCAAATAACAGCTCTTTTTTTATTTAATGATTATTTTATTTTATTTATTTATTTATTTATTTATTTATTGATTTATATACAGTGTAACCTCCTTTAACGGACACTCCGAATAGCGGACACCTCTAATTAGCGGACATTATTGCGGGTCCCAGTCCCTTAAAAATAGGACATTCCATGTTATCCACTCCGAATAGCGGACACTCTGAATAGCGGACAGTTATTTTAACTGTAAAAATTTTTTTTTTTTTTTATTAACATTTCAACAAACACATTATGGTTGTATTGACATCGGTGTCCCATACATTGATACATTGTATCGGTGTCCCATACATTGATACATTGTATCTGTGTCTCATGATTCAATGCACGAATCTGAGACCCTTTGTTTTACTGCAGTTGCTGTCAATCCCTCGTAAAGCTATCCTATAAACGTGTTGATTAAATTTAGTGCGAATTAAAATGGCGTCAAAAAGGAAGAGATTGGCACTGAAAGAAAAAATTGATGTTCTTGAAGTTGCTGAAAAAGAAAAGCTGAGTGTGCGTTGTCTTGCTGAACATTTTAAAGCTGGAAAAACTCATATAAGTGAACTTTTGAAGGACGAAGATGAGATTAGAAAAATGTGGATGGTGAAGTCAAACGAAAATTCGAAGAATTTGAAGTTTTGTAAAACTGAAACTAAAAGCAAAATAGAAGAAATTGTGATAAAATGGTTCCGCTTTGCTCGTGCAAAGAACATTCCTATAAGCGGTGTTTACCTTCAAGAAAAAGCCAGAGAAGTCGGTCAAACTTTAGGATTGGACACGTTTAAGGCATCAAATGGATGGCTAGAAATTAATTTTCTACATACTGTAATTAATTTTATCGTTATTTTAAGTAAGACAAACGGATTAGCACTCATTTAAAAAGGAATATAGTAAATAATTTGCAATTGTTCATATTCTCTCATATCGCAATGATAATTGTAGAAATTTAATTAAGATTGTACGTAATTTTTCATTAAATGACATGCTATAAGCTAAAAAATAAAAAAAAAGACAGTCCTCCCCAATAGCGGACACCTCCCAATAACGGACAAAACTTGCGGTCCCGTGACTGTCCGTTATTCGGAGGTAACACTGTATATATATATTTTTTATTTTACTGAAGATTTTTGAGTTATCTTCAGCTGAAGGACTGCGGAGAATATAGGAAATATTAATATTGTAATAATTTGTATATAAATATTTTTAGAAATTATTTATATATCTGTAAACAGAAATACAGATACGTAAATAATTTGTAAAAATATTTATAATTAAGAAATTATTTATCTATATTTATCTGTATTTTATTCATTTTAACCGTTATTCCTTTTCTATTTCCTAATTACTGTTGTTCTGTTTATTTTTAAAATTCTTTTCCATTGTAAACATTAAACCAGTTAATTAATTTAAGTTCGTTATGTTTTTATCCAATCATTACGTATATTTTAATTGCTCAGCGAATCAAATCACGCTATGTATATAGTACTATAAAAACCAATGTTTTCATGCAATAAATTAATTTAGTTCATTCCAGAACTTGACTCGAGATCCCAAAGACTCTCCCACAAACACCATTACAATTTAGACCAAGTTTTCAAATGTGTATGACGGACTGTAACAACATAGTTATAGCAATTCTGAGATTACTGCAACATAACTGAAAAACTAATAAAAGATGAAAGAATACTTATATACAGATGATTCAGTTGCTTCTAGTAATGTTAGTTCACTTCTTAGCTAATAAACAATGTATCTGAGAAATAAAACCAAATATACCTTTGAGACTGCATACATCACATATTAATCTGATAAGTATGCATTTGATACTCTTTATTAATTTTGTATTACAATAGGAAAAAAGATGAGACCATTCAAGCTAACTGAAATTGTCGATACACATGAAATTAGACACTTCAGTAAATTTGTCAAATTAATACAATGACTGACAGAAAACAAATCTAGAAAAGCTGCTTTCAAAGAATTGTCATAGAAACTGCAATTCTGTACATTCAAGTGAAGAATAAGTTAGAAAAAGTGGAAAATTGATATAATAAGTAAATGCTTGCCTACATATAGGCAAGCAAATAAAATAGCACTATTTTTAACGATTTTCAGCTTTACAAGAACACAGATAATGAAATGTACAAAGAAAAGTACGGAAAGGTTTAAGATTTGAAAAAAATAATAAGTTTATGGACCTACGACAAACAAAAAACGAGATAATGATTTACAATGTAATGTGGAAAAAAAATTGTAAAATTGAAAAAAAATTATAAGAGTAAAAATCCTTACTCTTATAGGAAATCTTAGTACAATTGTTTCACAGGTAGAATTTGTCACTGACTAACAAGCCTGAAACAGCTGAATTACAATGTCACTTGGAACGCTAAATCTCATTTATTAATGTAAAGAATTTATGTAAAGGAAATATTTAACAACAACAAACTCTGAAAAACATTGAGTAAAAAATAAATAAATAATATAACTTAACATAAATAAATGAAGTTATGTGATACATTTCAAGAGCAACAAAGAGACACGTGGAACGATCACGTGAACAATAATCAGATGATGAGACAACGAAAAGCATATAAAAAAATATCTATAAATAGACTTTTAGCATATCTAAAAATGGAATCCGATATTCCCCATTGCTTATTCAAGATGTACAAATTGTAAATCCTTGCGCCTGTCTTCAAATGGCAGCACAAAGACTCCTGTGGTCAACAGTCCAACGGGACGAAGTAAGAAATACAATAACTGACGAAAATCTGTTGATATTGGAATAATGTCAGAATATGATCGTTCAAAACTGATGATAATTAACGCTGAAAGTAATTATGCGTTAATTTATTGAATAAAAATGTCGATTTTATTCTTATATTTCAACAACAAAAGAAATGCAACGCGTCAGATGCATAAATATCACGATAGATATATTCAGTGAAATATATGTGTATTCTTCTTGGAATTGTAGATCACAAATTGAAGATACCATTTAAGCTACAATATAAGAAATTTTGTAAGAAAACTTATAACAGACTGTACTAAAAACTCGAGTTAAAATAGCTTAATTAGAAGATTAATGGTTAAAATTTTCAGGAGTATGGAAATATAACACTTTTCAAAGAATGAAAACATTTTTAAAGTTTCTTTTCCTCAAGCATACTATAATTAGCATTCTTTTAAAACTTTTAGAACTATAAAAAAATAAATAATCCACCTCTATTACGATTATAATTCTTACTAGCCGGGTACCGTCGCTGCACTCTGAAACCTTTGCATGTACAGCATTTAAAAAAAAAAAAAATTATTTATTTAGCAAATTAATATTGAGATCGGAGAATATACGACTTCCCATCCCGTTGTGACCTTCTCAGCTTAACTCAAATATATATAATACACCTGGGGTTGCCGCTACACACTTCATGGTCAGTTTGTCAGATTGGTTGACGTTTATGTTTACTGCTCCGCTCCTATTGGTCGTAGCGTGATATTATAAAGCCTATAATGAGTTGGCCCGCCTTCTCGCGCTGCTTATATACTGTCAAGGGAGGGGGGGCTAAGGATGTTATAAAAAGACCATTCAGATGTAGGCCTATTTAAAAATAAGTTTTTTCAATGATCACTTTACAAAAGAATAAGATACAGACACGTCAGTGCCTGTAATAAACGTTTTCTTCTCGTTTTTTTTATTTGTTTCTTTTTTTTTCTTGTCTTTATCTTTATTTATTTTTGGGTGGGGGGTGGGGGGTTCTCTTCCAACTTTTATACTCTTCGTTTAAATTGAGAAAAAGTCAAAATTTGACCCTTTAAAAGGCGCTCTCTTGGAAATCAAAAACTTTTTTCGAAAGATTTTTGTAGCATTTTGTTTGTCTTAAAAAAATCTACATTTTATCCATTTGCATGACCAATCTATCTCTTATAGTTTGGTCAAAAAAGTGGAAAAACTTAAGTCTTATGACATAATGACAGACAGGATAACGTTTTTATAATATATAAAATAATAATTATTATTATTATACCATGGGTGTGTTTATCAAAAAAATGCATCGTCATCATTGATTGATGCACTAAAATTTAACGATTTAAGAATTTTCATTTTTTTTTTTACGTGCCTTCAGAAACTTTTCACAATAGCCAACATGAAATGTTTCACATTTTTGCATGTATCTTGCAAACAAAGAAACGTTTGTGAATGAATGATATATAAAATTTTATGACAGAATGACAGACAGAATAACGTTTTTATAATATACAAAATAATAATAATAATAATTATAACATATAATAGCCGGCTATCGTCGCTTCGCTCCGGAGCCCTTGCATATAGAGCATTAAAAAAAAAACTTTATTTATTTAGCAAATTAATATCGAGATCGGAGAATACGACTTCCCAGCCCGTTTAACTCAGGTGGCCTTCTCCGCTTAACTCAGGTGTATTGCGGGTTGGCGCTCACACGGGGGGTTGCCGCCAAACACTTCATTTTTGCATGTATCTTCCAAACGCAGAAATGTTTGTGAATGACTGATACATCGTTCGATAGAACTTTCAAAAACCAACATTTTCTCAATATAATGTTCTCTTCCAACTTTTATACTTTTCGTTTAAATTGAGAAAATGTCAAAATTTGACCCTTTAAAAGGCGCAATCTTGGAAACCAAAAACTTTTTTCGAAAGTTTTTTGTAGCATTTTGTTTGTCTTAAAAAGATCTACATTTTATCCATTTGCATGACCAATCTATCTCGTATAGTTTGGGCAAAAAAGTGGAAAAAAATAAAGTCTTATGAAACGATGCGAGACATAATAACGCTTTTATTATATAAGATTCCTTCATATTTAAATGTCTTGATTGTATAGGACCTATTTTTTTTTTTTTTTAAAGTTTATTTACCAGTCCTAGTAGATGTAATTACAGAATTACTCCAGTTTTGTAGGTACTGGAAAGTTTAATGTGTGTCTTTTCAAAAACAATATCAATATCAATTATCAGAAATCTCACATACATCTTCTGCAAATCGACGAGCAACGTAAAGAATAATTTCCCAAATTATTTTTGAGACCTATTCCTCATCGAAATGTTGAATGTGAATCAACGACCGCCATTTTCTCTTACATTTGAATGTAAGACAGGCCAGGAAAGGAAAATTTATAATATGCGTTGCATTCTGGGAAGTTCATCTTTGGGCGTGCGGATAATAGGTCTTGTTTTTTTTTTTTTTTTCAGAAGAGTATTTTTCTCTGAGATTTTTATATTTATATATATTTTTAAGACTACATTATAAATTTATCTTCTATTTTCAAAATTTTATATTTTATACTTATAAGTACTTATTTTATTTTCTTCATTTTGATTTTTAAAATTTACATAAATGTTATCAAAAAGTTTATAGATTAATTTATTTATGTTATTTGTCTGTTGCTTGTTTAAGAAACACCAAGACTCTAAACCATAGTTCAAGACAGAATCTACAAGAGCTTTATAAACAATAAGTTTCTGTTTATATTGGTACTTGTTTCTTAAATAGTAAAACATATTTACCAAGTGAAAGAATGTAATCTTTTAATTTCATAATTATATTGATTACATCAACTAAAACGATTATCGATATTTATAATATCTAAATACTTATGATTATTTATTTACGTTAATGCTCTCACAATTACAAGCAATTTGATTATATTTTTATCATTTATTATGTTTTGGCACGGTTTATATGTAATTTAAAAGGTAATTTAAGATTTAATTTTTTATTTTTTGTTTTGATAATCATAATTTTAGTTTTCCTTTGATTTATTACCAATTTATTCGCTGAAGCCCAATTTGAAATATTTTTTAAATCTTGTTGAAGATTTATTGAAGTAAAACTTGTTGAAAATTTATTGAAGTAAAAGTTTGATTTTGGTTGCTACTTATTTAGTATTATAACATCAGCATAAATGTAATACTTACACTTTTTAATAATATCACTAACAGAATTTACATATAAAACAAAAAAACCAAGGACCTAAATTTGAACCTTGTGGTACACCTCTCTTAATATTGCAAGTTTTACTTATTAAATTACTTATTTTGATTTTGAATTTTCTATTTTTTTAAGTAATTTTTGATGCGATCATAAAAATCTCTTCTTATACCGTAATTTTCTAATTTTTTAATAGTATCTTATGGTGAATATTATCAAAAGCCTGCTAAAGTCTACAAAACTATTATTGATACTTGTCTTTAATTTAAATTTTGAGTAACTTCATTATTTCAATTATTTAATAGGTCTTTAGTGTCTTTATTTGACTGATAAGCATATTGATTTTGTTTTATTATATTTGATTTAGTAATAAAATCATTTATTGATTTAGTAAAATAAATTTCTATAATTTTTGAAACATTTGATAAAATTGAAATTGGCCTGTAATTAGAGTAGTCGTCCATATTATTTATGCCTTTCCATGTTAATAAAATTAAAGATAATGCAAAAAGTACTTATCCTTATTCATTCATTATAATGTACATCATGATTCCTATGTCTGATCTGACTTAAGGTTTACTAGAATTCTGTAAGTCAATGCTCTATTGAAAATGCTCATAATTTTAATATCAGCAATTTTTGATGTTCAGTATTTTCAATAATTTTTCCATAGAATGTGGAGGATTCATCTGATGGTTTTTCTCTCTCTTTCCGAGATACTCACGCAAAGACTGTTACAAAAAAAGAAAAATCTATTTAACACGAGTGGATTTTATGATTCTTTTATTGCTTTGCCTTCCAACATTTTACTAAACACTTAAGCACTGATAGAAGAGTTATTTTCCAGAAGCCTTTGAAGACGTTATTAGCTTTACTGTCAATGACAGAAACAAACTTTCATCACCAAGAATTTTCTTCCTTTTTTTCTTTTTATTTTTCAGTGTCTAATTTTCCGCAAAAGATACTTCCTCGTCCCCCGAAAATGTCTTCTTTTTTTTAAAACACGCATCTTTTTTTTTTGCTTCTTTTTCTCCTTTTTCATTCCCATTTTCCGTCCCAAGGCTTTAGATAAAAAGCCATTTAACACAGATTATTTATGGGAAGTAGGATTGCGAAAAATAAATACGCTGGGATGCAGATATAGATAATGGCGTCGAGTTCAGCCGGATCACTTGGGGGATGTAATCTACGACATCGAAAAGGTGTTTGGCGGCGTATGCAAAGTCGACGACTCCCCTCGCATGCGCAATTGCCTCCCCGAAAGGGCGTTAATAAGCCCAACTCGTCCGGAGCATCGTACCATCCATTATTCATCAAGGTAATAAAAGAGCGCGGGGTTTTGGCTTTTCGGACGACAGAAATCCTTGTCTCACACCCACCCCCACCTTTCCTTCTCTCATCTTCGATTTAATGCCGCAATCTCTCTCGCTTTCTCGATCTTAGATTTAAAAAAAAACAAAAAAAAAAAACCAGAGGGAGTGGATGATTGCAACACTGCCTCGTTTCCATCCATATAATCTAGAGGCTTGTTTTCAAGGCGACCCCCTCATCACCTCCGTGACCTTTCTCGCTTGACGAAACTATTTGGAATCGTGTCTTCTTCCTATTCAGTAGGCTTTCGACCACGAACGGTTCAAGGATGCAATTTTACGTAAAAACATTACATCTATCACTGTACATTTTCTTCGCATTGCTAAAACTTTTAATAAAATCTTTATCTAAATAGGATTCGTTTCGCTAATTCTTATGGCAAAGAGTGTAATTAACACGGACATCTGCAAGAAATTCAAAATCCACAGAATAACAATTAACTTAAAAAAAACTTAAGATTAACAAATTAGCGAAATGTTTTATATTTACATAAATATTTTTTAAAAAAATAATTTGAAATAACCTGCAGTTTCTGAAATTTTTGCCTTTCCCTCTAAACTTAGTTGCCTTTGCAAATCTAATTGCCTTCCCATCAACAAATAACCTTAAACATGCCTCATGGAAGACCGCTGTCCTAATTTACTAGACCACACCGGCACGGCCTAAGATACGAATTTTTATTATTAATTTTGTTTTTTTACTTTTTATTTTTTTTTTCATCTCCTTACAAAATTCTTTATAAAGCTTTAATCAAGACAGAATCGTGAGGTCATTGTCTTAACAAAACAAGATGTTTTGACATTCGTGCTGTTTAGCACCATAGGTTACATTTATCTCTTGGAAATCATTCCATTTCAATTAGTGAGTTTACTTTGATGATGGACTTCTTTGCATAACTTCATCACGATTACAATATTTCACAAATACAGGAACTCAAAATAATGCAATTTTAATAATAATACTTCAGCAATCAGATTAATAAATTTTGTGTATGGCCGATATAAATGTACTGGTCAAAGATTTGATGCCATACACAATGCCTAAGTATTATTTCTATGTTGAGTTTTTTTGCAATTTGAAGGTTCACAGATGCTGATCTTGATTCTCAGATACGAAACCAATTCACAATTTGCAAATCTTATCAATCGGAGTAAACTCCCGGGATTGAGGACATCTTTTTAGTAATTTTTTTCACTTCAATTAAACCATAATAAGCTAAAAAGTAACTCAGTTTGATTTTTCAAACAAAGTTTGTCCAATATTTCTTTTCTTTATTTTTCATTGTGTTGTCCATCATTTTTGAGAATGTCTTAGTCTATCTTAATTCAGAAATTTCGACTGCCTTTTTCTCAATTACAAAATGCTTTAAAAACTTATGTAGTTGAATCGCCATCATTCATTCACAATTGACATTCTGCATTTTGATACAAAAACATTTGATTAAAAATTTGAAAATCCAGCCGATTTAAAAATTTTGGTAATATCTCTAGTTCAATACAAAATCCTAAACATCACTTAAAAAATAATAAAAAAACAATATGTACTGAATGTTTTATAAATTCACTTATAAGTAAATATCTATTTACTTTCAGATTAATAATCATTCTTAAAGAAAGCTCATCCCTACTCCCTAGGTGTAAGTTATTGGAACTATACAAAAGACTATATTTAAAGTAGATTATTTTTTTATGTATACTCTCTACTAAAAACATGGATTTTATGATTTATTTCCTTCGAATTAAATAATACAATATATATGTAATCAGTAGATTACACATTCATTGAACTTACCTTCTCATCATTAGTTGAAAACATTCATTTCTCGGTGTCAACAAAATGGGATTAATTTGCATTGACATATCTAGGTTTTGTTAAAATATAAAATATAAGATTACTAAAAAATTTTCATCACCAGGGCTGATATTTTTGTCCTAACTTTCGTGAATACAGATTACAAGACATAAGCAGAAACTAATAAGATGCCGAATGAGATCATTTAATACCATTTGGACTCCTTCTAGGAGGGCCAAATTGGCGATGTCAAGAAGACACTGCTTCTATTCTATTCTATGCGTCAAAATCAACCAAAGCATGGGTTAAAAAAAAGAGAAAATTGATATCATTCCATGGTCCTCCCGTTCACCTGACCTAAACCCAATTGAAAAAATGTGAGGTTGGATGGCAAACATTATATATGGCCGAAACAAACAGTATCATCACTTGAATGATCTGAAGGTTGCAATTTGGAATGCTTGGGACCAGATAAGGATGTCCGATTTGAAAAAAAATAATTGGGATAATGCCTGGCAGAATGATAGAAATTATAGAGAAGAAAGGAGGACCAACACATTATTAATTTCAATAATTTTCGAAATATAATGTTTTGAGTTTATATTTTCTTTACATTTGAAAAGTGATTTTTTTTTAATTTAAAAACTACTCAAAATGTTTGAGATGTTTAAATGATATATGAATTTATTGCTTTTAAATAGACTTTGAAAAAACAGGGAAGTATACAAATCCTATAATAAAAAGTTATTTGAAATACTTGGGTGAGTTTATATTTTCTTTACAGGGTTTAGTACATAAATATAATTTACTTCCGCGTACGGTATTTTGAAAGATTTTTAAAATATATTTCATGGGTGTACATAGGAGAGAGGGCGGGGGGAGGGGCTTTACCCCGCCCAAATCTCCCAGATCTCAAATGTGTAGGTTAGCGTTATTATTTTTTGCTTCAATTCAAAGATGACGGGATCTTGGTAACTCCCGAAATTTAAAATCGACATTTGGTTGTTGCTAGTCAGTTTCTTAATTTGACACCTAAATAAAATCGTATATAGGCTAAGCCCCTGACATATTTTTTATTACACTATAATCTATTACTACAATAGGGATTCTCAAACTGTGGTACATTACGTACTGTGATACTACTATTGGTACATTACGTTGTTTTAGATGGTACACAAAGTAGTAACAGAAAGACGATGGACTATGATTTTTTTTATTTTTTGTTAAGATTTAAAAACCTCCACCTTAAAGCGCGGACCGAACAGAGATCGGTGCTAGAACAGTTTAAAAAGCCCATGGTGATCTCGCTTCTCATTCCCTGAAGATCGACGCCATGACGGTGTCCGAAGCTTGGACCACTCCAAAATTCTTATTTGGCTGGATATCGAGAAGAAGTCTTTAATCTTCGTCGCCAAGAAAGTTTTAAATATTGTTTATTTATTCTGTTTGTCCTCTTACCACAAACTCTTACTCTTGGCTGCGCAAAAGCCCTAATTATGAAATATGCTTGGTGGTACATGAATTTTTAGCAGTTTATTTAGTAGTACAATATTCCAAAAGTTTGAAAACCTCTGATCTACACCACTATACTTCAAAAACGTTTTAGCTTAAAAAAAAAAAGTGCCATAAAACGTAATAATTTAAACATTGTACAAGATATCAATTTGTTCATTACTACGCATTTATTGTCCTAAATTTATTTTTAGCTACTTTTTCTAAGTAATGAAACTTGTTTAAAAATTCACTGAAATTAATCCCAACGATCGAAGAAGGAAAGTAGGAAATTGAAAAAGAAGAATTGTGACGAGAGATTTAAATTCTCTCTAATTTTACATTCTTAAGTAACAAATAAATCATTGAAAAGCACATTAATAATACAGGGTAGATGTTTCCAGTTTGCTTTTAATTTGTTATTAATACCAGATTGAACTCTTTTTGCGCTAATGGCTCATAAATCTCAAAGTTTCAAAGAATCGGATCAGACCGAATTTCCTGTTCGATGCCAAAAGGGAAATACTAAAAAGAGAAAGAGGGGAAAAGGAAAAAAAAAAAGGACTGTCTCCATATAGATCTGCTCTTCGCTTCGGCAGTTACAAAGCGGCAAAATTACTGGGCTTAGTAACTTTCTAAACATCACCATCCAAATCCAATTACTTTGAGAGCCGTCCTGCAGGGATGGCAACAGTAAATTACCGGGCCCAAAAGCAGACCGCGGGCGTCACGGCGCCGTGGTTTTCGTTCGACTGCTGAAAAGAAGTCCCCCCACCTGTCCTACGCATCAGGGTCCCTGAATCGCAGTGGCCCGGAGGGAGGTGCCCGTCTCCGACGTCGCAGCGTCCTCACTCGAGTGTTTGATTTGGAGAACGCTGTTTCACGGCTTCTGCGCCACCTCCTGTGTCACTCGACCCGCTGAGCGTCCGACGGATGGTGCTACGGTTGGTAGGCCAAGCACGGACCCATGGGACAAAGGTGGAGTAACGAACCCCCTTCCCCTCCGACTTTTCACTGATATCCGGGCTTCCTAGTGGCTCATAGAGTCAGTCGCCTTTGGCATTCATACGGTTTTGTCAACTGTGAAATAACAGAAAATCACGGAATTTTTGTCACCCTTAACTGCTATCGATATTGTTAAGCATGAATTTCATTATTTTTCAGTTTACCCTGGTTTAGCCAGAACTGAATGGAGTCGCCACCCCCACCCCCATCTCTCTTCCAATCAAACGGACTGGATTTTGGAAAGACCAATTCATAAATATTTTTTGCTTTATAACTTTTCATCGAATTCAATAAAAAATTTTTTGTCTTGAGTTGATAAGAGCTACATAACAATATAAACAAATAAATCACTGGAAAGCTTTTAAAAGTCCTATAATAGTTGAGAAAAGGGCAAGAAACAATAACTTTTATCAATTGTTTCATAAAAAACAGACCTGATTCATTACACTGTGTGTGGGTCAATTACCTCTTTGCCAAAGATTAAAAATGTGAGTTCTAAGGCTTATAGTATTGCCTTTTACCAAATTCATAACATACTCTCTTTTGTCCGGGCACTAAAGAAAGGCAAAACATGCTTTTTTTTATTAAATCTGGTTTTAAATTTTACTTACCCTACTTCTGTCGTTTAAGACAGATGTCTAAGAATAAAGTTCGAGAAGAACTGATAGATTTGGGAAGACTTCAACAATAGAGAGCTTCACATTTGAACACCTGGCACATTATTAAATAGTTACCAAAGATTAAAGAACCTTCTTTGTAATGAATTTGCTTAAAATGGAATTAGTTGTTTACTGTAATTTCATATTCAGAATATATACTAAATTCATTATTCTGAATGTATTTATCTAGGTGATGATATTGAAGCATATTGGCATTAAAAAAAAAATAACTAGTAATATTAATAATAGACTATTAATAGAATACACTGAAGCTCGGTTACAACGCGGTCGTTTATATCGCGAATTCGGATATAATGCGATTTGGTCTTGGACCCCTTCTATTTTGGAAAAGGTGTATAATTGTAAAATTGCAAAATTTACCGTTTTTTCGCCTAAAATCAAATCAAAGGTGTAAATTAATATGTTTGTTTCCTTATTATTTACAGTAATTCAGACTCTATACCCACCCTAATATCACGAAAATGCATCATATACAATATATTTTTAAAAAAATACCAGAATCGCGGACTTTTTCGTTTAACCAAAATGAATATCGAAATCTATTTTTCTGCCAATGACAACCAGTAAAGAGGCCCATGTAATCTAATAGGCATATGAATACCTAGTTTCGATCCACGTGACTCGTCGTTTGTACAAGATGCCAAGATGGCGGCGCCAAATCGATTTTGGCTAATATAACCCATCAAAGTGTTGAAAAGGTAATGATGTATGTATTTATAAATATAAAATTCTCTCACATAGCTCTGAATGATGTAGTTAATCGCGAAATGACCATTTTAAATCGATTTGGAATCGTGTGGGCGATAATAGGGTGCGATATACGACATTTGACGTCGCAAAGTAATAAAAGTTCGGTTATATCGCGATCTTCGAAATCTTGGATCCGAAAGACCGCGTTATAACCAAGCTTCAGTGTATTTCAAATAGTCTTCTACTCTCACGTATTTCTGTTTCACTGAAGAATATCGTCTTCGTCAATAATTTGTCTAATCTTATTTTAAGATCCTAAGATAAAGAAGATAATTACTATCAAACTATCTAACTAAAGATTAATTGACAAATGGTTTCTTCCTTTGTTATTCGTCTTTTAAGCTTTTTTTTATGAAATAAGTTCAGTTTCTATAAAGAATAAAAAAGCATTTTCATTCATCTTTGTTTCTCTACGGATAACCTATTTGGAAAGTAGGCCTAATAAAAATTTCAGATTCAAAACAAAAAATAATTAACTAATTTGGACCAAAAGATACATCAGGAGATTCCATTCACGCTTTTCGTTCTCTCGAAAATCAATGATGAAAACGATTTTTCAATTGCTTTTTTCCCAGTTTGCTTCTTTATTCCATGATGTGAACCAAGATGGCCGTTGAATAG
>JAFIDM010000001.1:62890943-62914829 GCA_023159025.1 Thereuonema tuberculata
TTGCCTTAAGATCCCTTTATCGTTTAATTCACTTTTTGTGAATATGACTCGGGAAGAGACAAAGCTTAGTCGAAATATAACATTAAACTTTCAGCTTCGTAAGATAATCAATTGTTTTATCTCGTAAATGTTAATATAGTATTGATCTGTGATGAAACTTCTTATACCTTGAGTTTCATTGGTACCAAGTAATTTCAACCGAAGGAATCTTGCATTTGTTATTTGAAACCTACTACTAAAGTTTCAGCTTCCTCAGACAAAAATAATTTTTGACTTCAGCTACTCACAGACGATACTTACTTCAGCTATTGTATTCTAAGACTATTTTTCTATCTGCATATTTAGTGATTTTTTTCAATGTTTAATCCCAAAGATATATTATCTTTTTTTTTTTTTTTTTGTAGGTATGCTAGCTTTTCATGGTAAGAATATATTTATATTTAAAATGAAGCGAAAACAAAAAATGACCGCCACATTCAGATTTAAAGCTTTCAACAAAAACAGTAAATAATAATTGTATATAATTTTAGAAGTGAATTGTCATCAGTGTAGAACTTCGAATATCAGTTATGCTATTTCCTCTGTTAACCATCAATCCTTGTTAACCGTCAATTCGTAATAAATTTATACTTGTACTATGGTTTCTGATGGCCCCATAAAAAATAAATAATAATTAAAGTTTAATTTAATTTCAGTTACACGATCCTCCGTTATGGTCTCGGTCCCAAAGCCTGACGGATAAACGCAATATATAACAACCACGGTCTAATATTATTTATCATGAAGTGACTGACACTTAGGCTTAGGTGTACTTTATCATACACTTGAATTATACTGTATAAATCAAATATAGTTCTTAATAGAGTTCAGAGTTACGTTGCGTCATCTGATGACAACTTTAAAAATTAAAGCTGTTAAAAATTAAGATTTCTGGATATTTATTTAACCAAATCGATTGAAAATATTCCAACAAAATAATTATAAAAGAGAAAAAAATATTTTCAATAAAATTGAGACCTTTGCAGTCCATGATGTGAAATAGATGAAAATTAATTATCATTATTATCAATAATTATTAATTATTATCAATGAAATTGGCTTCTGACTATTCCTAAGTTCACTCATTTTAATCCCGTACTGTATAATTATAACATAAAAAATCCAGTTTTAGCTTAGAAATCCTTCCTAAAGAATGTCAATCTCTGTAAGCCAGTTTTGACCACCGGCCTCTTTTAATATTTGTCTGCCAAAAAGAATATTTCATATGGATTTAACTTTCCCCCTGCGTTTCGCTAATTTTCGGATTCACGATGTAACAAAAAAAAATTCACAAATCATATTAAAAAGCGGATTCACATTATTACATTAGTTACAAAACAAACTGCAAATTTTAATTTGAGATGATAAACATGTTTTGAATATGGAAGACTTAGTAATTTGTTTTGTGATTCAAAATTCCAAGTTTGTTTTTAAGAAAAGGCTAAAAATGAACTTACTTTATTTTAGTTAAATAACGTAATTAATTTTAAATTACAGAAATGGCGATTTTCTTTTTTTTTTTTTAAATATATAAGATGAGTAAGTTAGAAAAAGATATCATAAAACATACTTTTAGAAGAAGATACTGTTCGGTTTCAAAAAGCAGATCCACCACTGGAAGACGATTTTACTTCGCAGAGGGGTGATATGCTGAGATGGGCACTTTCCTAAGAAATCCTTTTGGACATTTTCGCTTTTAAGAAAAAAATAAAGGAGGAGCATTTCTGCAATAGTATTTATTCTTTCCATAATTCTTTCCTGAAAAGCGCAAATAGAACGCAGCTACCGGTAAACTAATTCTGATAAAAAGTAAACAACCCCTATTTCGATGAAATCGAAGGAGACCTGACGCATGCGCAAAAGCATTGAAGGCTCTCGTAAACAAAACCGAACAGTACAAATTAAATCTTTTTGTTTGTTTGTTTGTTTTTAATTGATATTTTCTTCGTGAAAAAAAAGGTTTTTGAACTCTTATTATTTCAGACCAACCTGCTTTGTAATTTTATTTTTCTTAGGCAGTAAAACAAGAAAGAATACATTATTCAACATTTACTTATAATTGGATAGATATTTGAAATTGGATATTAAAACTAACTACATTGTTATCCATTGACCTTTTAATCAGACAGATTAGTCGATTAATTTAATTATCATTAGGTGGTATAATTTAGTAATCGATATTTAACTAGTGTCAGATTGCCAATAAAGTAATTTAAAATAGCTTAAATTATGATTCGAAATTTATAGAATCATTCATGATTTCATTTAGAATAATTTCTCCGGTTAATTTAAATGAACACAGATATTAAACAGAACACATACAGACATACAACAGAATGAATGGAATAATTAGTAGAAGATTTGGAAAACAAATGACGAAAGAAACACTACTAAGATTACATAATATTACGGCCAAAGCAGCAATTAAATACGGGAGTGAAACCTGGATACTAAAACAAAGAAACAAACAAAGATTGGAAACTGCACAAATGAAATTTCTGAGACCTTTATTAGGATTTACACGTCTCGACAAAAAGAAAAGTTATGATGTTCGAGCCCAACTTAAAACTCCAAGTTTAATTCAAGAAATTCAAAATTACCAAAAAAATTGGCTTAACTATGTAAAAAGGCTATCTAACGACAAGATTCCAAATTTGATTTTGAAATAACAGCCCAAAGGAAAAAGAGACAGAGGACCAAAACTACGATGGAAAGACCAAAATCATCTTCAGAGCTAGGAACAGACAATCATTGTCTATACCTAAGATGTTCAAGACAAGACAAGACAAGACAAGATATTAAATTTTTATTTTATAACATCAAATGCAACAAACGCATTCCATACTGAACTGGTAAATTGTTAATATCATGAAGATCATAAAACAAAATATTTTATCGAAAAACAACGATGAAAATAACTTAGAATGCAATTTGAAATTGCGATTAAATCCACACCCAATTACTCAAAGATTTTTTCAAAGTAGATCTTCCTCAGAAAAAATAAATAACAATAAAAATAAACATAAAAAAAAATAAAATAAAAAATTAAAATTCTTACAAATGACTTAAACTGCTGTATTTTTTTAGAGCATTAAAAACTTACCAACAAATAACAAAAAATTCAAATCAAGTATGTAGTGAATCACTGAAATCTGAAAAATTGAAATATTATTATTGGAGATAACTTGAGGAGTCATTCCATCTGAAATCATCCAGATTTTATTAAATTGGTTGCATGACCATTTCAGAAAAATTTAATTTTTATAGACTTGTTCCCCCGTATAAAGACATAACCAAACCAGGTGTAAAAAAAATTTTCCCTTTTTGTTTGTACGTGGCGGCCATTTTTCCATCATGGCCGATTCTCAATTTCGACAATATCAGCATTTACGGAAACTCAAATATCTCTTGAACTAAAAGAGATAAAGATATAATTCAAAAACAATTGGCAGATATTGAAATGATCTATCTTTTCGTTCAAATAGCGTTTGCAGCTATCTTTAACAGGACAGTTGAAATTAAAGCCTGAAATTTGGACTTCAATTTGCGAAAAATTGCAATTTTCGGATTTACATTATAATGTAGTATTTCTAAAGTCCTCTTAAAATGTAGCGAAAATACTGTCAATTCTACATTAAGAAATGAAGTACAACCGAACAAAAAGTTTCTACTACATTGAAACTGTAATACCAATGAAAATAAATACTTCCTCATAGAATTTGCAGCCTGCTTTCCTAAAACTTTTTGATACATCTTTGCTTTTTAAAAGCAATGCAAAAAATTCAAAAGTCTCTGAATTTAGAAATCATACAAAGAATCTTATTTTCAAAGTTTAATAATAAAAACTAACTAAATCCGCAAATAAATTCCTTAAATCGCCTAAATCCAATTTATTTTGATCAATGAAAGCAAACATAAATTTAAAAGGAATGTAATGCAATAGGGATCAAATTCATTGTTTGCTAGGAATAATAATTGCTCCAATTCTACTGCATTCTGTGAAAATTTTTATCGCTTTCACGCACAACATTTCTCTCTAGAGAACACCTGGAGAAATTGGAAAAGCTTCTAATCTCAGATCCTAAGTATGTACGTCAAGTTTCAAGAAGATCCATTTAAACATTTTTAACAGTTTTTAAGGTTAAACACGAGGAAATACTTATTGATATTTTGAATCTAAATTTCGACAGCATAGTCAAGACAGAAGGACATTGTTTATATTTTTACTGTATTCCAACAGTTCTTAAGAAACTATTAAAAGAAACAAATTGTAGACAATCAAATGATTATATGGGGATGTCTACTTTTATTCTGTATTTTTAATCAATTCTAATTTTGTAATTTTGTAGAATATTAATATTTAATATTTAAATATTAAATAAATTAATAATATTTAATATTATTTTTTTAATTAAAATTTTAACTAAAATTTCTTCTAAGAGATTTCACCCTTAAATTCTTAATGTCGACACTGTGGAAATCGAGATAATAATAATTTGAAAATACTTTAAACAGATACTGTAAAACGACTGTAAGCTTATATATATAAAGATAACAGCGTTTAGTTTACAGAGTAATAATCAGGAGAGATTTAATATATTATTTAATCTCAAATTTAACTCCAACTTAATTAAAAATCCTTTTGAGAGATAATCAACGCTAACTATTGCGCCGTAATCGCAAATTGATAATCCTTTCATTTCACTGAAAGCCGTCTAGTTGACGTAACACTTCCATTTCACTTCCAAAGTGGCTACAGATGAAGAGGACTTCTTCTTTTACGGACCATTTAATCCTATGAATGTAAATCGGACTCATCCTTAGGGTGGATACAGGACAATTTATTGAACGTAACATTTCCGCCCAGCTGAGCGCGAATACATTGTTGTGCCTTGCAGTCTGTCTGTCTGTCTCTTTGGGACTTAAACAACCTCCATTTCTGGTCCACATGATTCTAAGTCTGGATACTTCATTGGATTGCCTTTTCCGTGTTCGAACCATTGTGAGAACTCGTCCGAGGAGCTCCCACCCCCTCTTACACTTTACAAATCCATCAGATTGCTTCTAACACACCCCTCCTCATCCACCTCCCCCGAAAATGTTCGTTACCGACAATTGTGCTAAGAAAGTAACCACATCGTTTGCTGAAGAACTTCTTTGTGACTCACTATGAACTTTTTTTTTTGCACCTGCGAAAACCCATAATGATTAATGAGAGCTTATTATTGTACCCATGAAGAGACCCACAACGAACGGAATTTGACAAAAGTCTTTTTTTTTTTTCTTCGAAGAGTAAACTAGCTTCAATGAAATGGAAATTGATTTATGTAAAGAAGATTTACATCCAGAAATTAGGGCATAAAATTTGACCTGATTAAAGATTGAAAAAAAAGCAACATCTGTTAAAAGCCAATCATCATTCCAGTATTTGTAGGAAGTTAAATTTGCAAAAATTAATGAAAGAAGAGGAATTAAGAGTTCCTTTTTTTTAAATGGTGAATGATGAGTAATAATAAGTTTAAAACAGTGGTTTCCTAATTTTTGATTCACGAAACCTTCCTCCTTTTTTTATACTTTTCGTGAGCATTATCGTTAAACAAAAAAAAAAAAGAAAATTAGTCACTGAAAAGTAAATAAATAAATAAAATAAACTATATAGCTATCAATCATTACGGATTGTCCGCAATAAATAAAATTGATTGATAGGTGTGTAGTTTCAGTGGAATGGAAGTACAGTTAGATAATATTACAAACCACCAAATAGGAAACACTAAACTATGAAAAGTAAACAGAGCCAGATTTAAGCCAGTTCCAATGCTCTAAGTACCGTCCAATCATGGTGTCCCTTCTGTCCTTCTTTTCTTTAACTAGCAAGACATAAAGACTCAATAAATGCTGAAGATGAAGTAAGACATTAAAAACTCAGTTTTCTTGAAGGTAATCCTCACGTAAGAACACACAACTAAATTATTGTTGTTGTTGGTTGGGGTTTTAATGGCGCAAAAGCAGCTGTGGCTAAGCTGCGCCAAACAACTAAATTAAATATAAAATGTTTTTATTACATATTGTATATTTAACGCTAAATAGAAGCAAGCAATTTAAGCCAATTACTAGAACTTATTATAACTACAGCAAGAAAAAAATACAAGTTTTCATTACTGTTTTGTATATTTATTAATAAACTGTGATGAGGAAAAAAAAAATTAATAAACTGTGATGCAAATATAAAAAATTATTGAAAACGATTTTTAATCAAAAATCCAAAAGATCATAAGACAAAATAAGATCTGATATTATCTCCACTGAACTTATATGATTTCGAGAATATACTTTCAATTTTGAAGATTGAAATGTTAGAAATGAAAATTGAAGCCCAATTTTTTTTTCTGTTTTTTTCCTTCCCTACTAACAGTGTACAGTTACCATTTTAAAAGGAATAGGCTGCCAGACCGTCTCCGAAATTCCCATAATTATAGAATATTGTCTCTCTTTTAGTCTGGCCCTTCACCATCGACCTTTCGTTATGGGTCATTAGGACACACAAGCTACCTCAACACATCAACGTAGCGACACATCAAGGTAGTTTTTTTCATTTCTTATTTTAATTTATTTTTTGTTCACGTTAAAAAATAGTAGACTACCGAAAAAATACTGACTCTGAAGTGCTGAAGCTTACAGTAGTATGTTTATAGACATACTGCAGCAACAGAAAGTGGATCAAGCATTTTATTGTTATAATGAAATTAATGAAAAAAACAAAAACAAAAAAAAAAAACAAGAAATAAGAAACGAAAACTTCATTTTTTTAAACTTTGTTTTTCCTTATTTTTTAAACTTTTCTTTATTTTTTTAACTTTGACGTGGTTAGGTAGTTTGTATCCTAATGATCCACATCGAACAGATCAATGGGGAAGGGCCAGACTAAAAGAGAGACACTATATTCTAAATTATGGACATATCAGAGACAGCCTAGCAATCTATTTCTTTTCAAATGATGATTCCACTGTTGAGTACAATGGGCCTTATTAAGGTCAGGTGATATTCTAAGCACAGCTCAATATAGTGTAAAAAAAATAATTAAATCCACATTATTTACTTAAGTTGTTTGAATCCAATAAATTTTAATCACATTAAAGCTCGCACAGATATGAAGAGGATTAAAATCTTTTGTTCAATTCTCTGTTTTGGATGTAATGCTTTTCTGTCAATTCAGACTGAATTCTCGACAAGGACCCCAACAGAAGAGATTTCAAATTACTATTAAATTACTTCAAATTGCTATTATTGTTTTGTTTTGTTTTGTTTTTCTGCTTGATTTTTCTACTTGCTTGGAGCTTAAATTTCAGATCAATTTTTGCTGATACGGGCCGGGGAGATGGGAGGGGGGGAGGTCTGAAATCCCCCCAAAATGATGCCCCTTTGTTCATGAACTTAATAGTATTTTTTAATTTAACTTTTAGTTTTTTAATACACTAAGTAATTTCTGATTTGAGAATAACTAATGATTTGTAATTAATCAGGAACTCCCTACTGCTTCAAATTTGCTGTTTCTTGCTATTTAGAATAATACTATTTTTGACATAAACAAACGCTTTATTACCACAGCAAAATTTTAAACTCACATAAAGAAGGAAGACATTTTGACTCCCATTCTTTGAGGCTGATTCCGTTAACGCAGAGTTTTTATTTCGTTTCCGCCTTGTCCAGTTTTGTCTGCGTACGTTGTTTTCTTTCAATAAAGGCGAGAGTAATTGATGTCCTCACTCGCTCAAAAGACGACCGACTTTCCCAGGTCGGTTGTGTTGAATGGCGTCCCAGGCGCCTATAATTTCTAATGAAAGGTTCCCTAATGAACTCAACGGTTGACCCTCCTACCCTCCTTCCCTACCCCGAACCGTGATCGCATGAAATTTCTCTCATGTTCGAAGCTGAAAGGGATGCAATGAGGCTCCTATGACGTCAATTAACTTCTGTGACGTCACAAATAATAGAACTAGAAACCTCCCATAACCACCGACCATTTTACAGTTGACCCCGTTTCTTATTTCTCGACATGATGCTAATCGAAAATTATTCAATAACAGAATTTCAGGCTAACCAATTAAAAACGTATATAACAGATAATAAAAGTGCCGTAACTAAATAATCAAAGGTTAGATACAAGAAAATAGTATCAAATTTACCAGATTTAATTAAAAGCATTTTATTATATTGCTCCAGAATGGATTTGTTATCAAATAACCATTTTTATAGCTTTTCACAGTCAAACCAAGCAGAACAACATAAAATTCAATTTTAAATTTGTTTATTTAATTTTTGATTCAAATCCAAGAGAAAATTAGAAAAGCATTATTTTCTTTTAAAAAATGGTAAAATCTCTAAATCATCTACTGTTCATTTCGTTTGGTTCCAAAAAAATTTCAGAACTAAACGAGAAACCAAAACAGAAACAAAAAAACAAATAAAAATTAAAGAAATTAAAAAAAAAAAATAATTAATATTAAAAAAAATCAATCATAAAGTAAACTTTTACAAATATCGTTTTAAAATGTTAGTTTTTTTGTTGCATTCCTCTCAACATTACGGGTCCTTTACGCTATTAAAATAAAATGATCAAGAACAATATTAGAGCTTATGATGATTACCAAGTGTCCATATTTCCATTCTACTTCTACTAAATTCTACTTCCCATTGACATTTTAAAAGAATCATCACTTGTCGTATTTCTTATATCAAGGTTCGTCAAAAATTCCTGTCTCTTAAAAAGACATCTGCTGGTGTTCCCTGACTGGAGAAGGATCACCACTGTCTTAGGTATTAAGATATTTTCACTAAGTGCAAAATCTATTGGTACTTCACCAATTCTAAAATATTAACTGAAGTCATTCAATTTTTTACCAATACCAAGTTTATGATTTAATAATTAAAAAAAGTAATCTTTCAATTAAGCATAATAATATTTATTCTTAATCTTGTAAATCTTTGTAATCAGTAAATCACTGTTAATTAATCTTATAAATTTCAATGTTAGCAGGTATTTTTCCCCCGTCATTATTTGAGTTTTTTTTAACTTTCTACTAATGTTCAGAGTTTATCGAAAAAGGAACTTAAAAATATTAATATATTGATATCTTGAAGTAATTTTTTTTTTACGCTTTCTAATCCTGACACAATTTCAACATTATTTTTTTTTTTAAATATACATTATTTGGTAAGTTTTAAACGTTCTTCTTTTAAATGACATTTTTTTGAAATCCCTCGAATTGAGTAAAATATTAGAATAAAACAGATCATTGTTAAAAATGTTAAAGTCGTGAAATATGCTTTTAAAAATATATATTTCAAAACAAAAAGTCCAAAAAATAAAAGATTTAAATAAAAGAATTGTAATAAGACACTAAGAAAGTTCAGTGCTCATAATGAGACAATTTTAATAAGAATTTAAAAAGTACTAAAATGCTCTATTTTAAAATCTATAAACTGGAAATAACTTAAGATTCCTTAAAATGTTTTGGAGAAAATAAAGGATTAGAATAAAAAACTTTTATAATTTAATTTTAAATAAAAATATAGAAGTCATCTGTGGTCTGTCCATGATAAAGATATCCCAAAACTGTTTGTTCTACGAAGCTAAAACTTTAAATAGAAAATTTAAATGCGGATCCCACTGAAGATATTTCATGTTAAGACATCTGTCCCATATTACATCAAAGTATTATATAAGACCAATCTGCAAATGTAAATAAGTACGTACAGTTCCGATAGGTGACTGTATTCATATTCCAAAAAGTGTAATTTGTTAATGTATTGTAGTTCATCTTAGTATAGCAGATGAAGAAGCAAATACTTCCAATGAACATAAACTTGGTAGTTTTCTGATAATTTCGACCATTTCTTACAAATCTCAATCTACAATGAGTCCGTTTTCTTCAGTGAAAGATTCCTTTTTTAATTGCAAATAAAAAGTTTTTTCTTTGATAGAAAGAGCAGTAAATAAAGAAATGACTTAGAATTACTTGAAGCAAAATGCACATATTTATCATCCTTGCATTAGTAAAGAGCTTGGAAACATCTCATAGTCAATGTATAAACAACATTTCATGGATTCAGTTATGAAATATTTCCAGTTCGGCATTTTCAGCAAAGCCGACGCTGGCTTCTTCTATTTCTGTGAAACCGAAGCGTTTCTGAAGCGAAGTCGTTGTGATCTACTGTGTAACAGCAGCTATAATCGAAAGGTATCACACTGTGTCTCTGTATGTAATACGGAAACGCCAATTGAAGAAGTGCGAGGGGAAGGGCAGGAATGGGTTCCCGTTGAAGTGTCAACTGTCGCATTGGCTCTCTCATTCCCAGGGGGCACACTAACTGAACTGCGAACTTCCCATGACCCCCTCGTCGCGGTGCCATGATCACGTTGAGCGCGCGCTTCGCACCTGCGGAGGGGCTATACAAGCTTTGTCACCTCATCAACACTGATGCAGCACCGTCAAAACTCAACGCCAAACGTTTCGACACTTTTTTAGTTCGTTTAAAAAAATAAATAAAAAAAAATTCTGCCTAAACACAGTTGTTGATTTCTCTTTGCAGTTATTAATTTTAGCAGCCATTTACCTTTAACCATAAAATTAAGAAGTTTTCCTTTCTTTTTTTATTCCGGCTTCAAAGGATGTTTACAGTCAGTGGCGTACCAACGCCTTTGGGGGCCCGGGGCGGGAGTTGTAGATGGGGCCCCCTAGACTTGCTTTTACAACCAAAAAAAAAAGGAAATCTTGTGTGGAGGGGGCCCCCTAGTCTTGCTTTTACAATAAAAAAAAAAGGAAATCTTGTGTGGAGGGGGCCCCCTAGTCTTGCTTTTACAACCAAAAAAAAAAAAAGAAAATCTTATGTGGAGGGAGCCCTCTAGTCTTGCTTTTACAATCAAAAAAAAAAAAAAAGGAAATCTTGTGTGGAGGGGGCCCTCTAGGCTTGTTTTACCAACCAAAAAAAAAGAAAATAAGCTGCTTGGTGGGGCCCCCTTAGGCTGGCTGATGGGGGCCCCTCCCACGTGGGGGCCCGGGGCGGACCGCCCCCCCCCCCTGGTACGCTAGAGTTTACAGTTTCATGTTAATCATCATCAGATTTTGCTCCGTTCGTCTGAGATCAAGATATGTACGTCCTAGGAAAATGATGCTGTGTTTAAGCTTGTCAATAATAACTGTTATTGGTTTTTATTCAAACAGAACAACTGCTAAACACCTTAGGATAGCGTAAGCAAATAACATGTGAAAAGTTATATGAATAAATATTCGGAAGTTGACGCAACGACTGAATTTTCATTTTTCTTTCTTTTTTTTTTTGAGGGGGATCTTTTTCTTATTCTAAAGATTTTGTGATCTAGGAAGAATGTAACTCAATGAAAACTTATTGCTTATAAATCGGGTCAGCGAATTGAAAAATGATAGGGGAGCAGCTATCCGTATTTCGTTACACATTCTTCAATCTGCAAGGGGATCCGTAGTGTTCCCATACTGTAATATCTACAGTTTCCCCTATAAACTTCAGGCAGGGAATTTTGACTCTCATAAACTCAATTAAGATATTTTTACATTGAATAAATTATTCAATTTTTTTTATAAATTTTTATATTGGGACAAAACAAATAATTTAGAAGCCTTTGCAACCTTGGGACAATTGTTTCCAGTTTGTTAGGCTTTCATCAGCCAGGGCTACTCAGTGTTCATAAGATCAAAAACATAGATGGAAAAGGCTGTAAAGTTCTAGAAAAGGAAGTGACCATTTGTTATTAATTTTGTTTGACCTATTATTGGCGTTTGCTTCGTTTTCATTATTTATTTCATCTTTATAGATTAAATACCTCTTGAAACAAATATATCTTTGTTCAAGGATTTATATTTCTCTTTAAGATATATTGTATTTTTTTTTTATCTTTATTTCGTGTGGCGTTACTTCTGATCTATGATATTTATAAAAGTATTCGTAGCTGCATTTTCCTTTTATTATTCTTCCCCCTCCTCCTCTTCTTTCTTCAACTAACTCGGTGTTGTTGAGTCTATCTACGGTTCGTTACACGAGACCTGTTGATTTATCACAAAGGGACACGGGTTTAATGGGCGACCATTCTCCACTCGTTGAAGAATGTGATTCAGGGTCCCAATAGAGAAAAGGTGGTTACCTGCAGCTTTGGGTGCCATTTACAAGGACCACTTTGGCCACTTGGCTTTCAATTATACAGCATTGTCGAATCCATTCATACTCAAAAACCTTTCAATTCATCTCGTTTTCAGTTTATACAAATACAAATTGAATTTCTTAAGACACCTAAGAATCAAAATTTTTTTTTTTCAATGCTCTTAAGAAAACAGAAGAAAAAAAGAGAAAAACATATACCAGCCGAAATGTGATCCAAAATGTGTCTGAAAAAAACAAGAAAAGAAAAATGGGGGGAAATGGAATATGAAATAAATGAATATAGAAAAGTAAGGCATAAAAAAATATAACGAATGGTGTATCTTAAAGCTAGATTCTTTTCTGAGACTCTGATCCCCCCTCCCCTTAAAACAACTCTTTGTCTAAGCAGTGCAATCTGTTGTACATAGACTGTTGGATATAATATATTATAGTCTATATACAACAGATTGCACTGCACAGAAAAAAGAGTTATTTTAAGAGGAAGGGAATCAGAGTTTACTGTTTTTATTATTTTTCCCCTAGTTCTTAAGGGTCTGTTTTACATTTCTGTAGATATTTCTTTAATTGACTAAAAACAATCCGATGCAGGCTATCTTTTATTATATCATCAAAATATGGATTATTTTAATATTATTTACATTTGCGATGACAATAAGAGAAAGATTGAATACGTCAATGTTGTTATTAGCCGTCTAAATTACATTAATTTTTATCGAGTTATTGAAAAGAAAAAGGTTTTAAATATAGTGCGTAATGAAATACAAAATAGTAGTTTCAAGGACATTTTTTAACTACACAGACCTTTTTAAAAAGATCACTACAAAATCAGCTTTTAAATTAGCCTGACTTGGCTAATTAGGTCTGCCTAACTTGATTTGATGATATAAATTGAATTGCGTCACCAAAAATTTTGTTATTTCAAATATCTCGAGAACACTGATATCTCCTTCAAAAAAAAGATTTTTAGAAGTAATTTTTACTATAATATTACAATAACATACGTATAGATCAAAAAAGCCTTAGCATATGTAAGTCTTTGTTGTTAATAATAATAATAGTAATAAAGTTTATTTTAATTAATTTTATTATTTACTGAATTAATTCAAAAGAGAAAAAAAAATGTAAGATAACTAAAATAAGAATTAAAACAAAAAAAACTGAAAATATAGATGTAATTAAAATATTATAAAAAAGTGGATTTGTAATTCAAAGCAAACTAATGCAGAAAGTGATAAAAAAAAATTTCTTGAGCTTTTTAAAATTGCTTAATTTAAAAGCAGAATTATCAAATGGTCTAAAAACATGATTCGTGTTTTAATGATCGTTAGTGGTTTTAATTTATTAACAATTTGGCTTATTATATGATATTTATCTTTTGAATAATCTTTTGAACAATTTTGATGACATTTTGATTCTGTGGGAGGGTACTGATCGGCAATTTAAACATTTCAATTAGGTAGAACCTAATTTAAAATTCACTTACCAGGAATAAACTGATGGGAGGTTACCTTTCTTAGACACGTTATTAATAAACAGTAACAATACAATCAGTTATGAATATTATCAAAAACCTTACCAAAAATATGTTAAATTTTGAGTCAAACCACAAAGTATCTACTAAGAAAGAGATAATATTCAATAATCTAAGAAGGATAACTGCTTACACTGAGGACAAAAGATTATGGAAAGGGAAAATTAATAATTTAAAGGAAAAGTTGGAAATGAATGGCTATCCGAGAGGATTTATTAAATCAAGTATTGATAAATTCTTTCGCAAAAGAAAAATTAAGAAAGTAGAGGAAATAAACACTATTAGTTACAAATTACAAATTAATTCGGTTTCCTATTGGTTTTGTAATCGATAGTTATGTAAAAAAAGTTTTGGAAGAAAACAAAATTAAAATAGTATTTTATAAGGGAAACATGTTATTCAAAAAAAGAAGGCAAGAAAAGATCAACAAATTATACAAAATGGGAGTAATTTATACCTTGGAATGTAGGGACTGTGGGGGATTATACATTGGAAGTTCCGGAAGATCCTTTAAAGAACGGTTAAAAGAACATACTAATGCTTATAGAGACAATAAACCAGAACTGTCGGATTGAGCGATAAATTTGGCCCATAATCCGGATCCAATTGTTGATATTATCTATGTATCCCAAGATGAATCAGAAAGATTCATTTTGGAATCGGGCTTTATTAATCTAACAAATTGTATAAACAAAATTAAAGCACTTAAAATGAATCCCATTTCATTCAGTTTTTTGAAAAAATTATAAATAATAATAAAATTCTGAAACAAAAATTGAAATTGACACAAATTGTTATGTAAGGAAGAATTGTGTAAGAATTAGTAGTAGTTATTTGTTTCAGAATTTGTGATTGTTATATGTTGTATGAATTTATTTTGTTGTTCAAGAAAGTTTGTGTCATGAATGACTACATGATTGTTTATGTTTGGAATTCTGTTTTAAGTGTTAGAGAAAAAATTTTAGGTTTTTCTCTACATTTTCTGTAGTTTTTTTCCATGAAGAAGACTTCTGCTGAAGAAGTGGAAATATTGATGATTAAAGATGTTTTAAGTGGAAGAAGGAGTTATTATGAGTTATTTGTATTTATATATTAAAAAAGAATTTTTGATTTTTCATTATTATCTTTAGGATTGTTTTGATTTGACGATAAAAAAGTTCCCTTAAAGGTAAGAACCGAAACTTACTTGTTTCATCTATTAATAACTGAAATTTGTAGTATACAGTGACATGTTGATTACAAATCCACTGATGCGTCTCATATCCAAAAGCTGTAGTAAAGTAAAAAAAAAATTCAGAAGTTTGAACTGAAACGAGTTCAAGTCAAGTTTGTCTTCAAAAAACGAAATTTGAAAAAAAAAAAAATGATTATTATTTCCATTTCGACTTCACTTCTTCGGATGCTGCTGCCAACCAAGAAAAAAGCATTTGATGACACTCCGAAGCTGTACTTCGATAGTCTTTTAAAAGCTAAGTATTGATCGTAAGTGTTTTTTGTCTTATTTGTTCTCAACCTCTCTCTTTGTTATTGATGTTTTGTGTGTGATTTTTTTTTTTTTTTTAAGGTCATGAAAGCCATAAAAAAAGCATTAAAAAAGTTTTCGTAGATTTATTTCTAAATTAATACCATCCAATATGAAACCAATCAATCCAATTTCAAATTTTCCTATGATTCAAGTCCACAAATCCTAAGTCGCCTAAATCCAAATAATTTCAATCAAATCAGAAATTGTGAAAATTTAGTTGGATTAAAACATGTATTTTAGTGCATTGTTCATTGTTGCTGAACAGTGAGAATTAATTTAATGCTTTTTATGGGAATTTTGTCCATTTCTTCCTATTCGTCCAGTCACAAGTTTCTCAACATATGTCATATTTATGAAAAAGATAGTCGTATATATCGCGTATAAATACGCATATCAAGATACATTCAGTGATTTAACAACGACACAAGTAAAAACAAGCAGATATACCGATTTCATAATCAATAAGTTTTGCTTATTGGACTAGTTTCTGTAATATTCTTTAGAAAAATAGCCTAACGAGCAAAACTTATTGATTAACTTCAATAACAGATTTTTTTATGTCTTCTTATTATTTATATTTACTTATTAAAAACTAAAAAGACTGAAAAAAGTACTGTTTATTTTTTCGACATTCACAGATGCGAACACCAAGATTTCGTTGTTTGATGAACTGCAAAGAAAAACGACTTTGGAAGAATTTCAAACAAAACTTTCGAATTTTAAACCAATAAATGTAAATGTTCAAAGGAGTGACTCGAAATTTAAAATGGGGGCAGGGGTAAGGAGAGGTTTATAATCGTCCTAATCATTTAACACATTAGAAAAAAAATATGTATCCTTTTCCGAATGAAGGAAGGGAGAGGGGGGGGGGGGGTTTACTAAAAAAAAAAAAAAAATTTCCAACCCCCCCCCCCCCCCCCAAAAAAGTCCAAAATGTTGGATGTCTTCCATTTTCGGATGCAATGGGAGGGATACATCTACTACAATCTTTCCTCTCATTACTCCAGTGCATCGATTTCTAGATGAAAACAATATTTTGATAAGTACAACGTAACGATGTGAAGGAGTAATCTCAAGAATTTATGTGATCGTGTAACACCTATCTCAAACTCTCTGATGTTATCAAATTAAAAACAATTTTCTCTTGTAGAGGTCCAAGTGATGCAGGTTATCATTAGACTAAATTGTACTTTTCATATGTATCTATTAATTTTATTTATTTTTAAGAAACGAAGGTGATTGGATGTAATATGATAATTGTATTCTTTCTTTCCACACTGCGCCATCTAGTGATATATTTTGTAAATAATTTTATGGTTTGGAATTCCCTTAACAATAAGCAAAAGAAGAAACTGGATAAATAAACCAATTTTAGAGGAAACTTGTTTTGACAACAAAAACTTTAGATAAAATTTCGAAGAATTTATCCCAAACTTAATTTTGAAGAAAAAAAAGTCCCTATTTTTCCAGGGAAAATACAGATAAAGAACAAAAATTAAGCACAAGAAAATGCAAGACTGTAAAGAGATGGTGACACATTTCCCGCTGTGTTGAAAAACACCCTCTTAATGGTTGCACGCCGTCATCGGGGGAAAAAGATCTGCCAAGTTTCGCTGACTCAAGAAGCAGCAACGTCTTGGCTCTGCTTAAGACTAGCGCATCGCTTAAATGCACCCTACAACACCCAGTGTCTGAGAAAAGAGCTTATATGGAAATTTTTATGCGAACTCAGAAACGTATAACCATTCTTTTTTCTTCCTTTTGTCACTGCTGCTTCTGTCGCTTGCGCCTCCATTGGGTAAATTTTCTCGTGTCGATTGATCATTGTCGCAAAAGCGTTTGCGTGGGTGGAGGACGGGTTTGGAGAAGGAACAACAATTGGAATTGAAACTGTTTCTTCCTCCGCCGTTATTTATAGCCGGAATGATGTTTCGTCGAGCGCCGTCCCACCCTCCGGCCCCCACCTCGGCGAAATGCAAGGCTCCGCTCGATGGAGGAAATTTGTGCGTCTCATCAGGACGCGGCGGGGGCGGCCGTCGTAATCCCCACGATCGGAGAGGTTCGAAAGGCGGTGGAGGTGAGAGGGATCGCACTGAAAACCGATTGGTAGGGGGTCGCTCCGTCGCAAAAGCCTTCACCTGCCTGACGCCGGGGCGCCGTAATTCCCGTCCTCTCCATGCAAATGGGGGCGTTTGGTATGGAAATTTTCCCCCTCCCTTTTGTTATGGAAATGGACTTCGCTCTCAAACGAGGCAAAGCTAGGAAAAGGAAGAAAAAAAAACGCAAAAAGAGATTGTCGTCCATCAGCGTCTGATCGTATCGCCCACGCCTCCACTAATAAACACCTCTTCGCTTCGGTGTCTGAATGCTTCGTATTTCAACCCGTTCTCTCTCTCTCTCGTTAAATAAGGTCGGAGCGCAGCACCGTCTGAAATGAGTTCAGCGAATGAAAAAGAGGGTGTAATGGGAAAAAGGCCTCCAAAACTCAATCCTCTCTTCGTGCACCCTTTAAATATAAGTGCCAACCTCTCTCAACAACGGGAACTCCTGTTTCTACTTATATCCGAAGATCTTATCGACGCCCAAGTGAAGGAAAATGGGCGCTGAGGGCAATGTCGAAGCAACAATTCGGAAGCTCGTGTCCCATCCTCATAAACAGATAAACAACACTGCGATAAGATTCACACAAGTGACAAAGCCGTCAACTGCGCGCCAACAACGAAGCACTTGCGAATATTCATAAACGTAACTTTTACGAGATTTCAGTTCTACTTCAACTACAACAACAACGTAGGATGCCTGTGCAAAAGTTAACGTCGCAACACGTTATTCGGTAACAAAGAATAATAATAATAAAAAAGAAAGAAGGACGTAAGCGTTCTAATAATTTACAACAATAAACTCTGAAATTCTTTTGTTTATTTTAGAAGTTACAATTGAAGAAAAAAAAAACAGAAAAAAATGCCATTTTTCGAGAAATGACCCCCGCAATTCCAATTCGATTTTCTTGTGAATAGCTTCTTGTTTTCATGTTTATTTTCTTTGAGTTCTTCGGAGTTTATGGAACTCATGACGTTATTTCCTACCACGAATTTACCACTATTTCTGGAAATGAAGGTGTTCGTTACTCAGAGAGATCAAAGCCAAGTTGGAAAGAGTCATGAAAAGGAGTCTTGTTGTTTTACATAGTTGGGTTATGAAGTGTAAAATGTAATGGCAAAACCGTGATGGTTAAAAATAGATGTTTCTGTATTAGTTATTGTTTTTTTATCAAGTGAATTCCAACTTCTTTTTGTTTTAACATCATATTTTTATCGAGTATATCTTTCGTAATCAACCCAATCAAAAAACCTGTTTTATGTAATTTCGTGGAGATGTAAAAACTTTATTGAAATATTTTTATCACCTGATAACAAGGAACGCACTTATCGCAAGACTTGGTGTGATAAATTAGATAGGTATGGTAATTCCGCAGGAGCGCCGAAGATGGAGATTCCGATATTTCAATGACCACCTGCACGCGTTGGGATTGGGTGGTCAAGCAACCGAATGCTTGCCCGACTTAACTCCGGGAAAGAAAACCGGCTTGTTTTTATAGAGGGCTGGCTGAACCCTAGGGCCGTCTAGCGGAGGTTTAAAGACATGGATAAGGGACAGAGGGAAGCTACTGCGCATCTAAGCTTCCCAAGGGCATCTAAGCTTCCCTGTGTCCCTTATTCATGTATTTACGTGCTACTTGTTCTATTTCCAGTCTGATGATGGACCCGTAACGGGCCCGAAACATGATACTTGGTTTTTATTTAAAAAAAACTTTGTTTTTTATTTATATTTTAGTCAATTTCTGTATATTCTTAGACTTTTTAATTTTTTTTTTTAAACATGTAAAAATTCCCACAAATTTAAAGGAATTTTGTAATAGAATTGACATCAATCAAATTTGTTTTCTTCCAAATTGTTTTGTGTTGATTTTATTCTATTCGCTCTTTCCAAAGGAAAAAAATAAAAAATTTTAAAAGCTTAAATTCTTTTGTTATTAGAAGAGATTTTTGTGGATGTCTACTTCGTTTGTTGTGCAGAGAATCTTCATTTACAACAAGATTAAATAAAAGCTCTACTTTCTAAAAATGTTGTTTCTTAAAATTTTCTTATAAATAAAAGAAAGTCAAGAAAAGAATAACAATGAAAATTTTTTTTTTTTTTATTTTTTACCTAAAACAATATAATATATAAATATCCCAATTTCTAAAAAAAAATTACTAAATCCTCATTACTTACTCAGATCACCTAAATCCATTAATTTTAATCACATCACGAAGATAATGGATTGAAAGGCATTGTTAGGAAAAAAATATCATATTCTCCAGAAAAGAAAATTTGTGTCACTTCTACCCATAACTTCTCCACAGGGATCCAACCAAAGTTTGGTTGCCTGTTGTCCATGTTGTTGTTTCTTGAAGATCCATTCACAGGTTCCAAACTTATTTGATAGACAGACAGACAGACAGATCTTATAAGCCCCATTCCTAGAAAAATAAAAGGAACGAATTCTGAAAAAAAAAATATGTAGCAAAGGAGCTTATTTGTATACTTATAGAGAGATAAATAGATTTTTTATAAATCATTTGACTCATCAAACAACTTTTTTTTTTTCTTTTAACACTTCACTCAGTGAAAGTTAGTAGAAATATTAAAAGAAACCAGTTTTTAAGCTTTTTTAGTTTCATGAATTTTAATATAATAATTCTTAAAAATTGTTATTTTGTAGAAATAAGGGTTTTTTTTTTTCCTTATTATATTATTTTAAATATTAGCGAAATAAGAATGTTTTTGAATAGAAATATAAGACTTCGTTTCATCTTTCTCTTCATTCTTATTTCCTTTATTTAAGAATCAACTTTTGTTTCGGTTGAGTAAAACCTGTCTTCTCTATTCTGTTCTTTTCATTTCCAACTGTTTTCTTCCGTCTCCTGTTTTATTTAATTTTCAAAAGAACTTGACAGGTTGCACGAATAGTTTAGTCTGCTTTTCTTTAAGTTGAAAACAACTTTCCTTTCTGAAATGCTGCCGTATTTTTTAATAATGTATTTTGATAAATACTTTTATAATATACAGCCTTTTTTAAATTCAAGAATGCCTCTGTTGATGTTTGTAAACTAATTCCTCCCGAAAAAAAACAGCATCTTCCAATTTTTCAGTTTTTGAAATTCACAAATAAAATATTTAAGTTTCTAAATCCAATGAATTGTATTCGTTTCCAAGTGCTGTAGTGGATTAAGATTACTGTAAGTACAATGTTTTTCTATGGGAATTGTTATCATGTACACATTCAAATTTTTCAAACCACACCAAAGATTTCTCAAGTGTACAAGTTATGTCGTCTCATATCCATAAATATACAAGCCAACTTTCGAGAAGATCTCTTCACTAATTCAAACGTTATTAGGGAGGGCTCATTACAATTAAATGTTTACTTTCACTAAATAAAGTAATCCATGTAATATGAAGATATTCCTGTGAAGAGAAATTTGTATATAGGTTCAGTGAAATTATCACGTACTATTAAATTTACAAATGGAGTTCAAGCAAACGAATAAAAATATTAATAAAATATTTTTTTTTCTAATTTGAATGAATATAAAAGTTACTTTAGACTAACAAAGGTTTGTCTTTCCTTAAGTCAACCTGATGCGTCTTCTAAAACCAAATGGTTAGTTGATGCCCACTGAACCTTTCCCTGTGTGTCAAGAGTTGAATTATATCCCTTACTACTACAGGTCCGTTCATTATACTTTTTCCAGGAAAGATGTAGGCAGTGTGGTAGTGCACGTGCACTCTTTTCCTAATATAGCCCCATCTGTGTCGAGGTGGTGAATCCTATTCGCTGTAACTTACACTGGAATGCGTTGTGGTGATAAATTGATGCTGTGTCATCCATCTTGAGGGGATAATCGTTATACAAATAATCAAACGATTATCCGTCGTCTGTACCCTTCTTAATGATCACAGGAAATGCTCCATTAAATTTAGACGCTCCTTAAGTGGATAGGATTCCATTAATTAAATTCCATTTTAAATAACATTATAGATCTGTTTAGGCAAATTTCTCTCAAGTTTACTTGGATCTAATTTTAGAAAGGATTCAATTAAGCAAAGATAATTTTCAGTGAAATTACATTAAAAGTTAATTTTTTGCTTCTTTTTTAAATTGAACTAGCAAACCAGTGATCACATGATCTTGGATTCTGAGATCATTTTCTCACCACCCGTGACCGCGACCGCTTTCTCACAGCGAGCGACTCTCGGAGACCTCAAGATTGATCGTAAGTCACGTGTCTGCCGGTTGACCCACATAGATAACAATGAAAATGTGAGCATCCTCAATACTACATCTAACATTTGCCAACTTTTTTTGTATTTCTATATCTTATGGTTTCGGAGGAGATAGGCCCAGAAAAAAATCAACTTTTGTTTTATATAGATAAGATTTTCAAAACTTGATTCCATCGTCATTTCAAGATTATTTATTTGATCACTAGCTTCTATCATTTCTTTTAACAACCAAGAGAGTTGACGTATGCTTCTTTTTTTTTCTATAATAAAAAATGTTGAAATATTATAGTATTGAATATTTTGATTCTGGTTTTGAATCTTTCTCAACTTCGCATCAGGTGTTGGAAAACTTTCAAAAGTTAGGCCTAATTGGTAAAAGATTACAAAGCAATGGAATCGGTTTCAAAAATACCAATCTTCTTCTCTGAGATGTTGGAAAAAAATGTGTATTTTTTCTTTGGATTTGAAGTTTTATATATGATCAATGTCTGAAAAGAAGTTGAATAATGATGATTTATAAACAAGAAACTGGCATCGTTAGTTCGCAAGGAGGAAGAGTGGACTTTAAAACTACGTAATTATCCGGAAATTTCATTAACTGAGAATAATTTTATTCTCTGCAAAATAAATTTCTCTGGGAAGTACACAAAGAAAAAGATTCTTCAAAGTTTATTTCCAAGGACCTACTTTCATAGTTATATGAAAACATGCTCCTCAACCCCTGAAATCAATATTTTAGATTTGGTTATAAAATCTTACGAGATCTGAATTTAGTAGTATTAAAAAACAATACATAAAAACAATAAAGGCCCAATGTCGTAAGAAACTAACCAAGGTTTTACAGTAAAGTAAGGTGACTTTAATGATGACAGATTTGTCATCATATTTTAACATATTAGTCATACATTTTAATCAGGCAACAATTCTGCAAGATAACACTAAGAATATTAGTAATAAATTAACGATATGGCAACCATGACTCAAAATTTCACTGTCTGATAGGCAGAGTTAAAAAAAAAAGGACATCCACTTCAGGCAACATTTAGTTACCTAAAATGGTTATGGAGGATAAGTTGATTTTAAACACTAAAAGATTCTACAACTGTCTTCAATTTCAGTGTTAACTGATTTTACATTTCTGCAAATGTTTCATGATTTCCATCAACTTATATTTAAACTTCGCGTGTATTTAACGTAACAGTAATCATTCTACGATTTGATCGACAAGACAGAAAATGTTCGTAATATTTTGAATAAATATTGTCGTATTAATTATAACTTTAAATTGTATGTAAAGTAATACTTACAACATCTTGTTCGACTTGGTACTCCTGTAAGTGAGCAGTGTTTCATTTTTATCTTTAATTAATGATGGAAATAACTGATGTACTGATTTATGCTTCTTTTACAAAAGACCCTCTGCAAATGTTTGGAATAATTATCCATAAAAGAAAAAGAACGTCTGTCTATTGAGCAAATAAATGGTAAAATTTTCTAATAAGTTAGTAATTATAATGTACTTAAAATACATTCGCAAATAACAGTTATATGCTATATTATATCTATGACATTTCTGTCGTCAGATATCAAAGCAAATAGAAAAAAAAATCATGTTTTGAATTATTTCGTAGTAAAAATTTAAAAATACGCCATTAAACAATAAAAAATGATTCAAAACATGACTTTTTTTTCTATTTGCTTAATATTTTTAAATTTTCAATGAATGCATTGTTACTGAAGATACTGAAATCTTTGGGGCCACTCTCTTGGGAATCTAGGGGGCATCTCCTGTTGAAATTTCGGCGGAACCAGAACTGGAAAGAAGAATTCCTTTACTGGTCTTGAGGGCTTTCAATGGTTGAGGAACTCAGTTGTAAACATAAAAAATAATTAATATTTAGAGGAAAATAATTAATAGTACTTATTGAACCATTAAAATTTCACCATATTTAGGCTTAAATTACTTTTCGAAATGAAAAGAAAACTTTTTATTTAGTATTAATTAATACAGCAAAGATTAACAAGATACACCCTGGTAAATCAGTAAAGGTATTGTAGATCGGTTTCACAGCTAGAAAAATTGTTAGAAAACTATCAATAAACGTTAATAGACTAATAATAATAGAAAGTAGGTTCTAAATCAAATTTTAATATGCCTGAAAGAAAGATGAAAGAATTATGTTGTACAATATGTGCGAAATGAGAAATCTGTGTAATTTCATGTTGTTCCTTATTGGTCGGTATTTACACTATATGAATTCTTAAAGTA
>JAFIDM010000001.1:62919829-62936906 GCA_023159025.1 Thereuonema tuberculata
GACATGCTTAAAGCATTATCTTATGTCACTGTTGCTATAACTTCTTAGATTAATGAAGAGATAAACTGCCGATTTAGCTTTTAAAAGATTTAAAGATTAGTTTATAGGCGACAACGTTGGTGATCTGAGGAAGAGAGTCAGCCATTTAGGCAACACCGTGTAAGAAGGAATGTTGAAGAGTAAAGTGACTGTCTATAAATAACCATTCTGTGAAACTTCCAAGAGCCGTGTTTAGGTTTTAAAAAAGGTCAGAAAACCGACATAAGTAAGAGACAACATAATCGTACCGTCACAACACTTAATCAGCCACATTCGTAAGCTTTCGCGAGCTGTTAAAAGCTGTCTCTTTCTCTTTTCTTTTTCCTCTTCTCCGCGTCCCGAATTAAAAGAGCATTAAATTATACAACCAATCCAATTCCAAAGACAAAACGGTAGCAAAGCGGTCGTCAAAGTTTAGCAAAACAAAGGCGTCCTCTGCTGGCAGATTTATGTGAAAAGGAGATGCTACTAGAAGAGAAACATAGAGGACAAAAAAAAAAGAAAGGCAGCTATTTTTGTCGTCGCAGTTAACACCTCTACGGCCCCGCTCGCACAGATGCCGACGGCCTTCGCTCTCTCTCCGGGGACGGTAAACACATTCCCCGGCCTGATTATCTTGATTTGCTGCGGCGCACGTCGAGGCGCTGATGAGTCTATTAGAGTTGTCACTTCTGTCCCTAAGGGTCCTCTACCAAAAAAAAAAAAGAGGCGAAAGAGAAGGGAGGAGACTCTTAATCGTTACCTAATTTTTTTTTCTTCAAATATTTATGGTTTGTGTAGGGAAGACTTGCGTTTCTGTTCAGGTGCCAAAATCACTTAGCTCGGTTCTTCTTGGGCAGAGTTCATAAATCCCCATCGTTCTGACAGCGCTTTCGAAGTGGATTTAGACTGGGAAGTATCTGATCACGACACTATACCATAATGTACTGTTTCTGTAAAATTCATAAATATGTAAAAGGAAAATATGTTGTGGTCTTGGTTCCTCCTAATCGAGTTCACTAAATTAGAAAACCCTGCTGAAACATCTCACAGTCATTCTCATTTAACAACATCAAGCTATTAAACTACAGGCATACCCCGCACTTACGTCACCTTTGATTCCCAACGAATGACGTAAGTTGAAACACTATCTTAATTTTCCCTTATCAATCTACCCGTAGGCCTACTCCACTGTAATCATCATATACGTGCATAACTGACTTATTTCTTACTGTTAAGTTAAAGTGTCCACTACAGGCCTATGTGGTCCTTGGGGTCGCGGGAACTAAGGTTCCCGTCATTCCGTGATCAACGAGACTAAGTTGAGGTCGGGTGGTCAGTCCGACACTCGCCCGCCTTTAACCCCCTGGAAATAAACCCGGTACCTATTCAATAGAGGCTGGGTAGACCTAGGACTCGTTTGGAAGATACAGGAGTGTGGAAAAATCCCCACCCTCCACCGAGGAGGGGATCGAACCTGCCACCTCCCGCAGCCAAGCGCTCTTACCCATTCGGATCCACATTTGTTACCGTGCAGTAAAAAATAAACGAGAAATAAAATTACCAGTAACACAAAAGAGAATAAATAATTTTACTAAAGCAACTACAGTAAAGCATTTCCAAGTTCCACTAAGAGGAAGCTTTTTGGGAGTCTTTAGCATGAAGAGCGCTCGCAGTTTTTCTATCCTCTATACAGTTTAAAACTATCCATAAAGGGGTGAAGAAAAGACTACAAAAATCCATTTGGCTGCCTTGTTTCAATTAAAAGCATAGCAATTTTTCTTAAGGGATGATTAATCAATAACTTCGAATCATGAAAATTTATCGAATACACTAAGAAGTTTATCAATTCTTTTCTAAACAATCATAAGTAAATACTCGTAATCCTAATTACTATTATAAAAACAAAAAATCTGTAAGTTAGTTTATTTGTCATTCAATCACGCCTCAACTGCACAACGGATCGGAATGACATTTTGCATGCAGATAGTCTAGGACACAGAATATGACGTAGGCTACTTTTCATCCCGGTCGATCAAGTAGTTCCCGTGGGATGAATAAAAAACTTTCCAAAACTGTCCAAACTGAGCAGTTCCCAAAACTGTCCTGCACAGTTTCCAATGAGTGCATTTAAAACATTCCCAATACTGGCGATAGATGTCGCCCTTTTGACTCGTGCCACAGATCTAAATAAATATACGATAGGGTTAATACATTGGATTTCAATATTGTACTGCATGTATTGTTTCAAAATTAAGTTTTAATTTAGTTTCAATTCAAGTTCGGTTTTTACTTCACTTGATGTAATTTGGTTTTTCGAATAACTAACGCAAGACTTCCGGAGCGAAGTGACGGTAGCCGGCTAGTTAAATTATAAATTTTAATTTATTTATAGAATAAACGGAATATTTGAATTTAAATTGTAAAAACGAGATGGTTTCAACCTTTAAGATCCAAGATTCATCATCCACTTTTAATAGAGATAAATTAAAAAACATAAAAAAATATTTTCAACAGATATTGAGTAACTATTGGCCCCAACAAATGTATCTGTTTATTCTGTAACTTTTTTTCTTTTTAATGTTGTAATACTAAAATCCATCATATATAAAAGTAACAAATTTAAAGAGCTAATATATACTTGTATAAAAAAAAATTAGTACAAATTAAAAATATTATCAACTAATTTTATAATTTTAAAGCAAAAACAAACAAAAAAATCTTAAGTAATACTGGAAAATAAAAAAAAAAAAAAATAAAACTTTAAAAATTTGATTATGATTCCTTTTTGACTTACAAAACCCTTCTTAGGCTACTTTTTTGTCACGAACCCACAGCCAACCAAAAAAAAAAAAGTTGGATTTCGTTCCCATTAATCCTTTGGGAGATCGCAAACCATCAAGTAAGAAACGGTATTTTATTAAAAGCCCCCATGCATTAATTAAGTCGACTTATCAGCTATTATCCCCTCTTTTCATGAAAAAAAAATGTAAAGGTCTTTCAAATCTATTTTTGAATTATCATCAAAATACCGTATTTAGCGGCGTATAACACGCACTTTTTTCCCTAAAATTAGGGCTGAAATTCTACCTGCTTGTTATTCGATTATGCTACTTTTAAGTGCTATAAATAATTTTTTTAACGAAAATTCCTTCTTAAAATTAGGGTGCATATTATAAGCGGATGCGTGTTATACGGCGATAAATACTGTATATTTTACTATCAGAAGAAATTTTATTTATTTTTTTCCCTTACTGTGATTCTCCTGACAACAAATCCAAATCCTATTTGGTTCCATAACCTGACTTACATTGTAAAGTCTAATCGCATGAATATAAAAAAAAAGGGATGACTTAGTCAAGTGTTTGTAATGAAGCCATCACGAAGTGAGCCTTGCCATGAACAATGACACCTAACTAGTTGTCTGCCAAATACTGCACCAACGATGAGATTAGGTCGGTGGCTAGACTTGCGGTACTAATCCGCTAAGTAAACCTATTAATCTTCTCTGTCGTTCCGTAATGGATTTTGCCATCCGATAGCCTGGATGGTGGGGGTGGGAATCTTGCTTTCACGGGGTCTGGAACCCACGACAATACTTGCATCTGGACAACGACAACGGCCAGGAAGTTACGACGAAGACCCAACACCCTCTCAAGACATTCGATGCTTCCTGTTGGAACATCAAGATAAAGTGTTTCTAATTAGCCATTTCTAAATTGCATTTTGGTTCGCTAAAAAGCATTAGTAACTTAATAACATGATTAATGTAAATAACTAACTCAGTATTACAAACTTTTATTTTAAGCCTTTTGTATTTTTCAAAAAAAACTATTTTTTATATTATTAAATGTATTAATATTATTACTAAATAATGAAAAAAATATTAACCAGAGCATACTAAGAAATTAAAACAAACCAAAAATCATTATTACGAATGTCTTAGGTATTTTTAATCTAAGATATATCTTAGAAAATGTGTTTATTTTTTGTTTATCGATCCGCTGTACTTTCCAAACCTACAGAAGCTAAACCCTTAAAACTTCTGTACAATGTTAGGCTGTTCAACAGCTTTGTAACAAACTACGTTCCAGATTAACCATTGTTTAAAATCTGAGTTTTGGCCTGATTTAAGTATGGGAGAAAAGGTAATTTCTTCTGCAGAACATGTCGCGAAGTTCTATGGATAGCACACAGAAAGCTACAACATTGTTTTGCTTCAAGATAAAAGTGAATACAAAAATTCGTTTATCGAATCAGTTTATCGAATTCGTTTACCTGCAAGACAAATCATTATAAAAAAAAAAAGTCTTTAATTATAATGATTTAATTTTCCAAGTTACGTTTAATAATGTAATAATAATTACTTTCAGAATTATCGCGATTAATGTGATCTCAAAACTTGACGATGGAAAACGTAAATAACAAGGAAAACAATTACCGAAATATTAAAACAAAGAAATATACTACAACAATGGATGAGACCAAATTATTTACAAGTGACATCCTGGACAGCTGTTTCACGCTCGTTGGCGATCATCAGCCAGGAGAAGTCACAGTAAATAACAAGGTCTCCGTACTGAGGCTAGTAGGAACAATACATTCTCGCTGGCACATGGATTTTCTGACTGGTTTTTTTTTCATTGTGTATGTTTTTCCTTTGAGACACCACTGCGCTTCCGATGTAAGAAATTTACTAATGGTAATTTATTGTGTGATTTATTGAAGTAAAGAAGGAAGATGTGATTCTGTTACAGGCTTGAATCAAACTGTCGTATAATTGCCAACAATACAAACACTGATTTTATGTCAATTAATTTTAGGTTTCTAAAAGTTTTACACCAACATTATTTAATTTCAGTAAATCTTTCTCTATTCGTTTGAATCTTAGGAATATTTGTATTTATCAATTCTGTAAACATACTTCTGTAAACATGAATTTAAAAAAAAAAAAAGAAAAAGAAAAAAATTTGCCATTATATTTACTGTTGCTAAATTACTTTACACTAACTTAATTGTACAATGATTTTATTAATTATTACCAAATAGTCATCTTCAAAGAGAGGTTGCATCAGTTTTAATTCAAAATGATCATTTTTTTTTTTAAATTTCAAAGTTGTTTAAAAAAAAATACAATTATTTATATAAGTCTATTCTTCTTAGTCTTTCTAAGCATCGATGTTTTCTTAATGCGGTGAATTATCAACAAAGGATTCATTGGACACATGTTTCGTATTAACATAATGTACGTCAGCTACATCATCTATCTTCAAACGTCAGGCTTGTCTGAGTAATATACAAACAATGAATATCCCTTAAAAAAAAAAAATAAACAATGATCCCAATATACGGAAAAGGAAGTAAAAAAGAAAAGTTTCTATGGAAGTTTTCGAATGTATGAATAAAAACAAATTCATGTGGTCCATAGGCGTTCCCAGGAGAGGCGTTCCCAATGGATTTGATGATCGTGGTCGTTCAACCAAAAAAAAAAAGCCTTTCCGGATTAAAGGTAGTACAAACAAATCGATGAACTTTCTCAACAGAAAAAAAAAAAAAGGTTCAAAATCCTAGAGTTCTTCCATTTTCGGATGCAATGGTAAAGGCGGGGGTGATGGCGATTACCAAACCCTACCATCTCCATCCATCTCCCTTCGGAAAGCCAACGATGTGGTTCGCTATTTTCTGATCGCAGAATACAGTTTAAATGTGATTTACAACTGTTTTTGTTTTGTTTTTCATTTTTTTTTTCCGCGAGGCAACTATTAGTTGATTGTAAAATTGAAAGCCACTTATTTGCCAGATTAAAACCTCATGAAAAAGGCCAAGAGGTTGCCTAAGAAGAACTCTTGTCAAATCATGCCTTTATTGCTGCCATAACAACATTTTTCTATTAAAATAAGCATATCATTTATTCTTGTACCAGAATATTCAGGGAATGTTTTTAATTAATTAAAATTAGAATGTATTATATTTCCTGTTTCTTCTGCTTGAATTTCTTCGTGTTCATTTCTCAAAATTTTTCTTATAGTATCGCACAAGATTTAGTTCTGAACCCGCCGCGCCATTGAGATTATTAAGAGGAAAGTTTTTGGGCAATAAAGTATCTTTTTCTATAAGTATCAGAGAAGCATTGGGGGAAAAAATGATTTCATTCGTGAAGTTAAAAGATTAGTAATTTTGATTAATTACTTATCGCCAAAACTATAGATAGACCAATTGCTTTATCCTTACAAATTGCGCTGGTGTCAAATTGGCTGATGAAATGGAAAGAAAAATTATTGCAATTTTCAGCATCCTCTGTCCAGAATAACAGCAACTATCTGGTCAACTGCCACAAATTGAATGAAGAATCCTTCAAAACCAGCTTGAAGTTATTCAGTGGAGAGATCGTATTGGATATCCTAAAGCTATCATTAAAAGTATTAAAGCTTCAGATGACAAATCGCTTTTCACTTTTGTGTTTAGGCAGATAGTCTATAGTCGTAGATAAGTTATGCTTCCTTTGCTTCTACTTACAGAGCATACTTAATGGTGGAAGACTAAAAATCCTGTGGAGTTTTTTTTTTAAGATTACTGTAATCAAAGGACATTCAAATGATATGCGTCCTCTGAGAGCTAAATTTTAAAAATTCTTCATCTCCTACGACTGAATCGTTTTTTATACAAATCGATTTTTTTTTCGTTTGTTTTACATTTGTCTGTAAATAATACTTGTATGTACATACTACAAGGAACAACTTAGGGATTAGAGCAAACAAATACGCACCAAAATGCAGAAGATGATCATTTTTCTTACCTCTGAATTCACTGGTGATAGTCGTTTTTCTGGAAACCTCTGCAGTTGTTCACTAGAGGTCTCTGAGCACAAGGGACATGCTGAAGCTTAAAGACTCGGATCTGCTTGCAAATCTGTACATAGCATAGTGTGACGTCTCACATTTCATTACTCATGGTCAATTTTCTTTAGATCGCGGTTATTTTTGAATAATGAAGGTAACCAGAAACATGCGAATGACTCATCTTCCAGACGAATATCATAGTCAGGGCGCACTTTTCATCGTGATATGACCTCAACCTCAACATCAGCTGATCACCAATCTTCGAACCATTTTTCATTTCTTTACATAAACAGGCGATACAGGCACCTGCACAGTCTCAACTGGAGTAGCAGCAGATGAGTGACAAGTTCGAGGTTTAACGGAGTAGAGACTTCTAGTGAACAACTGTAGAGGTCTACAGAAAAACGAGTATCATCAGTGAATTCAGAGGTCAGAAAATGATAATCTTCTGAATTTTGGTGCACATTTATTGTTTCGACATACAGCTGTTCCTTGTTAGTTTTATTTTATTTTTAGGTGTAAATAGTGTATTCGAGAGCGAGCTCTTTATCATAATGAGCTCTGTTCCGAAATAAATATGGTTCCATTACAGTTTGCTTAACGACATTCGGTAACACAGTTAGTCGTAAGAACGAGATCTACTATAAATAAAACAAAAACAAAAAAAAAACAAGTAAAGTTAAATGTTAATTGCAATAAAAAATAATTAGCAAGTTGTCAAAGCCAAAAACAACAAGTGTAATTGTTTTTCCTTCTTGCTTCGACAGATGTGGCAGTCTTTCAGTTCCAACGAATACAAAGTATCCGCCTGAATGACTAAACAAAGTAACCAATTGATCAGAAATTATTGCCATTTCACACATTGGCACAATCTGGAAGAAAGAAGAAGAGGAAAGAAGAAGAAAAAAAAATCCTACGACTTTCTAGTGAGTTCTCATTAATCACAGGACGAGCAGCTCAGAGTAAATGGCAAGGCTTTTCCGTCTTCCACGTTGTAAACCGACACCCCACCCCTCGACGTGGTCCCGCCCCCACTCTTTAGCCTAATGACTCGGGTGCTGCCGTTGCCAGAGCCATCATTTGTCAGCACGCAGGACGAGGCCACTTGAAGCGGGGAACATACCATTGTTGAATATTTTCTATTCTTGCCGGGGTATGGCACGCAGGCTGGCGATCCAGCGGCTAAATGAGGCACAGGACCTCAACGTCTGCGTACCATGTGCGGCCATTACCGTAATTGTTCAATCTCCGTAACAAAATGCTGCTCCCTATATAAACATTCCGCCCACTTTTAAATCCTTATGGAAAGCTGTTATTCTCGGTTTGTACAAGGATTCCGTACTTCGGAAGATGAAGCGTGGAATGCTGTCTAAGGCTCCCCCAAAAGGGAATCCTCCTAATAAAAAGCACGAAACTCAAAATGACTAATTCTTTTGAATTCTCAGCAGATTTCTTAAACATAAAGAGATAAAATGTAAAATGCAGTCCAATTAAAAAAAGGTATATTTTGAGTCAGAAATCCCTCTTTAAATTTCTTATGACATTACAAATCAACGGAACTATATTAACAGATAAATTATTGATTAGAAAAAGAACAAGTACATAAAGGCTATAATGCTTACTAGATTTTCATAAATCCAGGTATTGACCGAACAATTTAATGTTATTTATCAATGACGATGAATAAATGTGCTTTGATTGAAAGACCAAAATGAAAAAAAAAAAAAAAAGTCCTTTGCGAAAGAAATGGACATTGAAAAGACATATAAGAATGTCATTGAACGATTAAAAAAAAAATGACCATCGTTTTCTGAAGTACTCGTTCCATATACCATTAGCCCTATCACTTTATTTGAGTTCAAGAACTGGCCTGGCCATTTCAGAATGCTGATCTGAACCCTACAGAATATCTTTGGGATGAGCTAGAGTGTTGGATCAAAGCGATCTTATTTAGGGTTGTACTGACGACTGCTTAAAGGTCAAACTGAGCACACTTTCAGTTTTCTATTATTACAAACTTACTCGAAAGTATTCCACGAACTGCTGTTATTCATTCTAAAGTTAAATCACCATTTCGTAAATATCCATTTTTGTTCACTGGTATCCGAATAGTTTTGATATGAAAATGTAAATTATCATCCGAAACAAAGAAATTGTTCAATAATTCTTACAATATGAAATAAAAAATTGGGAAATATTGTTAATTTTATTACTGTAAAAATAAGATTTCGTTCAAAGTTAACTTTAATATAAGTTTATATATAATTATATGTAATACATATAAATCTGCAAACTAATCCAAAATTAATGTACAGAATCATAATTAAAAATGTAATATCTTAATAAAAAGTGGGAGTTGAATTCCTTACAATACAAAATTAAAGAACTTTATATTTTACCATTTCATTTTTATTAAAGGCTTGTTAAAGTATTTAACAAAAAAAAATTGAGTAATAAGAAAGTGCACCGACAATTTCTAAATATGGTTTTCATTAACGTTTTTGTTGCTCCGTGACATGGGAGTAAAATGGAAGAAAAAAAAAGTAAGAGTAAATGATTTTGTTTTGCCTGTGCAAGACCTGTCTTGTATGTTTATTTTGATGCTTTTGCCAATCTAAATATTTCTGTGCGATTTTTATTCTTCCATTCATCAGGTTCGAATGTAGCTTAGGCGTTGACACTTGGAACAGCAAAGTTTCATTAATCAACAGTAGCAGACTCATTAATCACGTGACCGCTGGTCTATTTATTACTTTTTTTGTACCTTGCTCTGAATTTGTTTTTTCTCTATATTTCGACTAATCTTAAATTAAATGTTCTTTGCCTGGAGCGCCTATTTGCAGCTGTAATCAACACTTCTCCCATCAGATATTTCGAAGCGATTTGAGGACTGAAAAAGTGTAAGATGGGCTGTAATTCGTTAATTTGTACAGCGTTCAACAAGATAAACAACAGCTCCCCCTTCCCTGCTACCATCCCATAATCCTCAAGAGGAAGGAAAGGGAGAAAAAAAGAAACGCGGACAGGATCTTCTTTGCGGCGTAATTTGTAAACAGATCGGGATACGAAAGCATTCATCATCTGCCGCCGCTATTTATATGGAGTTCGAGAATAAGTCACCGCCGAGGGAGCCGGCAATGGCTGCGGGCACCTGATATGCTCAGCACCGCTGCACCGAGACATCTTGAGGCCTAATTATAGGGGTTTTGTCTCATAATTCCTGTCGGCCGAAATTAATAGTCTGTAAAGAGGCTTTTTCGCGAGATAAGGATTGGTTTTTCTTTACCGAAATCTGCTTTGCGAGTCTATGTGTGTGTGTATAAGTTTGACTAGGTGTCGCGTATCGCTACATCAGACGGGGTGAACAGTCGTGTTTTTCAAAAGTAGGAGAGAGAGAGAGGAGTGGGTGTTGGAGCAGAGGGAGCTGATTCACTTCCCGTTCGCGTAAATCACACCCCTAATCAGTTCGTGATTGCCAATTCAGAGCAGATGAAGTGAGGCCTTCTCATTCGCCGCCTGTTTCTAAGAGCACTTAATTGTAATACAAGAAAAGGAGGCGTGATTCAGCAGGATACAACAGTTAATCTTAAACGCAAAAGATTTAACAAAAAAAATGATCTACGTATTTGGAAACTGTCTAAGACAAACGAGATCGAAGAAAGTCTCTGTCGGAAGAGAATGTCTTAGAAAACCATCTTGAGGTCCTGACTTAAGCAAATGCAAACGACTGCAAACCTTTTATTTCTTATAGAACTTTTTTCCAATGCAACTAAAATTCTGAAAATTTCAATATAAAATTACGAAGCATCTGGGATTTCTACTTTTTTGTTTTTAATTTTCAAAATATTCTGCAATTAATTAAATTAAAACTCAAAAACAGTCAATTTTTAGGGTGTTTTTGAGGTATTAATCGGTATTTTCAACTCAAAAAAAATTTGACGAAAAATATTTTTTTTGTATTTAAAATATTTATTATTAGAGCAATAGTTAATTTTTCTTTTTTAAATAATTTAATCCACCCAATTTAAAAAAAAAAAAAATTTTTATTTTTAAAAAATTAACTGTTGCACTAATATTTTAAATATAAGACGTTATTTTATAAATTTTTATCATTTCAGATTTCCGTCAAATTTTTTTGAGTTGAAAATATCTAGTGATACCTCAAAAACACCCAAAAAATTGATTGTTTTAATTTTAATTTAATTAATTGCAGAATATTTTGAAAATTAAAAACAAGAAAATTGAAATCCCAAATGCTTCAAAAGTTCATTTTAAAATTTTCAGGATTTTAGGTGCAATGAAAAAAGAAATATATAAAAGAAATAGAAGGTTTGCAGTCGTCTGCAATTGCTTGAGTCAGAAACTTAACCGAAGTTTCGATTTTCCGGGATGTTTAGGAACAAAAAAACTTCTGATGAATCCAAATTCCACAAGATATGACAAAACCATTGTAAATTTCTCAAAGCTCTTATTATACTGTGCATAAAAAACATCGTATTAACATCTCTGTTTACGTGATTGGATTGGATTAAAGCAACCTTACGTACCTTTTGATGTACATTTACCACTGTCTTGGAAAATGTAGACTATTTTGCTGAAGAAAGCATTGCCACGAGGCTACCACGGCAGACATTCTAATTACACCCATCGAAGAGTCAACGTTGATTAAAAAGTGTAAAACAGCAAGTCTATCATGGGACTCGATACCAGACCTGAGTGAAGTGTCCAGAAGACCCTACCGAGATCACCCGGATACTGCCAATGTACTATCTTTACCATTTTACTACATTAAATTAAGAATATTCTGAGGCTAATATGTTCCAAGTATTAATATTTTCTAATATTTTTCACGTCACGAAACATTGAGTATGTTCGTTCAAACCCTATTATTATTTTTGATTATTTTTTCATTATTATTAGAGAAACACTTTCATACATATAAATACAATCACACACAAAATACATTGTGTTTCCTTCAATGTACTTATTTATTTCTTAAAAAATGTAATTATTTTAAAAATACCTTTCTCTTAAAAATACCTTTCGATGCTTACCATGTCTGACCAGTTCAAGAATTTCAGGGAAACCGAATAAAAATATCTGATACTCGAATCACTTCTACAAATAACCACTCAAATATCAAAACTATATTTAGCAATTGAACGATACAACGATAAAATACAAAATAAATTAAAATTTTCTCCATAATAATATACAACTGTTAATTAAATTAATACGGAGCCAATACCTTCGCCAAAACCATCCACACCGAAAGATATGAGAGGTAAAACAACTGCTAATTAAATTAATAAATATTTACAATAAATCTAAATAAAGAATATTTTTTTCCAGGTTATTTCACCTCAAGACGGGCCATAGGGTTCACACAGCCCTCTGTTAAATGAGGACCTGGATTCTTTTCCTGGGCTTAAAGGCGGACTAAGTAAGGGCTGACAATCAGTGTTCAATTTATCTCGATTGTTCAGATACCTTCGGCAAAACTACATCGAAAGATAGGAAAGGGAAAGAATAAGGCAGGGAAAAGTTGTATTTATTAATTGTAGCATTTTTACGGAAATCTGCTGACTATTAGTAAGCAATACGAAACATGTAAGATAACACAAAGAGCCTTAAAAAGAATTACGTATTATACTTCAATTTATTTTTTTTATAAATTATCACGTGACTTATTTATCCATTCTTACATAAAATACTGAAATAATCTATTAAAACGATGTTAAAACAAAAATTGCTTGTATTGCTGATTATACATTTTATTTCCAGTAAATCATTTCCTTGTGCAATGTCACGAATAGTCCGAATGTCGATGCTTATCAGATTGTTGTCTTTAGGATTATTTTCCTGAAATGTTTAGTCTGTTACAAAATGATTGGCAATCTGTCTATATTTTATTAGATTCGGATCTTCTCCGCTTTTTATAGCATAGCTAGAGGCGAAAGGGTAACATGATTATTCAAATCCAGCTTCTCCAGGCTGCAGTCAAGAGGATTACCACATAGACCTGTAGTGAGATGCTTCAACTTAAATTTAAAGAATACCAACAAGATAATAAAATGGAATAAGAGAACATATCGTAGTTCTAATATTCTTACTATAGGATGTAAGAATAGGATGTAAACACTACATATGAATAAAATAATAGCAACCAAAATATAATATTAAGGATATGAACAGCTTATTCTAAGAAAAGATTTAATTAGCTTAGTACTTTTTTCTGTTTCATTAGCAGTTGCAACGTTTCTTAGAGATTTATTCTAAATCAACCAATTTTTAATTATTTTCTTTAAACATCCGATATTTTTTTTTCATTGTTTATATTATTGAGGCCCATTTTATTGATGATGTTTTTCCAAAATAAAGTTTAGAGGGGGTGGGGGGGAGGCTATATGTTCCATAACTAATATTAATATTAGGTACTTAAATTAATTCTATTTTGAGTTCTTAAATTATAATTACCCGTCTTCACATTATTTTTTGTTAATAAAAGAAGAATAAGGATCCCAGTCCCTCGTTAAGATTTAAGATCCCTTATTTGGAAATAAATAAAAATTACATTTTACCATTTCATATACATTTAATACATTTTTGTAAAGAATGACAAATGTCAATAACAACTTTTATATATACAACACTATTATATTAATACATAATATACAGAGTTACAAAGTATAAACATTTTCATAATAATAAAAATAATAAAATACTTTTAAAATGGAAAATATTTGTACCTCTAATAAAGAAGTGGATTCATTTGAAAATTGTTTCCTAATGATTTTTTTTTTTACCATTTCTGAATCATTAATCTCGTACAGATTAACAATTTGCCCAATAAGCATGAAACAGCTGTACAAGAAGGTCAACACAAATCCAATTTTAATGAAATAGAGTAGATAGACATAAAGAAGTTACAGTCTCGTGAATTAAAAATCAGAATTTATCATTAAAATTGTCTGCAATCAATAGATCTTAAAATACTAGAAACTTCTAAGTTGTGCTGTTGCTTGACTCTTATTAACAGAGCAGATACTTACATGATATCCTTCTACATCTCATACTGTAAATGTGTTACGATTAAGTAAAAAACCAATTCGAAATTTCACTATGAAATTTCAAAACAGAAAGACAAAAAATAGTTTATGGTTTTCATTTTCTTCATAAAATACAAATTAAACATTTACGTAATTTAAATCAACATGTAACAGTTTTATAAGCTTCAGAACTGAACCTGCTTCTAAACTGAGTCTTATTTAGTTAGTTGGTATTTATTATTTCTTTTTGATATCTGCAAAGACTAATGCGAAACTGGATCAAAAAATTAGAATGGACAATCACATTCATTTCTATACATTTGAATACTTCATTTCGTTACGTTTAAATCTTTCATATTCTCTCTTTTTAAAAGGATTGGATCACATGCGCAGCTTCATTTATTTTACAGTAGCACTTGTAATATTGTTTATTTAATTTGATTCAATGAGAAAAATAGTTTAGAAATTATTATTATTATTATATCGAAAAAGCTTCAAACCAGAGGTTTCCCCAGCTAAGACAATATGGCGGGTCAAAGACCAAAGCACATATTGCCAAGTGTAAAAAAAAAAAAAAAAAGAAAAAAAAAAAAAGTTTGGAAGCATAGTTAGGGATGTGTGGTTGTGTCCATAAATTTCCTAACTATGCGTGTTGTGTTGAGTATCACAGCCTTCTGGGGTTGTGCATAAGTGTTTTTATGAAGTCCTAGTGTGCTGAAGCTGCGGTGCAATGTGTGAGGCACCAGACCAGAGGCGGACAGGACGACTAATAATTTATTAATTTTATGTTTGTGTTAATATGTTTTTGCTAATATATTTGTTTCAGTATGTTTGAGGATGATAAGTTGATCTTGTAAAATTTGTAAAATTTATTTAAATGTAATTTTCAATATAATTGTTATGTATTATAATAAAATAACAGCACCTGTTGATAGGAATTTGAATTCCTAACGGGACTGAATTGTATAAATTTAATAAATGAATAAATAAATAAAATAAAATAAAAATAAAATAAATTATTATTATTATTATTTTATTTAAATAACAGCATCAATAAAAATACACAAGCTTAACAATATTCCATTCTTTGCTTGTGTTACTGTAAAACAATGATCAAATATTAATTGTTAAATAATTATTAAAAAGGCAATTATAAAACAAAGAGCACATTTCTCTATCTGTTTTAAAACAGTTAAGAATACTTATCAATAATAACAGTAGTAATAGTTAATTATAGTTAGATTTATAGTAATAATTACGATGAGAATGATAACATTCTGACTTCATGGCATTTATCAATATATAATTTTTTTGATTTGAAGTAATTTGCATAATTGAAATAAAACTATATATATTAGAAACAAAACATTATAATTTACTTGTAGTCTAGCGTAATCGTTTTACTTGAATGCAATAATATTAAAAGAAAAATCTGAAATTTTTATGTAGACTATTAATTACAACTAGTAATCATGTATTATTGACTAGTAACTAGTATTATTATTAACTAGTAATTATGTAGATTAGTATTTACAAAAGATTCCATATTATTTTATCCAGCGAAAAAAATACGCTAAGAAAATCCCATCTTAGATTTTTTTTTTCCAGTTTGTTTCCGTCTTGAGATAGTTAAAGGAAAGGCTAAGGTTCTTCGTAGATCTTTGATCTTATAAAGAAACAACACTTCCTTCTTTGATTTTCCTTTCCTTTTTGTTAAATGAGTAAACCATTAAATGTGAAATTCAAACTCTTCTAACTTGAAGATTCAAAGGGGAAAGAACAGAGCCCCAACTATTAAAAATAAATTTGACCCTGAGCATTCTTTTCTTAGGTGTTTTGACTTTCTTAGTCTATACCAGCCCAGGATCTATCACAAAGAATGTGAATTCGTCTTCTTTTAAGAGAACGCCTTCTGGTGCCATTCTAATTAACACATTGAATGGTGAAGACATCACGTGTCTTGTGTCAACCTCGGGCAAGATCACAGAAAGAACTAATCCGCCGGTGCTAATTTCATAGAAAAGTGGTGTCGGCGGCAAATAGAGGTACAATCGCGCTTCGTGATGACTTTCATTTGTTTGGATGGTGTGGGTGGGTGTTCCATCAATTTTAATTAAGAACGCCATTTACAGCGGATGCGGGGGAAGAAGAATAAAAAAGTGAGGACCTGTACGACAAAGCCTTTATTAATTACTGACACACTGCTTCCCGTTTCAGTTCTACATTAATCATCTTCCATCAGTGGGGGGAAGAAATGCTCACGTGTTCCTTCTCGTCGCCCTTTGTTACATCGAGAAGAATAGGTGATAATCTTAGATACCGATGCAGCAGCGAAAAATATTCCAAACAAAAAAAAAGAAATTCCCTCTAATCACGGCTTTTAAAAACTTACACCATTGCAGTCTTTCTAAACAACAGTTCAAAAGAACTCGTCATTATAATTTATTTAATTCATTAATAAAATACATTACTAATTTCTAAATAGTATTTTTCTGAATCCAAATGATCAAAGTCTTCTTAATGAAGAAGTAATGGAAAATATTTACATTTAAAATAGTGTAATATGGAAGATGAGTTTATTTATTTTTTTCAATTAGTATACATTCAGTTATTCTTTTTTAGCGAAGAAAGCTATAACCATTTTGAATAGATATTTTTTTAACAAATTTCAGAGTTTAAATCTCTTTTCTACTGTTCAACATTTATTTCAATAGTTGCTATGACAACCGTTAATATCATAACAGTTTCAAGCTGATAAATAAATATGGTCCCATATACTCTATTCTAATGAACAATTAAAGTAATCTTACAGTACTGATGTGTATATATAAATATACTTATATTCGCACAATAAACTTTGATTGTTTTGACATAATAGAAAAGTTAATAAATAAATCCCTTACGTGTCTCAGTAGTTTAAAATTAATAATAAATAATTTTTATTTAATGAAGAAAACTTAATTTTTATTATTAAATTATTATTATAAGGAATCTCAGCAAATATAATAATTATTTAGATTAGCTAAATGCAAAGAGTAAGTACTCATTTAGTCTCCAAAACGATAAACTTATTCAATCATGATATACAACTAAAATGTCTTCTTAAAATTCCTTTCTTTATTCACGATATTTTGTTTTCTTCAAAAGAAAACTTCTTCAGGTTAAATTGAG
>JAFIDM010000001.1:62951906-62972074 GCA_023159025.1 Thereuonema tuberculata
TATACGAATTAAAAAATAAAATAAAATGAATGAATATGTCTTCGGGATGTTCTTAGAACTAGAATCTTTAGCTGACACGTGTTAGTTTCAATAAGATTAAATCACGAATCATTGATTACGAATAGAAATTGAAAGCTAGATGAAGATTCTGTTTGGAAGAAACGATTGCTGTAATACGCAGGATAACAATGCTATAATCTCTTAATTGAGTAGACAAAATTGCCATCAGAGAGTTAGGAAACCATTTTGTTTGTCTAATATTATTCTCCAATATTTCATTTAGGACAATAGATTATCATTACTGATCTACAACAACTAAGTTTTTTTCAAAGACGTATGGAGAATAGTTTTTCATTTCTAAACAAGGATTTAGATTTCATTTAAATGAAAAAAAAAATCTAGTTTAATTTTATTGCCTTGAGGGAGAACAATTACAAAGAAAAATTCCTTTTTTTAATAGCTCTTCTTCTTTGCCTTTTTTTATAGTGAAAATATTATCATTATTGCTTAGACTACATTTACCTCTTTATTTGAAATAAATAGGAATGATTACCAAAAAGTTTTCGTAAGCCAGTGGATGAAAAATTTAATTACGAAAAACATTTCATGTGTCTCAAAGTTAAATGTTTATCAATTAATTAGTTTAAGGCAAAATACCTAAAATAATTTCATATTAAAATTTGATATTAAAAACGTATTTTCCATTATATTTCGGCAATAAAGATGTGTTTTCCGTTATGTTTCTGGAACTTTTATAACAACTTCCCTGTCAAGCCTTACAGATGAAATATAAATAGATATTTGTTACTATAAACTGTTTTAAATTTATAACAAACTATAATGCTATTATTGTTCTGTACATATCTGCTATTACGATTTTATACTATAATAAATGACATGTTGGTGTTACAACTTATTATTATAATCTTCAATAATTAATTTTTAATAAAAAATATTTACATATGAATTATGAAGTAAAATTTTTTTTAAAAATTGATATAGTTTAGTTTAGTTTATTTCACTTACAATTCATACTATTTTCAGTATAAATACAATAATGTCATTTTAACTCAAATATAAAAAAAAAAAAAAAAAAATTTTTTTTTTTTTTTTTTTTTTTTTTTTTAATGTTTATCAGTCCTATTAGGTATGCTTATAAAACTGCATACCTGTGGTATAGGACCGAGAAGTTTAATCTATTTATCCTAAAATTAAAATTAATAGTTATTAATATAACAAATAGTTAATCAATTTAAATATTTTATATTTAAATAAATCAATTTTAAATAAATCAATTTAAATATAAAATATATTTGGTTCTTAATAAATAATTTTCCCATCCACAACATCAGACATTAGTTGCTGTTTTATTTGTTTAAATGTTAAAGTTTCATTTAGATTAGTATTTAGTTGACTAAAAATTTTGTACTTCACCCAATTTATTAATCTATATCCGAAGTTATTTTTAATATTTTCAATTTTAAAAATGTTATACCAATTATATCTAGTTTTTAATTCCAATTGTTGAGAATTCCTTTCTCTGCTTACATCATAGTAATTCTTGATCAAAATTTTGTATACAAATTTTTCATTTATTTTTAATATTCTATATTTTTTTCTTATTCTTAATTGTTCCTTTTTTGGTTTTTGTTTAAAATTAGTATAAACATTATTAAATATTTTCATTATTAAAATAATATAAATAATTATATAAATCTACCCAATATCGCTGAAATTTACATCACTCTTATTGTAAAATACTAAAAAACACAAACAATATTCTAAATAATTGAACCCCTGTATAAAATAATATGAGGGGGCTAGAATCAAAGGCAGCAAATCCATTTTAATTATTCAATACATTTTAATTATTCAATAAAAGAAAAACCTGTCATTATAGGCGTTCAGTGTGCTGTCCATTGAGTTCTAATTCCTACTCTAAGTATTTTGAAGATTTCTTCATACAACGTTACCATCTTAAAAAAAAAAAAAAAAAAAAAATTTGTAAAATTTCAAAACACGGATTTAGCTGCCTTTGATTCTAGCCCCCTCATATATTCTAATGATAATTCTTCTATATTACAAAATTTACATATATTTTCATCTTTTTTGTTATGCATATTTAAATTATTATAATTACCATATCTTATTTTCAAATACAGTATAGCTTTTTTATCCACCATTTATCTGTTCCATTAAGATAATATTTCATTATGTAAATCGTATAAATATCTTTTATACCAAACGTTATATCTGGACTCTACTATTTTATGTCTTATTTCTTCCCACTCTTTATCATCCACTCTTTGTTTTATTTCTTTCGTAATTATATTACATTTGATAAGGAAGTTATAAAAATTCCCGAAATATATTTTTAATTGAGAATTGTAAATTGGATTGTGTCTTATATTAACTCATTACATAATCTTCAAAATCAAACACTCCTCCCTATTAATAAAATCATACATTTAATATATTTAAAATACGTTTAATAACCGCAAATTTTCAGAATATCCGTCTTTCCTTTCTCAAGCTACAAAACAATAAAACAATATTTCAAACAAAACTGGAAAAAGTGAACATAAACTTACTTAACAAATAGTAATGTAAAAACACTGTACACAGAAAAAGTACTTTAACTAGAAAAGTGATAAAAAGTATTCTGATCAGGAATACAAGAGGTTTTAACCACAATAGAAATGAAGGCATAGAAGTTAATGAGAGAGTTAATAAGTAAACTTGTTTAAAGATATGATAAATTTAAACTCTAACAAAACTATGAAATTTAAAGAATTGATGAGTAAACTTAGGGATTATTAGTTAAATAACCATCAAGGAATATGCTTAGATTGTGCTTTATAATGGTATATATATATATATTACTGTGATATGTTATATATATTGTTAAGTAAGTTATTGTTCACTTTTTCTTGTTTTGTTATAAAGATTGTTTATTTATTTATGGATTGAGAAAGGAAAGACTACATTCCTACTAAAAATTTGCGGTTATTAAGCGTATTTTAAAAATTTTAAATACCTTTAATGTGTGATATAGTGTTTATTAATTACTACAACAGTTTACTATTTTTGAATCAATTTAATCCATTGATTTAACAATTCCAGGAAAATGCAGAAAGCAAATTTTCAGCTTTCCTTCAATAAACAGAGGCTAAAAGTCAGATCTCAAACAATGGATTGAGCTGAAACATCGTTATAAAGTAAACATTGTTGTAAGTATTGAGTAATTGAACACTTCTCATAGTATCATGAAGCGATAAGTACACAAACTTCCTATATTATATTATATTATATTATATTATATTATATTATATTATATTATATTATATTATATTATATTATATAAGAATAATATGTGTATGTTTAAATGTGATAAATGCAAGTTTCCTTTGTACCATATTCAGACGATGATTTTGGATATTCTGGTAAATAGAACGCAAGATGCAAAATGCTGAGAACATTGATCTGTTCACCAGTTCGGAAATTTATTGCTTTAAAATTATGTCAACAAGATTTGAAGGCACTGACTCTTATTTCAAAAGTTGGTAATTTGAACAAATCCCGGTTTCTTTGGCAATGATATTTTTAAGCGGTCTTTTTTATCTTAATTTCCGCCAAATGCATTAAAAGAAAAAAAAAAAAAATGATCGTTCGGTTATTAGCATCGGGTAACATGAGGCCCCCGCGAGCCCCAGCATTTCTTGAACTTCTGAAGACGTCCATAGAAGAAGTCTTGTTTGTCTTATGGGTGAAAAGGAGGGGAGGAGTTAAGAGGAGAAGGTCGGAAACTAAATTGCCCGTGGAGACACAGTTAGGGACCTAATTGATGCAGCGTCGACAGCGGAAAAGAACGCCGCTACGTAAACAAATCCGTGTGGCCGTCAAAGAAACAAGAGAAAGGGAGGCGGATTAAAGTTTCGGGGTCCCCGCTTCGATAAATCTGCCCTGGCGAGAACTTCTTCTTTTCATCATCTGCATCATCCTAATCGCGATTGTCGCGGCGCCGCGTTGTTGTTACAAACTGCAAAGTGCATATTGTTGATAAGACTGCCTCCCATCATCATCATCAACTTCTCCCGCGAAACAGAGTCGCCATTCACTAACAACGAGAGCATTCTGAGCCTGCAACGAGATAGCTAACCAGCGCTTTCGCTGCTCCTATCGCAGTTTTAAGGCCCTACATTTCAACGTCTCGGGAATTATTCTTCACTTCCCTTGTCATCCCCCACCCTAACCCACGTAGACCAGTTGATATTTTGCACAGAACGGTTTCTGCTCTATAAAAAGTGCAATGGTCCGAAATTGTCAGCTTAAAAAAGCAGATAGAATCGCATGTGTATTCCTGTTGTAAATGACACCAAGTTTCCAAAATTCTCTTCCAGAAGTTTCTAGAAATCCGTGATATGTCGCACAACAAACAGCGTGAAGTTAATTATTATTCGGATTTGTTACATAAAGGGGTTATCGTGGGACGTATTTGGAAAAGTTCAAAACTCTTAGAATCACGTGACTTATGAATTTTGTGCAATGTCTCTGTAATGAAATATTTGATTTGATGTTCGTCTATTACAAGTTAAATGACAATTCTTTACAAAAGAAATATCCGTAAGTGAATCAGACAGCCTATATGCATTGTTTCAAAAGAAATAAAAACATAATAGCAATCTACAGAAGGAATAGAGTTCAGAATTACCTATTTAACTTTACTTCGGAATTAACAGTAATACAAAGATACCTATAAAGTAAAACCTTTAAACAAACTAAATAAAATTACATTCTTAAAGTTTTCAGATGTAAAAAGTTGTACCATTATCATTTCAAAGAAGAGGGAACAGAAAACATTAAATTATATTTTTTCAGTACGTACCGGTAATTCTTTTGCGACTGAGGAAAAACATCAAATCTAAGAATATTTTAATAATTTTTGAATGAATATTCATCTTTGCCGTTTTTACTTTTGTACGTTCCAAATCTTTTCCACATTAATATCACCAAATGAAATAACTACTAGATTATTATACCTTCATGGAAGATGCCAAAGGATATCACTATAGATGCACATTCATATTACCATCTATTACAAATTGATAATTGAATGCTAATAAGCACGAAAAGTCCAAACAAAAGTTTACTTAATTAAGGCAGGTTCAAATCTTGCAGTTGTCTACTTGCCACAAAAAAGAAAGAAAGAAAGCTTAAAAAAAATCTACTTTTATGCTATTTATATCCATCGATATCTATAAGTAGAGATTAACAGTAAAAAAGAAAAAAAAAACAAAAAAAACACAGATATATATTTGTTCTAAAAGTCTGGAACGTCTAAAGATTTAATCTCAAAGTTTTAATTTAATGATTGAATGTAATTAAAATCAAATTTGGAAAAAGATATTCATCCATTTTTTTAAAAAAAAAACTCTTTCTTCTGTAATTATATTTTTTTTAAAAAATTTCGAATCATAATTTAATTATTAATAAAAATTGTATATAATGGTTTTAAATATGGTTTCTGTACAATTTAGGCTCTTAGTAAAGTATATTTACATATATATTAGTTTAATACAAGGGGCCTCCTGTTTACGAGACAGTTATTTAATGCAAATTTCCTTTCAAATCAATTAGGACCATTACAAAGAGATCTGCAGTAACGGAAGTAGTAGATTCAATCGTTAGAAATACAATGGAAATTTCAAAAATTTGAAAATAAAATAAAAAATCTATTATTAGGCATTAAATGGAAGCACAAATTAACGAAAAAATCCCGAGCACTTATTAATAAATATTAATTATTGAGACTACTCACAAAGAACATTCTAGAACTAGTGTTTCATGGTGTTTTGGCACTCATCAGCTAAGATCAATCATATCTGAACGTTAGCCTTACATAAAAAAAGCTGTGTAATGCCCTAAAGAAAAGTGATATTAAAAATCATGAGTATAAATCAAATCAGAATAACTTAAATTTCAAACATCCTATGAAAAAGAATAGTTGACATCTTAAATATGAAATTTCATTCATTTTGAAAACGTTATTGTTTGATTTATTGTGTCGTAATTGTTGGAACGTTCAAAAAAATATCCATTAAAATAAACGTAATTATAAACAAAAATCTAGCACAATATTTACGTGTGTTGTATTTAATAATTTAAGTATAAAAGGGTAAATACACTGGACTAAAATTTAAAACACATTTTAAAAATACAATTAAAATAGTCCAGACAGTTGCGTCCTGAATAGTGACGATGCGAAGCTGTATGGACTTATTTTTAAGAACCATCTTTTTAAATGTGTTTTAAATTTTAGCTTAGTGTGTTCGCCTTTTTATACTTAAACCAAAATCTAATTTGATGTAAACAATGTCTACATTCTGTCATAAAGAAAGTGTATTTCTCAAAGATTATTTGAAATTAAAACTAAGAACATATTTCATACAATTCTTTAAATAGTTTCTACAATAATTAGAATTATTATTAAAATATTGAATATATAAAACATGTATTATAGAAACTGTTATTTCTGGTCCTCTATTCACTCTAAAAACGATCGCACTAAGACGATTGTGAAAGGATATAACGTCCTTACTTAGCTTTTAGTTCTTGATATATCTTATTTATACGTAAGACTTAAATATAAAATTAAGCACATCCTTCTTTTTAACAATTCATATTTTTAAGCTTATTTTTTGGAAAATTGAAGCATAATAATTTTCTGACGGAATTTCTAATTCTTCCAATGTTTTTATGGGCATAGCTGAGCGACTTCTTCCTTTGATCCCAGTAACTTTATTAAACTAAATTACCGTGTTTTTCTTCCAGAGTATTTTTTTTTTTTTATGACTGTAATCTTACCGTGACTAAAAACTGTATCTAACCTATTAAATCGTTTCAGTTCCCTCACATTTAATGAGATCGCGGGGGTCACCAACTCAGCGACCCACACCGTCCGGGAAGGTGGCACTGGCGCTGGTAACGGCTAATCAAGGCGCAACGAAGCGCACTTTAGGTGGGTGGAATTGCCCGCCTGACCCTCACCGAAGGGGTTCGCTTCCTCCGCCGCTGATGAGCTCAGGAGGGGGTGGCTTCTTATCGGTCTAAAAAAAAAACGAATGTAAAAGACATCATGAAAAGCAAGGGTGAAACAGGACCAGATAACCTCCCTCTTTTGTCGGAATGGTTGGAACAGAGACGGTGAATTCATTAGACACCATTCATGCAGAAATAGTAGAGATTTGTTTTTCCGTTGCTGCCCCTTACTTTCTTCAAGGCTCTTAACTCTTCTTTGCTCTGGCATTCTTACCTTATGTAAGACTACTGTTAGGATTCATCTCTCTCCAACAATCAGCAAAGCTTCTTGAGTTTCACTACCCTAAGAAACATTCCAAAGACATCTTTCTTTTGCTATTCGCCTACAATTGACAAAAGTTTCTTTTCTTTCTTATCAATTTCAGATCATTTCAGTTAGAAATAAAAATGGGGATCTGGTTTCTCAAAAGTAAAGATCTAATTTACTCAGTGCGTTTTGGATGAGCGATATCCCACTTTTGGATTTTTTAAGCATCTATTACAACATGAAAAGGACATACAATTGCTAATGTTAACTTTGCCAAGTTATTGAGAAACAATAAAGTTATTTTGATAATTTATTATAAATATGACATTCAATGGGATAAAGTCTTCTAAGGTGAAATCGTTCTATTTGTTGTTGTTTTCTTTTAAAAATACATACTTAGCATATTTCAACATTTTAACACAAATACCAAAATTTGTGGTAAAATGTTGTTTTATATTTATTTTGGTATTAACACAAATACCAAAGTAAATATAAAATAAAAAACAAATAACAATGAACTCATTACAAGCTTGCTCCTTATGGGAATAAGTTCAAGAATTTTAGAATATAGTGTTTTAGTTTATTTTGTCTCTAAAAATCCTTTTAGCACTTTAATATATCCACGAACTTCTCAATAATAACAACTGGGAAATTAAATAGGAAATTTCATGTATGTAATGTAATACTTAAAGAGACAAATCGTAAACCTACAAGGTTTCACTACAACAAAAAGCAAAGAACCGAAAGCATTCTCAGCAAAGAACCACCCAATTTTCATCCGTCTAAAGCCAGCCTAACTTTACAAACATAAAATATTGGTGTAAAATGTTGCATTTGATCTTTCAAGCAAATGAATTTGCTTGAATTCAGATAAGACATGAGAGACCTAAAAAAAGTAAATTTCCGTTGGAATCCTCACATAAAACTTTTACTAGGCATACTATTTACTATCATACTACATCATCTGTATTATAAATTCACATCATTAACTTAAATTGCTATTTTGAACATCAATAAGGGAAAAATATAAAGATAACAATAATATAATTATACTATATTTTTATCAATATATCGATTCCAGGATTGCTAATTTTTTCTCATTACTTAGGAGGCCTACTAAAAAATAAAAACATAAAAATCTATTAAAATATATTTATTTTAGATTACTGTAATATTTTTTTTTTCATACTTTCCTACTGACTGAACAGATCTTGCAATCACTGCGCAGTGCCAAGGTTCTACTTTAGTTAAAGGAATATAAATTAAAACTGTTGACTATAAATTTCGTTTCTTAAGTTTCCTTTCTAGAATTATATAAATTAGTGTTATTACTGCTAATAAAGTACAATTGAATTTTGACACTAAAATTTTTTTTATTAATGCTTATAACAGATTTTTAATAAGCAATATTTCGACTGTATAATTCTCCCGTCTTCTTCAGGTACAATTTTTAGTCCTCGTTTACTGATCTCGAAGCAACGGACAACATAACAAAGGAAAGAACATAATAAAGTAAGAGTTAAATTTACTTTGTTACATTGTCTACTGGTCTCGTTAGCAACGGACGAGGATTAACTTATAGTTGAAGAAGACTGGAGAATTACAGTTGAAATTTTACGTGCATTGATCATATTCACTAAACAAAAATTAAGCCGACGCACCTGCTTAGATACTGAATAACTTAATTTATTAAATAACGACTATAGTTTCAAGTACATAATTATGATGAGTATCCATCTTCAAGTTCTAGGAGCTCACCATTGAGCGTTGGGTGGAAGAAAGCCCTTGTAAAATCGTTGTCCAACTGAATGCGGCTGTGAGTAATATTACAGTTGAAATTTTACGTGCATAGCTCATATTCACTAAACAAAAATTAAGCCGACACACCTGCTGAATAACTTAATTTATTAAATAGCGACTATCATCTTCAAGTTCATGAACGTGGAACTTGAAGATGGGTACTCAACATATATCCTTGAAACTATTGTCGTTATTTAATAAATTACAGTTTTACAGTCGAAAATTTTGTAGGGCTACGTTAAAAATATGTTATAAACATTAGTAGAAGAAGTTTGGTGTCAAGATTTATGTAATGTATATATTAATTGTGTGTGATATGAAAGTACAATTTAAGTAATGTATATTCTATTTATGCCATAAAATAAATAAAATAAATTTTGGTGCCAAACAAATTGGCAAATAATCTATATTACTAAAATCTTTTATTTCTCTGTCTGTCTGTCTGTCTTTCTGTCTGTCTGTCTGTCTGTCTGTCTGTCTGTCCGGCGCAATTTTCTGTGTGAATGGAAAATAGAAATAATTTTTACAATGAAACATCCGCGAGAGGAATCGAACCTGCAACCTTCTGATCCGAAATCAGATGTCTTATCCATTAGGCCATAGGGACTACAACTCTATTCATATAATTTTTTTGACTTATATCTCCTTTCCTTTCCCCCATCAATAACGAATGTATTGAATTTTTTTTTTGAATCTCAAGATTGTTTATTTATTTCCCATCCGTCAGTTTATTTGTAATTCGAAACTGACAATTAGAACTATAACTGCGGAAACGTTGCAATTTTTTAAATATTCTTACTTAACCAAATTCTATTGCATGTACACGGTAGATGTTGGAGTAAAAAAAACAGATTTAAGAAAGAAAGAAGCACTCTTTTTTTGAGGTGGAATACCGAAAAAAATCACTATTTGCAGCTAAAAAAACCATCAATATTTGTAACTCAAACGTCACTGAAAAGTGACAATCTATATTACTAAAATCTTTTATTTCTCTGTCTGTCTGTCTGTCTTTCTGTCTGGCGCAATTTTCTGTGTGAATGGAAAATAGAAATAATTTTTACAATGAAACATCCGCGACAGGAATCGAACCTGCTACCTTCTGATCCGAAGTTAGATGCCTTATCCATTAGGCCAAAGGGACTACAACTCAACTTTTTTTGAGGTGGAATAACGAAAAATAGCTCAAAAACCATCAATATTTGTAACTCAAACATCACTGAAAAGTGACAATTACAATTAAAATGAGAGTCAAAAAAGAAAGAAGCAGTACTGCTATTAGATAGAATACTAAAAAATCACTATTTGTAACTCAGAAACCATCAATATTTGGAACACAAAAGCCACTGAAAAGTGACAATTAGAATAAAAAAGCGACTCAATAAAGAAAGAAGCAGTATTTCTATTAGATAGAATACTGAACACTATTGTAACTCAGAAACCACTCTTTTTTATTCCAAATGTATCATTTGGAATAAAAAAAAGAGTCAAGAAATAAAGAAGCAGTATTTCATTAGGTATAATACTGTAAAATCACTATTTGTAACTCAAAAACCATCACTATTTCTAACTCGAAAACCACTGAAAAGTATCAATAGAACTAAAAAAAAAAAAGAGAGTCAAGAAAGAAAGAAGCACTATTTCTATTAGGTAGATTACTGAAAAATCCCTATTTGTAACTGAAAAACCATCACTATTTCTAACTCAAAAACCACTGAAAAGTATCAATAGAACTAAAAAAAAAAAGAGAGTCAAGAAAGAAAGATGCACTATTTCTATTAGGTAGAATACTGCTCAGAAGTTAGACGTCTTAGCCATTGGACAACGAGGCCTAAATTCTAATCTCTATAAAAAATAAAAATATATCATAGATATATTATTTACACGCTGGTTCTAAAAGCAGTCGGAGATTGAGAGAATATAGACATCAAAAATTAAATTAAAAAAAAAAAAAACTTTTAAAAAATTTTAGTTTTAGTTTCCTTATTGTAATTTGTGTGTGTAGGTGTGTGTGTTTTTTTTTAATAAATAAAAAATTGTTTTCCGCTACAAAAGCGAGGCTTCCGGAGCGAAGCGACGGGTAGCCGACTAGTTATCCAAAAAATGATTTTTAAGGGGTTTATTAATATTATTTCACTTTTTAATATTTTAAAAGAAAAATGTAAAATGATTTTAACTAATTTCATATTGGTTATATTGTTACCTGTGGAATCGTCCATCCCCCTAAAAAAGTGGATTCCCCGTACTCTAATCCACCGCAGTGAGAATGGTGTAATCCGACCCTATCCCCCTCTGGATAGTGGACTCTGTCGCAGGCATATAATGCGGTGCAAAGGCTGGAAGAGGCAGTTGGGGAGTGGCGAATGGCCACGAAGAGTTCTCCAGACCGGAGACTGAGAGAAGCAGAAGGATTTGTTGGGCAACCGCCCAGAGAGAGTTAGCGAGTGGCGAACGGCCACGAGAGGTTCTCCACCACCGGAGACAGACAGAGTTGGTTTTGTGGCTCTGAGCCACTAGAGGTTCTCCACCCCCGGAGACAGACAGAGAGGTTGCCTACGAAGCCGAAGAAGACGAGCCAATTGCGGGGAAGATAGTCCAACACCGCACTTAGAAGAGGGACTTCGGATAAGTCAATCCGAAGCCGAAGAAGACGAGCCAATTGCGGGGAAGATAGTCCAACACCGCACTTAGAAGAGGGACTTCGGATAAGTCAAACCGAAGCCGTAGAAGTCGAGCCAATTGCGGGGAAGACTGTGAAACACCGTGTTCAGACGAGAAGGCTTCGAAGAAGATAATCGAAGCCATAGAAGCCACCAGGACCGGCCCGAAACATAGAAGCCACCAGTACCGGCCCGAACGTAGAAGCCACTAGGACCGGCCCGAATTGAGAAGCCTTCAGGACCGGCCCGAATTGAGAAGCCTTCAGGACCGGCCCGAATTGAGAAGCCACCAGGACCGGCCCGAACCAAGAAGCCACCAGGACCGGCCCGAACGTAGAAGCCACCAGGACCGTCCCGATTGGAGAAGCCACCAGGACCGTCCCGATTGGAGAAGCCACCAGGACCGGCCCGAATTGAGAAGCCTTCAGGACCGGCCCGAACCAAGAAGCCACTTGGACAGTCCCGAGCGAGTCACCAAATTGAAATTATTGACCTGTAAATTTCGTAATTTCTTTTTAATGAATAAATTCTCTGATTTGTTTTAAAATCTTGCTCTTGTCGCATTCAATCCCCCACTGCCACCGAACCAGCCCAAAAGTTCGGTAGCAATATTATAAGCAGGAAATGCAGGATTTATTTTCTTATGCTCTGATAGTGAATTGTAACGACGGCTCTAAAATTAAAATTACATAAATGTAAACAAATTAATTTCATCCAGGTTTCTAATGCAATATCAAATTTATATTTTAAAATGCCTTAAAAATGGATTTTGAGGTTTTTATATATTTAAGTAATTATCAAATACTAATCTCAGTTAACTAAGTCTCTTTCTTTCACTGAACGAATAACTAAGTAGTTTTTTCCTAATATTTTTAAATAGAGAAAGATTAAATCTTCTAATGTGCATGTCTTTTGAAATATCTGTCATTAGTTTTCAATTAATATTTCCACCTAAGAAGTAAGGTCTTCTCTGTACATTTGTAATGTAATGCAGAGAAACCAACAAATCCTTTTTCTTTGTACAATCTTTAATCGTTCTCAATCAATATAATTTACCTATCCCATTATATGAAAGGGATGTATGAAGAGGTCATTGAAAAATATACGGACGTTAAATCAGTAATGGCAAACAAATATAAAATTAAAAAAAAAACGCAAATTTTTATTTATTTATTTATTTATTTATTTATTTATTTATTTATTTATTTACTTATTTATTTATTTATTTACTTATTTTATTAATCTCCTTTTTTTAAAAGAATAACAACAATAAAATGCAATGAAATATTTACTGACGAATTTGAAGGAGAAATACTTTTGTATTTTATATATTTTTCAAAGTTCAAGTCTTTAAATAACTTGAAAAAAAAAATTGATTTTTTTTTTTTATTATTTTAACCGAAAATAAAGAGACAAACAAGAAAAAATGATGAATTGTCTCTGGGTAATTGTTTTTTTTTCTTTTTAATTAAAAATTAACATTTAGTTAGTTTCGTGAGAACAGTTACCGGTGTTACTTAGCAAAGTTAGAGATACAGTTAATGAAAATGGACGGTCACGGATACTCGGATGAAAAAAAGTTGAGAACCACTGTTCGACTTTATTATAATATCCAAACAAGGTAGGAGCAGCAATTCCAGTTGCGATCGCATAACAGACGGTTTCTATACAGAACGAATGTTAAAATTTCGAAAACTTTCCAACTTTAAAATCCCACAGAAAAAACAGAAGCTCTCCATAGATTTGGGAGATCCAATTATAATAAAAATAGATCTAAGTTTCGTAAAGTTTCGTATAATTTACTTATTTTTATGTAATTTTGAGTATATAACTATAAATAGATAAGCATTGAAAAACATTCTGTTGCACAACGGAAATGATCAGACAAAGCCCGAGTGGTTAATTTAGAGAAAATCACTAATTTTTAATTCTCTAATATTTGGTCAAGTATAAGAGAATTAAAAGTTGCAAATTGTCCAAATATGCATTAATGAAAGGATTAAGAATTAATTCTAACTGAGAATAGAATTTCAATTACAAATGTGATTAAAGGAATTTTTTGGAATAAACTGGAATTTCTGGTATAAAAAAAAGTATTCGAACCTTAAATTTCATCTTCTCAAAACATTTGATGTATTAAAAGAACCTTTTTAAAAAAAACTGATACATAAAAGTATCAGATGAAAAAACTTGTATATGAAACCATCATTATATACTTTTAAAACCAAAGACTCGGACGTTAATCCGAAAATAGTGAAGTGAAGCATTCCGGTCATACATAAATGAAGAAAAAGTATTAAGAAATTCGTATTTTGTATATCACCGATTGTTAATATGGTTTCCAGAAAGGACTTATTAGATATGATGTCAGCGATGTGTGTTTATCTTTTTCACCAACCTTCCCAAACCCACAACAGCAAATATTGTAAAACGATGGAAAATCAGTGCTAAAGAAAAAATGAAAAACAAAAAGCTTGGAAAATTGCAAAGAATGTCTTGCACTAAAGACAGCGTTATAGGCCTAATTGACTGGGACTTTCAATCCATGTCCCTTGCAATGGCGTACCCACGGGGAAGGAATAAGGGAGCTGAAGCCCCCTCCCCCAGAACCCAAAAAGGAAGAAAAAGACAAGAAAGAAATAAAGAAAAAACCAGGAGAAAACCTTTCTTAAAGCACTGACGTGTCTATATCTTGTTATTTTGGAATAACAATTTATTTTTTGAAGCAATTTATTTTTAAATAGGCCTACATCTGAATGGACTTTGTATAACAGCCTTATCAGCCCCCCCCCCCCTCCCGCCAAACTTTAATTCTGGGTGCGCCACTGGTCCCATGTACGGCATTTTGGACAAATATGTGCTACCTTCACTTGCTCAAGTCAACGGAGTTTAGCAACATCATTTCTCGCCATTACTTTAAACATTATATATTATAAAAGCGTTATTTTGTCTGTCATAAGACTTTACGTTTTTCCAATTTTGTGACCAAACTATAAGAGATAGAGTGGTCATGTAAATGAATAAAATGTAGATCTTTTCAAGACAAACAAAATGCTACAAAAATCTTTCGAAAAAAGTTTTTGGTTTCCAAGATGGCGCCTTTTAAAGGGTCAAATTTTGACTTTTTCTCAATTTAAACGAAAAGTATAAAAGATACTATAAGATTAAGATTATAAGATATATAATCTTAATATATTATATTCTATAAGATTATATACTATAAGATTATTAAAAGATTATATTGAGAAAATGTTGGTATATGAAATCACTTATGCTCATTTTCGCTCATTTTTGTTATTTTCAAAAGATAAAAAAATACTAGACTTTCACCTCTATTTAAGTGACTATCATGGTTCTATTTATACGATGTATCACTTATTCACAAACGCTTCAGTGTTTGCAAGATACATGCAAAATGTGAATTTTCGGTGTGTGACGCCGACCCGCAATACATCCGAGTTATTCGGAGAAGCCACAACGGGCTGGGAAGTTATATATTCTCCGATGATCGCAACATTAATTTGCTAAATAAATAAAGTTTTTTTTTTTGAATGCTATATATGCAAGGGTTCCGGAGCGAAGCGACGGTACCCGGCTAGTAAACAATAAAAAAAGTTCACACAACCTAAATTACTCTGTAATCTTTGATTAATTTTTATATCTGGCTTTTAGTCTATCGGATTAAAAATTGATCAATTTCAAATCCTAAGTTTCTAAGTAAGTTAGTTCGAATTTCTAGTAAGTAAAGATTCTACAAAAACTTTTTTGGCATTTTATTTTTCCAATTTTTAAACTTAAGCTCATTTTCGCTCATTTTTGTTATTTTCAAAAGATAAAAAAATACTAGACTTTCACCTCTATTTAAGTGACTATCATGGTTCTATTTATTTCTTTTAGGTAGGATTTTCTAAGAGACTTGCAATTTTTTTTTACATACCACCGTTTTCTTAAATATAGATTTTAAATGGAATGTACGGAGCACAATAAAATTGTATCAAATGTCTTTATTATTTTTTTACTTCAATCGACTTCGAAGTTTCCTTTTCCAAAACTGGATTAAGCCCTAAAATTCTTAAAAGTATCCTAAACCAATTGATTTCACTCAAGATAGACTTGGAGGTCCCGCGATTATTTTGATTTAAATATCAAAATTAAAATTCACTTATTTGTCGTAAGTGGGAATTTATTATATTGCTTCAAATCAGAGCTGGCAAACCTAAAAAAAAAATGGTTTTTCGTTTCAGGCAAAAAAAGTGATTTCGTTTTTTTGTTACATATAAAATTATAACCAAATAATTAGCTATAAATAAATAAATAAATGAATGAATAAATAAATAAATAAATAACAATAATACAGGTTGTTATTTATTTATTTATTTATTTATTTATTTATTATAAACAGTTTATTTAATATGCAACTGTATATTAGAAATATTAGGTTATAATATATAGGGTGGCCGGGAAGTTCCCGAACCCCTTCATATAATAATACGGAGTAACATAATAGGGGGAACGGGAACTTCCTGGCCATCATGCGAATGTTTACATGCAAATTACATTTACAAATTGAAAATAAATTATTATTAGTAGTAGTAGTAGTAGTATTAAAAATATGGAGGGTGGAGAGTAAATATTTTTAAAACATTAAATAAATAACTATAGTTAAGAGGTGTTAATTAATATTAATGTTGTTAAATACAATTAATTACTACATAATATTACTACTTTAAATTCAGTTAATATTCATAAAATAATTATTGAAATTGCTTTTTTATCTCTTGCACCTTTTCTTCTGTTGAGTAGAATTTTTAATATTCACTGAAGGTAATAAAACCACAGCCCGTTCAGCTATCTTTCTCTGAAATACCTTTTCCACTAAAATAGAAACACGTATTCTTTTTTAACGAAAAAACGAAATATATTTTTTCTTTCCTTTACATTTCCTGTTACGATTAAAAAATTTTTGTTAGGGTCTTTCGTTGCGTTAGGCATAACGTGTTCTAGCACTGCCTAAAATTATTTTCCATGAGAACTGTCATCTTCAAGCGTAAATTTTCTACTGGGATTTAAACGGAAAAAAAAAAAATAGATCATTCTGTTGATCTAAAGCCACATGCCGAATTAAGATCACTTGACGGATTTAAAATATGGAGAGTGGATATACGAATACAGATATACTAATTTCTTGAGTGTAACTTTCTTAGGAGAGTAGAGTAATGAAATAACTATTTTTCTTTCCTTAACGATTTCCTTTTTATTATCTTCTTTAGATTGTTGGGTAATATTCTCACTAAAAACTTGCAACTATTTCCCGAGAGAAAAACAAGCTTTTCTTTGAGACTGGTGCCTCTCCTTCGCACCCTGCAGTCCCCATCACCCCTTCTTTCTGCAAAATATTTAGATAAAGTCTTAATGTTGCGTGTGATCATCACTCACCATTTCTTACCACCCGCAAGTGACACAAGACCATCTTTTACCGTTAGGTTTCAGAGAAGGGTTTCGGCGTTCCGCTAGTGGCGCTGCGAGAGCAACTTGATAGCTGAGCGCGAGAATTTTCCCTTCTCTTTATTTCCTTTCTTTCCTTATTTTTTTTTTTTTTTTTTTTTTTACCCCTTCGTCGGGGGTGGGGTGGAGTCATTTGAGGGGTCCCCGGGGTCCTTCGGAGAACGACATTTTAACTGACATGTGTTTTGCAAGTTAATTAAGGCAAGAGGTTTTGAAGAAACACAAGTCGAAGGCAATTCATCTTCCGTCCGGAGATAGGCACTGACGGGGCGTGGGACGATCGCCTTAGTTACCCCTCGCCAAGGCAGTAAACAGGAGAACGGCAACGGTAATTATTGCAATCGCAAAACTAAACCCTCATTTTCCAAACTCATTTCATGTAGAAATAAAAATAAAAACAAATGTAGGTTAAGCATTTATCTCTGATTTAATGATGGAAGTTGAAAAATTATTTATCTTATTTTTTTTTAAATATCTTTCCCAATAATTAAATCAGAGAACTATGAAGAAAATTGAAGACATTTGGCAATTGACTTAATTCCCTAATATAATAATTCCCTAATTAATTGAAATTTATATTCGTTAAATAGCTTAATAAATATTAATTAAAAATAAAAGTTAATGAAAATATGTTTATTATTTACAATAGTAGTATAGTTACCAGTATATTAATAGACAGTAGAGGCTCGGATTTATAAATACAAAATGAACTATTCATTCCGTCAAGAATTTAAAAATAAATAGATATTTGAAAATCATAATTTATATTTTCGTTATTTTGTAAAAGTTATAAATCGTGTTACCGGAATTAACAATTATTTCTGAAATCTAACAATTGTTAAGTTTAGAAGATTGCAAATATTTATATTTTTTATATTTTTTTATATTTATATTTTTTATATTTAAAGTTTTATTTTTTTTATTATACATAGTTGACATTTTTAAGCTTTTAATTACTGATGAACTCAATTAAGTTCTTATTGTTGCCTAGGCAACTTTAATTAGATTTGCAACACTCTATGACTCAAGCAGATGAACGGATATAAAATTGATAAAATTACAAATTGCTTAATATATCAGACCTTAAAACAAATAATGTCCTTTTACTTAATTTTTAGTTAAAGTTGGTCGACCGAATTTTCAATTTTAATGATCAGTTTCATTGGTTTTCGTAAATTTGAAGTTTATCAATGAATTTGGGCAATCTGAAATTTCATTGGCAAATATTCTACCTAAAGTGGACAGATAGATGAAAAGGATGACGATTGCTAATGTTCTTCGATTTGGAGTAAAACTTACCAAATTATAATATTTGAAGCATTTTTAACGAATTAGATGAATATCTCAGTTTTTAGAAGAACTCAACAATTAATAATTACTTGTTTAATTTGAAAAAAATGCTTCATAAATTTACGAAAAAAAAAAATAAATAAATAAAATTGAAAAGAATTCGGAGCATCGTGAGTCGAGACTAAACGAAAGTAGTTCTCGTGTTTCTCGCTAGATGTCTCAGGGGTTGGCTTCCCTCCAAGCTTTCGTGTTTCATCTGAAGCAAAAATCAGAGCAATTCTCGCTTCACAGACGACATTGCGAGTATTCTTACTGATAAGTAAAAATGCGGATTTAATTTTGATTCTTTTCTTTCTTTTCCTTTTTTTTTTTTCCCCCGCCCAACTGCTGCTAATCGCCTGACTCCAACCGCATGTGTGGGCGGTCATTATCATTTGGCGGAAAAATTGTTGGCGTCATTAAGCTAAATATAGCCAGAATTATGCCGCCGTTCGCACTAACATTGTTCTCGTCCACTTTTAACCTACAAATTACGAAATTTTACGGAGGAGGATTACCGTGAAGAGATTAGATAACGGGATTCAATTAGATAGATTACTTTACAAAATAAACCGGCCTATCTTTGACCCAACGGAATGTGGATGATTTTTCGACGTAAAAATAATTAGATCCTCATTTCTTAAGACAACATGTGACGGAAAAAAACAAAAAGTGAATCACATACATTTTCATTAACTTTTCGTCTTTAGTCTCTATTCTGTTATGTTATTCTTCTAATTCACAACCATATGTAATTTCACAAACAATTTTACAACAAACTTTAATCAAGCTTACAATCCAAAGTTTACAACAATTAATAATTTAAACTTATAAATCCAGAGCCATTATCAATGGATTTGTGATTCTGAATCGAGTTTTTGTTGTTTTTAATTATATAACGAAATTTCGAATTTCTTCCCGCCAATTGTAGTATTTGAAATTTTAGAGGTATAAAAAATTAGAAGATCATGTGATGTCATTTAAGAACTCGTCTGCAAAAAAGAAAGTAAAACAATCTTTAGTAAATATTCGTCTCCTTAGTTCTAATTAGCGACCTGCCGAGGATCTAGGAATAATTTACTATAATCTGATTATAATATCTGAGTAATGTAATTTCGTACTGTCCTGGAAATGTCTTTAATTTTGCTTTAAATCGCTCTGGAGGCTTACACTGATTGTATCTGCAGAATTCTGGTAACAAATGGTACATTAATAATAAGAGAGAGGAGACTGAACTTCAACTGCATTCAATTATAGATTTATTTATTATCAGATTTATTTATAACAACTGATGATGGCCGCTACAAAGATCCCAAAATTTTACTAGTTAATTGCAGGCATGTTTAATTTAAAATTTTTTGATAATAAGTATATGTTACATTACTTTACAAGTTATACTGAATTAACTGAAATACATTAAAAGCTTTATTGTAAGAATTATTAAACCTCAATTTATTTATTTTTTTTCTGAACTGAACTATAGATTATTCTTTTATTGCAAAACACCAGAAATTTCGAAGCAAAGGCGTATT
>JAFIDM010000001.1:62977074-63007170 GCA_023159025.1 Thereuonema tuberculata
TAAATCCCAGCTCACATACACAGCGTAGAATGAAAAGAGTCAATTCGTTTCGTTACTTTTTAGTTTTAATGATCCATAAAGCTTATTATTTGAATCCAAGTAACTCCTCCTTTCACTAAATCACATTTATCTTTTTTTATATATATCTGTCTACAAATTTCCATCCACAAGATGGATGTGCTTTATCAGATCTAGATATAAATTTTCGAGATAATATCAACGATAATATTTGGATTTTCAATCATATTTCATCATTATTATTCTTGGGAAACACAATTCCACTTGTTTATTCATGGAAGATACGACCAGTTCCCTTTGATAGATCAACTGATATTTCCTTATTTAGATTGCTTCGTGGCGAAGACTTCACATTCTTATTTTACGGTTTTCAATTTATTTTAAATTTAAGGAAAAAACTCTTGAGGCATAAATTTTTCTGGATGTTTATAACAGATAAATAAATATATATCTGTAGTAGAATGAAGCTCCTGGCAGTCAAATACAGTATAAAATATATTCATACAGTATAAATAATTATATGCCTTCCGGATTTGTGGGCTAAGCGGCGACCTCTCAATAGGCTATGTTTCGGTTCGAATCCCAGCGCTGGCCTGTATGTTATTTTCTTTCCTGTTCTTGTATGCCTTTTCCTTTCTCTTCACTCAGTATCTGTTCCAAAAAAAATACCTGTCAGTTTGTAAAAAAAAATATCTCCCAACCCTCCTGGGAGATTAGTACCCTCCTCAGGTTGAGAGGCCTTTAGTCAGAATGGCTGTAAATAGGGCTGAAGAAAATAGACAATAAGTTATAGAATTATATAACACATAAATGGTCAAATATAAATGGTATATAAGATATTCATTTTATAAATTTCTGTTATTTGTCAGCCATGGTAAAACATAGTTTAATGTTACCTTTTTCCATTCAAAAAAATCCTTCTTTCATTATTTTCTTATTTTTTTGAAAATTTCGTTGTTAATCCTATTAGAATCTATATTAGGCTTTCATTTGAATTCTTTCATATTAGCAAAACCTATTAGTAAGTAGAAAAAGAGTGAAACTAATGGGTTGGAAAACTAATAGGTATCGAAGATAGTAAGTGGATATTCCGAGAAGCAGCTTGAAACATCGACTGTGATAATGAACTAGCCATGAAAACCCAAAGGGACATGAAATATAGTGTATGCTTCTTTAATGAGATGGAATTGAAAAGTAAAATTTGTTTTATAGTTAATTTTACAGTAAGATCAAAATAATAAAACTGTTATTTTATATATTTAAAAAAAATCTTACAAAATTAAGAAGACCTATTTTAATCTCCAAAGAAAAGAAAAACGGATAAAATTGTTAGAAAATTCAAATGAAAATGGAAATTCCAGTCATTAAATGATTACAAGCGCCTCTGAGAAAGACTAATCACGTAGGTCAACATTATTAGGGAAAAAAATTAAATATGGATGGATTTTATTAGGAGAAGATTAAAGATTTTTAAATTTGAAATTTCAAACAAGACATACAAGCAGACAGACTTACTCGCTTTAATTAGACTTACATTTAAAAATCCATAAGTATTCTACAGTTAGACGAACCTATTTTATTTAAAACTTTACTTTATTGTTTACAGAAGCAATTTGAAATAAAACTAAGATTTAATGATTGGCGAATGTTACTCAGAAACAATCATCATAGTAAAATCATAGTAAGATTAGTCTACTAATAATTCAGTAAGATATAATTTGGCTGAATTATTAATATTATTACGATATAATCACTAATGAACTATAGGGGAAAAAACATATTTTAAATATTCTCTAAGATAGACACTAGAGAAAAACCGTAAAATTTAGTAAAAACTGAGTCCCTGACTAAATTTCTTAGTATTGAGTTCGATGACGGATGACGAAATCAAATGTGCGTATTTGTATGCAAATGTTTTTGAATTCTAGCAATTTCAAATCTATTACTGATTCCAGAGCAGTCACGGTTATCACTGACCAGCAGTTCGATTTCAGATATTTTGAATTAACTTATGCACACTATGTTCAACAATCGTAGATACAGACAATTAATATTTCTTCCACCACATCTGCTGGGGCTCTTGTTAGTAGATTTCTTTTTGCCCCAACTTATAAGGGACTCACTTTGTTTAGCTTAATATTAAATTCGCAGCTTCCACGCGACATTTGATTCCCAATGATTATGAACCGATTTGTTCATTTCGAATTAAAATAACCTCCGATTTTATTTCGTTTGTTTATTTCGTTTATTTCCATTACAGACATTTTAAGGCGTGTAGCAAATATTATGTTATCTTCTGCGTTCTAAATAGTACAGAAAAGAAGCGCTTTAACGTGTTAAATTCATTAGATCTCGTTCCTTTCTGCTGAATGTTTCCCTCCCTATTTAGATTCCCTATTTATTTTGTCTAGATTGATTTTCCTATAGTTAGAGGTCGTTTTCATTTACATTTCCTATAAATTCGCAGACATGTTCGGGGGACACGTCTTCTTTCGCTGCGACGATAGCGCCCTCGTCTGCGAAAGCAGGAGGCAATTACTCTCCAGGAACAATGCATCGTCTAACGACTAATTAAACAGAACCTCGTTCGTTCTCTGTTCCCGGGTCTTGCGAAGCACTTTAATTGTTTCGGCATAATTACCCCAAACCACCGAATTAAGAAATTTCTTTTTTAACTCTGTTTTTCTCTCGGTCGCAAAATGATAAGAATTTTGTCAGGCTTTCCGAAGCTGTGTGTTGCTTTGCAATGTGTCTTTTATACTCACAGAAAGCGAGATGTGTTGAGCAAAGGCAGCACAGAGAAGCCCGTGCTTCATCAATCACCTTCATTAAAAAGATGCCTCTAACAGATAACAGCGATCTGGGGAAGGTAGATAAATTTGCCGAAGATATCACTTTTCAATAAGTTGCGGTGATGACCGTTAAGATAAGAGCGCTCTTTTAAAAAACCTTCAGTTGATGCTTTTCAAAAGACATCTTCTTTTGGCCTATTAACTAACCCTGCTTTTAATTAGTTTATTTTAACGGTCTTTATTTTTTTGTAGGAGGGTGGTCCAAAGAGGAATTTGATGAATGAGCTTTGGCGCTACTTAAACACACATCAAGAGTTCAAGACGGTGGATATATTATTACAAATTATGTTAAATGGTCAGGATCTTGCTCAAGCAGCTCAAAAAATGGAATTTTTATCAGTATCGTTAAGCACACGTATGAGCTATGTACGACACAAGTGTCAGTAAGTAATAACTTATCTGAGTTTTTTTTAAAAAAAAAAAAGAAGTGTTTTTCAAAGAAAGGGCTCAGAAGAAATTAAGTTAAAAAAATTAATGCTAAATTTAACATCCATAATAATTCATAAATCAAGAAAAAAACCACAACTGGACAGTAAATATGCCTTCGCACACTGAACCAACATCAACGGGAATCCTGAACAGCTGTTTCATCCTAATTAGGAATCATCAGCAGAATTTACCTTTGATGTTTGGCTCAGGTTGCGCGAAAGTTAAAGGGAAACCATTCTCGCTCCCGGAAATGGCCGCCGAGATCAAATACAATCGAAATAAAAAAATAATCCTGTGGAACCCACATTATAAATCCCTTTTCTTTCACTGAAAGGTACTAAGGAATTAAATTATAAATAAGAAAGATCCTAATTGCAATGAAAAGCAAAATTTAATGTCCGTAATAATTAGAAAAGGCATATATTTATATACGCTGTAGGTCAGTAAAAGAGTAAAATTTATTATAAAATAAAATTTGTGAAATATATATGTGTGTATGTATATATATAACTGATATATTTACAATTTTAATTTGTAATATTTTTTTTTTTTTTTTGCTGAATTATACAGTATAATTATATAATATATAAAGTGTATATAACTACAGTATACATTACAGAAGTTTGGCAATACCGAAAGCCTTACAAGCTTACAATGATAAAAAGAAAATTCAAATACAGTTCGTTTATGAATGGCAGAGCTACCACTTCGAGACGATTTTACTCCGCAGAGGAGTGATACGTTGAGATGGATACTTTCCTAAGAAATTCTTTTGGACATTTTCGCTTTTAAGAAAAAAATAACGGAGGAGCATTTTTGCAATAGTATTTATTCTTTCCATAATTCTTTCCTGAAAAGCGCAAATAGAACGCAGCTACTAGTAAACTAACACTGATAAAAAGTAAACATCCGCTCTTTATCACCCCTATTTTGAAGAAATCAAAGGAGACCTGACGATGCGCAAAAGCGTTGAAGGCTCTCGTAAACGAAAACGGACAGTAAGTTCACATTACTTACAATAATATTTTGAATATACACAATACAAATTATAACCTAATTAGAAAAAGCTTGCTTCTTTTGAAGAATTAAATATAAATTTATTAAAAATCATTGTTAATTATTGAGGGTTCAGATATTTATGAATTACAATAAGCACAAAGGAATTAAAAAAGTGTTTTGGAATTCTCTGTTTATTTCTAATGTTAATGTTAATGTTTAGAATGACATTTAGCAAAAAAAAAGTACGATATCGGCCTAAACTAACTGTGATCAAAATTAAATATCAATTATAAATAGTTTTCCTCCTAATAAGATATTTTTTTCTTCAACATGAATCGTTTTCTGGACAATACAATAAAGTCAATCTGAGGCAAATTATGCCGAGGGTCTCAAGCCAAAAGGTTCTATGGCATTTTGCCTAATTTTTGCCCATAGAACTTTCCGAGAAAGTTGAAAGAAGTAAAAGAAGTGAAAATAGAACCTTTTGGAACAATCAGCTGACAGGCTAGAACTAGTTTTTCAAACAAAACCTTCTGAAACATGACAGAAGTCGCCAAAATAAACCGTAAACAACTAAAATTTATCAAAAGTGCACATAGAACATTTTGACTTGGTACCTTCGATGCATTATAGAGAAGTTAGAAATAATAAAACCTCTCTTTCATTGGTCGAATTTCTAATAAGAACACTGGAATTGCTTTGTGTCATTCATTACGTTAAGTTTTCAGGTTCTACATTTAGTTAGAGAAAGAGGTTTGTAGTTATTCGTTTGTAGTTATTCGAAGGTTTGTAGTTATTTTGAAGAAATTAATTTTTATTAGAACGTAAGTGTATAATATAAATAAATCCTTATAATTATATAATAAATTATATAATTATCATTATATAATAAATGTTTCCTACGATGCTCACCGTTTCTTCAATCATCAACTACTCATATAAAAATGTTAAACGAAAAAGAAACGTTGTTACGATATACTAATTAATTTACAATATGTTTCAATTAGCAGGATAATCCTGTCGTAGGATTTAAATTACGCCTATATAATCTCTGTCTGTAGATAACTGATAATGAGCAAGGAAGCATTACAGATAAACACTGGACGTACCGATGTAAGGGTCAGATCCCCCCCTCCCCCAAGGCATCCGAAAATGGAAGAAATATAGGATTGGGCCTTTTTTTGGGGGATAAATTTTTGTTGGTGGGATAAAACCCCCCCCCCCCCCTCCTTCCCTCAATCAAGAAAGGACATAATTGTTTTTTCTTTTTTGGTTGAATGACTACGACAACCATCATAACCCCTTCCATTCCCCATTACAAAATCCTGGGTACGCCTTTGTAATTAAAGCCAGTGTAACATAATTTCATTGGTCGCAAATTTTGTGAATTTCATTTATTCAGAATTATAAATAGACTAGCAGTAAAGCCTGTCGGGCGACAGGTATAAAAAAAAATCTGAAAAATCATTTTATTATCAACTATCAAATATAAAGTAAATGTAATCCAAATACTGTGCTAACTTGTGAACGAAGCTTCTACGGCAAAAATGGTTTTGAGTTTCGAAATCAGCGTAAACAACTGAGTAAGTATGCCAAATTTCATTAAAATGGATGCAGTGGTAACAAAATTATTTGGTTTTGAACGTATGTTTTGTTAGAATTTCAGTCAAAATTTCATGGAAACAACATGGAATGACAAAATTAACTAATATTTCATCCAATTTGAGTACCCTTGATTCAGTGGTACCATTGAGAACCTTGGATCTATCTTAATAGCTTAATTATATCGAGTTACAGACAGACAGACAGAAGAACTTAGCTAATTATATAAGTTGATAATATAACAACATCGTTTGAGTTCATTATAAAGTAATCAAATGCTTTTTCTAAAAATTCTACTTCGCAAAAGAAAACAAATTATGTCAAAGTGGGTGGACAATTTATTAAATTGATTAACACAGTTTGCATTCCAAAAATCGGAAATTTATTTCTCTTTACGTCACATAACTTAAGAAATCACTTTCAAATCGTTTTGGCTATACTTTGAGTTGCAGAACTTTTTTTTTTAAGACAAGTGAATTGAAGCAACTATGTAAGACCTATTCCATTTACATTCTTTTCACCCAATTCTCACGGTCATTAGCAGAATTCATCCAATCCCTTCTATTCTACTCGTTTTCTTTCATTCGAAAGTATTTTGTTTCAACGCTGTTCCAAATAAATTTCCTAATTGCTCCATTTTTTTAATTCTTTATTCGGACCATAAACAAGATGGCGACAGAAGCCTAATTTTCCATTATTTGGTTGGAGAAACCTTTCCCGCCCAATTATAGGTCTTTCTGTAACAGCACTAATTAACAATTAGCTTTCAAGTTGCGAAAAATTGGAGTGCAACAAGGAAACAAAAAAAAGCACGTCACGCTAATTATGAGAACTTCAGAACTGTGTGACTAATCGTCAACAAAAGAGCATCTTTCAACGATGTAATGAGAAGGTAAAAACTACATAGAAAAAGAAATGTTATGTTTGTGATGATTCATAACAATTCAAAGACAGTTATTCTGAAATCGCCATTTTCGTTATTGTAATAAACAGGGAAACTTATAAGCTCTACATAAGAGAGCAGTTTTGAGAGCTGACTTTAGTCTTTATTATTTAAGAAACCATGAAGCCTAACAATAATTTTCAATATTTATTATGGGTTGCTTGATAATTTTGTTATGGGGTCTCCTGTATATAACATTATTGGATAAGTTAAATTTCTTTTCGTCTTCTAATTTGTAACTAAGTCCTATTTTCTCTAATAGGATATTAAGAATTTTCTAAACACTATCCCCTTAATATCCTCTGAAACCATTTTCAGCAATCACTACCTTGTGTAAAACATTCTTATAAATCTATCTTCTCATTTCGAAAATTTATTCAAAGCTTTAACAGTAACGGTGTGTTACGAAAACCGTTGTTAATAAAAAAAATATACTTTTTTTTTTTTTGTACTTTATTTTTTTTAAATTGTAGCTCGTTGTAATTCATTAAAAAACTCATAGCAGAATTTAAAAAAAATCATAAAACTTAAAACTAGACGTTATAAAAGAAGAATTAGAAAATTACTGTGGGGAGTTAATTGTTTATTTAGATTAGCGTGGACATATGAAAAATCAGTCTCATAATTCCAATGGTTTAGGAGCTCCTAATTACATGGATACTAATTAGACCCACAAGAAAGGGAGCCTGGGAAAAAACAAACCACGAAACGTACAATTCAAAGCGGATATTCGAAGCTTCGACAGCAAGGGGAAAAAAAAATCAATAAAAGTAACAAATATTAAAAAAAAATAAGTATAATTTAGTTTTACTTCTACAATATAAAATATTATTTAGCTTATCCTTACACTCACTTAAATAACCAACATTATAAACCTTTTTCCTCGAAATAAATAAATTAAGCTTAGTTTTTGAAGATTTGAAGAATTGGATGACATATACTTCAGAACTAATTGTTTTCTAATTGTTGCTTAAAACAATAAATAAAATATTTGGGCTAGCAACCTAAAATTAAGTTATTTATAGCTTATATAAACTTATTATTTTATAGAAGAAAAATAAAAAAAAATCCCTTTATAATTAAGTTATATAAAAAAAAATAATGACGACTAATAATTCACTGACTAATTTAGCTTCGTCTCGTTGCGGTTCGCGATATGTCTGAACTCTTCATTTTGCCATTTGGAACGAAATGAATTCATTGCGTTGGGTTCTCTATTCCCTTCTTCGAATGCAAAGCACAATTATTAGACTACTATTATTTTTCCATTCCTAAAATACTTTTTTCACTATTTGCAAATCCGCTTCCAATAATAATTCTGTCAATGATCTGTGCACATTTTAGAAACAGCTCAATATGAAACAAGAACCGTACAGAATTCGTTGTTATTTGGGAAGTGGAGGAGCTCGTGCTTAGCTGCAACGTGGGAACACTTTCTTATTAACTGAAGCCCCTTCAGGTCAAAGTGAGATTTATGGTGACCTGTGGTGTGGAAGGGGAGAATAGGAACTGCCAAAGACCTAAGGGCCCTATTAGCCGGTTATTAGGGTTCTTGAAGCTTCTCTTTCCGTGGCCTATCTGATTACAGGCTGACTCGGAGATCGCTATGCATTTGTCACTCTCCGAAGAGGAACGTCTAATTGGCCAAGTAGATGGCAGCAGCAACACAGGAGTCGGAGCAAATTGCAGGAAGGACCAGTGGTCACTGATAGGAGCCATGCCAATGTCATTTGACCCCCGTGTCAATAAAACAACCATGGCTTGTTGTAGAACAAGTATTTCTTCTTTGGTGCTGAATAACGTGGGATAGTTCACTCTTACATCGTAAGTTATTGGTTTCAGAAACTCAATTTCAATTTCTTTTTCACTAAATGTTTCTGAGTTGTTGTTTTTTTTTTCTTTTCGATAAGATCTCTTGTTGGGTGACAATGTCTAGTGATTGCTGATATTCAGATTTCGGATAGGGCCCGTGTTATAAGTAATTTCAGCAAACTTACGTTTTTCATTGCTACTTTTTTTTATTATTATTGTAAATGAATTAGGGAAAGTGTATACGTGTATGGTGTTTATGTATGCAACATACGAGAGCTCACACAGGAAAAGTGAAACGGGCGTTTCTTTGTCCACCTTGTCTTCAAACTCTCTGGGTAGCCTTAGCTCATGTCACGTGATACCTCTTTATATACATTTACCGCTAAGATTTAAATATAGGTATATCATGAAAAAAAGCTATTGGAATAAAGGAGGAAAAAAATCATTTTAGCCAAGATTTAAAAAAAAAAATCAAGATAAATAAGTTTATTAGCATTTATTTACCAAATATTTTTCAATGGGTTTAGACCATTCCTTAGTGCCTTTCCGTGAGAGAACAGGGATTGAGAATGCTTTTACCTTAGCTTTCGCGCAACTGAGCCGAACATCAAGGGTAAATTCTGCTGATGATTCTAATAAGGATGAAACAGCTGTTTAGGATTCCCGTTGATGTTGGCTCAGTGTGCGAAGGCGTATTTAACTGTCCAGTTGTGAGTTTTTTCTCTATTTAGAAAAATATAATAGATCCTCTAATATTATTTAAAAATTTTACATTCTTTTTTTTTTATGTTTATATAAGTTACAAGTCCTAAACCGTATAATTATATTAACACTTAATAAAAATTAATTCTTTTCTTACTGAATTGTTCGAATTGGAAAAAAGTATTTTTAATGAGTATGTTCAGTAAAAATGAAAGTTAGCTAATTATTTACTTGTTTGTTTTTTAATCTTAGCTACGATAATTGTTCAACTTATTTTTTTTCTTTATTCCAATAATTTTTGTTTAATAACTTATTTATCTAATGTTTAAGTCAGTGCTAAGCAACTAGAAATGAATAGCAAATGATACTAAATGAGAACTAAACTCGAAACAGCTTTTCAGGGTTCTAGAAGAGTTCAAAAGCTTTCTTTTTTATAACCACATTTCAATTCTTTGTTGTTGTTTTTTTCATAATCATTTAAATGCCTCTTGTGGCAAACCTAAAGTTTTCATGAACATTTGTTATCCTGCTTTGATCTTGTATGGATTTATTCATATGTATTCCAAATCTCTCTATCATTTTAATTTGTACTAACAACTAACAGTTGGTTCATATTCAGTTGTCTATCATTAAAATGTCAGCTTCCTGGGATAAAACGTTTAAGAGTAATTGAACAAAGACATAAGTTAAATTCGAACTTGCACCCTGAAGTTTATTTTATTAATGATTTTTTTTTCTCTGTAATAAATTGTTGTTATAGATCTTAGTTTAAAATATTAATATTAATGGCTTGAAAATTTTTGAAGTGAGAATATATAATAATATTGGACTAATAATAATTGTTATTATAGCTATGAAAAAGTTTAAAATAGCAAAATTCAAATGGCATCAAATTTCCACAGCATTTCTTACAGTATAGCTACAAAAAATTAAAATCGGCGCTGCGAATCTATTGGCAAGATACCAGACAGCAAAGACTTAACAAAGAAGGAATTAATTAAATCAATTCTTGCTTTTCAGAAGTTCTCTACATAAAGGTCAGTCTCGCTTTCAAAGCTTTCTTTAATTTCAAAAGTATTAACGTTAATCAAAAGTATAATATGAAAAAGTTCCTTTCCAATAATTCAAAATTTCGCAAAACGCAATAATTAATATTAATTTGAAATATCAAACAATCAAAAAAAAAAAAGAAAGAAAGAAAGAAATCAAAAGAAATCATCTCACTTATATTACAACTAGCCAGCTAACGTGCTTCGCTCAGGAAACCTTGCATATGTAATGTAAAAACGCTTTATTTATTTAACAAATTATTATCGAGATCGGAGATGGCAGGGAAAGCATTGCGACCTCAGGTGTATTGCGGGTGACCGTCATGCCCTTATTTCCCCTACCACCACCACCAAAAAAAATAATTAAATAAAAAAAGTTTTTTTTTACTTTTTACATGGTCTACACAATGGAACCTATCCTTATGCCAAATTTTCAAGTTTGTACCATATTGGTTAGTATGCTAAACATTTTGAACACATATAGTAAATCCATAAAGCCCTGTAATAGTAATATCCATATATATAATATTATACATTGCGTCGAAACACTTTACAGATTTGTTAATTATTTCTTCGATTCATGTAACTAACAATGAGTTATCAGTATTTAATTTGATATTTAAAAAGCATCTATTATTAAAAGCACCTATTATTATTAGATAATTCAACTTGAAGTAATAAATTAATTATAATCTTATATAATGAACAGTGATAAATAATTAAGAATGGTTAAGTTTATATAATTATTTCGATTTAGTGCCCATAGAGTTCTCTAATTTCGATTTCAACATTCCTTTTCCCATCGCATTCATTGTAGACAGAAATAAAGAAAAGCTAAAAGGAACTGCAAGAACCACAAACCGAATAATACAATAGGCTACAGCGATTGAATTACAAGTGTTTTACCTGAGTCAAGACAAAAATCTATAAAGCTAGGACAATATAAATATTTGCAGACAATGTAGCTGCTGAAATCCAATCCAGGAGTTTAAAGGAAGTCAAATGCAAGGAAATTTTCTTAAACTTTCAATTAACATTGAAAAAAAATTAACAAAATTATTTAATAAAAAAAAACAGATTAAAGGACAATTTTAATGGAAAGTAAATGCAGTGCAACGAAGCAGAGGCTTATTTCAAAACAGAATATTCTTGCAGAAGATTTAAATAGTGACTGTTAATTTAATATTATATTTAATATTATATATAATTTTCCCGATTGTTCATTATCTTTCCATCACTGTTTCATATTTAAGTTAGCTAAAACTTATTCTTTTTAACTTAGTCTACAAATTATATTACGGATATCAATTAAAAATTTATCTTGACACATTTTATTTATGTGGATGTTTACTAAGCGTGGCATTAATAATTATTTAGTTAGACACAGTTAGTTCTTTTGAAATTGCTTACAAATTATTCTTCTCTTCTAAGTCCCAGACAACACTAAGCCAAAGCTCGCGGCAGGTACCTTGAGAACCACTCGTGTAGATGAATGTTATTTTTAGATTACAAAATCAATTCGACTATGAAAGGGGCAATTCTTTCCCAACTGAGTTACTTGGAATCAAATGAGGGAGAAAACAGACTTCGACAGAAATAAGTTCAGGTTTTAAGTTAGAAGTAGTTCCAACTTGCAAAGTGGAATCAAAGCTAGGAGGGACCGCTATTTCCGCGAGGGAGTCTTTCCCATGTCAGAACTCATTAGGCTTAAAGAAGGTTGAAATGAAACTGCAACGTCTTTGAACACAGCCAAGTGAGCCGTGAAAACTCCATCAGGATTGAGTGAAAGCATTTTCAACCACCTCCTACATCGAGAACATCAAAGTCCAACTCTTTGCAACCAGCAGTTTGAATGGCAAATTCTAATCAGGCTAAGTTTAATCAATTCATTATTAGGTTGCCTCTGATAGGAAGTGGAAATGAAAATTGCCTTTCGATTGCCAGGCGATCAAAGATCGATTTATCCAGGAAATTATTTAGAATCTTATAAGCAAATATTTTTCAGTATTTTAAGAAAATTGAAAAAATAAGTCGTCTCTTGCCTCCAAAGAGCTCGAAGGAATTAGTCTTAGAACTATTAAGATAATCACGGGGAAATTAATATTTTCCAAATCTTTTAGATGGAATAAATAAAATAAAGTTTAAGGTAGGATTTTCTGATTTAATTCACAATATGCTAATAGAATTCACTACATTCTGCCGTTATAAGTTTTAGATAGGAAAAAGCTGAAACTTTTATTATAACAATTTTATTTTATTTTTTTAATTTTCTAACTATTGAAAATTATGCAAAAACTTTAATGAATAAATTTTCTTGTAACTCAGAATGTACTGACAACAGAGTAGCTTTTTGCCTTAGAGGGCTTTTCAATTAATTTGAATTAATTTTGAATTAAATGTTGAGTAGTCTACTAATACTGTAGTTGAGAGGTTATTATAATACGCTTCAAAATTCAATTGAGTTTCATACTCATTATATTATAGTAATCATGTTGAACCTACTATTACTTGTTCAATCATCTTCGGAAATAAGCTACTAGAATTGGTAAATTTTCGTTTGTATCAGTAGCAGATGACGATTATGTTACAATATGCAATATACTGCAGAATGATGATTTAAATATTTCTGCAGTCTATACATAGTTGTCAGGAAGTAGCTCTATATACACATTATGTAGACCTATATAGTAACTCTTATAAGGAAATCTCTACAGAATCCAATATGTACTTTGTCGAGATCCGGACAGAAGATAAACTCATTACAACCAAGAATAAGAATTAAGATAAACTTATATACCAAGAAATGTAAATCGTAAAATTAAACGTAGAACCTCTGATTTTTTTTTTTTTTTGGTCCATCTAATACACAATGCAATTCATTAATTTGTTTCGCGAAGTCTGAATAAGTTATTTAAACTTCTCAAACAAATATCGTTGAAAAATTTGTCCAGTCATTTCCAAATTACAGAAACCACAGGAAAACAACGAAGGGACATAAATTATTACATTTATTTTAAGAATAAGGAAAGTCAATGGCTAAATTTAATCAGAACACATTTAATTATCTGACTTCTAACGATCTTTCATTCTCCCACAACTCAGTAATTTTCTCTTTACTATGAAAAAGAGAAAAAAAGTTATAAAAAGAAATGTTATGATATTAAATCTCGACAAACAATTGAAGAAGTTTATAGCTGTAAATTTTATGAAAAAAAAAGAAAAAAGTTTTTTAAGGCGTATTTACATTTCCGAAATAATATTGTACCTATTATATAATTCTATGTTTATTTAATAAATTATTGTTGTTTGATAAAGGTAACTTTCTTTCTTAGATTTGTTTAATATAATACATAATTCTAGATTTTGAAGAGAAAGTGTTTAAGATTTCCTTTCGTTAAACTTAAGAAAAGTATAAGAAACACATAAGCTACAATAACTGAAAAACCCAAGTTGTTGTTTGATTGTTTTTGTTTTTTTCATTCTTTTCTAACATATATAGAATTAAATCAAACAACTTCTGGAAAAACATCTTTATCTTCTTCAATATTTCGTGTTTTTGATCAAAAGACTTCTTCAGGAATTACAGTTGAGGAAAAGACGTCTGTCTTCCAGAAACGTTAAGAATACAACATTTAAAAATAACAATCTGTTTTAAATAAAAAACTTAGATTGTTATTTTTAAACATTGTTTTATTGGTTTTTTGAACAAATTTATGCTGTGTAATTAAAGTAAAAGTAGCCTATATTTTATTAGTCTACTTGAAACACAGATTGTTATTTTTTAAATATGGTATTCTTAATGCTTGTGAGGACGAAGACAGAGGTCTTTTCTTCGTCTGTAATCTTGAAGAAGTCTTTTGCTCAAAAAGAAAGATGTTTTTCCAGTAATAGAAGTTTTTTTGTTGTTTGTTTGTTTGATTGTTATTTTTTTTTAAACTAACAAAAATTAACTTAATAATAATTAGTGATCTAATAAAATTAAAATAAAAAAATAAACTTACAATTTAATCATTCAAAAGCTATTAAATAACCAACATGATATTAAAAAATTAAAATTAACAAAGAAAAAAATAGCAAGTAATAAAGTCATCTAGTGAAGAAAAATAAAATGTTTATTCTTTATTATCTAAATATTCTGAATTGTCTAATTGGAATTTAATAACTATTGGTTTTCTATGATAGGCAACACCTTAAGTTAATACCGTAATTACTATCTTGAAACTAAAAATCTACATGAATTTTTTCCCACAGTTTTATATATTTTATTACGTTCAAATTATAATAATTAAAATCTTATTCAGTATTTTTTCGCCAGAAGTTTGTGTGTAAGAGAAAACGCCAAGGGCCTTATTTTCTTAATCTCTCAATGCAGATTCTTGCTCGGGGGCTCATCACGGAGACGTGGGGGTGGGTGGGACGACGATAGGGAGGATGATGTCAAGCGCTGCCGTTGAAAAATGGAACCAGAGTTCCGATCTGGCGCTTGGCCCTAATGAAATGTAATTACGGCCATGTTTAAATCGTTTCAAGCCTCATGGAAGTCATTTGCTTATCGTCCATCTCACCCCGTGCGCCGTGCTATCCCGGTTTCCCCCGCCCACCACCACCAACGCCGCGCATCGCAGGGAAGAAGAAAAAAAAAAAGCTTTGTGACAATATTATTGTGCCGTGTCATACATACGCTGATCACGACGACACATGCCATCGATGAGTCCCCAGGCTTCCTTCTCAGGCAGCGATCAGACGATGATTACGACCTAACGACAACTCCTTTGCCCCAGGAGGAAAATAGACACAAAAATTAATTGATTGCCATCAAGTTTTTTAAAAACTATTAATAAAGTCTCCAAGTTCTTATGTTTTTTGTAGGTTTTCTTTCTTGCAAACACATTAAAAATACCTTAACTTTAGTTCATGTATAGGTAGAGCCAAAATATAACGTTTATATATATATATATATATATATATAAAATCTACATGAATATATTATTGTAATATACATAACATATATATTATAACTTATAGTATTTCTTAGTAAATAGGACAACTATGTATATAGTATTTCTTTAAAAAAAAATAGTCATTAAAAGATTATCTAAAACTTATCTTACAACAACTTTCAAGACACGATAAATACTTGTCTTTTTAAAGATAATAATGTTCAATTAACAATCTTCTTTCATTATAAGAAAGAATCACTGTCTTTTATAAAAAAATTATAGGCCAAAGTTATCTAATCCGACAATTTCCATCAACAGAGATCTTATTGTTTTCCAGCAAAAATCATCTGCAGAAATCTACATCTAGTCAATGAAATATGTACATGAAGGTTATTCCGGAGAGAACCACTTCTATCATTATCTTAGTTATTTACGACACTACAAAGAAACTATACTCGGAAGTTATGCATTAGCTGAATGAGTGTTGCAGTAATTGTCGATCGCAAAATCCTTATTAATCCGATGTAAGCTATACTTGACATTCATGGTGTAATTTTCTCATCACCCAACAACATTATCATCAATCATTTGACTTTTTTGGCACAATTTAGTAGACAATTGCAAATTCCAACACTAAAGCGAGTCAAGATTTATCAGCGAAATTTTAACTACAATTGATTTATAACCTTCTAAACTAACTTCTCAAAATTGATCACTTTGAAAACTCCTTCTAATACATTCTCAATATTTCACTTTCTAGTTACTGATTTATAGTTACTATAATAAATATTTAACATTTCAATAAACAAATGAAAGGCAATTTTCAAACAAAACAAATATACTGTCAGTTTTTGTCAAGAGACTTTGAAGAAAAGAAGATTATTTAAACGCATTCACTTTACTTTTAAGTATTTTTAGTTGATGACGATCTCGAAATTTTTTTCCTAATTGTTTTCGTCAAAGCTACCCATTTCCTTTCGAATTCAATTTTCATTTCTTTTTACCTCTTCAACGTCAAAGAACGTAGACCTGGTTAGTTCTTTGACCCATATATTAACTTTGTGGTACCTGCATCTCTCCCTACTTCTTTGTAATCTGTTAACTGATTCTTTTTAGTTTCCTGGACGTTATGAGAAAGATTAAAAAAAAATATCGGTAAATACACAGTTTTAATTACAATGTTTTAAAGTATGTCAGTTTTGCAACATTCAATAATAGACTGTAATAAGTTCTCTCTACTGTAGTATGTTCTTACATATTCAGTAATGTTATGATATCAACGGTATAAAAAAAAGGGCCACTTTATGATATTTTTTCTATTTTTCTGCAAAAAGTGACAATAATATCTGATATGTACATTCAATTCAATTCAATTCAATTCAATTCAATTCAATTTATTACCAATAAAATTTTACAAGATAAATGTTTACATGACATTTTGACAACCCAGTCGTCTTAAGGAAGATCCTTTGTACACTATAACTTATTTTTAACACAATAGATATAATTGCTTTTTATTGACAGGGGAAAAAAATCAAAATACTTTATCAGACGAAGGTGAGGACCTCTGAATTAATAAAATAAATATTTTGGTTATCTCAGTAGTACTCTTTTTTATAAATCATGTATAGAAATTCACTGTATGATAATTTAAGAATCGAAAATAAATCGAAAATTTAAAGGGATTTTTTTTTTTTTTTTTTTTTGTCAAAGGGAAACTTTTTTTGCACTTTATTTTAAGTGCAGAAAAGTTTTCCTTCCTCAGTCTCTGAAGTCGATCACGTAGAAGCGGTTGCTTCACTAAAGTCCAGCTGAAGCAATGAGTAGTTACTCGTGCATTTGAGAGTTTAAGGGAAATAAATTCTATTTGGAAATAAATTCTATTTCGATCTTCATTCTGAAATATTTCCTTCAGTGAAAATTATTTTAACAATTGTCCGAATAAAATTTAACGTGTACAATAAGCAAAACTTAAAGATTCGTAATCAATTAAGAACACACAGAAATGATTAAAAACGTAACTAGTTTCAGACACCATTGCGATTCCTTTCTTAAACGTAACGGGTCACTAAGCGACGCACTCTCTTAAGGGCTGAGCGCACTAGTTCATCTTCTGTTATGTCTCTGTAAGATAATTGCTTTAGTGACATAGTTGGGTCTTCAAGGTAACAAGAATTTAATCTCGTAAGACCTGATGGAAATCTTTAAGTCAACGAAGATCAACGCCCGTGGAAACGTAACGCCAGCCAATCTGATTGTGTGAGAGAACGAAGAACCAAACAGAGAGCAGTGACGTTTCCTCAAGGATTTTCAAAATGGATACCAAGTTCGCCGATCGCTTAAGATTGAACTAATCAAGTTTAAATACTTAATCAAACAAAATCTGCATAATTAGACGAAAATAATAGTGAAGCGGCTCAAGAAATGGAATTTTAATACATGATTCTGAAGTTTTGTAACCTTTGTAATCGTATACTTTACCTTTTCACAACGTCGTGTCGGCAGCATGTCGGCACTAAGATATACATTAGAATAATTTTTGATTGTAATAATAATAATAATAATAACAATTCCCATCAGCAAGAACATGCAGAAAACTCACGCTGACAAGATAAGTAAATACACAGACCTAGCACACGAGCTCCAGAAGCAATGGAGGCAGGACCGAGTACGTGTTGTACCCATCATCCTGTCCGCTACTGGTCTGGTGCCTCACACATTGCATCACAGCCTCAGCACACTAGGACTTCATAAAAACACTTATGCACAACTCCAGAAGGCTGTGGTACTCAACACAACACGCATAGTTCGGAAATTTATGGACACAAGGACACATCCCTAACTATTCTTCCAAATTTTTTTTTTTTTTTTTTTTTTAATACACTTGGCAATATGTGCTTTGGTCCTTGACCCGCCATATTGTCTTAGCTGGGGAATCCCATGGTTTGAAACTTTTTCGAGATAATAATAAAAAAACTTAGGGAACACTTCCACCAAAGAGCAGAACACTCCTCCCTCCACTCAGCCATTGGCAAGGCAGACACACACCTCACACCCTTGAACCTCTAAAACTCTTCTCCAACACTCACCACCCCCGAAACCCACACTCAGCAGCTGCGTGAATCATGGGCCCGTAAGGAACTCCATGGGAGACATCGCCACGAACTCAGCCAGCCTCCTGTCGACATGGAAGCGTCGAACAGATGGCTGATGAGTGGTGAGCTGTTTGGGGAGACTGAAGGGTTCATGAACGTGATACAGGATCAAGTCATCTCCACACACAACTATAAGAAATACATTCTACACGATTGAAACACACACTTGACGACAAGTGCAGAAAATGCCACACTACGCCTGATACGATCGACTATATAAAATCAGGCTGTCCCCTTCTCTCTCAATCAGACTACCTCCACCGACACAATCAGGTAGCGTCGATCGTTTATCAACAATAGCACACAAACACTCACTTATTAAGAACACGGTCCTATCTCATTGATATAGCAGTGCCTATCAGCAACAATATGCAGAAAACTCACGCAGACAAGATCAGTAAATACACCGATCTAGCACTCGAGCTCCAGGATCGACTACGTGTTGTACCCATCTATCTGCCCAATGGTCTGGTACCTCATACATTGCACCACAGTCTCAGCCCACTAGAACTTCACAAAAACACCTACGCACAACTGCAGAAGGCTGTGGTACTCAACACAGCACGCATAGTTAGGAAATTTATTGACACAACCACACATCCCTAATCATTCTTGCACACGTCTTTACACTTGGCAGTATGTGCTTTGGTCCTTGACCCGCCATATTGTTTATGCTGGGGAAACCCAAGGTTTGAAACATACAAGCATAATACTTAAAGCAACAACAGTAAATCTTTAATAAAATTCTGTATCGTAAGATTCTGATAAAGATTCTGATACAAATAATTTTTTATAATGTTAAAATTAGTAGAATAGCGACCCTGATTTTCAACGGAATCAATACGTTGAAGTGACCGTTGTTCAAAGACATAGACAGTATGTTACGAAGACGTTCAACATTGACGGAATAGTGCGTTTAGCCCTTTAGTGATCCCTTACGTTTGAGAAAAGAAGCCGCAATGGCGTCTGAAACTAGTTACATTTTTATATCTCTTTTAATCATTTTTGTGTATCGATTACGAACCTTTAACAATATCCGACAGACAGAATTTCTGTAAAGGGAAAAAAGGAATGGTTGGTTGAAATATGGAAACTAATATTTGTTTTTTGAACCAAGGTTTGCAATTCTAATCAATCCTACTCTTCACTGTCAGTTCACCTATAACCTCCAACTCTAAAATTGTGCTCAATTTCCTGATCTTTATTCAGTCGCATGGCTTGCTCCGTCCTCTGCTGGCAATCAAGCCGCCATTATTATCGAACTTCCGGTGAGGTGGTATTCGGAGCGCGTAAAGGCGCGAAATATTGGTAGCAGCGACAGACATTATCATGGGAGCATTCTTCACTCCCACGCTAATTAATCACGTTGTTCTTTCAGTCGGGAACGATGATAAGAGAAAAACGCTCCCCAAACTACCGATGACACACGCCTGCCGAAATATCGCCTTTAGACCATTATGGAAAGCTTGGGTCTATACAAATGGACTGATGCAATCAGAAATCATCAAGATTACTCCTGGCACGGATTAACAAAGGCTAGTAAAGTTTGTTTTTTTTTATAAAAAGATGAATTGCAGACATAATAATAATAATAATAAAAGAATTTATTGAAGTTTTCGACACTACGTCAATGTTTCACAATGTATATACCAGAGCACTGGATGTTCCCTTGTATACTACCCAAGTGTTAGGCAAAAAAGACAGATTATTCAATGTTTTCATGTCTTTTATAATCTTTATTCAATTTTTATATCTAATATTTACTGTATGTGGAAAAAAAGGAAAAAGTATCAACTGTAAATTAACTAGCCTACCTATTCCAAAGTTCTACATTGATTATTAAAAAATTACTGCAATATTTTCTCCATCCGTTGGTTAATCAGCCAAAACATTTATCTTAATAATAGCCCTTAATAGAAACTAGAAATAGCAAAATTTGTCACATCCCACTGACCTTAAAAATGAAATTTAAGATACATCACTATATTTTTATTATGAAAGGATACAATTGCAGGGCCATTTAGTATCTCTTAAAAGATATAGAAGCACGGAAATCTAGTTAGATCCCGACAATAGGTCTCTGAATAACTTATTAAATATGCTGTTTGATGTTGATGAATGCATCTATCCTTTGAATTATTTTAGCTTCTATTTATAATTTCAGTAAGTTTTAGTTTACAAGTAATAATATCCAATTATAAATGTACAATTACATATACTTTATTTTTTTAACTTTTTGTACCCATAAGATTCTGAACACCCCGTTCCCTCCAATACGCACACACACATGCACTGATAAGCAGACATCGTTTGAAAAACAGTTTAATTATTTCAAGAAACTGGAAAAAGTAAATCAAAATCGGAACTTAGAAGTTTCTGTGTTGTTATTATTGTGCTATCATAATTCAGCAGTTTTCAGGAATACAATAACTGGAAATTTTATAGATACATGCAGGATTGCTATAACTTCCAAAATGGAGAAAATACAAAAAGATTACAACCACTACACGGCATTGCCATTAGGCATACCTTACTGTAGTTCAGCCAGAGGAGCAAGATTCTAAATATCATGTAGATATGCGATATCTAGATATCATATATATCCAACGTTACCTCAATCTCAATAAATAAAATTTATCCTTAATCTTAATTTCAAAACTAATTAAAATTGAATTCCAGTGAAAATAAGATCAAAGGGGTAAAGGTGAAATAGGATTAAAGGGGAAATTAAGAAACATGGAGAAGAGTTGCTTGATTCAAAACCAACAGGAAGGAGACAGGTAACCCAAATACGTTACGATTCCATTGGAAAAACTAAAAGTTCTAATTTTATAAAAGGTTGGGTTAAACTTATGATTTACAATATGATAAAAAAAAAAAAAAAAAAAAATCAGAACTCTGATGCAACAAACTGAAAATCGGAATTTGTTCAGCTGTGATTACTTTTCAAGTATTACTTCAAATAGTAATACAACAAAATATTTGACGGAGAATAAACGCGATTTACGTGCACGAAATGCAGCCATTACTATTTACATTTACATACATTTTAAGCAAGAGAAACTTCCTAAACCATTGACTTAAGACGAACAAATTTCTTATCCGTTCTCGTTGTCTGTGACGTCATGCATCAAAATTGAATAATTGTTAATAACTTTAATTGATTTTTTTAATTTCATTTCAATTTCAATAAATGAGACCTAGTGTTTACGGAGGCCAGAAATATCTATCTCGAACTTTTTGATGATGTCAGACAGTCACGTATCAGTCGCTAGTAAGGAACCAGGACAAGCACAATTCCGCCAGAGCTCGTAGCAGAAACATGAATGCCTACGAATTCCATTTCGTTGCATCAACATTCGTCTGATTTTTAAAATGACAAACTATAACCGTTTAAAATGACTTGAGATCAACTGTTAAGGATTATCTTTAGACCACATACATATTTTAATTATAAAATTTAGGGATTAAATTGTATGTCGAACAAAAACCAATCTCCTTGTTTGCTTCATAAGTTACATAAAATCAACGTTGATAACATTTGGTAAATGAAAACTGACTTAATAAGAAAAGCTCATGCATTTGGAATTGCCAACCGACAGAATGAAAGGTTATAGCTAAAGCTTACTTAGATATCTAACAGTATCTCAACTTACTGTAAACGAACTGCATATATTATATTAGCTTAAGTAATACTATATTCATTTTGAATTAATAACAAGGGAGGTATTTTTTTATTATTTTATTAAATAACGAACTCTCAATTTCCCCATATGTATTCTAAGCCACCAACTAAGTATTCTTTTTTTTTTAATCTAACCCTAATCTTATATTCAAGGATATAGTTCTTTTCTTGGAAAATAAGCTTTGTTTAAAAATATGCTTTATTTGCCCTCCTTGATCTTCCTGTAAATAAAGTATTTGTATGTGGAGACATTTGAAGCGGAGTTACCTACAAGTGTATTTGGAAAAAGCTTTCAACAAAAGCGGAGAGGGTAGGACCCTACCATAGAGCAGTTAAATGCTACTTCACACTCTATAAAGATGGCGTCTTCTGGCCTGTGGTTCTTTTCAAAAGATCACTTCCCTTTCTCCACCCCTCTCTGCCTTTTCATGTTGTTTGGACCCATGTGAGGTGCCTGGCGATGTCGTACCAATGCCAGATGAAGTGTCGCCACAAAGCAGAAACACCATCAGACTCACCCACTCGCAGGGGACACCTGAACGCATTGACTGCGGACGACTAGGAGGCATCACCCCCCCCCCCCATCCTTCCTACTATCAATGACCCTAAGCACAGTTCCGTCATTTCGACAATACAACATGGGCAGGACTCAACAATAACTGAAAAATGTATGGAAAGTAGACCTAAATTTTAAAAACAGAATTTAAAATTACAGTAACAATTTGTTTAAAATTTGATATGAAAAAAAATGTTTAAAAGTTAGAAAACTCAAAAAAAAAAAAGAAAAGAAAAAGAAAACTAATCTATGCGATTAGTAGTAGTATCATGCAAATAGTTTACTGAGAACGAAAGTTTCACTAAAGATACCAAATAGTTAAACATATCTTAATCTACAAAATTTATTTCAAAGTAAGTAAAATGGATTCAGATAATACAGAATTGAGTGAAGAAATAAACTAGCTTAACACAAGGCCCAAAGTTATGAGACCCTCATATAAAAACATGAACTCTTGAATTAAAATAATATAAATGTAGGCCTATGATATAGGAAAGACAATGGAATTTCCAATAATAATAATAACAAATACTATGCACGTGAAATACCAATTCATAGGGCAACATTTTCTGTTGGTCATAAAATAATATTAATAAGTAATTTATTACTTATCTAATTGTAACATGATTAATTACTGTAAAAAAGTATTAGAACATTTATTTATACTTGCATCTAAAAAGCATAATGTCTTATTATAAATTTGAAGTAATAAAAAATAAACATTTAAATAAAGAAATAAAGTGAATTTATTTCTATTATTCTCTTCATTTATCAGAAAAAATAGTTGTTATATTTATAAATTTTTCTAATTTATCAATTTCGACCTTAAAAGTTATTAATAAACTAAAATTAAACAAACTATACTTGGAATTCATTAGGCAAATAAAAAGCAACCCGCCTGTAACGAGCTTTCCTGTAACCAACCACCCAATTATAAGAACAAACTTGTCAGACTTAATAGTGTAGGCTGTTTTAATTTTTGTTTTATTTTATTTTAAAATTTTTCATCAAATTTAAAAAGAAATGTGTTGACTTTGCAAAAACAAATGAGCAAATTTGTACTTAATTTTAGCACTGACTGTAATTGTTTAGTTTACCCCTCCTACACATCTATTTCCACCCCAATCTTTTGCAGTGCTTAGCTGTCGCCCGGAAAATCGCATTTCACGCATTGGCCACGGACGGGTGGCTACGTGCCGTCAGCCGAAGCGACCGACGCCGAGAGGTGGACCTGGCTTAAAACAACATCACATCACGTCTTGTGGGATCCAAATCTGTCACTTTTGGCGACAAACTCACAGCTCGTCCACCAGACATGTTGTCAAAACTTCAAGCAATATCGAGAAAATTCGCTTTAAATATAATAGATCTTAATAAGATCTATTATAAATAAATAGATAATAAATAAATAAAAAACACACCAGGAATTATAATTTATAATATCAAAATATCTAACTAAAATGGTAACAGGACAAAATGTGTCTCACTCTTTTAATGTGATTATTAAAATGTTTAAGAAAATTGCAAAATATTGAGAATAATGAAGTCTAAGCATTATAAAAATTTTAAAAAAAGAAAGTCTTGATAGAACACTTAATACAGGAAAAGTTATTTTAAGATAAAGTATAGAAATATAAATTCTATAAAGAATAACAAAACAAAACTTCAAATTCTTAATTTTGATTTATTTTAGTCGAAATTCCTCAGAAACTAGAAATTCAAAGCATATTATTTCACCGTCATTAGTCGAAATTCATTTCGATTGCAATCAATTTTCATTTATTTATTTCTTCTGTTGCATCTACAGTTTTTATTTCGTTAAATTATACGACTCGAAAACTAGGCTTATTTTGAAAACATTTGATCTTAAAATATCTATAGGCCTACTTTTCACATGCGTAAGTTACAAATGTATTGCTAGGAAGCTTATTTTCAAAACTTGGTTTAATTTAATACTTCAATGAAGTCTAAATATGCGTGCTTTTGTAGTGGTAGTTATTAAGATAGTTTATTTAATGAAGGAAGAAGTTTTAACAACACTGCAGTACTGAATTGTCGGTTATAGAAAGAAGAATTATGGCTACTATCCAAATATATAAGTTATGAGAAAATTATTAGTTACGTTTATTATTTTCTACTAAATACTTTTATTATTTAGTTGTTTTCTTATTTTCGATTAAATTACCCTGCTATTTAAGTAAGTTACTTGAGAAAGGCTTCGAAATTCCGATTTTACTGGATTCCCGAGACAGGATTTTTATTTTTGATGGAAAATTTTTAGTAGACTACCGTATATTGACTGCATTTTTATTTTTATTTTTATTTTTTACTTTGGAATTATAAATTTTCTCTACGTAATCTAAATTAAGCTTATTTTAAAAAAATATTTTTTCATTATACAGTTAAGGTTACAGTATTTACTAACTGGAAAAGCATCGCACTCCTAGCTACAAATGAGAATGGATAGCAAAAGAAGTAGTGGCCCCTGTGATCATCAGCCTACAGACAGTAAATGGAGATGGGAGGGTAATCCTAAAGTTCGCCGCCAATAAATTTATGATAATTTAAAAATAAAATTTAGAAATAATTTCTTTAAAATACAAATTTCTATAATGTATTATAACTGCTAAACTGTAGCGCAACAGGCCATGCAGGTCCTGGGGTGCGCGAGTGATTTATGACTAACGGAACTAGCTAAACGACGCTCGCCCGCGTTTAACCCCCAAGTAAGAAACCCGGTACCCATTTGAGAGAGGACTGGGTGAACCCTAGAGTCGGTCTGGAGGAGAAATAACCGTAGAAAAACAACCGCCGGGAATTGAACCCGAGTTCCTTCAGTCCTCAGTCCAGAGCCTAAACCACTGGGTTAGAATTTAATACAGTATAATTCATTTATATTTAATAATTTAAATAAATTATTAAATATAAATGAACTATAAATTATTAAACATAAATGAAATCTAATAACTTTTAGACATATTTAACAATTAGAATACAATTATAATTAGGATTAAACATTAAATATTAAATATGCAATTCTACATATAACTATTCTAATTGTTAAATAATATCAATTTACTTTGACTACGTTATTTATTATAATGATATAAGTTAAAAAGCTTGATAAATAGTTTAAGTTTTCCTGAACATTTATACAAACGATAGGATGCTCAGGTTCTAATTGGTTTCTTATTCTTAAATAGCATTTCCAATTCTTGTATTCTTGAAGAATAAATTTTAAAACATTGTATCACTAAGATACAACGAAAGTTTAATATTAAAAGATAATAATTTTTTTTTGCTTAATATTTATTAATATTTTAGTCATTTAATAATGTTTTGGTAATTCTTCTATCCTAACTATTACCTATATAGGTTTTTTTAACTATGAGTTATGAAATACTTTTTCCTGGAATTCGGTTTAGTTTGTCTACATTTCACTCGTATACAGTAGTTAATATTTTTACATTAATTAGGAGATAAAATATTTTCAAGTTTTAACAAATTGTAATTTTTTTTTAAATAAGTAAATATCGATGATTATGACAATATATTTTGGGTATTAGAGTTCGTTTATTTTACTGTAGAATTAAAATTTTCGTTTCAGTTATAAATAATTTCTATTTATTATTTTTTTTCTTTTAGAACTTTATGATTTCCAAGTAATATTTCGAATTTTGGTTGTATAAAATTAAAATTCATTATAAATTACAGCAGAACTTGTAGAAATAAAAATATCGTTTACATAAATTGCTAAGAAAACGTATTTCCTTGTTGCTTGCAAACAATTCAAAATTATATCATTCGCCCATGTGTTTACATAGTAAATAATATCGTGTATTGCTTATTTATTTTATATCATATATTTTATCTAAAAATTTATCCTTAGTCTACGGTTAGCTAGTTGATTGTTTATAACTGGTAATGTTTCTTTCTTAAACTGACTTTTAAAAAAAAGTATACTACGAATATATTTTACAGAAACTTGCCAAAATGTATTTATGAGGTGATGAGTTTGGAATGAGGTTTCCAAAATGAGCTTAAAAATTGTGATATTGAAAATAAAGTTTTCTAATTTTTTTTTTTAAAACATCTCTTACGTTGGTCTTCTGAAAGTGGTACAATAATATGTTATTGATATATCAATATTACAATAGTTTTTATAATATTTAATATTATAATTGTTTGATGGGAATCGATGAAACCACAAGCCTTACATTTCTAAAGTGGATTGTGACCCACAATTCTGTTGCTGATAACATCTCTGGGTCTCCCCGTCAGAGGGAGCGCAAGTCGAGATTTCACGCTAATTTCCACGAGAGTTGGAGCGACGCCGTACAATCAGCAGCAGATGAAGGGAGCGTTCGCTATTGGTGGATCACTTAATCACCACTAATGGACCATGTCATATTAGGCACGAGTCACGGATTATTAGGTTCTGCAAGAATCGGATTAAAATATTACAGGTTAATGTGGCGAATTGTAATTTACGAAGTGGTTCTGACAATGATTTGATGGTTATTTTAAAACGAACCGCTGTTTTCAAGTTTTGTTGAACAGAGCAAACTGTACCGTTCGGTTTGTGAAGTATCTTCACAATAAAGTCAACTGGAAATGATGATTAAATCTAACGTCTCAAAAACTTTCTTGTAATGCTTATGTTAGTCTATTTGCATTTTTTTAAAAAAATGCTTCTGACCTAGAGAATGTCTTGGAGATAAGAGAATTCTAATCAGAAACATTTATTTATGGATGTTTTCATCATTGGTCAAATGGTGGTGTAAATGCACAAGAGAGCAAGGTTGAATTTTATGAAAGCGATTGAGATAAATAATAATGATTTTCTTTTTAAACATTAAAACAAAACTTAAGTAATTTATAAATAAAGTTTAATATAGATTACAATAAAATGCATTGTAAATTAAAATACATTCGGCAAGATACATCAGCGAAGTTCTATGGGATTTTTGAAATGGTTAATAATTAGAAGGTATTACAGTGACATGAGCAAGTATGCAATAAAAAAATTAAAAAAAAATTGCAGAGTCAAGGGCATCATTTCACAACAATTATCTCCTTCAACAGATGTAAAGGTCTCTTGTAGATGAAAAAAAAATCGTTCAATATCTCATTAAAATGATGAGCAAAAGAAAACATGAAACCCTTGAATAATGCTTATATCCTTTAATATTATTTTTTGTAACCTTGTTTTCAAAATTCCAAGTTATATCTGACGGAAATTTGTGGAACTTGTAGGAAGAAAATATCATTGTCACAATTTTCGTTTTGAATTTAGAACATTAACATTTAGTATATTGAAAAACCTACTTGAAAATCAGCTTATCATTAGTGAAAAAAATAAATCTTAAAGCTATGAATCATAAAATGCAATTGGATGGTGTTTCTTATTAATTGTGAGAAAATAAAAAATTCAGTCGCAAAGTAAGGAAATGTTTTATAGAAATTCCAGCTTTCAAATTTTGCGCCTGGTGTATATGGTTAGTTATATTGGCTACTGGATCATATAATGGCTGCTACTATCATCGCTGTAAAATATGGAAGGGAGGTTTCTCTAAGGGATTATACAGAGTGGGCCGAAACGTTTCCATACATGACAGAGAAATTTTATTTTATGTTTTTAGAGAACCAGATCTTAGTTCCCTTGAGTTTTACTTTTGAAAACAGAATCAAATGTCAAATATCCCCAAAGTAATGGCAATCATGTAAAGCATATTTTGTGAATAAAATAATTTTGTCAGACAAGCTTTTATTTCAAAGTATGGAAACTTTTGGCCCACCCTGTAGATAAGCTAGAGTTGTTAAATTTATTACTACTTCTTTTTCTACATATGTTTCATGATTTTAAATTTAAAATAAAAAAAAAAAATTCCTTAATGGATATATTTAATTCGAAAATCTGAAAAGAATTCGTAACATGTAATAACACCTAAATTCTGCCACGAATGAATACATAGAAGTATTAGAAACATATTACTGTTTTATAACAGTAGAAATTAATTAATTTTAATTATTGGCGTTCGGAACTTCTTTTCTTTTTCTTATTGTATCTGATAAAGTTAATATTCACTTAACTTCTAAAATTATTATTATTGAAATCAAAAATTAAAAAGTTAAATATTTGATAACGATACATCATGAGAGGAAGAATTTAACATTGACATCTGAGTTCTTGTATTTATTTGTATCATATTATTTGGTTTTCTTCTAAAACTGAACCAAAAATCAAGGTTAATTAGTTTAATGTTGTAAATAAATTAATAAATAATAATCAAAATTATTAATTAAGATTTAGATTCTCCTAAAACTTAAAAAAAATTGGGGTTCTAATATTTTAAAGATACGTAATAAATAAAGAAATTAAATAAAAAAAAATTGTCTTTTTTTTTAAAAAAACTAAAATCAATTCTGTTCTTTGGTTATCAGTTAATAAATATATCTGAGCCTTTCATTTACGTGCTTATCAAGCTATCTTCGATATCAAAATGCAACGTATCTCAACTTATACTCATCAACTGATATCATAATCTTTTAAGTATATTTCAATATCTACTCCCGATCATTGGTTTTGTGATTTTTGTCTTTGCAATCTAAAAACATTCATCCTTTCGTCTTCATTTTTACTAATTCCAAATTCTACAATAATCATTCTCGAGATTTAACATATTCATACACATTGCCTTTCTAATTGTTTTCATATAAACTTTATTATTACAGTGGAACCCCGCCATTCGTCCACCTCGCTATTAGTACAACTCGTTATTCGTCCAACTTTTTCAAGTAAAATTCAACTCGCCATTCGTACGCTTGCTCGCGATTCGGACAGCGGAACCTTGTTACTGGCCGCGCCACGCGGTCGCTTCAGTTCAGTCTCGTGCTAGCTTCCGTTCGCTACGCATCATCCACGAAGCTTCATGAAACTTTGTGCTATTTTATGTTATTTTTATTAAAAATAGTGCATCCACGTGTCCAAAAAAGATTACTGATTCAGCCAAGCCTAAAAGGAAAGACGTGAGAAGGACAATTGAATTGAAAAAAGAACTCGTTGCCAAGTTTGAAAGTGGAACTCGTGTCTCTGACCTGGCAACTCAGTATGGCATGGCGAAATCAACCATATCGTCTGTAGTGAAAAAGAAAAACATAATAAGAGAGCAGGCCCGGATTTCCGCCTAGGCCTAGAAGACCCGGGCCTAGGGGCCTAGCCAGCCGAGGGTTCGCGCCTTATTGGTTTTTTTTTTGGTTGTTGAATTGGAGATTTCGTTTCTTTTTTTTTTTTGGTTGTTGAAAAGGAGATTCCGTATTTTTTTTGTTTGTAGATTTTCGGGGGGGGGGGGGG
>JAFIDM010000001.1:63007270-63030977 GCA_023159025.1 Thereuonema tuberculata
GGGGGGGGGGGGGGGGGGGGGGGGGGGCAATGTAAGTGGGGCCTAAGGGCCCTGGGTCTTTAAATCCAGGCCTGTAAGAGAGGCCTATATATTTATTGTTTTCATAGTTTTTATGTATTTTACGCTTAAAATATTATTACAAAGGTTTAAATAAGCAATCATCTCTGGGTTCTGGAACGGATTAATCCAATTTACATTACATCTTATGTGAAAAAATGATTCACATTACAAATCGCCATTCGAACTGCCTCCTGGAACGGATTGTGTACGAATAGCGGGGTTCCACTGTATTATTATTATTACTTTTATTATTATTATTATTATTATTATTATTAATTTTCAGACTACGTTTTGGAAAACTTATTCATATCCTTCTTTCTTATTATTTAGTTTGGTACGATATTTGCGCTATCTATAAGATTAACTTTAAAAATATTGTTAAGCTCTAAATGAAAAACTTATTACCAGTAACTGATACCTTAGCTATTATATCCAACATTCGAATGGCCTTCGAGGATTGAAGATAACTTATAATTTTAAGACAACTTCATTAAATAAAACTAAAACTTTTCTTCATTTTTTTTTTCTCACTAAAGTTTTTCTTTTAATCTTGTCCATCTTTTTCTTATGTATTTCGTTACACTAGATGCTTAATGCATCTGCATTAAACGCGCATATACACAAATAGAAAAGCTTTATATTCCTTTTAAATAAACTATGACGCATTCAGAGAAATTTAGCCCTATCTTAAAATTATCTGCGGTTGAAAAACTGCACTGCTGTACAGAACCCCCGGAAAATGCCAGTTCGATAACTACAGAATTATTTTTCTTCAAATTTAAATGTCTAAATCAAAGCGATATTATTTAATTAAAAATCACAGAATATATAACTGCGATACCTTCCTTAAAGCAAAATCACAAATAAATAAATAAATAAATTCTTGCTAAACGTCGAATACAAATGACCTTAATTTAATAAACGCATGAAAAAAAATAGAAAAACCGAATCCACTTGTTAATAAATATCAATAATGTGATCTAGTGTAACCCAGAACAGATGTTCATATGATTATTTCTGGTTACGTCTCACTTTGTGCTGGTTCTCTAGTGGTAATTGTCTATGATTTATAAGGATTACATCTAATAAATACTAGATATTTATTGATATTACTTAACTTTTTTTAATATTAATTTCTTTATCAGAGTAGATTCCTTAAATCTATAAGTACAGCCCAACAATGTTTCCTCTTTCCCCGTGGAAGGTCGTCTTATCTTTTTTTTTTTATTATATTTATACATTTGTTTAACTTCTTGTAAAATAAAGTCAACAACAGAATGAACTGAAATTGTTTCGAAACTTAACCCTATTCCAAACTAATCTTTTGTAAAGAGGACTTTTGTCCACTTGAGGTCAAGAACAAGGACCCATCCGACCCGAATGGCTTCTCACCAGGGGATCAGACGATAGAAGACAGAGGGGTTTTCTAAATGGAACGACACCTAGCGGCCTTTTTTTTGGTCAGACTTTACTGCTTCTAGTTTATTGCGAGGCAGTAAAATATAGCTAAATGAACCTGGTCTTTTTGACCAACTTGAAGGCAATTTGTCTTTCACAGAAAGCCTAAAGGCAAACACTATAAAATAAAACCGAAATAGTAAACAAAAAAAATTGAATGAAGCAAATCACCAATGGAAAAATTTAACAGAAAGAATAAAAATTAGGCAGGTTTTTATTTATTCATTTATTTTTTTTTAGCAAAGTAATCTGATGATAAAATTATTTGCTACACAATTCACTTGATTGTAAATAGTATTTTTTTTGTTGTTGTTAAAAAAAAATATCCAATTATAATAATAATAGTTAAGGCATATTTAATAATAACCAATAACTGAAAAATAGAATTGGAATTAAAATTGTTTCAAACTTAAGTTGATAAAATACGGAAATAGAAAGATATATAATTAATAAGTGATTTATCATCGAATGTTCTTTCATAATCATGAAGAATTGCGAAGTTCGAAATTTCACGAAGTGTATGAGTTGTCATAAGGATAGTTTCTTTTTCTTGTCTTTTTACAAAAAATAAATTACCATTATTATTCGTAAATTATACGTATCTTAAATCTCTTCACATAATAATAATGTATAGTTGGCGTTGATTTTTTTTTTACAAGAGGGATACGTGTAATACAAAGACCACGTTACTTCGCGTAAATATAACTATTTGTATAGGATAACTTTATCGCATATGTAAGGCTGAATGGATTTGACTACACTTAGTAATTTCTTCCCCTTTTTTTAATTAAATAAAAAAAATTAAAACAAGCGATTAAGTTATGACGAATTCTAAGTGTTCTGTACGGAATAACACCACAGAATCAGATCAATAGTTTTCCTAGAATTATTATTACTACTACTTAATTTTAACAATCCTATAAATACAAAAGATGTAATTCAACCTAAAAACAAATTATAACATTACTTTAACCGATATAGGAATTGTTCCTGTTTTTTTCCTACTTCCTTATCTCTTGGAAGTTAGTAAGAAAACCGAACAGACCACAGATGTGATTGATTTCAGCTGCTTTAGATTTTTATGAAAAGAAAATATATATATATATATATGTAGGCTAAATATATAGCCTATATACTATATAATAAATCTACTATCAAAATTAAATTTTATAAAACTTATTTTTACTTTATTTATTTATTTAATTTCTTTTTTTTTTTTTTTTTTCTTTGCAGGCCATTAAATAAAGGAATCAAATTTCAAAAAAAAAATTAAAAAAAATAAAAAAAAATCTATAATTTATTACTGTATTTTTTAAAGCTATAGTATTGTTTCAGTGTGAATATTAGTTATATTTTGGAACTCTCTTATTTATTATTGTATTACGGAACTCTTTTAATTTTTTATGGCCAAACTCTTGTTTCATTAATTCTCCACAAAATAAATAAATAAATAAATAATTTCATTTACATATATTTGTATGTTAATTCAATAAAAAAATGCAGTATTTGCCAATAAAAATTAAATAAGCTTATTTATTTATGAGGGTTTTTTTTTTAATTAATATTATTATTAGTAGTATTCATATTATGATTTTGAGTTTGATTTGTTCAATGAAGCACTACATGGAACAGACCTAAATTCTATCTAAGTTTATTAAACAAAAAAGCCTTAAAATTTATTCATTTAATAATTTATCTATTTATATATAGATTATACTTTATATATAATATTTATATATAGATGCAATGTAGTTCTTATATTATTACTAGAAATTAGTTGTTTTTTTTTTAATTCTAATCGAACTAACAATATTTGTTCAAAAGAGAGACTTTTATTTCCTAAAAAAAAAAACCTTAAAACGAAGTAAAAACGGTGACTTTTCTGTAAATTAAATCCACTTCCACAAATAATGCTTAATATCAGATCAGCAATATTGAATTCTTTTTCTCATATTTCAATGCGACTGCATCTGCGTTACATAAATGTAGATCACACCATACATTTCTAATTTGTAACAGAGAAATGTTTTAAGCTTTATTTATTTATTTATTTATTTATTTATTTATTTATTTTATTTTTAGAGGTGTTAGTCCCAACTGTTTTCTCCTTTTCCATGTCAAATTATCCAAATAACCATACCTGAAGATTTTTGAAAAAGAATGATTTTTCTCGTGTCTTAATTTAAAGAAAGATTGAGCGCTAAAAGCTAGCGTTATTTTTTAAACAATGCATTCAGATCACTTTCACCTCCGGAAGAAAATTAAAAATTTTATAGATTGTGGAAATAAAATCAGTTTGGATAAAAAAAAAAAAAAGTAAGCAAAAACACTTCAGCAATAAATCATATGGAGAGAAAAATAAGTTAAATTATCAGGAAGAAAAGAATGGAGGAGAAAATGATATTGATAATGAGAGTGTTTCGATTTTACTTGTTGCTCTTAAGCTCAGATAATCCTAATTAGAAATAGAAGAACAATCTATCCCTTTAAAGTAGAAGCACATGAATTGCGGATGATTCTTTTGAATTCACTGTATCTTTCTGGAAAATTCATTAATCTAATGGATAGAAAAGAAGGGATTAGCTGCAAATCGGATTAAGAAATCCGAAGTTTCAGCTCATCTTTAAACAGTCTTATCTTAATCTTATTGTTTTAGGAATATGAAGAAAGTTCGGAAGTGAATGGTTAAAGGACATTAGTGAAATCTGATTAATGGAAAAAAAGAAAAAAAAAAAAAAAGTTTCATGCACAACAAAGTACAAATCACAAGCTTACAGTCTAAGTTTAGTTATAAAAAAGAAGAGTTTTAACATATTAAGTGAAAGGAGGAAACCCACCAAAAGTCTTGTAGATATTCGCTTCTCTTCTGATTTTGACCTTAGAAGGGATTGGGGGAGGGGGAAGTTAGAGAGGAGGGCATCACAAGTGACCGGTGACAAATCTTGAAGAACGTAAATCGTGAGGTAATTGATCTGAGTGCCACAGGATGGCGCTGCCCCAATGAAACGAGCCATCTGCGCCCGCCAGTGAGCGCGTCTGCTACGGCGGTGACGTCACGGTACTCGGTCGCCGCGCGATTGGTCGATCGGGGAGAGAGGCCCCGCCGCCCGAGCGCGTTGAATGGCCGCTCGCTGCCATTGTCGGGGGCTCCCGGGGCCGCAGTGTCAATCTCCGCGTGCCCTGAGTGGTCTGGATTGTATAAACAACAAATTTATTATCGGCTAAGTGGTACTTGGGTGACTCCAATTAGTTGACGGCGAGGTTCACTACGTCACTTCCGGTGACGGCGCAAAATAACGCGCTTCGGTCCGAGTTTGGGGAACGGGCCCTCAAGTCCACGCGGGGCGCGCGCCCGAAAAAGTACACCCGTCCTCAGCACACAACACACACTGATTTCCAACTTAACAGTCCAGCACAGTCTTCGAAGCAGACGCATCCCAGCTCTTCTGTTTCCAAAGGAATCGTGAAAGCCCCCGTGTTTCCAGAGCCACGTGTGATTTGCGAGGTGGAGAGCGCGACGGAGCCGGAGTGAAAGCCCCGTCTCCCGCCCACCCACTCCAGCGGACCATGCAACCGACCACGCTGCAGACCAGCAGCACGTCGGCGTTCAGCCGGCCGACGACGGCCAGCTCTCCGGTCGGGGGCGGCAGCAATTGCGACTCGGCCTCCTCCAGCCCTGGACCGCCGGTGACGGACTCTCCTCGAGACCCGCCGGTGATCGGAAAGCCGCCGTCCGCCCCCGCTTTCTCCTTCTCCGTAGAGTCCCTGCTCGCCGACACGCGCGATAAACATTCCCACACCACCCACCACCATGTCGATCGCCCGCCGTCGACGGACTCGTTGCGGTCGGCGACGCCCGAGCCGACCAACCTCACCTCCCCTGCCGCTCTAGCGACAGGGTGCAAGGCGTTTACCGTGGACGGGATACTCGAGTCCGGGAACGCCTGCACGAAGCAGCATGGCCTGCACGATCCTGCACTGGCGCCCAACCATCAGGATACGGCCCCGGGAAACCCACTGATGGCCAGGCCGTTCCCTCTGCCGCATGAGGCTGCGTTGCCTCACGGCCCATGGACAGCCGCCATGACCACTGCCTTTCCCTGGCTGCCCGCCTCCAGGCCTTTTTCACCCCCGCCAAGTGAGTTAACTTTCAGTCTATTCCTTTAACTTTCAAAATCAAACACCTAAATCGTTACAGATTCCAAAACTAAACCTAGTTCAAGGCCTCTTAAAAGGATAGTCTCATGCACACACACACACTATTTACTGAAGCAAACATGGAGAACATGTGCTACGTACAAGCTTTATGATTATTCAGTTATTAATGAATATAAGCCTATCGACAGTTTAAGAAACATGTTCCATAAGAACAACTGCAGTCGAATGTTTTTGCTTTACCGATCTAAGACTTTTTAAAAATTTGTATTCTAAACTACAGAATTTTTTTGAAAACTCATAGAAATTATTGTAAATTATATTCAAAGCACATCATTTGACATCGTCTAAATGTTGAACATATCATATTCAGAAATTTGATTAAAGTGATGTAAATATTATCAAAACCATTTAAAGTATAGCATAATTTAAGTAATTATTCTGGTAAATAGTTAGATAAATGGTCATGATTTAACATTTAAACCTAAGCTTAGAGTTAAGTAGAGTTCGTAGGATTAGAAGAGGAAAAAAGATCTTTAAGTGGGAACTGTTTACTATAAAGTTTTATAATAATCTTCTGATTCAGCTTAAAGTTTTTTTATATATCTAAATATTTTACTCATGGGTGTTTTTCTATTAATTTTAAACATATGAAATTAAAATTACTGTACATTTAAGATAGAAAAGAATTCGAGAATGTCAAATTCATACCATTGGGAAAGTTCAGTTAACTAAAACATGTGTATTTTAAATAATTAAGTCATCCAGCTTGTTTTCATCAGTGGAACAGTAATTATTACGTTGACTTACATAAATCAGAACAATTACTTTGTTGTTCTTGTTATTAAAATCGCGAAAGAAAATGATAAATTACTCTAATTGAAAAAGACCAAATTACTGTGGTAATTACTTTCCTTGCCCAACTTTACAAATGTCAGAAAAGGAGGCCTGATGGGAGATTTGTAGGGAGGTCAGGCAAACCTATAATCAGCGAAATGATTTCCTATCTTTGCCGTTTAATTGGCGATAAATGATTGGCTATACGAATCAAAATTGCAATTGGGAGATAATAAGGTGTTAATTGGAAGTTTTGGGTCCAATTCGTCCATTGCCATTTTGATCTCTTTATTATAACCTGTTTCTTTTTCGGTTATGTTTTCGCTTCTCAATTAGGTGTTGACAGCAAATCCCTTCATCAAATTTTAATAAGAGATTCACATCATCTATATTTATTAAAATCAAAAACTGATGTAACAGACATAACAGTACATACTTCATCAAAGATGAAGATAAAAGAAGCAAAGGAAATTGTTATCATCAGGGGAAAAAAAGATATCAATTATTCACTGAAAAGATTTTCGTAATTTAAGATATGTAGATAGATAGATAATTTCAAGATCTGAACATAGGCATAAAATTTTAAGTTTTTCAAACCTCAGTTCGTTTATCTATTGTATTACTGTAGAGGGATATTAAAACTTATATAAATATTGTTGTTTTATAATATAGATATTTATCACACGCTAAATGAGGATATAGATATTGTTGCTCTTTACCATATTCCAAGCTTTATCATTAGAAATTAGATTTCTCTTCAATTTACATTCAACTTTATTTTTTTGATTGAGACATTTAACAAAATATATATATATATATATATATAAATAAGTAAGCGTTGTTATGTCTTTTATAAGTAATTCAACTAAAGCAAATACTAAAAATTTTAGTTAATCTACATTTGCAAATTTCTTTCCCAAAAGCATGATATCTAAAACCACAAGCAAAATTTAAGTCTTAATAATACAGCTATAATGATATAATAATTAAATGAACTAACACATAGGCCTATTATCATATTGCACATTAGTTAATAAAACTAATATATTTGTCTTTTTTTGAATTTTTAAATGAAAGTAAGTCAATAATTTTAGTGATTTAATAATGAATATGAAGTTTATTTTAAAAAAAACACCTTATTTATAAAAAGAAAACAATAAACTATATGTTGTTGTTTTTTTCTTATAAACTTAGAAATCTTAAAATCTCCCTTTATCGTATGAAAAAAAAGCACCCTCATCTCCTTCCACAATTGAACCATCCGTGGTATTTAGGTTTTTTTTAATAGAAATCTTAATTGGCAGTGTATGTGTATCTCCCTTAAGGTAGGCCTAAGTGCGTAGGACCAGTGGCTACAACAACAACAGCACAAGCTTTGGCTACTGTCGATGATAAGGTCTCCCCTCAGAACCATAAAAAACGTCTGACGACGTCCAATCGAAGGGTAGTCATTGGATTTCACAAGAACCTTGACTTCTACGAACCCTGAGACCAACGGGGCTTTTTATCTGTCGGGGCATCACAACAACATTCATTTGGCAAATTAGAGAAAAAGATCCATGTAGGAAAAAGAACAATATTTATTTACTTTTCTTAGAGTAAGTTTTAGATTCCAAGAAACGTTTCCTGTGAATTTTCTGAAGCCTTAGAGAGAGAGAAAAAAAAATAGATCTAAAAGTTTCTTTTAGTTAGTTGTTGCAATCTCAACATTGGTAATTTCTGTAACTTACTTCACTGAAATAATTTACAGATATTAGAACAGCATTTCTTCAATCCCACTGTTAGTTTAATGTTAGAATTAAAACTATAGAAGTAAATAGTATTAAATGTTAAGAATAGAGAGTATCTTGCGTTTTATAGATTATGTTTTATTTTTCCACATTAATAACAAGCCTTTAACATCGTATATTTGAAATTATGAATCTGTAGTTTTATATATATATAAATACCTTAATAATTAACAACGATCTAATTTAGGAATTTATTAAGAATCTTGAAGAGACTTTCTTATAATTCTTTTGTAATTATTTTATTTCATTCTCCCTACAAAAGCAGCTATAAATAAAAACCTTTACACAAACTGGCTTTCATAAATTCACGATATTCAAACATCAGAACTTAATAAAGATAATAAATAAATAAAAGAAGTAAAAACATATAAGTCATTTTCTCATTTTGCAAATTTTCTCCTAGTGCTGAAAATCGATTAAGTTAATTTTACAATAAATATCTAAAAACACAATATTCTTTATATCACAAAAATCTTCCCAGAATAGTTTTATGCTAACATAAATATCTGTAATGTAATATAGGCTTTTTACTTTCTCAAAATCAAAACCTGAAACATTATATTTTATTATGTTATATTACATATTACTAATCATTAAAATAGAATGAAATGATTCTCTATTTATCTCTAAATAAGTTTCTATGTCTAAATTTTTTTTATATCTTATTTAAAAAGTAGCAATGAAATAATAAAAATGATGCATAACCAAAGCGAACATTATTGCACTAACTTTAAAATATGTTCACGAATAAATTTTTGTCATGAAAATGAACACATAAAGTATAACTTTTAAGACTTAATAAATGTGAAGTAAAGGCATAAAATAAATAAATAAAAAAAAAAAAACAATAAGAAAGACCGTAATATTTTATATGTATTTGCCACATATATTTTTCTTACTTAGCCGACACAGACCAGTTAATTTCAAAGTTGAAGAGTAAAAATAAAAGGAAAAATGTTCAAGGCCTACTTAGTAATATAAATAATATAAAAGTTTTTTCTAGACTTTTAATACGGATTTTATTACCGCTTGATGACTGAAAGAATGCAGAACAATAGACCAACAAACAACATATTTGGAAAACGTCGACGTAGGTTTCATTGATGTGAATCATCATGTGAATGGGTTTATTTGCAAAATGTTATCATGCAATTCAATACAGTCATTTCCCGCCAATAAAATAAACAATTCATCCAAAGCATGTTGAGGAAATAGTATTCAATGGCTAGACAAAAAAATCACGCATAAAAAATGCTTTAATAATTCAGAATTATATATTACAGAAAGACCAAAAAAAAAAAAAAAACTTTGTATCCTCTCCTTGAAAGCCCAGGGTTTTTATTCGATCTATTTTTTTCATATATTCTTCTTTCTATATTTCCCATGGGTTGAGAGGTGCGATACCTTTGTGTTTATCTTCGTACCAATATAATCGTCAGAGAAATAAAATTTTTCGACGAATTTCAGAACATCACGAAAACGGAAAGTTGTGGTTAGGATAACAGGCGCAGACCGGAAATAATATGGCTATTGTAAACAGACACGCCACTTTTCGCAAATACATTTTACATTACATAAATCTGCCTCGTTTTTCAAGAAAAAAAAAAAAGCTGTATTTTGTTGGTGCAGTTACACAAACTCTAATTTTAAAAGACGATTCGCGGTCTATTTGATATATCCGAAAGCAAATGCCGAAATAGTTCTTACTTTTGTATTTCATTGTGTTATTTGTTCTAGATTGAAAAATGTTATGAGCAAGAAAAAAAAATTAGAAAATTTAACTTTTCCATTTGAAATAACTTACAATTTAATCTAAAAGATTTAAATTAATTAATTTAATTTAACTAAGCAAATTAATGTCAACATTCTGTTCCAATATTCGATTTCACTCATCTTTATTTTGACGTATTCTAAAGTAATAATACTAACTTTACATTCGTTTCATATCTTTTTAATGTAACAATTCAACCAAACATTCAAATGTTAAAGGAAATTTTGTGAATTCGCCTCAAAAGATTAAGAATTGCCGAAACGGAAATTTCAATAAGAACATCATTTGTAAAATTCACAATATCAAAGGTTATTGAGAGGAACTTATTTAATAGGAACTTATTTAATACTGTAGCTATTTATAATAAAATATTTATAAATTCTAATTTATGAAATTATAAATAAAATGTTAGTACTCACTCTGCTTCACCGTAATCTTCATATTTCGGGAAATGCATCTAGAATAAAAGAAAAATAAATTTACAATATTTGGTAAAATAATAGTATAAATACTAAAACGACTAATTTCTAAATTATTAGAACGGCATCGTAGAATTTAAATGGTGAAGATGTTCTGAAAGCTGTTGGCAGCTTTTAACAAATTTTTAAACTATTTTGAAACGTCGTGATTCTTAGGCCTACAAATAAATTTGAATTTTTTTTTTTTTTTTTTAATCTTCAGAAATTTGAAATTTTAGTTACGTATTTCTATTTCATTCTTTAATCAAATATATGAATTGGTCATTTTTTGGTGCAATTTTGATTTAGCTGAATAAAAACAGTAATTCTCGAGGTAGAAAACTTATAGGGAATACGAAACAACATTCAATATTCCTTAAACCGTTACGCAGGCCAGAGTGCATCAGAGGCCGATTTCTAATTATCTTCAACCATTAGTAGGTTCGCAGGATTTAAAATTCGGTTATGCATCTAGTTTATCCTGAATAAAATTAAATTCAATCAATGCTTATGCTTTTGTAAAATTTAAACCTCTATTTAAAAAAAAAAATTTCATATCACAATTTTTATTATAGTTATTGAAGATAATTCCAGTCGCTTAGACTTAACTCTTTTCAATTTCTTTTCTCTAATAGAAAAAAAAACCGAAAACAAATTGACAAATCGGTTTTTTTCTTCCCCCTGTTCACTTGTCGTCGTCTTTCTGTCAGCTCTAATTTGAAATTCTGATATCGAAATAACCTACAATCAGAGAATCAACATTTCATTACACAGAGTAATAAAAAACGATCTTCGCCAATATATCAAATTTTAAAAAATACGATTCGGAGTCGAGTTACTTTTTCAAATGTAGATATATAAATTTGAATAAAAAAAAAACGGTTTTAAATAGGAAAACTTTTACTTACTAATAATAATTTTTAGTAGTAGTAGATACTTAATATAACGTTAATTATTACTGGCTCTGAATATTCTGTAATAATGAAGCACCACGGTATTTATTATTGCTTATTATAATAGCAATGATATAATTTATTACAATACTAAACTTAAGTTTTTCTACATTTCAGTATTTCGCCCTTTTTCTGACATAAAAGAAATCATTATTTTCAACAAAGCAGTCGTTGATCTATTTAGAACTCTACCGAACTTACTTTTCCAATCTCATGCCATTGCATTTTCATATTTTTTTTATAAAGAAAAAAAATAATTAAAACCGAAAGTTTTAAAATAATAATTATTCTATATTTAAACTGCAAGTTTCATTAATTATTCTAATGCCTACAAATTAACAAATTTGAAAAAATAAATTCATCAAATGTGAATAATATAATGTAATACCCAAAGAAATATACTTAGTAAGCAGTATTCCAAATAAAGTAATTTATTTATTTCTCTATTCTTGCAACTTAATATACTTATGTGATAGCATATTTATTATTTTTTTAAGATTATTTTGGAAGCAGTCAATTATTTTCAGTCTTGAATAAGAGATACCGGTAATATAAAATTGTGAATTTAGCTTTCTACTTTATTATTGCATTTAATACATACGAAAATTAGTTGTATTCATTTTTCTATTTCATTCATAAAACAATTACTTTGCCAATAGTCAGGAATTCTGATAGAAAGAGAAATTTCATTTTCATTGAAAACATAAATATAATTAAAAGAAATTTGCTTTAAAAAAAAAATCTGATTTTTATTAATGGGATGTTGATGCAACACAACTATAAAATCATCCAGTTGCTTTGCGTGCAGCCAGAGAATGAAAAACTTGGTTTTACCACAAAAATGAGATAACATTGCATGCTAGTGTTCATGCAGTATATTTTCTCTTTTTTTAATTTTTTTTTCTTCCCCTCCCCTAGAGTACATTCATTGTGTCTTTATGACTTGGAAATCCGCAAAGGATTATAAATATGACAAACTTACAGCTAAGTAAACATCCTTTTAAATTAGGGTTTCATAAAAAAAAGTATAGGCCTAATGTTTAACCATTTTAATTTAACTTGTTTTTACTTTATTTAATTAATACTATTGTTTTGCACACCGCACTTCTTCTTTTTTTTTTTGAGTGAAAGCTTTAATAGAATTAATTCTTAATCTATAATAAAAATTATGATTAGAAAATAAGCTTGTTAAATTTAATTTTTTCAAGAATAATTTTAAGCTAGAACCCTTAGGTTGTAAAAAATAAAAATTTATTACTTTTCGATCTAAGAAAATAGATTTCTGATCGTCAAAATTAATCCTTTACTGCTGAAAACATCATTATTTACGTGGGAAAGAATATAGGATTGTTAGGATTTTTTTTTTCTTTTAAGTAATTAATTTGTTAAAAAAATAAAAAGATTTCAGATGAAACACGTCTTTCCGTTTTCCATTTTAATTCGATAATTCAATTTGATATTTAATTTCTAAAATAAAATCACAGACACATTACAATGGAATTAGGACTGAAAATGAATTATTATTATTATTATTATTATTATCGTGCAATCCAATTAGTTTAATATAGTCTTCAGTAAAATGAAATTAATAAGAGATGGTTTATTTCTTTAGAAAGGGAAGATTAAGTAAACGGATTAAAAATAAATTAACAAACCAAAAATATTGTTTTTGCTGTGAGTAGATTTAAGTCTGTCTGTCTTAGAAAATTAAGCCTTAGTTTTAACTGGTTCGAATTAAGCTGATTTTGAGTTCAGTAATTTCGCGGTGTTGAAGCTTGTTTGCCGATATTTTAGTGTAACGGCGGGAGATTCGTAAAATACTGGTTGTTACGTAAACAGAAGCCCACTTTGTTTGAATGGCTGCGCTGATACGCCTAACACTGTTTCCCCGCAGCCAAAACAACGCTGCAAAAACCGAAAGCACTTTTGTTTGCCTGGAGCGCGTGAGAGCGTGGTTTCGATGTGTTTACTCCAGCGTCTGTCAGAAAAGTTGTTGCGTTCCAAAGCAAAAGAAAGTCGTAAAATTCATTCGTAATTTACAAGAATCATGTTCCGAGTAAATAGTACTGCTAGGGAGGTCCTGCGTCTTGGTAGAGATACACAATGGGCTGTTTATGCTCCCATCGAATCAAGATGTCCTTATAAATATATAAACAGCCACATATTCTTTCCAGTTTTAAAAGTCTTAACAGGAGGTTGTTTGTAATGTTTCAGAAGACGATAAAGTTGAAACCCACCCATAGAACAATCACAACTGAGTTCAGAATGTACACAGTTTACGTTGGGTTGATGCCGTGTATTGATTGGCAAAAAAGAAAATACACAGTGTTTATTGCTGGCGTTTTTTAAAATAGAATTAAATCACACCGATATAGTGATTCTTCCTGAAGTCGAGTCTATCATTTTTAAAAAAATATTTTCGGTAACGCAGTACATTATTTTATCATTATAAAAATACTCCTTTTAAATTACAACAGTTAATGAATAAAAACAAACTTATAAATATTTGTATAAAAAAATAATATCAATTTTACATACATATCTGTTTTCGTTTACTGCGAAAACGTTCATGAGCATTACGTAGTACGTATTCGATTACATTTATTTTCGCGAACAAACTTGCAATACATGGACTTAAATTCTAAATTTCAACCTTCTTTCTATTTTAAAAAAATTACACTCCAAAAACATTTTAGTAAGTAATATAGGTTTATACAGATAATAAATTATAAATTCATTTATATATAAACCGCTCTGTAAGGTTAAGCTCAGGCGTGTTAGGCTTAATTTCTTTCTGTAAGCCGCATAGATTACTATCTTGACTCCATCAGCCAAATAGTACCTAATTTATGGGCGCAGAGTCACGAAGTTGTGCCCACTAGGGACAGCTGCCTTTAGCAGGAGAAATGATGCCCACCTCCATGCTTGAGTGCTGCTCACTGAAGACCCCCTTGTGTCGCTACAATAACGCACATCCTTTGAATGTGACTAAAAGACGATATTTTAGATCCACATCGCCACAGGCACACAATTGGAGCGGAATAGAACAGAACCAACACAATACTACCAGCTAAATGCTTTCTATGCAATTCATTGGGGAAAATTTATGCGTTTATCCAACTCCTGAATGAATGTATGTTGTGTATTCATAAAGATCACGATGAACTTTTAATGAATGTACTATATACTTTTCTTATTTACTTCTATGATCATATTATTCTATTTATCTAATATTCCATTCTTTTCGTCTTCAATACTTCTTTTTCATTCAAAAATTTCTATCTTTAAATGAAGAAAAATATATAAATAAGATTTTAATTATTAGTATTTTATTTCTGTCATGTTTCCTTTTTTAATTAAAATTTAGAAATATTTTATATTTACAAGATATAATAATAAATTATTAGAAAGGAGTTGTTTTTTTTGTTTTTTGTTTTTTAAATATAAGCCTCGTTAAAAATTAAAAAAAAAACGCTACTTGAATATTAAAAAAATGGCTTTAAAAGTGAAGCCATTTCATTACGATGACAACAGCACAGAACTTCAAGGCCTAGGAAAAAGAAATCACTAGAAATAATTAAGAAAAACAAAGATGAAAAAAATATCTCGTTATTGAGAAGCACGAAACAAATGTTCTTCTAATGAAAGTATGGTAAATCAAACTTCGATAAATCAAGATTAATACTTTAAAAATTAAACGAATTCATTCCTCGTAATAATGAACGGATTCTAAACAGTCTCAATGCACAGCAAATTTTCAAGATTTTGACATCAAACTTGAATTTTCATTTTTGTAAATTAATTCCGTTTGTTTTTTTGTTTTTTTTCAATATTTGACTAACTAATTTTATCACAGTTAACCAATTGAAACTATCTCTAATAAGTACTATCACTTTTTTTAACCAATTCATAACTGGATTTACTTATTAAAATTAAAAGACAAAGAAAAAGCCGAAAACAACCAACATTTCTTGTAACAAAATTAATGAGTCTGTTTTTAATGTGGATTTCTTCTGATACCTATAAAAGTTGGTAAGTTTTTACATTTCATCTCAGTCCTAAGTAATTTCAATGTAGACTAAAAGATACAAGAATTAAGTCTAAGATCGTAAAGTCTTACAATAAGATAAAACAAGAAAAGCAACTATTGATCGGACAAGTAAACAAAGCAAATTAGCCTCTGATTAGAAACTGTAAAGACTCTTCGTAAGAGAACAGTTGGATCGTGATTTGATTAAACGAGGATTCGAGGCTAGGAAATTAGAACTGGCTTTTGCTTAACTACTACTTAGGAAATAAGACTGTTATTAATAACAGACTTTGTAGTATATTCGAAAATTAGCAAATAAAACAAACAACTGTAAGTAAATAGTTGGCGGAAGACCTCTTAGTCATTTCAGAAACAGATACTTCTTATTTGGTTTTATTTAATAATTTATTGCTTCAGACATTTAGTGTATTTTGACGTTTGATGTTAAATCACTCTACATATAGTCTATTTTAAAAGATTTCTTCATTTAGACAAAAAAGAAAATAAAAAATCTATTTTTAGCAAAATTTGGCTTAAAATGTAGTTTTCGATTTTTTAACTTTGTTAAAGATTTGAAGTTTAGTTACAAATCATTTATAAAATAAAATAAAGTGATATCTTCTTCATTTAGAGAATAAATAGAGAATATTCATTAAAGAAATAGAAAAAAATAAAATTTATAAATAAATAAATAAAATAAATAAAAAAAGGAGCTTTTTAAATTTCCAAGTCACTTCAAACGTTTCTCACAATTATCAAAAATTAGCCTACATTAAATTATGTTGAATTAAAAAAGTTCTTTAAATAGTTTGAATTTAACAATTTAAGCCAATTCAATATTAATTACAAAAAGGCTTCAGCGAGAAAACAAACCTGTTACCAGGAAACCAAAGTTTGTAAATTTTCTTATTCGGATTCACAAATTAAAAGATTCCATGATATTCTGGCATCAGAATTCTTGCAGAAAAAAAATAGTCCTTGCTTGGTGAAGTAAGTGAAGTCATCCATTAAATTGTAACAGAAGATCTTTAAGATTCCCTTCTGCAACCTCTTTTGAAATAGTCTGTTTGAATTAGAGCTTGACAATCTCATTTGTCCAATATCCACTCTTTCATTTTTTAATCCCACTGAGGATCTTCTTACTAAACAAACGATATATTATATTGATTTCCTTCGTTTTTGATATGTAACAAATGTTGATCATTCAAACCAAATAAAATACAACCCCTCCATATTTCTATCTTTCAAGGATTTCCAGACTCGTGATTAGATTGGTTTTAGATGAGGGTTGGGCTCTAAGAAAAGGAAATAGAGCCCTTGGCATGTGACGTCTTCGGTGCCCGTCCACTGGACACTGGTGGGAGGGGGAGACAGTAGAGTGGCCTCGCTTTTACGCACGGACGGCGCCACGTCGACAGAAAGAGAGAGAGGGTGGCACGAGCCCGTCCACGCGGAATGTCTCTTGATAAAAACCTTGCCTCGCGAACGGAGAATAAGAAGCATCTCACGAACAATTGGCTCAAAAGATGCCATGTAACTACCTCTACGTTAAATGCCGACAAAGCAGAAATGTTCAGGTTACAGACAGCGTAAACTTTCGCTTAAATTTCGCGTCGAGAACCAGCGGAAAATATAATGAAGAAATCCTGAAAGAAGGAATACAAAATATATACCTTATAATATTCGTATGAAAATATTAAACCAATTACCAATTACTAATTTTTGATTTTTCAATTAATTTATGACAAGGCTTAGAACTTCACTCAGGACATCTATCATCAAAATATTATTATAAATAAAACATATATATATAAAATAATGGAACTTTGCATTCTAAGAAAAAATAAAGGAATAAGCTTTTAAAGATTTCTTTGACATATATTTATTTAAAAAAGTTATAAAAAATTAATTTAGAGGATATTAATTAAACCTTAAAGTTATTTTAAAAAAATAATTTTTTTACTGACTTTCTACATTTTTTTTATCCTAAGAATGTGAAAAACAGATTTCATAATTACAAGATTTACGTTGATTAACTTGAGCCCATATTTGTTTTTAAATGGAAACCAATAAATGTTCAAAATATGTAGAACTCACGATATCCTCGGTCAATTCCTACCTACAATTTGCCGCTTAAAAGAGTTATTTCTTGTTAGCCTATAAACTTAGGTATTAAACAAATTTATTATTACAATGAAGCTTTGAAAGTTTACGTAAAACTAAAAAGGTTTAATCATAAAAAAAAATGTAGTTAGGAGAGAACAGTTAGTTATTGCTATTCAAATTCGGAACCGTAAAGTCAGCTTTTCACAGCATCTCGAAATCAATGCTAGCCAATAGAAATTCGTAGTTATTATTCTTTGAATGTTTCATATTCATTGTTTTGTTGATGTACGAAGTATTAGGGATTAAAAAGTATTATCGCCTTTACTGTATATTTAGGTAATTGAAAAAGCTTACGAAACTGGATTTTTAATGAATTAGATTTCTGATTATTAATTTGGGACATTTACTTTTTCTCATTTTTTATTGCATCACGAACATCATCGTAGGAAGAATGTTTAACAAGAAATTTTGAAGAAAGTTTTCATTTAAATTAAATTCGGAATATAAAGTGGTTAACAGCGAAGGCATATTTATTGTCCGGTTGGCGATTTTTCTCCAGTTATATAGCTAATTATAGGTTGTTAATCAGGCTCAATAACAAGTATCAAATTTTATTTTAAATCTATTATTGCTTATTTATTATTATTTACAGTGACTTCTCCTGGCTGATGATCGCCAACGAGCGTGAAACAGCTGTTCCAGGATGTCACTTGTAAATAATTTGGTCTCATCCATTGTTATTATAAATGTAGATTTTTATTTTTTATTTAACAATTCTTCACTAACATTCTTTAATAGTTTTTTTTTTCTTAATTAATCGACTTCTTACTTTTACAAGATAATTGTGTTTGAATCACTTAATACTATAAAAGTAAATTGAGATTCACAGTGAGTTCTATCTCTTGACAACTTTTACGTCCTTGATGACCAATGAGGGAAGAGAGGCTCCCACTCGAACAACGGGACAAGGAGTAAAGGTCAGAGGCCAGTCCGATACTCACCCGTCTTAATCTCTGCCTACTATGCTTAATATCCGAAACAAATGAAAATGTAAAACTGATAATTAATAAGAGGCGATTATTTGTAAACAATCTCAAAATCACCCCCAACCCATCCCGCAAATAAAAAAAAAAAAAAAAAAAAAAAATTAAGAACGCCACTTCTGTTGAGTTATCGAGTTCCTTCAGAAATTCTGTGAGAAAGAATTTAATCCTTGTTGCTTCAGTCCATCAATCAAAACTGGTTTATTATATTACTGAATTCGCCGTATTTATTAATGGAATCAAACTTTCTAAATAATTATCAAAGATCAATGCAAAGAAACTGGCAATTTTTAACCATATATATTTACCTAATTCTTTTTTTCAAGGTTTACAAATTGAATGTTTCATCTTATATTCTGTTTGCGATGATAAAGAAATAAACTATAATTAAATATTAAAAAATGGGTCGTAACCATCGTTTCCACCAATTCCACCAAGAATAGAGTTTTCTATTAAAATCAAGATTATTATCCGCAGTTTATATATAAGTTAAAAATTGTTAAAATAAAATTATTAACTTATAAAATGATCAAAAAGTTACATAAATTGGTTTTATTTCTCTAGGATTATTTTTATCTCAAGGGGGAAAATAAAAGCGTTCAAGACTAAGAAAATATCACAATTCATTTACTTTGGATATCAAAATTGAAAAAAAAAATTCTAAGTCAGAAATTCTCAATTTATTCATTTAGAAAGTTAACAAAAGCCTAAAACTCAGACTAAAATTGGTTTGAAATGGATATCTTTACTCGCAGGAAATAGCTGCTCTAAATCCCGATAAAACTAAACCATGATTCTTTTACTCTTGAAATTTTTAAGTTTTTTGTAAAAGGAATTCGATAACTAACTTTTAAAATAACGTTTCAAACAAAATTTAAGATTGAACCAAACTTGTATTTATTTATTTATTTTTTTAACGTTACTGCGATAGCATCGACAAAACTTTTATTTCTTAGTAGCTTGGTTGGAATTTTTATTTGCTTTTTTTTTTTTTTTTATTTGTTGTCTAAGAATTTCATCATTTAATGTCTCAGAGGAAACTGCACCGACTTACTTTTTTTTTTAATATTGACTTATTTGTTACTTTTTCTTTTTAATTATTTTTTACGGTCATTAAATGGACAGTGGAAAAAAGAACAGTAAAAAAAAAAAAATGGACTCCAATACACGATTCAATTATAATTAATTACGGCAACTTGTCATCGAGTGATGGTCGTTACTATCTCGCGCGAATACGGTTCCGTTGAAACTACGGTTGTGCAGCAATTGTAATCGCAACGGCAATTAATTCTATAATCGAGCAATCATCCATGGCTAAATACTGCAAATCGGATTAATGGTGTTAATCTAATCATAAGGTTGAGTGAATGATGGGTCCGATAAAACATTAAGTGTTTGATCAACCATGTTAATATTGTGTGGCATAAAACACTACGACTTCATAAACTGATAATAAATTAGTCAAAATAGAAACCGCGCTAATGCCAAAAGCAAACCAAATACTTTATGTTTCTAATTGAACTGAAGCGTCATTGAAACTCCATCTGTTTTTCAATAGGAGACTTTTTTTTTTTTTTTTTTTACAACTCAACTATCGTCAAAACTTGTGAGTGAGTTCATCATTCATTTTTTAAAATGTAATTCCAGAACATTCTCGAGTTATACTTTGAAAATGCAATCAAATCTACAAAGATAGGATAAGTTTACCTAATAATTTACTATCTACATCTAGTATTACGGCAAACGACACCTATTGCATTTATTATCAAAAGAGATGTATCAGATAATACAATTATAAAATTAAAATTTTACCGGACAAAGTTCTTCTCTTCATTAAGGATTGAGATTTCATCGCTTAGGTAACGGTTTTCATTTTCTGATTAATAGTATTACGAAGTAACTTTAGTCCTATTCGCACATTCACTGCAGTATAAAATAAACATTAACAAATTGAGTAGCTCCATAACGAATTTTAAATTGTTAATCTGTACGATATTCTGTTTAGATACGTAGCAGACACTGAATACAGAGGCATGTAAATTTATAGAGAACTATTCATCATTATGCTCCTGTAATATACACCGGTAGCTATTGAAATCTGCATTAACTTTCTTCATTATTATTTTTTATCACTTGAGGCTTTGCAACACAAAAATTTAAAAAAATTTAAGTTTTTTAAAAATTGGTGTGTTTACTTTTTATATAAATCTACAGAATTTGCAGATTATTTTTTTTTTTTTTGGCTCGAGTAGATCTAGGTGCAAAATATTATTTCGGCTAATTCGCATGTTTCCTTCTTTTCCCTTTGAAATTCCTGTCCTTGTTCTCTTTTCCGTTTTCCTTGTATATATTAACACATCTTTCAATGTTTTCCTAGGGAAGGATAATCCACTGTATTAATGTTTAGAAGGGAAAAAGAAATAAGTAAACTAGGCGATCGTCTATATTTATCAGTGAATTTGAATAACAAATTATCACACAGAAAGTAATAAGGAAAAAATACACGGAACTATAGACCTCAATTTAACCAAATATCAATGGAACATGTTTATAAAAATAAAGGATATTCTTATAGAAACTATATTCTATTTGCCTCAACAATGAAAATTAATTTAAAACAAACATTTTTTATACATGTTTTAAATTATTATTAAACGTGCTTAATTTGCTGAATTACTGCTGAAATAAAATTTTAAGTTTAAAGTTTCTTTTAAAAAATAAAAAAGCTTTAATAAAAATCAGAAATAAACTAAAATAAAGCGTTTCGTTTGCACAAAGAAATTATTCAGTTCCTCGATGTCCGAAAGCGTTTACAAGCGAGGACTCTTAATAAGACTTCCTTTGCGCTTGTGTTGAGGTTCCAGTCATCTGTTATTGTAAATAATTTCGATTGATTTCTGTTGAGTTTTTATTCATTTGCATGTCCCTTAAATCTCCCTTAAATGAGAGGGAAAGAATGGGGGATAAATGGAGGTAAGTCAGGTATGTCGAGATACCCTGAGTAATCAAATACGATGAAGGGGGAGGAATTTATCTTATTCTTATAACGATTTGGAAATAAAAACAAAAAAACAAAAAAATCCATCAGTCCAACAATTCCAATATTTCAGTGCGAGTAAGCGTTCTTGAAGTTGCCTTCGACGCCGACCGAAAAATCAATTAGTGATATAGGTTTTCTATTGACGGAGGCGGGTTCTTTCTGCAGCAATCGCGGCTGTGCCGTGAGGGTAGGCAGGTAGAGGAAGTGTCCCTATCGAAGGCATCAGTATTCATTAAGCAATGGTGTGCCTTCATCTTGATTCATCTTATCGCAATTCGAAATGACAATGCTCTACAGTGCGCTTCCGCCTTTCCCAGAGTTCCTCGGGCGCAGATCATATCCTTGGGGGCCGTGAACGCGATAGGGAAACATTTAAAACCAGTGCTTTTTCGTAACGGTTGAGGAAGAAAAGGGGCAAAAAAAAGAAATGTCACTACAACATTACGAACTAAAGCATTATTATTATTATTATTACTATTATTATTATTATTATTATTATTATTATTATTATTATTATTATTATTATTATTATTATAATACAATGTAATACAAAAATGCTTGTAATCTTCTTTCAAATCATTAGCCTTTTATAATGTCATTAATCATCTAATGTTGAATGATTCAGATACTGTAGTAAAAACTTAAAAAGGTTGGAGAAAGTAACAAATAGATAATTTTAAAATATAAAACTTATAAAAAACAAACAAAAGTAGCAATGATCAGCTATCAAGTTCCAGTCAATAACATGTTTCGCTCTATCATATGTAAATTTTAAAGAAGAAATTTAATTATTCAAATGATGAATAAAATTCAAATAAAATGAGTTCTAAAGGCCGCATACTAGCATTATGTATCCATTACAGCTCTTTCCAAAAATAAAAAAAAATGAAGCAAGAATGTAACAATAAAAATATATTAAATTAATTAAACAATTACTTAAAAATTTCTTTCTTTTTATATAAAGAATTCTTACTGAATTGGTTTCACCAATTATTATTAATTTTTATTAAATGGTGAAACATTATTTTTGTTTCACCAATTCAAACGTTTTAGGATTAATTTTTATATTACTAATTTTACTTTATAGCTTTTTTTATTTTAAATAGCTCAGTGAATTTTTTTTTTGTTTAGTTATGTGCGTTCTTGTTTTTTTTACTGTCAAAATTTCTTTTGTGAAGCTTTATTTTAATAATAATTCAATATCTTACATCCTTTTTATGTTCGCCAAAATGGCTCTTGAACATTAGGTAACTGACGATGCTCAACACAAATAACTGCAATCTTTAGAAAAATGGCGCATTGTAAACGAAGAAAAATGCTTTTTTTTTTTTCTTTTCTTTTTTCTTTTTTTAAATTCATTTTTCCAGTCATTATTTTTACTATTTTCTTCAACTTTTTTTTTAAAGAGAGAACAATACTAAATGCTCTGATCAAAATACAAATGTGTTCCATTTTGGTTTGCTGATATTTTTGTTATTAAGTATAGAATTATCTAGTAAAAAAAATGTATTGCTCGCAAATCTACGGTATTCCCATAACGATAGTAAAAAAACCTTTCGCGTTTTCATCGATTATTAATATTAGGTCCCTTTACTACTTAGAATTTAAGTTGGATGTAGATCGCTACAAGTGTTGGCCTATATTTAAGGTCATCCTTAGAAAATAGTATAGTAAGCAGATATATATATTATTCGTAACTTATATATATAAGTTTCGCACAATTATCAAAAAATCAAATACAGTATTCAAAGTGAAAAAATTTATAAAAAAAATTATTTATAATAATTACTTTATTAACGTTTTAACTAAAGTAGTTAATTTTATTACTTTAATTAAAAGGCCTAGTAATCACTCTGAATTCACTGTAAGATATTTTTGTTTAAATTATTTTTTTTGTTATTTAATACTTTGCTAATTATCTAATATATTATATTAAAAATATGTTTTAATCTGTTCTCTTAATGCTAATTTTATTAAGAATTAAAATAATAAACAATTCAATTTGC
>JAFIDM010000001.1:63031077-63090753 GCA_023159025.1 Thereuonema tuberculata
TCAATTTGCGTTAAAAAAAATGAAAGTTCGTTACAAATTAGTTATCAAAAAATTTTTTAAATTTAAACGTTTATAATAAATTCAAGCCAAAACGGGGTTTTATTTAAACTTGCATCAATGTATAGGCTAATTAAGAGTACCGGAAGAGTTAGAGGGAAGTTCTTCGGTTTGCTATTGCGCGTCAGAAAATAGTTCATCACTAAAAACTTATGTTAAATGACTGCTTTTCTAATAATAATAGCTTTAAATAGTGAATTGGATATAAAAGTAATATTTAATTAAATAATTAATGAATATTAAAAAAAAATTACATTCTTGAACATAAAAATTAGCAAAATTATAAACAGAAAGTATTAATTAAAATTAGATCTATTTGAAAAAAAAAAAATACACTAATGTTTCATTGAGTGACATAAATTAAAATAATTCTTTCGAACTTAGAATAGAACAACAGATATAACTATTTTAAATATTTATTCATTAACAATGTAGGCTATTATAAGTTTAACAGAAAGTAAATTCGATACGGAAAGACTAGATTTCGCTTCACTTAAAGGCAATTTTAGTTTTAAATGTTTAAATTTTTCCATATTCTTATCTTTACATTTTATAAATAAGTTTATTGAAAATATCAATTATAAAAAAATAAAAAAAAAAAAAGAGCTAGGAGCAATTTTTGTTTTTTTTCCAAGCAATCAAAAGATGGCTACTTATTGTTTGTCCGGTGGTGGAATTAACGCGATAAACAGTTTGTCATATCTTTATAGGCTTTGCTTTGATGATATTATACTATAATCAAAATACTTTACTATAATAGAATATTGTGTATTATAGGAAGACAGGCCTCTCTCTTAGCAAGATTATATACAGTCTATAGTTCAGGTACGTGTTTCTAATTATCCGTGTAGTTATATATTATGCTTATAGACAGAAAGAAAAATGCTTCTTACATAACATTTTTGAAAAGAAAAATCAAAATTATAACATTTCAACACGCAAATAACATATCAAGTGAAATAATTAAAAATATGAATCTGAAATAACTGGAATACAAGCATGAAAGCTAAATGGGAAATAAAATGTGTATTAAAAATAAAAACATTAAAACTTAAATTTTTAACAGCAAAAAAAGAAAGATTTCAAGTTTTAAAGACTGGACTAACATCAGAGGAATAAAATTAATACTGACAATTTAATAATTTAAATCCGTAAAAAACATTAGTTTTTAGTGATTATCGTCAATAGGATATAATTTAACGAAACATTAAATAAAAAATTAATTATTATATGCAATGAAAAGAGAAATAAGAAAAATAATATCCCGATTAACCGAAATGACTCCTACAATTTTATTTTCAGGCGTTTTGCATAACTACGAAATTACTAATATTCACTTCACATTTATAAACATGTAAGCTTATAGTAAGATAATTCAACGATTTTTTATTTTTTTTTTAAGATCTAAGGAATCATTAAATGATAATTTTGAAAATACCTTAATATTTTCATCTTCTGTCTATTATTATTATATTGTAACTTTTTCTACAAATCTTCATTAAACTCAAATGCACTGAAGAGCTTCAACTATGAAACTTTTAACTGAAAAGCCTCTGAATTGGTTGATTTAATGTTGTTTCTTTAAATGCGAGCGTAAAAGCAATTGGCATCATCATTTTAATTTGTATTTTTTTTATATCGAAAAAAAAAAAAAAAAAAAAAAAGCCAACAAATTTCCATTTTTTTTATTGAAATTTCAAACCTATTAGAACGCAATGAAATGCTTCTGCTTACGGACCTTCAAAAGAAATCGACTTAGAATTTACCGTTTTGACGAAAAGTCATCTTCAATCCTTGTAATAAATGGTGTTTGTACTAGAAATACTTTTACCCAGTTTCTGTGTTACTTCAAGGCATTCGTCAGACTTTCTTAATTTTATTTTTCGAGATGCTAAAATCTGAAAAGATTGCAGTTCCTTAAAAATGGGAATTATTAGAAGCTAAATCTTATTTTACAAACATGAATTCTATTGTGCTTCTGTTTTAAAAATGAAATTATAAAACAAAATTTGTCTTTGATGAGAATTTATTCTGTATTCATTTAATAGTATAAAACAGTAAAAGTAAAAAAAAAATAATTAAGAATGAATATTTAAAATTAATAATTAAGTCATTACTAAATCAACATTTTTATACATGAAAACGGATATTATCAAAAAATTCAAATATTATACTCCTAATACAGTAATTTTACTGTAACGTTATTAAATAAAGTTACTAACAGTGAATTGAAAATATCTTACATCGTTTTTACAGTAGCGTATATTTCGACAAAGTTTATTATTTACATGTAAAATAAATAGACTATTTATATTTCATTAAAAATTCACCCTAATAAGATAAAAAAAAATCCATTTAGCTAATCTACTGTATGTGATCGTTTTGAATTTCTTTGTTAGGAGAATTAATAATGAATTTTTATCTTTATTTAATAAGACATATTATTTACATTCATTCATTTAGTTTATAAATGAATTTTATAAAATGCTTATAAATTATTACCATTGTTAATCAAATGACAATAATCTCAAAATAATTGAATAGATTATTTTTTTTTTTTTTTTTTTGATAAAAGCCAAGTCAATTTCTTAATTAGTCAAATACCGCAAAATTTTATAAAATTAATTAATATTATTGGGTTTCAGTAAATATAACAATTCATTGAAATAATAAGTTTACATTATTATAATACAATTTTGTTTAACTATTAAAAAACATTCTATAAATTATTTAGAAAAATTATATTACAATTTAAAGTGAACATGTTTGATTAACCTTATTTGTTATAATGAGGATTTATTAAATTTTGTAGTTTTTCAATCAACATGTATCATCTTTCAGGAATAATGATTTAATTTTGATATTACTTCAAAATTTTTCTTTCAAGATTAAATGCAATTTTAAAACATTAACATTAACTGGCGTGCAGTAACGTAATCTTCACGCCAATTTATGTTAATTTTTTAAATTACATTTAATTTCAGTAGATACGAGGCAGTGAATAAGATCTTCTGAAATCTTGTCAAAATGATTCAGTCTCTCTTTTATAACGAAACATTATATTTGGCATATCAACTTTCAAATAACATCTTACAAAGAATTACCGGTATTTCCAAAAATAGTCTCAGAACTTAACTACAAATTCAATTTATATCCAGTACATGTATCTAAACCAATCGTTAAAGTAACAGCTTCCAGAGATATGTAGTTTGCTTTATTTTGTTTTATAATAGTGTTAGTGAAGCCCATGAAAGGAAAATATTTAGTTTTCTTCATATAACTTATAGAAATTCGAAACACTTCATCAGATCGAGGCCTTCGTTATACTAGTATCATACACATATACTAGTAGTATAACGAAGGTCTCGATCGGATCCATTACATCCTAAGGGGGTTGCATTTCCATAGGGAATAATGCTTCTAAATTAATGTGAAAAATAAATATTTATGAGAAATTTGAAAATAACAATTTTTTTTCATTAAATTATATCGCGATCATTCAAGTGGAACTATTGCTTTTCTGTGTGAGTTCTTTTTTTCTTTCCCTTTCTGCTCCATTTCTCGTTTTCGCTACGTGACGGTTGGATTTCGTGTCGTGGAGGTATCTTTAGGGAGTAGCTGAGCGCGAGAGGGAGGGACATCTTTGCTGCACGTGAAATTAATCGCGTGATTAGGACGCCTTCTTGCTGCCAATGAGCTCGAAGTCAGGAGGGAGAAGCAATGGCTGTCAGGAGACCAAAATGGCTGCACTCAAAACACCCGTTTCCTGGGCGGCAAATCGCTGAGAAATTGAGATGGGAGATTTTTCATTGGGAAAGAAAAAGATACGGCAGCAGCCAAAACATTTTCTGGCTCACTAAGGCTTTCGCTCAAGATTAACAAGAAAACTACTCATTCGTTTTTGCACCAAAGTTAAAAAAAAAAAGCAATGAATTGCAGATGAAAGATTCTGTTTGTACAAGCATAAATTAACACCGCTTTTTTTTCCCCAGCTTTCGTTAAAAAAATTATATGTATAATTTATTTTATTCACAGATCAGATAAACATCTAAAATAAAGAAATGTAGATACTGTATTGTTTTTTATTATCGTCGGATATTGGAAACAGTTTAAAAAAAACACAAAACCAAAACAAAATTGTTTTATTGTTTGTTAAGACATCTTACGGTTTAAGAAAGAAAATATTCCTTATGTATTTCTGATAGTTATTATTTTTATTTTATTTTGATGTGACTCTTTATACTATTCAATAACTAAAAAATTTAATTATTTTTTTTTATATATAAAATTAAGTTTTAAAGTTCTTACAATTAAAAGATATTACAAAAGTAAAGAAAGAAATGTGCGCAATATGCATATAAAAAATAATTAATAATAATAATAATAATAATAATAATAATAATAAATGGAGAATTTCAATGAGTTATTAATAATTTACAAAATAATTAAAAAAAATTATATTTAGTTTATGTAAAATAAATATAATATATTTAATTATATAATTCATAATATATTTTCGTCAAATTATTAAACTGCAATTCGGAAACATTTAAATAAATAAATAAAATAATAATCATTTAAATGTTTTTGGAATCTAATTTCATGTAAGAAAATATACAATTATTGATTTTTTAATAAATGGAATATTTCATAGGCTCACTTCGTAAGGTACTTCTAATATTGAGTTTTATTAAAATTTTAATAATAATAAAAATAGCATAAATAAGGTAAGTTAACAAAAGTTTACTCCTAATTTTTCTCGTAAAAGCATTAATTAACATTTTGAAATGTAATTGTAAATGGAACATTAAAGGGATGTTTAAAAAGAAACTATAAAAAAAAGATAGGAGATCTAAATAGATCTAATGCCTTTACGTTATTGAACTAATATCAAACTGTATTATTAGTTCATTAAGCTTAGTACTTGCATACCGATTAATATGTAGAATAGTTTAAAATTCTTTAAAATGTCGCAAGAAATATAGTAGAACTTAACATTTTTTCAGTTGAATGTGAACTGCAGTACATATGTTACATGCTTTTTATCTTTCTGTGTTTTTTTCGAATTTGTGTGCTTATCCACATCGACCCCTAAGATATCGAGGCGCAGTTTCCCAAATTATTCCTTTCAAATATATACAGGAACAGCATTTTAAAGATTTTTTCTTCCCTTTTCATATTACATCAATGCACGTTAAACCTTCTTTAATATTAACACAATTCAATCTCTTTGTTGATTGATCTGCGTTTTAGCATGACTCCCATGTTCAGCAGCGAAGTCCTCCAGAATCCACAAAACGTGCATTAAAAACGTTGTTACAAAGTTCATCACGTTTATATATTTATTTAATTTTAAAAGACAGTTTCCTTTTGTCCTGACAATAATAATCGATGAAAGAATACTGATAGAAAGAACCGTGAACTCATTCTTAACAATTTTAAGTTTTAAAATTGTCTTGATTTATTAAGGAATTGTTTAAATGTAATTTTTTTTAACAATCTCACTGCAATAAGGAGTTTTATTGTAGGGTAACATTATATTTTTGCAAGCACTTACCATGATGAAAGGACTTGACCTTTACACATAACTGGATGTTTTTATAATAGTTTAAATGTTAATTCACTTCAATTTTTCTCACTCATGTTAAGCAGCTTTTCTACGATCGATAATCACGTTCCGCAATCATATTTCAAAGAGACAAGAAGGAAATTTAGACGTAAGAAACTCTGGAGAGGCCAATTGTGTTCAGATTCTGGAAACTTTGCGTTCAGAGGTGGATTATTATTCTCGAGTAAATGGGTTTAATCCACATTTTCTTCGTTTAATATTAATTGCAGTCGTTTTGTAAAGTAAACCAGTGTCTAATTTCCTGGAGTGTAAGTTTACGCTATCCACTGGAAACAAAGGGTACGGTTTTATGGCGTCGCAACCCTTTCAGAATCTCTTGCCTATCACGGTTCACAGCGTGGGTGGGAGCAGTGTCGTCTTCGCAAACAACCCCGTCGCAATCTGTCCTCTTTATCGGCGTCGCAAATGACCACTTGTTTCTAAGCGCATCCTCCAGCTCATCAGCATTATCTCCCTCTCCACCAGGCGAAAAGCGGGTCCGCAAGAATTAACAGGGTGATAATAATTAATTGCCAGTTTGGATTGCACGCGCGATTCTGTCTGCGACGGGGGCGCCTGCGCCGTCGTAATCCCGACGCCTTATCGTTGCTTTCATTATATCGCCATTACACAAACGCCGTAATTACAGGAAGACTGGGGATGTGGAGGGGGGTGGACGGGTGTTTGCGGATCCCTCACCTTTACACATGCGCCGCGATTTGAAGCAAAGAGGAAATGCTGCAGCGAACGAATGCAAAAGTCGGGCTGGAAACGCAAGCTTCCACAATCGAATTACGCGTCCATAGAACCTCAGAAAGAATTCAGGAGTTGTGTCAATGCTTGGATGATTCAAAATTCATTACAACAATACAGTCAATGTATGACATTGTTAACAGATGCAAACCTTCGATACTGACTTCTGATTTTAAGAGAAAATTCCACCACTAACGCAGGTACCGCGGAATGTTGCTTTTCTCCAACCATCAGAAGGTACATCCTCTTCCTTTGAGAAATTGTCAGCCAACTGTAAAACTGGAGTTTTACTCGGTTTTTAGTTTACATTTCGTTTTCTAACATCTGACGCAGTCTACACGAGGTTTTACAATTCACGTCGTCGTCCTTGTTACGAAAGCCTTCCGCAATCCCCGCTCTGACCAAAATCATAATCTCTTCCTTTTATAACTGGACGCCACTAAGTTTATAGATGCAATTAAAATTAAGCAGCCGAGGCAATTACAGAGGTCTTAAAGAGCCCCAAGTCATTAAAGAAAACTCCCAGTAATTTATTCGGTCTTTGCAGAAATGAACCTTGGGCTAACGATGGTAGTTCCTTGGCGAATTTTAGGACATTTTTCCTCTTAAATTCAGTATTACGATTATGGGTTAACGGAACTAGTGGGGCCTTACATTGGAGTTCTCACTTCATATAGTTAATATAGCGAAAATTAAAAGAAACAGTAAAGAGTGAATAAGGTTTGTATAATATTAAAAGTGTTCATTAAAACTGCAATAGAGAAAAACCTTATTTCGCTCCAAGAAAACGAATTGTTTCAAAGTTACTTTAACAGTATTTTCTTGAAAGAAAATAATAAATTTCAAATATTATTTCTTTTAAGAAAATATCATTAACATTACAAGTTATATTACAAGTTTTGAACTTATATAAATAAAAAATATAAAATAATAATAATAAAAATTTTTTTTATTAAATGTTGATAACAATATTTTTAAAAGAATTATTACAGAATTTGAGATTTACACACATTCCTCACTGATATTTTTTATTTCATTTTAAATAAAAAAAAATTATAATTTCTATCTTCAAGATTAAATTGTTGAAATAAAAAGAAAAAAAAAATCAAAATGGAATTAATTGTTTATATATTAAATAATGGGTTTTGGCATTTGTAACGATTCTTATAAGTGAAAAATTAATTGTATTTAAATTAAAATATTTTTTTAAAATATGAACATTACTTTTATTTATTACAGTTTTCAAAAGATAAATTATAAATGCACTTTACTAATTTTTGATGTAATATTCATCAGGAATGTTTCTGTTTTATTAATTAATATTAAAGAAAGCACAACCAAAACATACAAAAATTTTAAACTACAATGAATATTTACATCTATTAACAAAAGACTAGTTCAAATTCCTTTGATGTTTCAGATTAAAAGTGTAAATTGCCTTTTTCAATAATATAGTTTTCGTGTTATTTAAAATCATAAGCAGAAGTTTAAAATTTGTATCGTAAGTAATTAGATCTTCAAATTAATTTGCTTATAAATATTAATTTTCTTAATTTGGTATCTCCTAAAATTATGCATTAGTCTTAGTATTTCTGGAGTAAAACAGAACTGAATAGTAAACTATTATCTTAGAATTGTTATGTTACATTAGATTTATTAATTGTTACTTTGTAACTATGTAGGCCAACTGTTTCTCATGTGTCCTTTTTTCTATTTCGTTGCAGAGCCTGGTGATCCGCCAAAGCTGCAAGCGCCAGTCAAATGCCAACTGCGGAAGCACAAAACAAACCGGAAGCCGCGCACACCCTTCACGACGCAGCAGCTGCTGGCTCTCGAGCGGAAGTTCCGCACCAAGCAATATCTGTCGATCGCCGAACGAGCCGAGTTCTCCAGCTCCCTGAACCTCACCGAGACCCAGGTTAAAATCTGGTTCCAGAACCGCAGGGCCAAGGCGAAACGGCTGCAGGAGGCCGAGCTCGAGAAGCTCAAGATGGCCGCCAAACCCTTGCTTCCGACGGCGTTCGGATTTCTGCCGGGTTCGTTCCTTCCCGGAGGCCCTCACGGCCCCGCCCACACTCATCTATCCGGACTGCACAGGCCGCAGCTGTCGCCTATGCTGCCTCCTTACGCCGGACTGTATCCCGCTCACTCGCACACGGGCGTCGTCTACCACCACTGACAGACGTTAGCTTAGTGGAGACTGAAAACCCCCTCAGAGTAAGGGACATAATTTATTCTATTCAATTATCTATCTAATGACATTTGAAACCATAGGCAGCCCAAGTACAGTTGTACAAAATGCACATTCTGAGTGATAAGACGAAGCCCGAAAAAGTTAGACAACTCCACAGTTAAATTATACTGAATTAGATCATGCTTCTACCTAGTTTATGAAACACAAAAATTATTAAACATTACCCTAAATTAAAAACTGTTAAAGAAGACTCCTTTAATAATATTCTCTGCTCGAAGACCTAACATTAACAACATATGACTGTGTCCAACACTTCGAGTTTATGTTAATGAAGTTTTTCATTTATTAACTCTCAGGAAAATTATTCTCAATTAATTTGTTTCTTCTTCAGTGATGAACCTTAACTTAAGGAACTGAAAATATTGTTTTTCCTTCTTAATTCTTTTTTGTTTTTCCTCTTATCACATCAGAGTTAACAGCAAAACAAATGGTTACAAACTGTGTTTTCAGAAAAGACTGCCTATAAAAACATTTGAATAATAAAACCACAAACAGACTTTGGACTCTAGTTTTGAACAAGTACCATTCAGTTCCTTGTACTTGAGAAATGGCCATTGGTTCCTGTGCAAAAAAGCCGCTTCCTGTGTAGCGGTGCACCACTATCTTCCCTTTATCTACTTCGTGTACAGTGAACACTTTAGAGAAGCTATATGTTACTTCTGGTGGAATATTTGGGGGCCGAGATTTAAAAGTTTTCCTTGTATTTCCTGTCAAATCACCATAAATATTGATTTTTGATTTTTTTTTTCCACGAATACCTCAGGAGCTCTTTTGTTTTGTTTTTCTTTCTTTCTTTTTATGTTTCTGGATAGCATTAGAAAATAGTTGTATTATATATGTTTTGTCACCGAGCTTCGTTTCAAGGCCATGACTACAGAACTATTTATAACACGTGTGCCAAACTTAATAATATATAAAAAAAACAACAACGTTTTCACCTCTTCACCCCTATATTCCACCAGGTTTTAATTTGTTTTTTTGTTTTGTTTTTTTGTATGTTTTTCTTTTTTCTTTTGTATAAATCTATATTGAATCCCAAGGTATTTTGGGAAATGGAAAGATACTTTCCTCCGCCTGTAAATGTTTTATGATGTTGCCCGTTGCCATTTAATGTTTTTTCCAAATTATTTAAAAATAGGTATATTGTCTTCTGCGAGGTCAGTAACGTGTCAGATCTGTGATTTTTTTTTTTTTTTCTTTTTTTATTGAATAGTTTTACGTTTTGTTAATTTTAAAATTTCTCATTTTTGAAGAAGTAAAAAAACAAATGTGGTACATAATGACTGAAAAGATAAATTCCTTAGCATATTTAGTTAGAATAAAAAATAAGCAATGAAAAGTTTTTGCAAGTGTCCATTACAGAAACCTGTCAATTGCAATAACAATATTGGTATTTAATGATAGCAAAAGCATTCTAAAAAAATTCTATATTGCTGTGTTCTTGTATCAAGCACAGTTAAGCCCCATTAACAAAATTTCATTTTGTGTGTGGATTGGCTTAAAACTACAATAAATTCCTAAATTTGACTGCCTAGACATAGCACTAAATTGATTTCTTTATGAAAGTGGACTGCAAAAACTATATACATAAAGTTTAAAAATTTTTAGCAATCAAATGTTAACTAAAGAACAATCCCAAAAGAAAACAAGTCTTTTCAGACATTATCGGCCATATTCCCTTGTGTATACATGTCTGAGTAAATGAGCAGTTGTATGTGGGGGTAAAAACAAATCCTGGAATATTTAAAGTGTAATGTCTTTATTGCTCAATTTATAACCAATCTTATGATAATATATTATTAAAAAAAAGATAAAAGGAAAAATTATTTATAATTACGATAAGAATTGATTGTTCTGTAAAGTCAATAGTTCTTTTAATTTATTTTTTTTGAGTTAGTATTTTATCCACTAACTTAAGAATTTGGAATGCCATATTTATATAAAGAAAAAGGGGAAAAAAATAATAAGTAATATTTTCTTTTTTTTTCATTTTTACTTATTGTATATATTATAAATAAATTGTAAAATATTGTTTCTCCCATTTTAAAAAAATAATAATAATGATAATAATACAAGAGGATTTGTATTTTTTCTTTTTAAGTTGGTTGCATTGTTTTGATTCTTACATAATGAAATTACCGATAAACTCGAGAGAATTTTTGCATGATATGTAAATAATAATAATATTAATAATTCCATTCGTGTTTTGTATTTTTTTTCCGACGAAACAAGTGATTAAAAGAAATAATTTACTGCAGAAACTGGAACTGGTTTATTTCATTTTTTTATTTTCTTATGAATTTCAGAACTTTTTAAAATTCCAAACAATCCTTCCCCAACTCCTTCAGCACACAAAAAAAGACATGATTGTAATCTTTAAGGTTGCAATACTATTCTACTTTAATGCAATCACACTGAAGGTTTATAATTTTAGTTCATTTTGGTCTGAAATAATTGAATTAATCATTAAGTGAATATTGAAAATCTGTTGTTTTTTTTCTAATATTATAAAAAAAAATTATTTATTAGATTATTTTTTATAATAAAAAAAAAAAAGATAACTATTTTGTGTCATTCGATCGCGGATCGCTGAAGTGTCTACCTCTTATCTGCTTATTCTCATTAGAAGACAGCAACAATAATGCCAAAGCTACCTTAAAGAAAAAGCTGCTCAAAAAATGTTCAGACAATAGTAAATAGAATATTGATTATGTTTTGTTAATCTTAAAAAAAAATCTAATTATAACAATATGCAAAAAAAAGACAACAAAAGGAAAAAAAAAATATGTGCTATAATTAATTATATTATTAAATAAATTACAGTCAAAATCAATTTTTCAGAAAGATATAAATTTGATAACTTTAATATTTTAATTTTAAAGTTAATTTTTAAAGTGATATGACATAAGTAATCTTCGTAGAAAAATGAATTAAGTAAATAATATATCCTAATAAGAAACACTTATCAAATTAATTGTAAAGTATGGGTTTTTTTCCATTTTTTTTTTTAATTTTAAATTTATAGTCTATGTTTTTAATATACTGTTATGTTCGTTATATTTTTATCATTCCTTTAACTTAAGAAAATGATCTTAATTTAAATTCCTTAAGAAATAAGACATTATTTTGAGTGAAACACACACCGTTTTCATTTAAAAGTAAAAACTTTCTCTTTTTTTTTTTAACTTATTAATTTAATTTTAGAAAAAAATATTATTTTGACCTTTGCTCATCGTAATTTTTTGAAAATGAAAGTTTCTTTTCTTTAATTATTAAGTGAAATGTAGATTAATCATTTTTTTAATATTAATAATATTGAATAATTTTTTATTTTTTTGCGTATTTTTTAATTCTTTAATTAAACTTAATCTAAAACAAAAATTTAATTAATACAATGAAATTTGATTTCATTTTTTGTCAATATCTTTCATTGTCAAACAACTGCTTAGAATAACGTTGTTAGAGATGAAATAATTCTTAAAACATCAAAAAAATATATGTTTGCAGAGATTTCATCCTCCGTTCATTCAATTTGTTTAAAAAACGTTGGTCGATTCAGGAGGGAAGAGATAATGGAACTGTTATTAAATTTTTTTCCTTATGTTTCAACGAAAGAAGAAAAAAAAAAAAAACCCCTCCACAAATAAGAATGAGGAATCATCGACCCTTCCTTATACTTATTATTAAGCCTCGCATCAGCACTTCTCTTCATATTCAAAATGTAAGCTTAGATAAAATTATATATAAATTTATAAATTAAACAGTATTCAAATAGATACATACAGGCTGAAATCATAGAAATTATTTATGCTGAAGAAAACTACGAAATTCTTAAAAAAAAATATATAATTCAGATCATTTAGTTTTTACTTCAAGATAATTATTGAAAAAGTAAACATCAATAAAATAATGAATTTTTCAAAATGGAAAAACTTAAGTGCAATTAAAGTTCTCAAAATGTACCATCTAAGTATATATAAGTATACATTTTTAAAATGTTCAGTATTCGTATTATAAGAACAACTGAATATAAGTATATTCAATAAGAAATTTAATAGTTTCTTCTGAAATTATAACTTGATTTAATAACAACTTTTGCATTTTTGTTGGCAAATAAATTATGAACCACGACCTTTAAGATTCTCCATGGTTACAATTTGGAGCTTCTTAAGATAATGAATAGAGCGAAGAAGCTACCATTCACTTAGCTCTTCTAAAACAGCTTCTATGATCTGCAAGGCATTGCTGTGTATGTCTCGATATAATTAAGAACAAAAAAAAAAAAAACCGCTATTACCGGGTAGTTAGAAGAAAAAGAAAACAAATAAACCCATGAGATCTGTGGGATTTAAATTTAAATCAATTGAAGTATTATTTCTTAATGACGATTTAACTGACAATCGATCATATCATCCTTATATACGATATGCTCCTTTCAATCTTTATAATAATTTCAAATAGGGTCTGAATTCCACACGGGCAATTAATGTTTATTTCAAAATTTTAGTCGAATATAACATTTCTTAATATCATATGACATCAAAATATTTCTATTAGGAAACTGGAACTTTATTTCAGTTATCAAATATCTCATAAAGTAAGGATTCAAGCCAATTCAAATTCAAATTGGCTTAAATAACGGATAAAGAATCAGTGAGTTTCCACTACAGCTCAACAGCTATTTATTCAGAGGAACTGAATTTTCATGTTATTCAGGCTTCCAATTCAGTTTGAGCCACAAGAAAGAAGCCTGAAATTAAAAAGAAATAAACTACTATATTTTCATGAGCGCGTTCTTTGGGTTATTCGAAAATTCAATGAAGTTATGCTTGTCTTGTTTTATTAAGAATTAAAATAAAAGCAGTACGGTTTTAAATCTCAGGAAATTTGATGCTTTCTTGTTGTTGTTTTTTTTTCATCCATATCTATATTAGGCCTATTAGTTACAGACTGAAACCAATAGGCTAATTACTGATAGGAAAACTCACAAAATTGAAATGCATAAAAGATCATAAATAAATGTAAATGTAATAAATGTAAAAACCATAAATGGTTAAGAATTCGTCGTTCTTACATTCCATCAATTATCAATAACATTAATGTAAATACTCATTGCAAATCTTATTACTCTGTGCATAACTTTTCAAAATTACACCACGGTTAAAAGATTTCCAAAGTGTCTTTCCAAAGTTTTTGAATTTTTATCTAAATTCTCAATTGCTGTTTCACTTATTGATCCAAAATCATTTCTTTAATTCATTCTTGTTCCTTTGTAGTAATTTCAAAAGACAAAAAAAACGTAGTTTCTGTTAAACCACTTATTGATTCCATTACTGATTACATAAGATAATAAACATTGTAATAGATTCCATTTTACGTAGACTACATTTCAATGAATACTCAATGTTTCTAGGATTGTCTTTTTTTACTTTTCTTTTTGATTTTGTTTTTTTCTTGTCATTTAACATTGATTTTTGTGATTTAGTCCTTTACAAAAGCATAATTACTTCAATTGATTAACCTACATTGTTGTTAACATGTAGTAGTAGCAGTTAAAATAATCTATCATAAAGAAAAGGAATAGAAGTAAAATAAAAAAACACCGGAGAGATTTCATTGATTCATTGATAGGATGTTGATGTAGAATTAAATCTTTGTTATTTAACGAAACTAATTTTTAAAAAAAGCCTTTCGAAGTGGCAAAATCAGTTGAATTTTTTCTCAAAACATACTCTTATATTAAACCTCCACAATGAAAGAAATAAGTTATGCAACTAATGTTTCTCGCTGTTCTTCAACTGACAATTGGCATCACCTGAACAATAAATCTATACGTCATCGAGTTCCAAAGATACGTTGCTTCTAATTTCTTTGTGTTCAATTTGTATCGAAAGACAGAATCTTCTTACAGCCAAGCAAATGCGGTAAAATATTTTCAAACAAACTATGAAAAAAGTCTCTCAAAAACATTTCTTCTCTTTTAAAAAATACATACATCTTTTTTTATTATTATTATTTCCTGATTTTTTGCGCAGTGCAATTAATAGACTGATAATACAGAAAATAAAAAGAAAGACACAACTGATTAATTGTGAGGACTTTTGATATGAAATTATAACAGAGAAAATTAAAATACAGAATAGTTGTAGACTAAACTTTTGTTTTCTTCTGCTGTGAACTGAACTTGTTCAAATTTTCAAATGCTTAATTAGAACGTTTAAATTCATTGAATCGATGATATTTGTAACTTCTTTACCGGCTGAGAAATTATTTCGTTTTTCTGTTTTAATAACAGCATCTTTTAACACTGTGAAGTTCAATAAGGAATAAGATTAAATAAATAAGAAATAAGGACTGCCTTAGAAATCGCTACCTGAAAAGATGCTGAAAAGAGGCAACAATAACAATTTACAAAAATTGGCATCGTTCTCACTTCGCTATTTTAAATAGTAGGCGAAACACTTTTTTTCTGTTTCAATATAGAAGTCATCATCATCTTATAAATGTATCTCCAACATATCAGATATCGCAGATTAACTTGAATTTTTTCCATTTCAAGATATTAGCTTAAAATATTTTAAATTTCAATACATGTGTTTATGATTGAATGCTGTTATGTAAATTTCACATTTAAGTTTTTATTTTTAAGCTATTTTAGATGTTATGTCTTTTTTTTTTTTTCCCCCTAATCATTGCTAAAAAACCACGACGTAAAAAATCTCGCCAAAAAACGTTTATGGAAAATCAATTTCCTCTTGCACTAATCACAAAAAATACAATTTTAGAAAACCTTTAGTTATTTTTGCCGTTTACCATTATTGGTTAAGTACTTACACGTTAATGAATCTGTGTTACACTAAAAGTACTGAATTGATATATTTCTCTTAAACGGATTTTTAACTATTAAACTTTTTCTCGAGAAATATTAACTTAAGTAAGTCATTTCAAACAGAATAAAACAAACAAAGTCACTTCTTTATAGTTATCTCAAATCACCTTCAGAAGTCTACAATGAGAGATGAAAAATAATATCAAATTCGTGCAAGGATTCAAGATTTCCCACATTTTAACAGTTTGAGCTTTAGTAATATCAACAATCAATTACCAGACTACGTTAAATTGTTGGTAAAAAACATATTGAAATCATACGTGGTTTATTTAGCTTTGTTTGTTCGATGTTCATTTATCACATTCTTTCTTACAAATGTAGTTTCTACGCTGACCTCAGTTGATGCAAATCTCTCTGAGTTAAGATCTTTTACTAAACCTTAAATTTTAAATAATAGAATAATGTAAGCATTATCAGATGCTTTCGCATTTTGAAAATTAAAATCTAAGTATAAATTATTTTTATGAAACCTGAATATTTAATCAAGCGACCTTTGTAAGACCCTCAATTACATCTAATTTGACTTTAGGTAATGCGAACAGCGTTATTTCAGTAAAACAAGGGGAACATCGTCGTATATGAGACACTCAATGTGTTTGTTTTAGTTATGATCCTAAATTTTATTCAGAACTTTACATTTCACGAGGACTTTCTTTACTACCGGTACCTTAAAGAATCAATGGAAGTAATTTGTGGCAGTTCTCGACTCTACGTTACATTTTATGACAATTACAATGATTAATAGCGGCTTCCAAAGGTGTTTACAAACTTGATTTAATGTTTGTAATACACCTCAAAATGCATTGTGGGTAAAATAAAAAGGTACAAAATGTATTTAAGCTTTATTATCTTTGTTCATATTTAGTTTTTATTCAGTTGAAATTTTAATGATAAGTGTACACTACGTAATGTATCTTGGTATGAGTAAAACAGAAATAACATTCCTGCAAACGTTATTCTTAAAGGTTTAAGAAAGCTGCTACGCCGATTGTAATTTTCTTATTCTTCACTCCAAGTACGGTAGCTGTTTGCTTTCCACGCTGTCTTCATTTGGTTCAATGTTAACAAATCCTATGAAATCCAGATCCTTCCCTTGAGACTTGTCGAGCGAGAGACCACAGGAGCCAACGACAGTTGACAGTTGGTGCAATCCAATAAATAGCAGCGTTGGAGCTTTCAATTAAGTTGCATGGGGAAACGAGTGTGTGTCGAGTGGAAGGTTATTGAGGCCGCAAATTGGCGCCCTCGCTTGTTTCTTCCTTCCGTTGCGGGGGCGGTGGCTCGGGGGTCGTCGCCGTGGGTTTCAAGACAAGTCAACCATTTCCTGATCCTGCAATTTGAGGCCCATCACTGCTCTTAAACACATCCGACCCCCAAGACCCAACCCCCCCCTCCGAAACGACTCTTTACGTACACTGTATCTTACAACGTTGGTTATCCCAAGTGTTTTCCTTGTAGCACCTCTTCCTGTCACCGGAAAGAGGCAGACTCATTTCCGCAAAATAACAAATTCCGGATATAAGTTATTGTTATCCGATACATTACTATTACACTCGTTAAGCTTTCAGATTCAGAAAAAAAGGAGATAAAATGAAAAAAAGACACAAGAAACAGGGATGAACATTACAATGGCTTTATCTTAAGATAAAGAAAAAGAAAGAAACTATCTAACAAATATTATTTAAAAGAAAATGGCAAACAGAAGCAAATTCACAAAAAGCCGTAATTAATAATCGAAATACTAACTCGTTCCAAATATTAAGAACCATAAGCTACTTATATTTAACTTATAAATTTTGAAAAAAAACCACACACTCTATAAAAATTTCCTAATCAAATTAATCTGACTAGAGTTTGGATTTAACAAAAAGTTCATGATGAAATGTTACCATTTCAGCTGTTCCTTTAAACAAATCAGGAATTCAAATGTAAATGTTTTAAATGAAATAAATCGATCGTAAATTAAATTAAATTAAATAAAGTAAATATCGATAAAGAGGATAATTAAGAAATAAAACCATGATTTTGATTAACAGACAAAATATACAATGTCCTTTACAATATCCCTTTAAAAATAAAACAGGGCAATAGTAAAAACTTAACCCAGAGTGATGAAATTTAGTATCTGAAAAGAACATATTGGATGAACTATTTTTCACTTATCTTACAAGAATCGCTATTTTTCGGAAAAGAAATCAGTCGATTTTTAAAAAAAAATATTCTATTAGTAATCTTTTTTTTTTTTTAAATTACTTATAGAATAAATTAATCTGAGCTAGTAATAGAATAGAATGATAGGATAATTAATCTAGGCTAGTAAATGTAGTTAATTTAGTTAGCTATTCCATGTGTAAAAGTGAAATAAAAATAGTTGCACTTAGGTAGCAGCTTTTAAAATTGATTGTTTAAATTTCGCAGCAAAATGGATCAAAATTCTTTTTATTTTAAATTGATTTTTTTTTCGTAGTTAATTAAATGTAGTATAATAATTATCAAATAGCATTCAGTAGATCACTCTAAAAAAAAACAATATTTTACTTGGAGATATTTCTTTTCTTTTACGAATCATTTTGTTACACCAAACACAGATTTCGTTTGTTTGTTAGTTTGTTTTTTAATGCAAGACTTTCCTTGTTTAACTTACTTCCACGGAAATGTAAACAGGATTAACGAAATGTAGAATATTTAACATCCAAATTTGAATGAGCAAATGGTCTAGGAACTGTCCAGCTTTCTGAATGACTTACGGCCGATTTCTCCAAATACGCTACTTCTGGAATAAGTCTACTTTCCAATAGAGTTGCGATATGAGTTAATACTAATATTATTTGGTGAAACCAGTAATGACAGTTTCTAGGGAACAACAAGATATCCAGTTCTCTTCGAGTGCAAGGCGTCGTAGTATGGTACACTAGCCGGGAAATCTTCTGATGGGAGGAGGCTATGTAAAGAAGATGAGGTCTGTGGTTTAGAACATACCTACTAGAAGCTTGGATGTAAAACTCTTAATCAAATTTTCTGTTTGATCTCGACTCTTCTTATAGAGTTCTGAAGGCGGCATTACTATAATTGCTCATCTTATGCTTCTTGTTCTTGCCTTAGTAGTTAACATTATCATTACCATTTCGCAACCCTAATATTATGTTACAATAAAAACAGGACCAATCTTCTGTGGTTCAACAACTTCACAACTGACGTTGGAGTATTATGTAGCAGTCACAGCAGCCTTGTGGTCAGTAAATCAGTGCTAGTTTAGTGCTGTCCATTTTAAATCGGGGAGATAATAATTGGAACACAACGGACTGAACGAATTGAAGACGTAAATTGTAAAAGATATTCGCACAAGAATTGTCAAACGAGTAGCGTAAATAAGGTGTGTGAATGGGGAAATGGGACAGAAGTGGGTGAAAAACGAAGAATGTTTTAAATTATTTCATTTGAAATTAGTTATTTTTTTATTTCTGATTGAACTGTATGATCTCCAAATTGAACCCCACTTCTACTAAAGCCCTCCATCCATTCATGATTCAGGATTTTTTCCCAATCATTTGAAAAAAAATGATTACCAACTAGCCATGCAAATGTGACAGGTCAAATAAGGAAAACGGAAATAGAATGATGTTATTTCTCAAAACATCAACAAAACTAAGATTAGATGAAAGTGAAGGAATTCCATTAACTCAAGTACTGAGTTCATTATACAATTTATTAAACAAGCGAGATCAATTTAGACAACAAATGTTTATTGTAATCCGATAAAGAAACAAATCCAAAAGATTAACTTTTAAGTAGATTAATTTTTAATCCAGAATGGACAATAAAGCACATACTACTTAACACAAATACTTGACAATTTCACATAAACATTAATAACGAGTTTCAAGATTAGAACCTTATCCTCAGGTTAATAAGTCTCAATTTAAACTGAAAACCGCTCTTCAGAGAACCGGTCACATGTTGGGGATATTCCATTTCTTTTAGTTTTTCCTTGTATTCATTACTTTTAATTCATTCATTTCCTTCATTTCAATCTAAAATAAAAATTATTTATTTATAACAATTGAAAAGAAGATTAGGTCTTATTCAAAGATTCTTGTTAAATAAAAATTTTTACCAAAATTTATAAAAATATTTAAAATTAAAAAAAAAAATCACTTAATTAATTTTTGTAACAAAAAAAAAAATAGTCCACGGGAGATTCCACGAGGACAAGAAAAGAATTCGTTGTTTATTTTCTTTGCTATTGGTCATAAAACTTAGTCTACTGTCAGGTTCTTAGTGAGTTTCACTTATCGTCTTCTTAAGGTTACGTTTCGAGAATAAGATAGATGATAAAATGAAAGAATTTCAATACCCAGTGTAATTCTTTAAACTTATCCATCTGTCTTTAGGCCTAACTCATACAGTTCTGCTTTAACGGCTTTGTATTTGTTCCATTAGATTTAAAGGGAAAAAAATACAAAGTCGTTTGATATTCTTTTAGAAAGAAATAGTTGAAAAAACATTTCAAAATAATTCACATTTTTAGTCACTTTTCTCGTTCCTTTTTAATTGATATATTCGTCAGATGGTGCTATTTTCGTACGATGCAGATTAGTATAGAAACATTGACTGTCTGTGATTGCACGTCCTACCCTCCGGCGAAATAAAAATGAGCTTTTTTTTTTCTTCCTCATTCTATTATTCGCAGTCTCTGGGGCCGAGATTATATCCATAATTAATTACCGAGGAGGAAGGAAAGTTTGTGAGCGCCCCCGCTACCTTGATTTATGGCAATAGCAAATTACTGCAGGAGAGATTAGCATAAAGAATACGTTTCCCCACATAATTGGTTATTAGCGTTGCTATTACTTCCTTAAGTAATTAGTTACATAAATATCGCTCTAGTTTTGCTCTTATCCTGAATAATGTTTCATCATTGAAGGCTTCACAATTATCATTTTTAACCCTGAGATACCCGCCATGAATGTCATACCGGCGAAGCTCAGTTTCGCAAAGTAATTACGATTCAGATGCATTACAGCCTATAATTGTTACGTCGAACTAACGGCAACAAGAAAACCTGTAGTTGGCGTGCCAATTCCCAAATACTACCATTTCGGATTGTTCACAGTTTTTTATGGTAGGCGTACTACATTCTTTTCCGTAAGTTCACTTTTGTAAATAAAAGGCTGTTACCCATTTGTTTCATGTTCATGTGTGACTATTATTCAGAATAGTATCCAATAAAATGTAGACAACTTAAAGTTACGTTTAAATCCTAATATTTTATAACCAAATACAGTAAAACTCCGTTATTACGCTCCCGCTTATAGCACTATCCCGTTCTTTACGCTCCTTTCATACGGTCCCTGGAATTTTCTATATATCTCTGTATACTTTTACCCTCTTATAACGCTTCAAATTCCGCTTGTAGCGCTTTTTTTATATCGGAAATTTTGTATCGAAAAGAAATGTAACACTGTAAAGATTCTTTTCTTTCCCTGGTAGGAGGGAATCTTTGAACTCTTTGAAGTGCGGGTCTGTGATACAGTAAGTTAGTGCAAAATTTCGAAGCGGAAATACCTTTCTATAAGTGAAAAATTGAAAATTCTCCGTAAGTACGACGAGAATTCTTGTAAGTCAGAAGGATTTCGCAGAATCTCTAGGAATTCCCTCATCCAGTCTGAGAACAATAATAAAAAATAAGAATGGAATTACCAATGCAGCGAAGGGTGGTTGCAAACGTAAAAAGTAAAGTGTGGAAAATATTAAGATGCCGAGGAAATTCTAATTGAATGGATTCATCAGTCCCGTGATGCATCAGTGCCATTAAGTGGCCCAATCATTCAAGAAAAGGCGCGTGAAATAGCGCGCAGTGCACTAAATCTGCTCCGAAAATATATTAGTGTTGCTCTTAGTGGTGTATCAATTGATGTTAATAGTTACTTGAACCGCATTGAAAATGTCATAATTCATAACAGTAACACACACACACGGCAAACCACAATCAAAGATTTTTTTAATAGGAAATAAGCTCACATTTGCACTATAACTATTGCAGAATCAAGTATCTTTTCTGTAAAAAGGTGTCTAAATGTTTCCCCATCTCATAAATCATTTCCCGTCTATAGCGCTATCCCGCTTCTTACGCTTGTAGTTCATGGTCCCTTGACGAGCGTAATAACGGGGTTTTACTGTAAAAGAGCTCACAATAGAGGATATAGATGTAGACAATTTAAACTTACGTTCAAATCTTTATAACCAAATAGAAGAGCTCATGATGAATTCGCAATAGAGGAAATAGGTATCACAATTATTCTGAAAAACAAGTGCTTCTTACTAACATTTCTTTCTTTTTTCTTTGGCAAACAAATTCTATCTACTAATTGTTTCGTATAAATTAATCATTTCCTAATAAAAGCCTGATTAATCTCTTTAACAAAAAATCTGAGGTTGGTTCAAGATATTGTTTGAACTGCGCTCAGTCGTAAATAGTAACTTTGTTTTTCTAGACCAGCAGTGTTCTTCTTTCATTCATGATTTACTGAAAACGGAGACTTACCAATCTTTTAAATACATTGAAAAAATGCTAATATTGTAACATATTCAAGTATTTCAAAAATTTCGATGTGTATGTCAGTATTTAATAAAACTTTTCCAATTACTCTGAAACTTAAAAACTAAATGAACTGTTATTTTTGTACTAAATTGCTATTAAAAAACTTGCAATAATTTTAAATCTTTTGAGATTTTCATATTTCTGTATGCTGCCGGAAAATGATTTAGAATTATTATGAGCTTTTTAATCTCCGTCAAAGATCCAAAAAGATCCGATATTAACCATTTCTCTTCTTACAGAACATTGCAATGATAAAATGATAAATCTCAATAATCTACTTTTTTTGTAATCAAGATTTTAAATTTAATCCTTAAAATAATTTAAGCATTCCTAGCTCGATTCCCCGTCTATATCTTTGACACGAATTCTGTCGAATTTCATTTGCAGATCGATATTCAGTGTTTACCGATCGATTTGTTGATACCAACGACTTGTAATAAATTATCCATCGTCTATTAAAGGAAATTTAAGCTACTTTAATTTTATTCACTTCAAAAACAACTGCATTTGTTTTAGTTAAGATAGTTAGACCATCTGGACGTATGGTTATCATGAGAATGATTTTTCAGGACTTTGAAAGATTTATCTTTTTAAAAAAATGCAAAATTAGTTAATAGTTATTTTGATATTTTCCTGAAATTTAAACACTTATAAAAAAAGTTATGATGTTAAGATAGAAAGTATCCTTATTAGAACCGGTTTGAAATTCCAATTGGAATTTTGTCAATGGCTTTATTAGGACATTGTCTGAATTTATGAATTTTTAATGTTAAATTCATAAATTCAGACATTTTAAATTCATAAAATTCAATAGGAATTTTAATATTTCATGAGGAAACATGGAGGGGTAGAAATAAGTATTTAGTAATTTTTACATGTGATGGCAAATAAAAAAAAAAGGCATTCAAAAATAAATTATCTTTTAAAATTATTTTAAACAATCAATCTTTAAACAATAATTATTTATTTTTGTTAATTCCTTTCTCGCATTACTATAATAAAGAATTTTATGTAAATCACATGTATTATTAAGATTATCTCTTAGAAGAAAACTTATGTGCATCATATTGTTAGTCATTTAACAAAAATCCAAATAATAGTTTAAACAGAGATACTAATACTGAGAAAGACTGCATCAAACAGCTTTGATATCGATTACATTATTTTAACTTTTTAATTGTTAATTTTCATTCAGCGAAATATTTCTTTCTTGAACAAAAAAAAAAAAAAAAAAAAAAAAAAAAAGGTTTTTTTTTTTCTTTTTTTGCACAGCGACTTTGTAGGTAGTGAGTCGAGATAATTCCATTGAGACTAATACTTTTACGAGAGGGTGTAGAGGGATTATGGGGGTATCTGATTTCTTCTCACGCAGTAACCACTGAATTGCAATCAGTCAATTAGCTTCAATAAACGATTGAGCAAATTCATTGCCGTAAAGTGATTGTGCAAAACACGCAATTCCCACAGGACCTACATTGAACGCTGCAGTCCTGATACAGTTCCACGCACAGTCTAGACCAGCAACTGGTTAGCAATTGGAGTAAACTTACCAATTAATTACAAAAACAAAATATGCAGAAACTAAGCACTGGAGAAATAATAGTTAAGGTATTTACTTATTTTTCGTTTTCTTTTCTTATATTGTATTGGTAAATATTTGATTATTTTATAATTCTTCGAAATCAAAACTTAAACTTATTTGAAATTGGATGTTACTTTTCTTTTACTCATGTTTTAAGTTAAATTATCAGATTTATATTTAATACTTTAATTCCTTGAATGCGCAGCCTAGATTCTTAATTCAATCATTACGTTCGAATAAGAATAAAATATTAATTAGATGATAATTAGTTTTTAAATTTGCATTTTTGTTAATGGTAAACTATTATATACTTTTTTAAATGTAGAAATGACTTGCTGTTAAAAATTCAGAATAAGATTTAGTGTACAATAGTTTGGAGAAATAATTGAGCTTCTATGTCTTTCTTTTAGTTTACAAATAACAAAGTCAAAATTTTAACTTAATACTTTATTTAATCTTAAATACTTTTAAAGTTATAGATCATTTCGTAAATTAACTAAAAAATTATGTAGACTGCCAGTATTTTTATTTAAAAAAAAATATTTTTAGAAAATGTGTCGTGAATATGTGTGCATTAATGGAATCGTTTGTAATATATTTTATTAGTTTATTTAAGATAAATTTTTAATGGAAACATGAGACCGACGCGACGGCTTCGCAAATTTCAACTACACAATTTTCGAGTCGTCTTTTTTTTTTTCTTCTTCTTTTCTTTATATATTCTTAATGTATTTTTATAATTTGCTATTTTACGTGTGTCAATATTAATTATGTAAAAAAAATTCCAAAAAACACTTATTTGGATTAAAAAATATATTAATAGGTTAAAATACGTTATTATATGACGCGAACCGCCTTTCAAACCCTGTGAATAGTTTGAAAAGCGGTTCTCGTCATGTAATAATGTATTTTAACCTTTTAATGTATTTTTCATCAAATGGGTGTGTTTTGTTTTTTGGAATTTTTTTTTACATACTGTATTTTTAAAATTAAGTGTATTAACAATAGTCCCAACGTGGGCAAATCATTTTAATAAGTGATAAGTCAAGACAAATATAAAAAGAAATAGTATATTAGAATATAATAAAAACGATAGAATTCAAGAGATTAAACCGTCTGCTAGAAATTCTAAACTCCACTGTCTCTAATAATAAAGGTATCGATCGGGATCGGTAACTTATATAAAATTTTTAAAGAAACTACTTTTGGAGTGCTTGCTCTTAAAATTCAAGGATTATCTATAAATCACAATAAGAGATTTTTACATAAAGTTTCTTTGCATTTTTTACTCTTTTAAATGATTCGCATCCTACATCTATTTGATTATTTTTTTTAATTTCCTTCTGTTATATATCTGTCTTTTTCTTTCTGAACATAATTTTTCTTTCTGTTTTTCCTGCTATTTTTCCATCCAGCAGCTGCTAATATGAGAGAACCAGTCTAGTAAACTTATAGTCTATTCAAAGGTCAGCAGTGAGGAATTGAAAACATTTGACGAGCAGTTCAAATACTCAGTTTATACTCAAATATTCTTTGAGCAGTGATTGAGCGTCAGGTAACATTCAAATAAATTTTCGAAACTCATCAGGGTTTTTTTTTTTTTTTTTTGCTTTGTTTTGTTTTGTCTTGTTTTTTGAGAGATTAGGGGGGTCTGCAAAATTATATTTTAAGTTGACCAAAAAAAAAGGATTCTACCGAGTATTAATAGGCTAAAATCAATCTTGCTCTTTTAGAGTGAACAATAAACTAATAGGCAAATCTGAAAGTTGAATAGTAATTTCGCAGGTGCAGTCCCACACACACACAGAATAGTATATTAAATATATACTATTTAAAGCTGAAACCTTTATCTTTATGGTTAAATTTATTCTGTAGTTTTGCAGCATCTTTACAATTCTCTGGAAAAGAAAAAGTGTTTCCTGTTTACGTCATATCGCAATAAATTGAATTCAAAAGAAATATTATGTTCCTTAAAACTTGAAATTACCTAAGGATGAAGTAAAATCATCAGTGACTGCCTAACTATTTATTTAGAATGATTTTCTTTAACCCCAGAGGCGCTGGGATCTGAAAATGAACTCCAAACGAACAGAATGAGAACAGAATATGGTCAGCTGTAGATGTATCTCGTCCAGAGTAAATTTTTCGATATGGATTTCTAAATCTTTCCATTTCCATTCGAGTTTTTTAATTTGTATAGGCCTTTGCCTGGTTCTCTCCCACAGTCTTTTATTTGGTTATTTGATGTTCAAAATAACCAGATGCGGAGACCTTTATTTTAAGTTGTTAGGATTTGTTGTTGTCATTTTTCCAGATTTTTGCATCCATAGAACTGATTAAATTTACGTTAAATTTAGTGTTAAATTTTTTTAAATTGTTAACGAATATTCTTTCATTCATAATTTCAAAATTGATTACTGATAGAACTTTCTATTTTTTTTTCTTTTAGAGATTTAATATTAGTTTATTCCTTCTTCTTACGTCAATTTCAATCTTATTTTAACTAAGATCTGATGATGGTTATTTCTAAGATTAGTCCCTCTTTTGTTTCTAATATCCAGAGAGATCTCTTCCACCTTTTGCTAATTCCATGTAATTTATTTGGTTGGACTTCAAAACAACACTCAGAAATTTTCTGAAATATTTTGTGTAAAAATAAAGTCTCCAGTGACAAGGCTAAAGCATTAGATCAAGAAATCTTTCTCAATTTTCGTTTCGCTTTCTTTTCCCTCCTTTTTTAATATACCATAAAGTCAAATATTTTCATTACCATTATTTTCCAAGAGTGCATGAAAGGGAAATTGAATCTCGTTTCAAAGACATAAGAGCAGCGAAGACATCAAGTATCTATACTACGATTGCATATATACTATTAAGATTATACTGAAAATATAGAAAGCCTAAAATAAATGCAAATAAAGTTTTCAAATCAATTTTAAGCTTCTTTCGAAATATGTTAGAGCGCGTGAGACTTCTTTTAAATACAGAAGTGGAATGGAATGCCGAAAGTTTGGAAATCATTGTAAGAAGGCATAAAAAATATGTATTTGCTTGCTTACTTTAGATAAATCTTTAATAGTAATCTGTGGTCATTCGCACAGATTCCAGAAGTGTTGTGAAAAGTAATAACCTTATGGGAAAATAGAGAATTCATCCTAAACCCTACAACCATGAATTCATCCCTAAATTCCATAATTCATAAATTCATCCCTAAACCCATGAATCCTCATGGAAGAATGCTTGTGCAGACATTATTCAATATTAATCAACATATCATTTTTAGCACAGGCCAAATTTTGAAGAATGTAATATAACAGAACTTCCAAATGACGGAGTACAAAAAAAAGCTGATTACAGTATCCAGAAATTTAAGGCGGGGCAGTGAACGCTAGCTTACTGCCAGGTGAATTTGATACTTTGTTGTTTTGATTTGATTTCTGACATGTCTGATGATCAACAACTGCAGGAGACTGTGGAAAACTGATTTTTTTTTTCAAATTTCAATTACAAATTACGTTTTAACACTGACACTTGACAGGTGGATTAAAATGTAAACGAACTGAATCATTTATGGATTCTTTTAAGATCTTGTTGTACCAAAATCTTTAATATGGCCTTGCCATGGGATGATCGGCAGTAGCTTAGGTGATGTTCTTAGCGGGAATCATTCCCTGAAGTACCGCCAAAATCTTGGAGGATTTCATTCTAAAGCATCTTTAGAAACATGTTTTCTCTGTGTTTTCTGGAGTGGAAGATCCAATCCTGTAAACAGTAGGAGGTTAACCGCTAAAGGTGTGGTAACAAGAGAATGAAAAAGGATGTTTGCTCTTGTTGCCAATCAAATTTAATCTATTCAATTAAGTTTAACCCTAATCCCAAAGGAATCCCGCTGCTCGCCTGCGTGGGAAGCAATTGCTGACCCCGATCGCGGTTCAAGAAGAGGATGTCTTTTGGGAGCGTGGAAAATTCAGTCATACGGAGTGGTGAATTAGTTAATCTATATCTTGTAGACTTATCTTTCTTTCTTTTTTTTTTTACCAAAAGGATTAATGAATATCATTTTCCTCCTTCTTCATTGCAAGCCTTCTCGGTGATTTCTTTTAGCACTGAATAGTAACATGATAAAGAAATCAGTTCCTTCCGTCAGTCTGTATTCATTAGCGGTTAAGCGATAGATTTTACAAACAGAATCACTATGGCTGGCATCCTAAAAATAGCCAAGCCTCTTCCACATTTTCACCTCATTTTGAAATTTCTTTCCACAATACAGTCAGAATTATAGGAAGAAATAATAGTTTCCAGCAAAATAATTATACAAGAAAAGGAAGTTGAATAACGTAAACTAACTATTAACTGACTAAATAAAAAAAAAAAGGATTAAACTTATAGAAGTTATTCCTTGAGTGTTAGCTTTCAAATTTATATAGGGGAGCAGTTCACGCCAGTAGTATTGTTCACTTAAGATTCTTTACTTCCCGGTTCACTTTGTTAAAATTAATTGGAAGCAATTTAAGATATTCCTAAAATAATGATCATATGCAGATGAATGGACGGATATCTTGTTTCTATTTAATGTTCATTTCGTTCTTTATTATTTTACTAATAATTATTAATAATGAATAATAATTCTTTAGGAATTGCAGCTTTTCAGTCAGCAACAACCGTAGGCTACTTAAAATTGCTTAGTATTTATTTGGTCCACGTGTTTGTTTTTTACCTTGAAAAATGTTCAATTTCCAAGAATTCGTATGAAAAAGATTGTGAGTAATGCAGTTCTCAGATGTAGTTGCAGAGATTCAAATTCAAAACTTCTAATTCCTAAATCAGAGACTGGAATCAAGTAAAATCTTGAAAGTAAAATGAGTAACCGGATGAGCATGATCAGTCAATAGAAAATAAAAGTACAAAACATTTATTTAAACTGGAGTTACAAAAAAAAAAAATTGTAGATATTGTTTTGCCTTTTAAAAAGTAACAGAAATACAACCCTTTAAAATTACTATTGTTCAATATTAAGTGATTTTAATTTCATTCTCATTATTAAACTGTTTGAAATTGAGAAAAGATTGAGCAATTTTAACTTGTTTTTAGATTTTTGAAAGCCTATTTGTCGTTGTTGCCTCAATTAACTTTTCCTTGGGAACTCGAGGTCCCTCTTCACCACACCTTAGATTCAGGTGACGTTTTGATAGGATTGTCCATGTCACAAATCCGACCCCTTCTGGAACCTGCTGCGCCTTTTCAGCTGAACAGATTAAACAGTTTAACCTGTCACGAAATCCGATAATCTGTGATTCTATCTGTTTAACTCGATCTGCTTCTGGGATGATCCTCGGTTGGGGGTGTCATGGGGATCACAACGCAACGGTTCCAGCCTCCTTCCCCCAGCCCAAGGCAAGTGCTGAGGAGCAACAGGCAAATTGAACCCAGCAGGGAGTTTGCCTGGTGCCAAGAAAGGGGACTCTTTTCTTGAGCAGCCGTTTTCAGAAGCTACTTAATCCCTCCACATCCTTTAAAGTTTTGCGATTCTCGAAGGAAAGAAAAATACACATCTTCCAAAAGATTTAATTTTAAAGAAGATTAGCCAAGTACAAGAAGTCAAGTCCTAGAATTTAGTTATAGTTCAGAAAGTTAAGTGAATAACTAAATGAAAAGTATTAGCGTCTTCTAAAAATAGAATCTAATTCCTCTACTTCTTTCATGTTTTGCTGGAATGAGGAAAAAGTTAATACTTTGTTTATTCACTATTCAGCAAAAACAGTCCATTAGATTTAATTTTCTTTGTTCATTAGCTGTTTAGGGAAATGGGACGATATTATATACAATAGAAATATGTATACATTACAAGCAAATGCTACTAAAATTATAATTTTTCATAAGAGTAGTCTTGAATGCTTATATATATGTAGTTTCAATGGCTTTATACTGCATATATATAAAGTTGGACAGAAACGTGGAATTTGCTAAAACTGAATTCAAAAACCATATTTTTTTTTTAATACAGTATATCATCACTAATCCGGCTCTAACTTCGGTTAGCATAATTTCAAATTTCCCGTGTCGCCGCACCAACCTGCCGCTACTGTTTGGTGGCGCTCTTGTTGCATAAACATTGTTACATTATTGGCAAATGTGTTTAATTGCTCATCTTGATATGATTAATTTGCATATCTTTACATGAAGATATGCAAATATGTTTAATTGCAAATTTCAACTCTTTGGAAGGGGCAGTAATGAACTTTCTTGTGTAAGTCAACAGAATTACGTGTTCCATTTATTTTATCTGTGCTACATTAAAATTTTACCCGATTTTCATTTAATGTTTCTTTGTTAGCTAAGTGTACTGATTTACAGGGTATTTTAAAGATAGCATGAGATGGTTAGCTGTTGGGCTAAGTGCATCCTAAAGGACCTAAACTAACCACTCTGAGCCAGTAAAATCACTAATTCGGCACCCTACCGGTCCCAATGATGCCGGATTAGTGATAGTATACTGTATTAGTTAATTTAATTCTTATATTCTTTACTATTTTAAAATTGCATTGATTAAAACTCACAGGTAAGGCTGCGAATTTTTCCAATTCAGGTTGCAAAGCTGCTTCTAAAATGTCTTAATGCTTATAAAGTAATACTTATTAATAACGTTTGCTTGCAAATGAATCAGTATTTTTAATTATTAATTTTATCGATCGTGGATTCACAACAATCTCGAATGAAGACGCACAGATTAACTTTTAGTCTAGCACTAAGTTAATAACAATTTAATGGAAAAACTTAACTTAAAAGTTTTTTACGTGTGCTGATATTAATAGTTCACTGTCCAGCCTGCACACAAGCATAAAATGTACAATAAAACACACAAAGCTCTGGACCTTTATGTATTTTTTTATGTATTATGCTTGTGTGCATGCTGGACTGTGAAAACTTCTGTACAATATATTTACTTGAAGGAACGGGCATGTAATGTGTTTCGAGAGATATGACTGTAGGTAAGCAGGTACTGAATCATTAGCATCTACTATCGGAATGAATATGTTATCTAGTTTCCTTTAACTGCTGCTTTTATAATTTATCTATTTTTATGCTTGATATATTCGATGTTTTTTCATAGTTATTTTCCTTGCTCTTTATTTATTTTATTTTATTTTTGTTTTGTTTCGTTCACTTATTTCGTGATATTTAAACGACCGAGTGAAGGGTTTTCGTAATCATCATTAAATCATTCACAAAATGGAATAAAGAACAGGAATTGTTATCTCTCACACTGATACTTCAGTAACAGACGGTCTTGCTAATAAAATCAAACAACGCGTTTTTCATAAAATATTCTGTTTCCCAAAACGATAGCATTCTCCACAATATGTAAAACAATCTTTAATTACCGAGTTGTTGAATTTAACATAAATCTTCTTCTAATGTACGACTGGATTACAAAAACGTACCTGAACGTCAAAAGAAAAATACACGTTCAAATGGAAGTACTTCAGGATACCTTTACAAGAAACTGCCAATGTAAAATCTTATTCAAGCGGCATCCCAAAGGAAACAAATTTATGAAGGAAGACAGCGACAAGTTGATTGTTTCCTGAGTTTAGAAAAGGCCGATATTGTAATGGCAAAACTTTTTCCCTAACTTTGCGCCTAAAAAATGTAGGGTTTCAAAAGAGACAAGCTGGGTTTGTCTGTCGTCCGATTTTTTTTTATTAAATTTTTTTATTAAAAAGTTCCAAAATTTTATTAACGAACAATTTCCTAATTTTTAAAAAATAATATTCGAGGTGCTAATTTCGTACTTTTTTAATACTCATTCATTCAATTTTTATTTTCCTCTTCTAAATTTTTTAAACCCAATAATATAATTACTAGATGATATTTTTATGTGAATATCTTATAAAATATAATATAGTAAGGCCAACATACATCAAAATTAAAACGAAGTTATATAGCATATAACTTACTTAAAAAAATAAAAAAAGTGCCTTTTTAGTACAGTAAACCCCCGGTTAACCGAACTAAAGGGGGGGGGGGAAGCCGTTTCGGATAACAATTTTTTTTGGTTAAGCCATGAACATCTAATACAGCTACAGTATTTTGTATTGTAATTACAGTACGTATTTTTGAAAGGGGTTTTGAAGGTCAAACAAATTCAAAAATCTCTTTGTATGCTACACTTATGTTTATTATTAAAGTTAAAATTACATTTTTAGGATTACAGTAGGCTACATCAATATACAGTATTCTGTACTTAATAGTTTGTAGCATACAAACCTCTCCCCGCCAGCCTCTCCCCACTAGCCATAGCCCAGCACACTCTCGCCCTCGAATTATTTCCGTGCCGTACAGTATTATTGTTTGGATTTTCGATTTTCGGAGGCATTACGGATAACCCGGGTTTCGGTTGTCCCGAGTTCGGTTAACCGGGGTTTTACTGTACTTTATTTTATTTTTTTAAAAGTAGGCTACATAGCTTTGTTTTAATTTTGATGTTTGGTGGCCTTATTATATTATATAATTTCCATTACAATAATTTCTAATTGATGCTACACAGAGCTTAATAATTTAATGTAGAGTTTTGTATATATCTATCAATCTATATATAAATAATAAGATAAGGAAAAAATAATTCAAAAAAATTTGAATGAATGAAGAGGCCATTCTAAAATTAAAAACAAAAAGATAAATAAAATAAAATTAAAATAAAACTTTGATTAAAGCTCTTTTTTTTCCTTTAATAAAAAGAAAAATAATTACTAGAAATATTTATAATTATATTCTAATAATTTATTAAACGCTGCAAATTCTTTTCATTGCCAAAATTATCACAACCTATTACGTTTTTTATTTGCCCTTGATTTGAATAGTTATTTATTCAGTTAAAATTGTAACAAATATTGGTTTATAGGGTTGGTCACGAAGGCTGTTATATAATCACGCAAACTTAGGAAAATATACATTCATAACAGTAAAAGGAAGAACAAAAATATAAAACATCGGAAATGTTATATAGTAAATTGTACAATTCCTACAAATAAAATGAATTTGGAATTTTCAAAATATTTTTGAAAAGTATCAGTTTTCTTTTGAGTTTTTATTTGATATTTACAACTGATAAAATAAAAAAGCCAAATATTATAAAAGCGGATGTTGGGTCTAAAGAATTCTGATTCTGAATTAGATGGAAAAAGAAAAATAAATAAAACACTCTTCTAAAAATAAAAGTCCTTCTGCCATTGAGGCTTTTTTTTTATTATTATTTTAAATAAAATGTAGATATTTATTGTATTCATAATATTATTCGGAAAGATTGTCTGCCTAATTTTACGAATTAAAACATCGTAATAATCACGATTAAAATGAAGAATTAGATCTTCATTTACAAGCTTTGTGTTTTTTTTTTTTTTCCATAGTCTGTAAAACCAAGATTTTCAATGCAATTGAAGTAAAGAATGTGATCCTAACTATCTTCCTCTTTCTACTGTCTTAGCATGAATACATATTCTTTTGTTTTTGGAGCTTGTGTGTTTTTATTAATAAATAAAAATTGTTATCTCAAAAACAACACTGCTTCAAATCCGAATAAAACAAAATACAACACTTATGTTTTTTTCATTAATGATTTCTCATTGATTTTTTTTTCCTCCATTTCGCAGCAGAGACGTCTTCTGAACCATGTTTGTCGACCTCACGCTTTACGTGAACATTACAGAAATCTCGCATTTACAAACAACAGTTTTCAAATATGCTTTACTTTTTTCTAATTTTTTGAAAACCAGCTTTCAATACAAATTTAAATGCACAGAAGGACAGAAAACAAAAATCAAAAACAACTTGTTTCTACATATCATTGCTTCATCTCAAGAGATGGATAGTAGACACAGTCAGTAAGGCTTTCGAAATTATCAATATCAAAATTTAAAGTTTAATTTTGACTGATACTTTTCTTCCGGCAATGAAACATACCTCTTTGCAGTTTGAAACATTATTATTCATCAAAGAAAATTATAGCGGAAATGGAGTGACAAATAAATTTAAAAATGATTTGTGTCATTAATTACCCAGGAAACTAAAGAAAGCAAAAAAATCACTTCAATTAAGCAATAAATTGTCGAAAATGATTTTGTTTCGTGATTAATTCGGATAAATATTGTTATTATTATTAGTGATAGTAACAAAATTCGGTTTGGAGATCTTTCTCCTTTTTGATAAATAACTATTAGTTATACCGAAATGTTGAATTTTATAAGAATTGATTGTTAACGAATGCAAAATTCTGATTAAAATTTAGAATTCTTGGCCGCAACAGTCACAAGAAGTTTCGTTCTTAGACTTTCTTTATGATTTCTGTGAAATTTTAGAAAAGAATACGAACGGAATGCACAGAAATTGAAATTCTATTTTAGAGCAGCTCCAAGAATCAAGAATGAGCCACATCATAAATGATGGTCGATTTTCGTAAGAGTTAGGAATTTGTAAGTTAATAAATTCATAACACTTGTCACCATCAATAAAAAAAAAATAAGAATTTCCAAAAGCAGCCACTAGATGGAAACACGTTTTAAAGAACTTTTTTTTTTGGTCGGAAAAATTAAACTAATGGCCCCGTAATTTGGGATTTGCCGTTAAATGCTCATAGATGTCGCTGCAGACTGATGATCATGAACATTGGTTCACTTGGGAATCATTATTTAGTTATTTTGTAGTCACTTATTTAGAAATGGACAAAGGACAACTTATTAAAGCGAAAAATAAATAAATAAATAAATAAATAAATAAATAAATAAATAAATAAATAAATAAAACAGAAACAGTTGTCTTTAAAAAGAAAAACAATACTTTTTGCCATAATATCAACTACATAATCAATTAGACTGCTTGGGCGATTTTACATTTACTGTTTGTATGTACTTTATATAAAATAGACCTTTTTTTATAATAAGAGAGATTCAGAACACATTAGATTCTGTTGTATTTTTATTCGTTCGTTCTGAAGTTATCAGCGGAAGGTGATGCTATGAATATTGCAAGGAGGGGGGCCCAGTTATGGACCGGACGTAGGATAGGCCGCCGTTCTGTGTGAAAGTGGCGGAGCTTCATTTCACCCCCGCAAAAATCGGGTGGAGTCAGCGTCGAAAGGGCGATTCTATTTCTCGCATCTCTCTTTCGGCGCGGGGGTAAAAAGGACCGGGCTCCGCAATCTCCCGCTCGATAACAAATCGACGTTTATTATTCGGGCTGCCTTTGAAAAATCTCGCCGCAACTTTTGGCCCCCACAGCCACCGCAATAGCTGCCTCGTTCATCCCGATTATCGGGCGTGGAATACGAGAAAGTTTATATTTGCCAGAGGTTATTTGAAATATCCCCAATTACGATATGGAACGTCAATACTGTGCGCTCGTGAAAAGGAATCCGCACTCGGTGCTGGGGTTGGGCAATTGCGCTGAATTTTGATTATGGGATTGCCTGGGAATGCACAGATATCCGGAGCCATGAAGAAAAGAAGGAAAAGCAAAGAAGAAATTGGGCCTTGGAGCCGCTTTGAACGAAATTCAAAAGAAAAAAAAAAAAAAACATCAAAGAAAAAGAAATGAAAATATTATTTATTTATTTATTTATTTATTTGTTTTGCAATTTCAAATACTAATTTTCCTTAGCAATTTAACAATGTGATGAATCCGCTTTTCTACGATCCGTTTTCAGTTTCATAGAAATCATTGTTAAGATACTGACAATGAAACTATAATATCAAAGACCATTGGAATAATGATGTGTTTAGGTGATTGAATTTGAAAGAATGCTTTCATGTCTTATTTAACCATCAAGTCAAGAATTTTAAGATGGACATTAGATTAAAATGTTGATGTCTATCAACTAATTTGCTAACTACTGGTTTTATTATAAACTGCATTTGCTCTTGGACAAATTCTGTCTTGACTAAAACCGTACCATACAGAAGGCTTTTGTTGATTACTGATTGTCTTTGATAGTTACAATGCAGGCACGTAGCCAGGATTTTGTTAAGAGTGGGGGGGGGGGGGGGCATTGCTTTAAATTTTTACAAATGACTTCATTTACAGAAAGCAATCTTAATAGTAATAGATAAAAATATAAAATTCATTACATAATCTAGTTACTAATCATAGTTCTTTTTTTCTTTTTCTTTTCTTTTGTTTTGTCTCGTTTTTCTTTATGGGTGGAAAGTGATACTTAAGATTAAACTCTCAGAACCTATATTACAGGTGTACAGGTAATAAGTACACCTAAATAGGTCTGATAAACATTAAAAAAAAAAAAAAAAAAAATACTAAAATCTACGGCGAGAGTAGGATCTTTGAATTTGATCATTACACATACACACTTGAACATAAACACTTTCTTTTCTTTTTTTCTTCTTTGAAAGGGGGGGGGGGTCCGGACCCCCAGGACCCCTCCCCCCCGTGCCTGTACAATGTATTCATTTTCTAAGTATAAAAAAAAATATTTATTTCTAAGCGAAAAAAAATTGGTATTTATAATATTCTAATATAATATTTATAATATTCTTTGCTTTTATAATATTCTACTTCCATCAATAAAAAAGGGTCCACCAGAAAACTATTCACGTCATATCTTCATGCCTACGGAACTTTTATCTACTAATTCTGAAAACTTGAAAAGCAGTTTAGGATAACTTCCATAGTAAGAGATTTGAAATTAATTTGTCCCCAATTCCAACAGTTACTGTTGTTCCAATACGGGACACCAGAAAAAAACTGTCGCATGTCGGTCTGCCTGTGTGTTACTTTATCTCCAGGTTCGATTATTCAGAATGTTTTTTTATTCATGAAATAAATAAGGGATGAAAATGATTGAATTCAATATTAAATGGCTTCAGAGTATTCTTATCCTCTATAGTCTATATCATTAGAAGGTTGTAATAAGAATACCTATGTCAATATAGCCATCATTTTGCTGATGTCATGAATGCAATTTATATATCGTACATAGTAGAATAGTATTAGAATTCGAAGAATTCTTCCAATACTTGATTTGCTATCTAATTCATCCTCTGTTGTTAATAATAATAATAATAATAATAAGTCATTCATTCATTCATTTTATTTCAGTTAAATTCTATCATAGGGCTGTTAGGAAGCATTTGTAATAATAATAATAATAATAAGAAGAAGAAGAAGAAGAAGAAATGTTAAGTACTATTACTACTAAGCTTACTATCTTCTATTGATATTTTCCTTGATGACCAGTAATTTAAATATCTCTTTTCCTAAATATTCATTGTTTTTGCGAAAATGATTCAAAACCAAATAACCCTTGAAGCTAGATTACCAATAACAGGCTCTTTACTTCTGTATCATTTGCCTGTGGAATAGCAGTTTTTGGGGAAAAATGTTGATTTGGAAAGAGTACAAAGAGGTTGTTTATATTAAAACTCTGATAAAGACAATCACAAAATAATTTACGAATGCGACACAACAATTAATATTAATACGTATAAAAAGCGATTATTCGTTATTAAAATAAACTACTATAAAAATGCTGTTGACTGTGGACTGGAGGAGCCGGGTTCAATCCCCGGCGGAGATCGGGAATTTTTTTCCACACTGAATTCTCCTCCACACGGGTCCTAGGGTCCACCCAGCCCGGTTTCTTTCCTGGGGGTTAAAGGTGGATGGGGCTGATCACAGTCAGGAAACGCCAGGTTGTTTACCTCAAAGGCCTCGGGAGGAATAATTTAACTTTTACCTACAAAAATAACGAAACAGAAACTCCTGACATTAAAAAATAACTGAAGCAAAAATTTGCCAATTTATACAAATAATGAAAGCATAAAAATTCAAATTAAAACAAAAATACGAGATACATAAATAAAATACTAAATAATTTATTCATTAAAATAAATAATTCATTTAGGATAATTACAGAGTTTGATGTTAAAAATAGTAATCAAATTCAAATCGGTTAGAGTAAAATTTATCTTATAGTACAATATGAAAGAAATACTTTATAATAATCATTTATAATATTTTTCAATGAGCTGAACACGAAAAAAATATATTCAAGTAAGGGATGCAAATTTTACTATTAGTCTTTGTATTTTCATTGAAAAATTACGTTGACATAGATTAGCCCATCAGGAAGAGATTAAGAAATAAATGTAAAAGAAAAAAAAAAAAACAACTGAACAATTACAAATTTAATGCACATTAGAAAAATAAAGTACAAGTGGCAGAGTTTTACTTTCACCCTTTATCCGCGCATTTTTTAAAATGTAGATAATCTGAAGATATTATAATACGTATTACAATTATAATACATATTATAAAAACATATTATAATATTTCATAATAGTTTAAACTGTCAAAGGTAATTCACTCCCTTTAAAGGTAATTCCATATTCTTATATTGAAAATTCTTATATGAGAATATGGAATTACCTTTAAAGGGAATGTTTTGACATTATAATACGGTATTTAATAATTGTTTATACTAAGTTCAGATTTATAACTACATTTTAATAAATACTTTTAATAAATTATTATCATTTTGTCTTAATAATAATTTGACATTTGACTTAATACTAAAATCCAAACAGTTATGATAAAAAAAAAAATTAAAAATATATTTTTTAATAAATAGAAAATGTTGATGATTACTTTTTTCTAATCTTTGCCGAGTCATGCCAACATTGATATTTGGCAACCTCCACAAGAAACAGAATAAACCACGTTATGTTCATTTCAATATCAACTCTTGGATTTGACGCGATTAAGTTTTGCTATTGACATTATCATAAAAGGTATATACGGTTTATACTCTATTTACTCCACTTTTTTTTAATGCGTAATTGAATCAGTTCATTATTATTATTATTATTATTATAAAATGCTCGCATTAAATGATGTAGATATGATCTACAGGATTGTCAGTTTGACTTCATAGAAGAGACAAGAATCTCTTCAGCTAAATGAGTCTTGTGTGATTGTTTGCATTGAATAGCCTCTCCAATGTAGAATCAATGTCTGGGTCTAATTCAAAATGTGTTGCAGATGATGTCAATACGCGTCCAGCCACAACCTACTCCAACCATTTTGTTTATTTTTTTCCCTCTTTTTTTTTTAGTCGAAAACCGCAGGTTCTTTTATCTTGAATTGTCCTCTGTTTGACGTGTTGGGGGTGTGCTAGAGAGGAAGGTGTCATCGGGATATTCAACTGACAGTCGTTTTTCATTTCATTCTTTCTCTTTTTATCGAGTGAACGAAAGAAAGAAAAGAAACAGAAACGAGCTCTGTTGATATCTGTAGCGTCCCTTGTACCCCCCCGGGAAAAATCGCTTTCCCTGCAACCTCCCTTCCTCCCCCCTCGTTCCTGTTGCGTGACCCGCAGCCTCGCTTCTCATCTCCCCCTTATTGATTCGATTAAAGAGGTCGGAGGCGCAAATCAGCGTCAATAAACAAGGGTGTGGGTGGCAAAGAAGAGCCCGTCTGCCAACCGCCATCTTTAAACTAGCAGCTATGTTTCAATTTGTTGTCAAAAATTCAGTTTCACTGAAGGTGTGAATTTATAATAAAATACAATGAAATGTTCGAAAAAAAAAAAAAAAAAAACCTTATAAACATCTAAGAATTGAATAACGATTCTAAATTTGAAAAAAGTAACAAAATATTGAAAAAGAATATAATATATCAATATATAAAAACAATGATTTCATCTTCAGTGTAAATAGATTGCTGGATCAGGAAAAATCTTAGACATTAGTTTTTGATTTTGATTAGATTTTGATGATAAAATAAATTTATTTATTTATTTATTTCTGATTTAAACACACAATTTTCTAATAAGATCTTTAAATCAGTGATTTTAGACGGGAGGGTTCTGGAGATTCGCTGGAACAAATTCAAAAAATATTAATGCATATTTTATAATCTCTGTACAATATCTATAAGTAAAAATTAATTTCCAGAATCTCCTAATAGTGATCTCCGGACTGAAGCGTAGGACCAGAATCCTATGGAATTTGCTTCTATTCTATTAGCGTAAGTCCTCCTTTTAGTAATTCGGAAGATATTGTTTACATTATCAAGATATGCAAAATAAATATTTTTTTACCATTTTTACCGTATTTAACCACAGAGAGGTTTGTATTGTAAAGATAGTTGATGAATATGCTCAATCTACTATCTTGGTAAATGGGACCATGATCAGAAACAAAATTGGAAACATTGTGTTAAATAATTCTAAGCAAAACCTGCTTCTTTTCAAGTTTAATCAGCTTAAGAAACTTATTTGTAAATGCTTAGAAATTTTTGTAAACCTCGATATTTGTCTTGATAACAAAATAAAATTTATAGCCTATTTACATATATTTTTTGTATAACTTTTGAATTTTTGATGAAAGGATTTATTTTTTTCAAATAATATTTCAGATTTACTCTTTTCACTAAATAGAATACTTATACAATACAAATAAGTTTCTTAAGCTGATTAAACTTGAAAAGAAGGAGGTTTTGCTTAGAATTATTTAACCCAATGTTTCTATTTATTTTTCTGATCACGGTCCCATTTATTTCATGTAAAAACAGACGTTTACTTAAAGTTTTAAAAGAGAAGAAATACTGAAGTTTTCCTGGGACGGATGTTCAGATATGTTCAAAATAACAAATAGAGGAAAAGGTGTAAATATGGGCACCATTTCGTATTTTTGACTTAAAGTTACTTTCTTTTGGGAAAATTCAAGATTTTTGATCTTCATTAACAACTATAACAAGTTTACTAAATGAGAGGAGGCAAAACAATGATTAATATCAATCATTTTAATTCGAAAACGAAGATTTACAAAAAGCTTCAAAAAAAGCATCTGAAAAAATGGGGTGCAAATATGGGCCCCCTCCAAAAAACTCTCAAAAAAATGGTTTAAAATATTTTAAAACAGGATAAAACAATACAAAACGATACAAAGAGCAAGTTATATATTTGAGAATTTTAAATGAACATCAAATCAAATCATTAGGCTGGCCCTTGCTGCTTTGCGTCCCGGAGTACTGGTTCTCTTCTTAATGTTGGGGACAGGAGTAATATCGAACGGAAAAACTGAATTTGAAGTTCCCGGGGAACATTGCGGTGTTTCAGCAGCCTCATCAATTGGCATGGCTAGATCCTTATGTGATTGTATATCAGGATAACAAGAAGGAGAGGCTTTAAATGGGGGCCCATATTTACACCAAGAAATGGTGCCCGTATTTACACCAACCACACCTAAGCAAGATTGCCACTATCACGCTTAACCTAAAAGCGTGAGTGACTAAAGGCGGGCTTCTAAAAGTAGCTTAGGATTTCCGCTTTCCAGATATCACTGTGAAATTATTTTAAACTAACCACAAGGACATGAAAAGAAAACGATTTCACATACCTGTCAAATATTTGCAGTCCAGAAAAAACACCAATTCGCACAATAACTGACGCTGCTTCCACACTATTTGAAACAAAGTTACCAAATGCTCTCTGCTATCTTGTAACAACAAGTGGCGCCGTTTAAAGTCTCGTAATAAAACTGCAGCACCTCCCACAACCCTTTGGGGAAGGGTGCCCATATTTACACCTATGCCCGTTTTTACACCTTTTCCTCTACTATGTGTATTGTTACAGTACGTGTTGGTGAAAAGTAGAGGTACTTAAGATCAAATAAAATATTTCTACATTGAGCTTAAACTAACGTGACCAAATAATAACATTCGAAAGAAAGTTTCAAAACACGATTCACATTAATAAAAACAAACTATTTAAATACTTGATTTTCATCATTCATTTGCAACGCATTATGACGGTTAACGATGTATTTAAGTAGTACTTCAAACCTTTTACTAACAATAAATCTGAACACAAAACGGAAATGCTAAAAGCAGGAAATGTAATTGCTGAAAACTAAAGTTCGATAGCACTGGAGATAACAAAAACAGATATGTTACATTATTTTATTACCACGATATTGAAACGAACACAAGTGTTTATGAAGAAAACTAAGACAGATACTATTGAACTTTCACTCAGCACATTCTAAACAGGTGAAAAGAGGCACAATAGTAAGTTAAGTTCTTAGGATTGTTGATAATACAATATCTAAAGAAACTCAGAGAGAGAAAATTAAAGAAATGAAAATTAAAGTTTATACAAAATAATATCCTCCAAAATTTATAAATTTAGTAATGAATGATTATTTTAAAAATACGAAAAAGATTTGAAACAACAGAAGAAAGATTTGACAAAGTATTAAAATTAACCTACAATAAAGATACATCATCCCATAAGAGAACAATGCAAGATGAATAACATCAGAATAATACCGGGTACCGGTATATAAGAATTGATATAATATGCAACCAATATACTCCCAAATTCAAAAATTGAATAATAATAATAATAAGCTCCAGAAGGCTGTGATACTCAACACAACACGCATAGTTAGGAAATTTATGGACACAACCATATATCCCTAATCATTCTTGCACACTTCTTTACACTTGGCAATATGATTGTGCTTTGAACCTCGACCCGCCATGTTGTCTTTGCTGGGGAAACCCAAGGTTAGAATCTTTCACATAATAATAATAATATCCAAAAGTATGGGAGTTTTCTATGAATTAAAGTGTAGGAATTGTGGCATAAAATATTCTTTTAGCACCAGCAGAAAATTCTCTGAGAGGCTACAAGAACATAAAAGAACATATAAAAATTTAAAAAAATACCCCCCCCCCCCTCGAAATTTCTGTTTTAGGCAGCCCATTGGAATTTCAATCACAATCCAGACCGTTAACAAGGATGCTATTTGCTGTTAAAAATGACAAAGCACTACTTGTAATAGAAACATTCCTGATTAACTCATTGAAATGTATAAATAACCACAAAGGAGTAGTTATTAATAATTATACTTTATATAGAAATCTTCCAACAAATTGTAAAAAGATTGTCTTGCCCAAGTCTTGCCCAACTTTCAACCAACAATAACCTATAACGTTTAACCAATAGAAATGATCAAATTCAAGACATCACATCCCTCCTGCAAGTGGAAGTCAACTTTACCTCCGTTTCTGCATATTGAACTTTTCCTTTGATATATAAGACTGGCTTTGTGTATATTATTCCTCTTTGCCCGTTGATGTCATTTCACTTATAATGACGAAATCGATAGCAGTAATGTATTGTATAAATATTTTGTAATTTTATTTGTGCGTAGGCTTTGATTTTATTTGTGTAAAGATTGTACAATTGTACAAATTGCACAATTATACACATTGAACGTAAACAAATAAATGACATATTAATTGTAAGAGAGTTTATTGTTTATTATGTTTCCTATTGCTACTCTCTTGTTGTAAACTTATGTTATGTTATGTTATGTGCCATTCATGAAGATGATATGCATACAGATGAAAGAATTAAACGAATTCACCTAAGAACTCATTTAAGAAAACTTTAATATTCACAAATCACTTTGGCTAATGTAAATAAAAAGACTATTTTTTTTTTTCTTTTTCTGAGAGTAATTTCTCAAAATCTTAAGAAACACTCAGTGTTTAAGATATTAAACTCATTATAAACTCATAGTGTTTAAGATATTAAACTCTTTACATATTAAACTCATTACAATACCTGTTTAAAATAGAAATCATTAAAAACAAATAAAAGATTTCTACATTTTTAAATTAATTACGTTTCCGAAAGGAAATAACGATATTTTATAAAGGATTTATTTATAATTCTCCAATCCCAGTTCTACGTTCTGTACTCAGCCAAATGAAGTGTCAAAGACAGACATTGTGGTTGTTTTGTTCTTGCAATTCCTATCCGACCACTTCCGGCATTCTAGGGTCCACTGGCGCTTTTGTTTCCGGAACTTTAAGGTTGAGTGTTTGTTCTTTCTTGTCAACCTCCTCTTGGTTTTCCTCAACAAATTCTTGTTTTCCCTTTTCTCTTAGGTTTTTGTCTAATTTTTTTTCTTCTTTGGTGGACGCTGCTTTTGTGGCAGTTCAAGGTGATTACAGGCCTTTCCCTCAAATTGCCCAATTGTCGTTTTATAGCCACTGAGGCGAGGGGCACCGCAGATTCTTGGACTGTCGGCCATTGAGTCTAAACAAAGTGTTCCTTAACTACTCTTTCTAAGAATACCTATCCCACTGTGATGGAGGGGTGCCACCAAGGCTGTAAATCTGTGCCTGGTGCTGTCGAATAATGCACTCTCTTTAACCACCCTCTCTTTGGAAGTGACGGGGTCCTAAATCAAGACTTTACCCGCCTCGAATTGAGATGCTTGCTTGGGTGACGTTGTCGCTCGCGGCTAGACTTCGTCAATCCACCCGCCCTTTTGTGGTGGGTGATTTCAAAAAGGAAAAATGAACTGCTAATTCCTAGGATGGCTCGTAACTGTATTTCACACATCTAAACAAGAAAAGAAAACAGCACCGGAAATGACCCTCATTGTACAGTTTTCCTTGATTTCATCTGTAACAGAAAGTCGTTGAGACAGATATAGATTCCATCTAAGAGACCACCTATGAGACAGCAGAAATCTCCTTACGCTTTTAAGTCTGTATTGATTTTTAAGTGTGTTCGGTTGCACTAATTATCTTAGATTTGTCTTCATCTAAAAACTCTTCAAGACACTTAATGATTGGAATTTTAGATGAAAACAGTCTTTTCTTTTTAACTAGCAAATTTTTGCTCGATTAAAAGTAGATGTATATATCTATATATATTTTCTTGAAGTTATTTTACTTCACGTGAAAGGCGTATCGCATTTAGGAATACAAAAAAAAAATCCTTTGATTAATTATAAATCCACCCAATTATTACGTTCTTAAAGTCGAGAGAGAGCCAATTCCATAATCATTGTTATTTCTTTAACAGTCACTATAATAATAAACTTGGTATATAAACTTACAGATATAAAGTTGTCTTTTATTAGAATTCTTATTTTTAAGGAAGTTTATTTTGATTTATTTTTTTTTATGATCTGAAATTGACTTGTTGCCAATTACATATTAATTCACTTATTTACGGTTGAGAATTTTTCATAATGCTTATGTAAAGACATTGCATTTTGCAGTAACATCAAAAAACTCTTCCTTAATCATAGCCTATAGGCCTACATAAAGAACATTTGTCAGAACATATTAATCTGGTAACATGTATATATGAAAGGTTAGACGATTTAAATTAAACATTAATAACAGATAAAAAATTTTACAATAATACATCATTGCAGATGTTTAGTGAAATTTTCTTTCTTACTTTGTAGACTTTAGCCAGAATCTTTTTTTTTTTTAAATTTTAAATCAATTCTCCACAGATAATGATATCCTAACACTTATTAGCACAGATAGTCTAATGAGCAGATATTAAAGGTTAAAATTAAACTCAAACATTAAAACTGTTATTATTTTGTAAAATGAAAAAGAGTTTATGAAGAAATGTTGTCTTCTTCTATTTGTTTAAAATCTAGTATATGAAATAAATCAAATCATTAGCAAAAATGATTATTAAAATGCATTAATAAAATATACTAAAATATACTTAGAATGAAATGAAACGAAAAGAAACAGAAAGTCCGAATAGCCTTTCTTCGCAATGAACAATAAAATGGCCAGAGATTAGTCAAAAAAGAAGACATCAGTGATTTTGGAACATCCACTGAATAATTGCTAAAACTGCTTTTTAAGAACAGTTCAAATACCTAAATCATAAGTAACTCTGACCCCCCCTATGAAGTCAAGAAAACTTAGAACACAGCTAGATTTTTTTTAACAAAGTTTTAAATTAGCTTCTGATTCGAAACATTAAATATTTTGTTATTACGAATAGTAATTTAATTAACCAAACAGGGAAAGAAACATACGTTAATAAGTGAAAAAGAATAATAATTAAAAACATTTTCTAGAATTAGTATGATTAGAGACAAATAAGTAGAATTGTAAAGAAATGTAAAATAATAAATACAATAAAAATAATAAAGGAAACAATAATTTATTTAACCAAGAGTTAAATAAAATTAATTATTACAATTGTGAGTATTAATAATCACAAGAATAAGTTGTACTGTATAATAAGAAATTCAGTTGTAAATAATTAAATTCGTTTCTGTTATTAAAATAAAACATTGTGTACTGACGGATTCTTTATTCATTAATTGTTATTCAAATGAATTTATTCCAAGAAAATTTAACCAAGACGTTTAACATGAAATTGCCATGATTCTTCCAAAATTTCATGTTTAAAACTTAATTTTAATGTTTGTTTGTTTTGTTTTATGAAAGGTAAACTTCAATGCTGCAATATTATCTAAAGTCAAAAGATGGCCACCTGTTTTTTCAGTTTAAAAATGTAATTTTTTGTTTTGTTTGCATTTCTTTGGACCAAGGATCGATCAGTTAATAAAATACTTCAATGAAAGTTTGTCTGTGGAATAATTTGAAATGGATTCGTGTGAACTGATGAGCTCTGGTAAAATTAACTTTGTGGCAAATAGCTTAAATGTTGAGCGTTTAAGGTACATTTACAGAGCACACCTTATCGCTTTGTGAAAGGGGTCTATAAATGTCACCCCTTAATAACAGCCTTCATCCAACGACCCTCTTTCAAGATTGATTGGCGGGTTGAACCTCAAATGAACATCATTACCCTTCCAAACATTTCCTACCAATCCAAAGACCCATCTACCCATTCTTCCGACACCCCCGTATCGTTTAAATAGCCCCAGCCTTCGGGGGATTGACTGCCAACCCCCCGTTGCGGTCCCAAATCGCAACCAAAAAAAGCAATGGCTCGTGCCTTTTCCCAATTCTCCCTACCACTCTTTGACCTCGTCGATTTCCACCTGGTCTCCTGCGTGTTAAGTCGTTTTGAAAGATGGTTCTAGAAGTCACCTCCCATCCAAATGGAAGTCGTTACCTTAATAACGATGATCCAATCCCTCGCGAATAGCAAGGGATAACAGTCCACCTCCAAGTCCCAACAATACTATCATTATATCGAAAATCTTATTACTGTTTCCAGATTCCAACCAAAAAAAAGCCGTAATTTTCTCAATTATTGGGCGATTTTATGGCACGGAATCAAAAATCTTAATCCAAGCTGTACTGACTGGTTTTTTTCCTTGTTGCTAATGTCTCTAAGCACGCCAATACATGTACAGGGCATTCGGTAAACTACGTTAACTATCGCTACAAAAATTTTAGATATTTATTGTGACTATAGCCTCTACTGTCTGTACATTTTTATCCAATCTAAAAACGAATGGAAGACTTTTGATGAGATTTGATTTTGGAGATCGAACCAAAAATAATAAGGTTTTCAAACTACTTTAAAACTTGGCATATCAACTATTTTTTCTTTAAAAATTTTCAATTTTCTCACCATTATTTTTTATGGTATTTTCCGTAACTCATCTAAACTCTCCTACTACTATTGAAATTTCTCTGTGAGATTTGCTAATTCAAATTCCCTTTTACTTTGCTTTATTTTTTTTTTCTCTCTCTCACAGCTTCCTAAGGAATATATCTTTGTGAAATGACTATCATTAAACGAACAGCCAAGATTTATTGAGCCCAAGGATCAGTGTATAATTTCAGCACAGTTTACGACAGGATGTTCCAAATTTTACACCTCTATTAAATTTATCAAACGCTCTATTAAGTGATTCAAACAAAACAAAGACGCTTCAACCTCAGCAACAACAGCTAATCTAGTTACGAACGCGTTTGTAGATGATTTTATGAAACAAAAAAAACAACAAAAACGAAAAAGGTGATTTCAGAAACTTGTGAGGTCATAAAAATCTTGCAAAGAAAAGTAATAAAACTTAATGCATTTTAATCCACGACTTTGCAATATCTCCAAGATAAAACCGATGATTTACTTAAAAAACTATTTGAAAGTTACAACTTTATTGTACTATCTTTTTTTTATATGTACATTCCACTGTTTCACGAATTAACTACCTTAAATGTAAAATAACATTTACAACTGTGTTAATTTCAGCCATCTTTGAAGTATCTCTAACCACTTTCTAACAATATCGTGCAGATAATGTTTAACCAAATATTACTGTAATAGATGTCACCGTTTTACAGTGAAAAAAATGAAGCAAAGACTGTTTTTCGTATCTTGGATTGCACAGATATTTCAGAGTCCGATTTTTAAAGGCGCAAGAACAGCTGAGGCCCATATGGGACAAGGTATGAAATTGAGAACAAGTCGTTGAAAGGAAGAGTAACACACAACACATACAGAAGAAAGAAGGAAACATCTCAGCCCATGCTGGGATTCGAATCCAGGTTCGAGCACATCAGCCGCATGTAGGCAGTCGCCTGAGTACTGGGTTGTGTCCGAACGGCTATATTTTCCTCGCTATTTAGACTAACAATAGTCCGGTGATACGATCAGTAATAACAGCATGACTTAACAAGTTCCCTTCAATTTACCTTGAAATGAAGAATATACTCCATTACTAAAATTTCTTAGTTTTTCTGTGTTTTCGTTTTTAATTACATCTTAATTCGTATTTTAAAGCAATCATGGGAAACTCAAATGACTACAAAGTGTTGATATATAACTATACTATTAAAAGATTTTAGCCATAGCTTATATATTAATATTAGTTTAAAAAATTACAGAAAAAAAATGGTTACTAAACTTAAGTTTAAACTTATACGGTTGTACGAATTACATAATTAAAATAAATTACTACATTTGCGAGATTTAATGACATTTGTTTACTTGGTTTGCAAGAAAATTTTCTATACGTATACTGTTTTGAAAATATTTTTCATATATAAATGTTTATATTAAAAATGCAAAGAGTTAGGGAATTTCAAAGGAGGATATAAAATGTTTAAAGTAAAACAATATTATTATTTTGAAGAGATTTCGTTTGGTGACTTGTCTGACTAATATGTAAGCATATTTCAAACAGTGGTCGAGAAGAACTCGAGAATTGCAATGATTTCAATAATGGACAAACAAATGTTTAATATAAGATGTATTATAATGTTATCACAATAGCGTTAGTCTCTTAACATATACGGTTTTCCTTTATATAATTATGCAAATTACATTCTTAAGACACTGACTTTAGGATCAGGGATGTTCATTTACCAGGAACTGCCTTTCTGTAAGGTCCTTGTCAAACTAACTATCATCGGTGGATCCTTCTATATCGTAGGTTCTGAATAAAGATATCAGATCTAGACCACTGATTTAGATCTTTCTGTTTTTGAATAAAATACACAAGAATATCGGAACAAAGGTTTGTAGTAGATCTTGCAGAGTGACCACAATTAACTCGTTGCACTCAACGGTCCTAAAGTAGAGAGATAGGTTTAACCTTCCATAGGGGCCCATTCGTTCTATAAAATAATTATTTTGTTTAAGGAAAGCAGATACTTTAAAAGCTCAATTCTAATTAAGCTAAATTCTAATTAAGTCATCTAATGAGAAATGTTTTATTCCACCCATTGTCTGACAGTCAAAAGAAGACGATCAACGAGATTCTTAGTTTCAAGTAGATACATTCTGTTTCTCAGATGTAACCATTCTCAACTGGCAGCATTGAAGGCGTATTATTAAAAGATAACATCTAGATATTTGTATCTAATTACTACATCTATCCATAACAACATTTAGGAAAGAGTAAGATTCCTTTAATTGATTTACTTCGATTTAATAAGATTAAGGGAATAAGAATAAAAAATTCATAAATTCAAATTATTTACGAAGTAAATCTTACTTTTTCACTTCTTTATTCACTGATTGTCCATTTGTCTGTTTATCACTTTAAAACGGCTGGACGGATTTCCATGAAATTTAGTAAGCATGTACAGTATATTTATTTGTAGTGAAACTTCAAAAAGGCCCATTTATTGTGCATTTTCAAAACTTATCTTCCATTATCAAAACGGAAAATCTTCCATTTTCAAAACTTATATCAGAAATATCTCGCTTACACGGCTTACGGTAAATTTTCATCACGATGAAAATTTACTGTCCAACTTAAACTCTAAGGACTATTATTTTAGTCTGTCTCTCCCCCCCCCTCCCCCAAGAACAGCTACTATGCAGGACTAGTATCAATTTAAAGTTACTAAAATGCCGTTGGTAGAAGCTAATTTTGAATTTGAGAGAGAATAACTGGAACAGAAACCGATTTAATATATTTAATATTGTCACCATTGGACATGTTCCTATCGATGTTTAAAATAATCCTAGGAAATTACAAGTAGGTTTAGGAATTTTTGAATTAGTTATGGAAAAAACAGAAAATCGCTATTAAGTGTGACTTAAATATGAGTTGGAAATGCGTGGGACTTGCGTATATGACGTGCAAAGTAATGCGGAGTTGTTGTATGCAAATGAATGACGCTATCATCTATTGATATAAACAAATCCCGTCAGAAAAAGAGCTGTTTGGGAAGTGTTCATCTATTCCTTCTCGAAGAAAGGAGTTTGAGACAGCAGATGTGATGCAATGGCTTCGAGACAACAGGTGAATTTTAGAGCTGTGTTAGAACTAGACTCAAGAAGACTAAAGCCATGCGGAAGTAGAAAAATGGCTAAATGTGAATCCTGCTATGTTCCACAGACTGGAACCAATTTCAAAATATACCAGAAAATATCTTACATAAGCAGCTTCCCGAAGGTTTAGCGAATGAGGTAGATCTCATTTGTTAAAAACTACAACTTCGATTTACGATTGGTATCTTCGATTATGTGCTGGAGAAAAAGTACTGCCATCCCTACACACTAGACAGGTTTTTGATGAAATTTTATATGGAAGCATTTTATAAAGAAAGAAAATGAAAAACAAAGTAAAATCCATTATTTCGGTAACTTATTATCTTAAATAATTTTCCAGATGTGTCTGTGTCTAACGCACTTCCATAACGCACTTCTTCTTTGTTTGGAAAATAAATTTAATTTCTAAACAGAAATAGAAATAAGTTCTACAATGAAACGTCCGCGATAGGAATCGAACCACCAACCTTCTGATCCGAAGTCAGATGTCTTATCCATTACGCCAAGGGACTATATTCAAATTATTGTTAAATATCTCTTATCATTCCCTCGTGTGTGTGACACAATGTGAAATAAAAGTAACTCATTAATTTTAGCCCTACTAGATAAAAATTTAAATTTCAATGTTTATTTTTTACGTCTACTAGAAGCGCAGGCCAGACGAGCATTAGATGCAGAAGCTCGCCATCAGCGACGAACTGAAGAGTCGATAGAGACACTTCGAAATTCATGAAGAAATTACAAATAATATTTAAACACAGAAAAAACTTCTACTTAAAATTCTCTATCTCAACAAAGCCGTCACATTGTTCTCCCGTCATTATTGACGGGGCGTAATACGCTAGTTTGTCCAATATCAGTTACAATGTTAACTTTTGTTAAAATTTTATGATATGAAGAGCATTCGAATCGAAGTAACTTTAGTTAAGGATTTTATTTTTCAGAAGCATATTTGATTCGACCTTAGATTATGATTAATTTTCTTCAGGTTAGTTTCTATGTTCTCTCCGTATTGATTGATCTCCGTATATTCTTAATCTAGCCTTGAACATCTGCTGCTGTAACAAGACAATATGTATTGTTATGTGAGGAGAGACAATATTTCTATTCTATAATGTTCTATAATATTTAAATATTTTTTTTTAAATATTTGGAATTCCTTGAAAGGATGTAATGCTTGGAAGTAAGATATATTCTGTGGCGAAGAACTGCTTAGTATTTTATTTGAGATTTCTTACTCTATCTCTTCTTTCGAATGGTAGGAAGAAAGAATTGTTGCTGTAAATGGAATACGGATGGTGTTGGCGTCCTTCTGGCGTGCGGCCATTTCGTACGACATACTGAACGGCGAGCAATTCGCTTCGCAGCGGTCAGTTCACGCCCCCGCCACTGGACTCGATTGCCTAGTTTGTCTGGAAATCTCCGAGTGATCGAAGTGAAGTTCGTTGAGCGTCATCGCAGCAGCACCCTCGCCTCAAGACAGTCCCCATTGATTCCTAACACTATTTTCCAAAGGATATCAACAACAAATAAGCAACCCATCGTGAAGGAAAGCAATAAATGACCACTCACAACTATACAGCCTACCTGTACTACTTCATATTTTTTATGTATATTTTTTTTTTTTTTACTAAACTAAGAAGTATTAAGAAATACAATACAAATTTAATAGTCTGGCCTTGGACAGCCAGCGACAAACACTGAAAGAAACATAATCAAATAAGTAGTCTAGTTTAATAAATCGGAAAAAAGAAGGTACAAAATTATTTCATTAACGAATTTCTTTAACCATCATACATTCCTATAAGCATAAAAAATTATATATATTTTTTTTTAATTTTCTTATTTTTTTATGAGAAGACTATTTTATTGATGATCATTCTACGAAGAATGTAGTCTAATTATTGCTGATTCCTGATTCAAGCAAATGCAGGCGACTGCAAACCTTTATTTCTTTTAACTTCTAGGCCAGTGTTTCCCAACCTTTTTTGTGCTGTGCCCCACCTAAAGTATCTGAAGTATGCTATGCCCCACCAAATTAGGTATAACTTTCAGAAAAAAACTTTTTAAAAAAAACAAAAACAAATTTTTTAACTTTTAACAACCAAAAGAAAAAAAATATATATTTTCTCCATTTTCGAATTGCCCCCCTGTGGGGCATGCGCCCCACGTTGGGAAACACGGTTCTAGGCTATATTATTGTTTTCCAATGCACCTAAAATTCTGAAAATATAAATATAAAGTTCTGAAGCATCTGGGATTTTTATTTTCTTGTTTTTAATTTTCAAATTATTCTGTAATTAATTAAATTAAAAATCAATAACAGACAATTTCTGGGGGGGGGGGGGGTATTACTCGGTATTTTCAACTCAAAAAAACTAGACGAAAAGCTGAAATGATAAAAAATTTGTAAAATAATGTTTTGTATTTAAAATATTAATTATTAGTGGAACAGTGAATTTTTTTAAAAAATAATTTAATCTACTCAATTAAAAAAATATTTTTTTTTTTTTTTTTTAAAATTAACTGTTGCAGTAACAATAAAAATTTTAAATACAAATCATACAAAAAATAGAAATCTCAGATGCTTCTCAAGTTCATATTTAAATTTTCAGAATTTTAGGTGCATTGAAAAAAAGAAATATATAAAAGAAATAAAGGTTTGCATTCGCCTGCATTTCCTTGCTTCAGGGCCTTAAATGAAAGGATAGTGCAGAATTAAAGAAAAACTAGATTGAGCTGAGCAGCAGTGAATAACTCTAGCTGAAGATGAACGAAATAACTGTTTAAATCACATTAATATTTACTAAATAAAAATAGCAAAAAAAAAAAAAAGTCTCAGATTATTATTTTACTCATTGTCTAAGAATGTACATTTAACTTTTTCTTTCTACATTGTTCAATTTATTTGGTTTATACAATCAAATCACTGTTCTTTGATTTAGTTGTAGTTTTTCTGGAGATTGAGAAAACATTTTCTTAGGCATTCACGGGAACGTAAAAAGTTTATTTTATTTGTCCGAATTGTAGCTAAAATTTTATTTCTGCTTCGCGAATTTATATGTAAAATGTATTTGGGAAATTTGCTTTGCCTGAGGTGGGAAAACAAAAGATCATGAAGTTCTTACAAAGCGTTACGATTACAGCACTTTATTTAAATAAGTTAGCGCTCGATGCATTGTTTGAGACACGAGTTACGACAATCTGGTCCAATTGTAACTATAGAAAAGACAAACTTTTACAGAGCAGTTAGTGAACTTTTCTAGCTAGCAATACGAAATCAACGATTTATCAATCCAAATACATTAAAAGCTTTATCAATGATTTGTTTTTTGTGGTTAGAGACGTCAGGTTATATTTCTTAGCATCGTAAAATATAAAAAATAAAATATATATCTATCAATAGTTCTATGTATTCAGAGTAATAGTTATTAGGTTATTTTAATTTTTTTAAAATTTTATATATTTTTAAATAGCGTAGAAGTTTTCGTCAAATTTCTGTTAAATTAAATCAGACTCATTAATCTAAAACGATCTAAAAAAAAAAAAGTTTTATGTAATTAATTTTTTAGTGTATGACTTTGCATTATAGAAATTAATACTTTGTTCGATATTAACAACATATTCAGTAATAATAATAAAAAGAAGTAGATTTGTTGTAGAACAATGGAAATTCATTCGCAGCTATTGTGAAACAGAAAGTAAAATAAAAACATAATTTCATAAATAATAGCACCACAATAACACGAGTAAATATATTGCTGAAATGTTTACACCTCACTCTTCGCAGTTTATCTTATCTTTGCTTAAATGCTGTATTCAGAAACGATGGTCGTTAGGCATTTGTCCTGAAAGGAAGCGTGAATACCAAAACAAAAACAAAAAATAAAAATCACGAATAAATTGAGTGGAAGTGCGATTCTTTCGAATGCAACCTATAACAATGCGGAGAAGTGTTATAATAATAGTGCATGCCTCAGTGAATGCGAGCACTGTTGTTATACAGCGCGCACAACAACCAAAGCGCGCGCGCGCCAGCCTTAACAAATTACGGTCGGTGCAATCTGCGCTGCGCATCGCCTATTGTCTTTTGTCAGCTGCGAATATTGCGATAACGATAAACCAATAGTTGCGGCTGAGCACAAAAGCCTCTAAACGACATCCTCCCGCACAAAACTTCGGCATTTTGGCGGTCTCTCTCTTATTGTGGAACACTAATTTGCTACGTAAACATGTAAACAAGGCTTAAAGATGACGAGAAAGGGCGTTTTGGAAGGGGAAACGATGGAGACGCATAAAGATAAGTACGAAAAGAGATTCGAATTTGAGGGGCGCTCGGGGGAAAGGAAGATGGATAATTAAGGCATCTTCAATCCAATGATCTGTACACTGAAAACGTAAGATGGAGATAAGCGGAGTGAGATATTCGACACTCCCAAACACGACGCCAACTCCTCCCACGTAACAGTGGAAAACAAGTGAAATCGACTCATCCCTAAATAAACCTAATTGACGCGTATCTAGCAGAGCGCACGCGCACAAGCAAGAACCATTGGCGATATTGTTTCCCCCGTTCATTGTGAGTTGTCAGCGCCGCAGCCAAAACGTGAAAAGGCAATAATAAGCATAAACCTGATGGCGGCAATTAGAAGATATGAAGGTGGAGCAATTCCATTGCACCGTGGTGGCGCGAGCGGTGCTCAGCTGCAATATACGTCTGCGCAGGGTTGGTTATTGTTAATGTAATATAAAGCGAGGGATGCGGGGGTGGAGGGAGAACTCCTAATAGACGCCATTTATCGCGCCGTTGAAAATTGAGTCGCGCGCTGCGGGGTGTGGAAGTGGAGCGGGAGAGGAAGAACGTGCAAAGGGACCAAAGACCAACTCCGAAAAGTTGAGCCCCGATCAAGAACAGCGCCATCTTGCATATTCTGGAATAAAAATCAAGGAAGAAACGGACATTTTAACAACTACAGATCGTCGGTCGGATTCAAATTATTGCAATCAAACGAGTTTTTTTGTTTCAATGCTTATATTTTTTTAAGCTGTATTTACAATATTTCTTATAAATAATGAATCTTTTAGTGTAAACAGAGAACTGTTTTAGTCCCTTAGTTATTGTTAAATAATTAAACTTACACTGGCGAATTTTAAATTCTGGAAGATTCCCGTTGCTTAACGCGAAATTACGTAAGACCTAAGTTTATTTGTTTTTTTTTAACCGCTTGAAAATACAATAAGAAAGGTACAAAATAGTAAATTTAGGATTTTAACAATACAAACAAGATGTCTTTCCTTAATACAATATTAAGTACAAATTTGGTTTTTCTGTGACCTCCAATTTTGATTTTCTCTTAACCTTGCAGTAATTTATTGTTGCATCAGAAAGTAATGGACTTATTTTTTTTAATATGAAAAGTATATCCTAACTTGAGTAAATATTTACGTAAATATACTTAGGTCTTATGCGGATACAATAGTTTAAAGACAATTTTACACAGGTTAAATAATAGATTAGATTATATTATTTATTGACATATTTATTTTTATGAATTTTTAATTTAAATGTTAATTAATTTAATTTAAATTTAAAATGTTTTTAATTTAAATAGTGTTGTTTTTTTGGACTCCAAGCTCCATGAATCAAATTAAATAAAATCGTAGTAATTATTAAATGTTCTTTAACGTGCGGAGTGAACTAATCAAGAAACACAATGAACACGCACACATTACGCAAAGGATTCGCACCCCAAGCTGTCATCGTGAAGAGACTGGGACGGACCGTTTCGTCCTTATTAGGACTCATCAGCCAGCCAAACTCCACTGATAACAAGCTCAGAAGGTGCGAAAGGTTAACCATCCCGGCTCTTGCTCCCAAGAGTGGGACTTCTCCCCAAAGAAATCCAAATAGGCCAAGGAAATTTTGTATTTTTTAATTTCATTATTTTTTTTTTTTTTTATTTCTATTTACGGCGTAGTTCTTATTTAATGCTGCTATTAAATTCCTTTTGTGCTTTGCGAGTTGCAGGCCAAGGAAATTTTGTATTTTTTAATTTTATAATTTTTGTTTTGGATTTCTTTGGATATCTTGGGAATACTAATGTTCCCTGGAACACAGATGCTTTGATTCCAGGCGTTCCGTACCAAAAACAAACAAACAAACAAACATATTTAATATAATAAATTTCGGATTATTCGAAATTTCGTTTATCCGAAGCGGGCGCGGACCCATCAAATTCGGATAAACGAGTTTTTAGTGAAATAGTTTTTCTCTGACTCAAGCATTATTTAAGACATTAATATCGAGTATATGAGCAACTTTACAATGGCATATCATCACTTACAATGTGATGGGTCCAATGCACTGAAATTAATAGGAGAGCTGACAGAAGTCAAGTCAAAACATAATATCCTAGAATATTCTAAAACATCTTTAACAATTTTTTAATTATTTTTTTAAATTATTGTGATCTAAGCTCTTTAACGAGATCGTCTAGATCTAAAGGTAGTGGTAGAAATTTGAAATGGCAACGCCTGTCTGTAGCTATATAGGAGGTTTTATGATGACTCTCGCCATGATGACAAACAATGAAGCTGCATACCTTTTCCCGGATGGGGAGATACAAACAAAACTATATTACGGCTCCACAACCAAAAAAAAAAATAAACGAAAAATGCTTGATTTTTTTTTTTTTCTTTTGTCAGACTCAACTAGGATTGAGATCAAACTTCAAGTTTTTTTTTTTTTTTTTTTTTTAATAAATATTGTAATGGTGTTTGTGGGAGAGTCATTAAGATGGAAAAACCACGAGTCAAGTTCTGGAACTGAAGTGAATGAATTTATTACATGAGAAACATTGGCTTTTATAGATTTTACATTGAAGAATTTGATTGGAAGATTAATTAAAAATATACAGAATGATTCGATAAAAACGTAACGAATTAAATTAATTAACTGATTCAATGGCTGCAATGGAAAAGAATTTAAAAATCAACCGAACATCAGTAATTAGGAAATAGAAAACGAATGTTTTTAAATAAACTACGGTTAACGATTGAAATGAATAAAAATACAGATAGATGAATAATTTCTGCAAAAATACTGATAAGTAAATGATTTCTAAAAATATTTACTTTAAAAAAAAAAAAACTGTTAAAATATCTTGATCGTAAACAAACAAGAAAATATTTTTCCTTTCAATGTTTGAAAAAAAATCACTTCCTGAAGATTATTTTATTATGGATATGTTTAGGTTTTCAAATCAGATTTAATAGAGAGAAGAAATAAAAGATGGATCAGTGAAACAAGGTTGTTTCTCTTCCATTAACACTTTGTCTAACATTTTAACGAAGCAAAAATCACTGCTTTGGTCAAAAACCTTTCTCGTGCTTCTACTGTGTTTTTATCTCTTAGAAAGATGGCATCTTAGAAGAGGAGCAAATGACGACGCCCTTTCCATCACTATCTGCTGTTTGCTGCCGTAGAGAATACGCAATAGTAATTAGCCTGGGCCGCCATCATTATCTCCGAATCCATGAAGCTCGCGAGAGCACCGGAAACGAGTTGGCGGAAGGTTCTATCCGGTGTCACAGTGTTAACATAATTTATGTCGCTATAAAATGATGCGACGAGGAGAAGGATCTGCTCACAACCCGTTATTCTATTAGTCACGGGAAAGTGCTCCGTAGTACAAGAGATAATGGCTATTAGCAACTGACTCACATACAGGCACGCTTTGCATGCCGGGAAAATGAGAACGCTATCTTTGTTGTTTGATGATCTGTTCCATATAACAATAGCACCAATAGAAGGAGCAACATCTCTCCCAGCTATTGTATATTTTCAGTCAATTCAAAAACCACTCTACTCTTCTTGAAGAAGATTGAAATGCATAAATAATAATAATAATAATAATAATAATAATAATAATTTTTTTTTTTTTTTTTTTTATTAACATAGATAGATAACACAGTACAGTCCCGTTAGGGAGGTATCCCTATCAACGGGTTCTGATATTTATATAATTTTTTTTCTTTCTTCTTACAATATATATTTACATAGTATACATTTGAAAAATATATAGCTTATAAGTCTACAAGATTGTAAATATAAGAACAAAAAAAAAAAGAAAATAACAATAATTGAGTATAGATGGGTTGACATATATAAATAAATGATTGATTATTAGTATTGAAGGTATTTTTCGATAACGTGCTTGAAATGTCTTGAAACGTATATTAGTTTTATTAATAGTTAAGTTAAAGTTAAAGACTCGATCAGGCCCTGAGGACCGTACGAAGCCAAAGCCTGCCCGTGCAGGCCGAGGAGGCCGCTGGAGGGTAGGCTCCAATATTTATTTAATAGTATCAGTCTTATGTTTTACTTTGGTGTTTATTTATTTTATTTTTTTCTTTCCTTTCATTTCTCCATTTTGAAGTTTAAATTCTTCAAAATAAATTATAATAATAATAATAATAATAATAGTAATAAACAGCTGAATGATACATATATACAAAAGCCTCAAAATATTTTCGGATGTAAACTCAATCTTTCTTCATTTAGAATGCATGGCTTTACCGTGAAAAATATATTTAATAATAAATAATAAAGTGTGAATTAAGTAATAAAATATTTTCAAATCAATTAAGAGATATTTTAAAAATACAAGATTGATAAAAAAAAATGAATAGATACTTTTATGAATTAATATAAATTAAATTTGGCTACCGACCAGACTGAGGATACGGCGAGTGAGGCATCTATCAATCACGGAAAACGACTTTTTTTTTTTTTCATCAATTAATTAGTAAAGTAATTTTTTACAACTAAACAGCATTTTTTTTCTTTATAAATAAAAAGCACAGGTTTTTCTAGAGCATAACGTAATTAATAAAAAAGAAAAACGAAAAAAAAGGACATAAATTTGCCTCGGGCGCAGAAAAGCAAGGGTCATTTTAATTACATACGTCTAAAGTAGACTATAAAACTAATAACCTAACAGAAAGAATAATAATAAAGTAAAACAGATTAATAAATAAAAAATAAAAAAAAAAATCAAATTTATATAATATTACTATTATGTATAGGCGATAACAAGATATCTTTATACTAATGAGAATAAAAAGATGGGTGTGCGAATCTAATTGTCTAATGATGAGAAAATAAGATAAATGATAACAGCTTTTCACAATCTACATCCCTACAGACTAAATTTTTATTTAACGTAATATGATTGAAGAAATACATTTAAGAACCACTGTTGTAAACTATTATTTTTACTTTATCTAGCAATACAGCCTTTTTTTTTTTTTCCCTCGATTAAATGAATAATAATAAAATAAAATAATAATAAAATAAAATAATAATAAAATAAA
>JAFIDM010000001.1:63090763-63107719 GCA_023159025.1 Thereuonema tuberculata
TAATAATAAAATAAAATAATAATAAAATAAAATAATAATAAAATAAATAATAATAATGTTTTACTTTGATCTTAATTTATTATCCTCAAGAATTTGCAATCGAGGTCTTTAGCGAGATTTTTAATTTGGGTTTTTTAATTTGTAAATATATTGAACTCAAAATTATCTCCAGCTGAATTATGAACGGTTTTTTTTATTCAATTCCATGCATTTTTCATGTAATTCAGAAGCTGTATAAAAATTAAACAATTACAGTTATCAGAAAAACGTATTAAGTAATTTGAAATTTTCGTGTTTTTATGCCTAAAATTAATTACTGTGTAAGTGTAACCTCTTAACGAGTATAAATTGATAATCAAGGACATAATGAAGAAACTGTTCATTTCAGAATATTATTCTAAAATTTGGTATAATTTGAAATAATGTTATTTGGGGTTATTTTATTTTATATACGGAACTACAATTATTGCAAACTATTGCTAAACATTAGAATTACCGAACTTATCGATTTTAAAAATAATAATAATAAATAAGTTGTTGATTTCTAATGTTAATACAATCACAAAAATAGCACTTCTAAAAATTAAACAAAATTAAAAAAAGCAGTTTAATTTTGATCTTTAGAAATTTAACTAATTTGAGTAAATCTTGGATAATAATCTATTAGTCTATACAGGTAGTGAAAATCTTCGCCTCAACCGTAACAAATTTAATAAATGCAAAAGAAAGAAATATTTATTAAAAGAAAATCAATAAGTCAATTGTTCTGTATTAAAATGCAGTAAGCAAAAAATACTACGTATTTAATAAATAAAGGATTATATAATACATAACAAAAAGATACACAAATCTCAGCTAATAAGGAAAAAAAAAAATAGAAATAAAGGATCCAGTAATTATATCTCACTAATTCCTGTAATGAGCTGGCGAGCAAAGCGAGCAAATTCCATCTATTTTAAATACTCTCTTACGATTAAAATTAAATCAATTTCTAAGGACCGGTGTATTTTTAGAAATATACAATGAGAATTTTGTGAAATGTGGAAATAAAATAAAACAATTAAATTATTACTGATTATTGCAGTAATTGGATAATTCTCAGATAAATCTCAATGGATGGAGCCCTAGGCTTGAGGGGGGGAAGGGGTATTTGAATCTTTTATTAGGGGTAGGAGGATGGGTGTGCGTGCGATCCTAGCGGGGCGTCGGGCTTTTTCCTTCTTCTCCTCCCATTGGCGGGGGATTAAGTGTTAGCCGGGTCGCGCGTCCGCCCACCCGCTGCATGGCTTATGAAACGCGGCGACGGAGATGGTGGCCGCGCGCGGTTCTCTCTCATTATTTATGGGACGCAGCAGCAGCAATATTGCGCTTTAATCTCGAGTGGTTGCCATCTCATTGGCACAAATTATCCGGGGATCGAGACAAAGGTCTCCGGTGAGAGAAAATGCCTGATTAAGATAAGAAACAGGTGAAGAGGAAAATCAAAGAATAGGATAGGACAAATGGAAAGAGGAAGATGGAGCAGGGGGAAAAAAAGACGAAAATAATACAGGCAGCTCCATCAACAGAATAAAGCCATCTGCTCTACAACAAAATAAAAAGAAAAAAGAAAACAAAATACATTCTGATTTGAAAAGAAAAGAACTACGTTTCCACAGTTAAATGCAACATTAATCCTTACAAATATCTGTAATCCTTAAAGTAATTGTTATCAAAAGTAATTGATTAATTTTTAGAAAGTACCTGAAATTATCAACCACATTATTTTACTCTATACCGGGTGATTCATAAAGTACTGGAAAGAACTGGTGGTTTTCACCGCCCCATATTTTTTAAACTACTGGTCATAAAAATCTGAAACTTTTTATATAAAATCGTCAAACATATAAGAGTTACATTTTCATGTTATTATTTTTTCATTATTATTGGAATTCATTTTATTTGCTTTCAAACACCCCCAATATATCGTATATTTAAATAACTGTTGTGATGTTGTTTAAACTCTAAAAGTCTAGATCCAATATTCAAATGATAGAGAAACATAATTAGGAAAATTTAATTTAAGTACTTTTGTCATTAATTCCTTTGTTTAATTTTAAAAAAAAAACCCAACAAAACTGTATTTTTTTGAAAATTCATTCTGACAAATGACTTTTTTGGGAGACAGTCGAATAATTTTTTTGGATAATAATTTCGAAATATTGGGGATGTTTGAACGCAAATAAAATGAATTTCAATAATAATGAATAAATAGTAACATGAAAATATAACTCTTATATGTTTGACGATTTTATATAAAAAGTTTCAGATTTTTATGACCAGTAGTTTAAAAGATATGGGGCGGTGAAAACCACCAGTACTTTATGAATCACCCGGTATAAATAATAAATCACAAAAAATGTCTTTCGTTGTAATGTAAATAAATTTCATGACTCTGATACCAAATATTTATTATCTACAAACCTTCCCTTACTGTCTTTAATCTGAATTTAATTGAGATAATTGAGATCTTGGGAAGTAACACATTCTATTATTAAATTCCCAATCTTACTGCCAGCTTTAACGATGTACAAAAAAACTGACGGTGGCTTTTTAAAACAATAGAAAAGCAAGGAACATTTATATTTAAAAATATAAAATATTTCCCTAATAAAAATGTTGATAATCTCTGATACCATTATTCATTTGAATTACTAAATATATTCTCTTTAGAGAAGAAGGAAAAATATTTGCAAAAGTTTCTGATGCAATTCAATTTCGTAATTGAAATTTCAGTAAATTTCGGTTATTTTAAATTCCCCGTATTAAGAGAACCCTCAAATATTTTTTTAAACCTTACAACTGCTTACCGTATATTAGTTAGGCCGTTTTAGTTTATAGAAAAAGGACAATCACTGAGTGGCAAAAGTACAGAGAAAATTATACGATTTAAAAACAATGCTTGTTTGGTTTATCAGCAGTTAACTTATAGTCTTCTAACCTTGAGTGCAAACACTAAAAAAATATTCTGTACGATATAAATAAGAAACCATTAACGATTTTTATCGAATTTCATCTTCCCTAGGCGGAGAATGAGGCGGTGTCGATATTTTTTTTTTTTTTTTTTTTTTAACCTGTTATCACCTCTGGCGCAAATCATTCGGGCTGTTGTATAAGCCTATTCCTCGCTCCGTTGACGACCCAGGCAATTACGGGGATGGCCGTGTGTCATTGATGCGCTGTGCGGCCAGATGCGGAGGGCAATCGAGTGTGTCGTCGCTCTTCTCCCGGGAGACCCTGCGAACGCCCGGCAGCAGATAAACCAGCACAGCCTCTCGCCTTTGTTACCACAGAGTACTCCCCCAATTGCTCTGATTTTATTTCGGCAATACTCCTCTCTACCATTTCACGGCAAATAATGTTAGGATAGACCTAAACTAAAAATATACCATACAGTTGTAGAGGAAAAAAAAACCCTCGTATATTCATCTTATCATAAAACAATAATGTAGATTCATTTCATAATTATCATGAATTGTAAAATTTATAAAATTTAACAATTACCATTATAATTATCATTTAAAATTAATAATTATTGTCATGGTCATTATCACAAAATAATTAATAATAGACTATACAATTGTACTGGAAAAAAAAGCTTTTTTTTATCTAATTAGCTTTATAGATAGGCCTACGGTACTGTATATTGTAGCTTGCTATCAGCCTACAAATTAATGCTAAATGAAAGATATTTGTAAAGTCAATAGGAATTTTAAAATTTCCAATCAAAATTCCCTTTAATCCCTTTCCCACTAATCATTTCTACCATAAATATTTTTTCTTTTTTTAATATTTAGCTATAGTATTAAAAAAACTACAATTATCATGCAAGACTTAAGTGAAAGTATCCTTGGCGTCGCGGCAGGTAAGGCTCCAGGCGTTCCGTAACCAACGGCACTAAATTGATGTCGGGTGGTCAGTCCGATGCCCGCCCGCCTCTAACCGCCGGGAAAGAAACCCGATATCCATTCAACAGAGGCTGCGTAGACCCTAGGATCTTGGAGAGTGGAGCGTGGAAAAATTCCCGCGCTCCTCCGAGGCCGGGGATCGAACCCGTCACCTCCAACTTGCAGCCAAACGCCCTTACCCACTTCGGGCCCACAAAGTCATCATGCAAGAAAGTGACATTAAAAATAGCCAAGCTATTTAATTGCACATAGATGCCTAGCTTATAAGTAGTATATCACATGAAATATGATCATCACATAAAGCATATCAATAACTTTGTAGTTTGCATTTCTTTCGCATAGTCCTGATGTCTAGAAATTCGACATTTCCTAAAAGATCCTATCCCTTATTACCTACCTTCAGGTATCTGTTCCATGCAACTGTAACCATTTGGAACAATTTTTCTGCAATAAATTTTCTTCAGGGAAATCAACAAGAATCAAGTCACTTAGTCAGAACAAAACAACATCACCACTTCCTAGATGAAAGGAGTATCAGAAGAAAAAATATTCACAAATATAAACAACAGTAGCTTCTTCAACAATCACATTCTGTCTTTCATACATTCTCTTTAAGCAAACTCTCAAATCCCTAGATTTTCAAATAGTTATCCTGTTATTTCTTCTTCTTCTCCATTCTTTTCTCTATCATCCCTTTCCAGTCCTACTAGTGTCAATTTGCCAAAAAAGCTTAATAGTCTTTTATCGAAAAGTGTTAAATTTTCTAGCAATTTGGCAATTTTTTTTCAGCCCCAAAATCCATGAAAGGTAACGAAGTAGTTTTGAAAAAGTTGCGGCAGGTCTGAAAGGTTTTCTGTGAAATGCTAAATACTTAAGGTTAAAAATTGCGACATTATCTTGAAATATTATAGAATTATCTAGAAGGGGATGTAACGGGTGTTCTGCGTTAAGTTGCGGATGGTGTTTTTACAGGAACCAACAATTACGAGTCGTAACGACCTCATCCTATCGTCGTCACTGAGTCGTTTCGTTTTATGTCACTTCTTGCCGCTTGACCTTTTTTTTTTTATTTCAAAACCCTCCCACCCTCAAACATAAGCGAAAAGAGCGTTCCTTTGAAACAAATGACGCTTCTGATGGAAGGAGACGTCTTAATAGTGTCAGGACTCGATTGCCGTGAAACGACTGCAGTGGACTCGTCCACCTGAAGCAAATCCTACGAGTGTTCTACCCGCGCCCCTACTGGCGGTACAGGAGCCGGAAGTGTCGGGTTTCGAGGGTTTTAAGTTCGGCCTTTAGTGCGTTTTTATCGGGAGAAGGAAGCAGGAAAAAAAAAAAAGAAATGAAAATGGTTTTGCGAAACGGCTGCCTGGAATCCTATCCCCCCGTCGCTACTAAAAGTGTTTATAAATTTTTGTTAGTTATTTATACAACTTCTTTCGGTTCTGGTTGCACCTCCGCTCGGGGAGACCCCTTGTGTGGCGGAATGTGTGGCGCCTCTTCCCGATGTGGCTTTGGCACTAATTGGCCGCTGCAGTGCGCAGCTGTCACCAACTGAAGCCTAAACAGTATTAGTGGCAGCCTCAAGATGGCATCCAAATATTTCCCCACTTTCCTCCACACTGAGTGGAAAGTGGCAAGTAAATACAGGCAAAGCAATGGGCTCTTTCATCCTGCTAATGTTAAAGCAAACTGTCATCATTCAGCGTTTATGGGTTTTCTCGTATCTTACGTCAACCTCGACCTCCCCCTCCCAAAAAAAATAAAAAATATAAAAGTGTTGAGAAAAAAATCACAATAAATAAAGTATTCAAATATTGCAAATAACATTTTAGTAATGACAAAGAAATTAATGACTATTTCTTAAAAAATTATTGGACTTTGGCTAATGTATTCTCTAGCTGTGTTTAAAACTGAAAGAAAAAGAATAACATCTCATTTATACAAAATCTTAAATTTCATAATAGAATACTTCCTTACATTTCGATAATTACGTTTCGATTTTTTTCCTTTGAAAAAAATATTAAAAATAGGTCTGCATCTTTTTTTTCTAAGAGAAATTATGGAGAAAATAAAAGAAAAGAAAAAAAAAAGTATTTTATTTTTTGGCTTATCATCATTCATCATTATTATTATTATTATTATTATTATTACATTATTATAACATCATTATTAGTTTAATGAGTAATATACATATAAAATATATTATGATTACATATTTGTATTTAAGACTACATTTCATCTAAGATTTTTGTAGAATATTATTGGATGGATAACAAAACACATTGATGCTTGCCATCTATCTATTAAATCACCGAAACGATGAGTTTTAATTATTATCAGTGTTCATTACGATGACCTAATACAGAGAAAGTATACGTCAATGTTAGCAACCAGAATGGTTCAAACAAATCTAGAAAAAGATTGTAGATCAACAAAAACAAAGGAAAAATAAAAAACAAACAAAACACACAAATAAGATATTTTTCCGTTAGTTAATTAAATAAACGAAATAAGTAAATATAAAGCTTTTTTTTCACAGTTGTCTCAATGTCTGATATCATTTCCACAAGACCTCTTTAATTTCAAGAAGGCTAGAATTATTCAAATGTTGCCACAAGGCTTTTATAAATACAAGGCTTTTATAGATAGAATTCGTCATTTTAATTGAATTACAGTAAAAGCTGTATTTAGGTAATGGGTCGTAGGTAAATGTAAAAAAAATATATAAAGGTTGGAAGGGAATTGTTAATTTAACAAAAACTTATTTTGTTAATGTTATGGATTGATATCTAAATGGAATTTTTTTCATTCGAATTTGTATTCTCTGTAGGCTAATTATGTTTTTCTTTTTCTTTTTCTTTTATTTATTTATTTATTTATTTATTTATTTATTTAATTTATTTTTATTTTTAGTACAGCTTTAGGTGCACTCTATTGGTATCGCGGTCTTAAGTAAAAGGTAAAGGTGTTGGGCTTGTAGGGCAAGCCCTGCAGGCCCTTCGCTAGAGATTTAGGCTCCCAGCGATTCTCGACCAATGAACTAGTTAAGATCGGATGGCCATTCCGACGCCCTTTCCGTCCTTAACTCCAGAGTAATAAATCCGGTACCCATTTGACAGAGGGTTGGTGAACCCTAAGGTCCGTCTGGAACAGTAACAACCGTAAAAAAAAATTCCCCGACCATCGCCTGAAATTGAATGTGGTTCCTCCAGTCCGCAGCCTAGAGCGTAAACCACTGAGCTACCATTCATAGCCCAGTACTAACACTTGAATTTCAGAAGTGTAGTTAAGGATCCTCCATTGCTAAGATAAAAGCTTCTTACAAAACATTACGGAAACTTTCACTGACGATTAACAAAATACATACGTTTTCATTAGATACTTTCCAAAAACTGATATTTCTGAAGGATGAGTGGGACATGATACTATATACTGTAGATTCTTTTTTTATTATTATTATTTTGAGGGATTTCCCCACTCTGGGATGAAATCATCTCGATATTTCGGCCCCGTGCCTCGGGCCTTCTTCGGGAGATGTATATATACATCAATTATTTCAAGATGGGGAAATTCCTCAAAAAAAAAAAAAAAAAGGGATCTATATAGTAACTGATATCTATGTAAACTCAAATGGAATATTGAAATTTAGAATGGAAGTGATCTGTAAGATACATAACAAATATTTTGATAGAATATCTATTTACAACTAAGACAGACCTTTTAGATAATTGAAATGATAATCGAAGCATTCGCTAGTATAATTTTATTTACTACATTTTTTTATATAAATTCATCTGCTTCAGAAACGACGACAAAGCTTTAAGATTTCTGATAAAGTGAAAATAAAATCTCCATTAATAAACTTATGAAAGCTGGAAAATAGGCTTTAGTTAAGCGCAGTGTTACCAGAAGATAGATATTTGATTAATATTTGTACATTTTTATGTATACAATCATTTTAAAATTCTTAGTTAAAGTTGTTTTCTAAATTTAAATAAGTTTGACGTTCTGGTAAAGAGGGTGTTTTAATGACCACCGTGTATGTAGTTTAATCAGCACTGGTTTTCCATTGCTTCTCATGCTTTACGAATCCCTGCTTTAGAAACTGCCCTAAGGCTGCGCACCTGATTCCTGTTAATATACAAATCAAGGTAATAGCTGTCAAAGTAGATTCTATACCAACAACGGCTTAGGCCTATGGGTTTTTGCTATTGAAAAAAAAAAAAAAAAAAGCGATGATCAAAGACAAAGCATTACTGTCTTATATTCACATTCTAGCATTGAGATCAAAAACCAAATTGCCGTTGGCGATTGTACAGTTGAAAACACGGCTACTGTTTCCGAACGCACCCTGTGATAACGCTCGATCAATTCGCTTGTATTCATAACCGGGTTTGCAAATCGATGAGAGAGAAAGAGAGGTGTTTAGGCGATGCGAAATAATTTCCCGCCACCATCATAGTTTGGCGGATGGTGATGGCGCGAGGGGGTTGGGGGAGAGAGAGAGAGAGATCCCCGATGGCCTGTCATGAAAAGGTCTTTCTCATTATCGTAGGATTCATCCGCATCCCAGAACCCACCCTTTTCGAAGCGGACTGGTTGACCGCAATCGATTGACTTCGCTACGCCAAGAAAGGCTGGACGAGACACACCAAGGATTTGTCGTTTTTATTTCTTATTTAATAAAAAATACCAATCAAAAGAAAAAAAAAATTCTATAGGACAATTCCCTAAAAATTTGCTCTTTTATTTTTTTTTTTTTTTTAATTTTAATATCTGTTGAATATAAACAAATCAGATTTTTCCATTCTCTGAAAAAGATAACAATTAAACCTGCAAATACTTGTTTTTCAATTAATCCAATTTAATTTTAAATGTATTACAGTTTGCGCAGACATTAAAAAGATAAATAAGCGAATTAACATCCATCGTTTAAAGTATCAATAGAAATTCGTTGTTTGTTTTTGTTCAAATGCATTTCTAATGGAATATTTCTCATCTTCACTTGTTACTTTTCACAAGGAACCAGAAAGTATGAAAATGAAAAAGTAAGAATAAGAAACAGCACCTGAATAAATAAACTGCCTTTCTGAATCAATTATCGCAAGGAATTGGGAACGGCCGCTTCGTCCTTCTAGGGACTCATCAGCCCAATCCGCCTTCCAGAAAATAATTACGGAAAAAGTTTTTAATACAAAGTTAGATGTCTCATGCCCACAAAGAAGAATGTCAAGTTTCAAGAAGCTTCATCCAATGGTTCAAAAATTATCAACTGGAACACACTGGCTGACAGACAGACAGACTGGCTGATTTTATAAGCCTCATTTCACAGGAAAATAAACTTAAATGAAGCTTTAATTTGGAAAGACAAAAAAAAAAATTATAATATTATGAAGTCAATAAACTTACGTAGAATAATATAGCCTAAAACATATTCTACACATTGAAAAATATTCTTCTAATAATTTTTAATTTCCGACAAATTTCTCTCATTTTTTTTTCTTTGACGTGTCAAAGAAAATAAACCCATCATAGCAAATTCAAGATCAACTAAAATTTTGTAAATAATATTTAAAGTAATGATTAAAATACTTAATTATGTCTTCATTTCACAGATATCAACAATTCTTGAATAGTCTTATTGAAAATAAATTTTGTTACTTTCATGTGATTATTCTACATTAATATTTTTAAGGAATGTATTTCTTTGAAAATTCAAGATTGAAATGTCAAATATTACGAAATAAGTAAAAATAACCCAACAATCAATAATACTAAATATCACAATTAAAATTTTAAAGGAAAAAAAAACAAAAACGAATCTGTGAAATATTCGTAAGGATTCAGGGCTGCCGGGCGTCTTATCACTCTCGCGGAAAAAAAAAAACAAAACCCAACACCCGGTACGGTAGTGCACATTTTTTAAGTTAGGTATCGTTAGGTTACAGTATTCACCCGTTGCAGTTGTGGTACAGTTAGGTTAAGTGAGGCATCGTCGGCTGCAGGATGTATCTGTTGCTAATTTTTGAAAAAAAAGCGTCCCTTCCTCATCAACTTCCGGTTTCTTAAAAGAAGCTCCAAAGCGGCCATGTTTCACAACGCCAAAAACAAAACACCCAACACCCCGTGAAGTGCACTTTTACCAAAAGATTTGTAACGTGCCCAATGAAACATACAATAACAACTAAAGGAGGCACATAAGAAACCAAAAGGATTTCGCACCCCGAGCTATCATCGGTGGGAGGCTGGGACGGCCGTTTCGTCCTCTGTAGGACTCGTCAGTGACAAACAAGATCAGAACAAACCCCTCGATGACAAGCTCAAAGGTACGAAATCTTTTTTGGTTTCCTTTGGTTGTCATTTTATGTTCAAAGTTCTATTAAATTGCGCAATTCTTATAAATAAGTATTTGGTTTCATTTTAGAAACCAAAAACAACCTTTACAATCTCAAAATAACTAAACTGTTCCTATTTACAGAAATAATAATAATTCAGATAATTTTGCGTAAAATCTGTCAAATTATAACCACTTAATAAACTTACGTAAAATTATGAAAATTTGGGTCACTTTATAATTACTTCAAAACAAAACTTAATTCTTAATGAAAGATGTACGTATCAACAGTACAATCTAAATAGAAGTATTTCAATTTACATACAATATTATAAAAGAAAACTTACGAATTGATCAAAGTTGATTTTTAAGTTAAAAAAATGATATTCAAGGGAACTAGGGCTCTTCATAAAGATATAAAACGTACCCTGGGCTTTACAGATTAATCACAAGAAAATACATTATTATTATTATGATTATTATATCAACATTTGACACAGTACAAAGACAAAAAAACACATCTTTGACTGGAGTTATTGAGCAACTCAAGTCTCACCCAGAGACCTAAGAATTGTCCAACTATCTTCGTAAAATATAAGCAGTGCCTAGTAATGATGTTTTTTAATGATGTAATGATGTAACACAATAACAAATAATTTGAGCAACCAGTAATATATTAAAGGAACACTTTCGTTATTCAAAAGTAGAACAATATTCAATATTTACAAAAGAGTAAGCAAATTTTAAAATAAATTCAAATGGTGAAAGATTTACTTTCTAATGGTTAATTATTATTATCGTGGAGCCGGTAGCCAAGTGGTCTGGAAGAATCCATTTCGTTACCACGTGGTGATCGGGGAGTTTTTCCACGATGAATTCTCCTCGGCGTGGAAAACGCTGTATGGTCCTAGGATCCACCCAGCCCTCTGAAGAATGGGTACCGGGCTTTTTTCCAGTGAGTTAAAGGCAGGTGGGCGTCGGATTAATCAACCGACATCAATTTCGTCCAGTTGTTCGGGAAAGGGTCTTACCTCGCGCGATCCCAAGAGCCACAAAGACCTATAGATGGACACTTTAACTTAACTATTTCAAACGAGTGTTTTTCAAACAGTTACTCAATTTTGAATTTTAATATTTTTTATTTATTTTTTTTTGCTTTAGATTTAAAATATGTTATTATTTGTTTTACATTTAAGCGTTATTTTGTAGATTGATGCTAAATCCTATAAAGTGCTGTAATATCTTTGATCGAAGGTCTCGCGTTACTCAAAAGTGACTCAACTTTTCACCACATCAGCTGAAACAAACGACGATTTAGTTCTCCTTTTTTTAGATAAAAAGCTGGTGTCATTTAAATATCCAGATCATTTTTGACAAATTTCTAATAAGTAATGATAATCAACAAGCTCTGGAAGTGTACTATATGAATGAAGACCTTGATATCATGGATAAGTAATATATTTTAAAAAATAATTTCAAAAATTAAAGAGATGATTACTTACAAATTATTTTTTATCCTTGATGTTACTGTTTGGGGTGATTTGCTGATCTAATATAAGTAATTGTATTATGTAATATATCAGATTAAATTAGCCACTTATATAGATGTTGGCACACATTGGTGTGTGGTTCTGCTCCAATATTTATTAGTGGTCGACTTTAGTCCTTAACAGATATTTGCTGCGAAAGAAGAAGTACTAATTAGTTAGTTTTAATAATTGTATTCTTGTGAGCCTAAAATTAATTCCTTGGAATAAAAGTGGTAGATCTTCTTATGCTTGTCAATAGAAGTTCCAGGTAGGCTTCCCCTCCGAGGCAGTGCTCATGTCTTGTGAGGCTTGAAGAAAAATTTCCATCAAAATGCAAGAATTTTCACTAGTATTAAATAAGTTGCTTTGATAAACCCACCCCCAACAAACAACTGAAGAAAAGATTACACAATTCTAATGGTATATTTGGTATCTATTTTAGTTATGCTTTTTAAAGCTGTATCTCTGTTTTTCGTTTCATTCTACTAATAAAAATATTTAAATTCCCCCCAAAAAATGCGCTCCATATTGATAAACGCAAAAGGAGGGTTTTAGGTTTGGTTCAGTTATTGCAAGAGTCGAATGCGAGAAATTGAGTGTAGGAGGGAGGATGGAATCTTATCGTTCGACGGGTCGACATCGAACGCCTTCTCCTTTATTCGGCGTCCGTAGAGGGGTCTCTGGGCGCTACTGGGCGCCAAATCGTTAGGCCTTGTTTTCTTGGAAACAAATGACGACGTAAGCCTGCGGGAACCGTAATGCGATTCGCGAAACAAACGATTCGCACGTGACGGCGTTAGCATTCAGCAGTGACCACGGCGGGGACCGAGCTCATGCTGGCACCTTAATGCCACCATTACGGCACGCACCGGCTACAGCAGACCGCGCGCCCGCACGGCCATTATTTTGCCTCAGGCTCAAGCTCTCGTGGGGCTTATGGCCAACGCTCCAAGGCACATTATTCAAATCAATTTGTTGCAGTCGGAAAATCGAGTCCGACATTAAGTGTAGAAACGCAATTACCCGGATTTACGCTTATTAACGTGGATCCTCTTGGTCTTTGATTGAGTTTTTATTGATGGGCTTTAGTGGCGCGCGAACCAATGAGCACTTCACACCCCGGGGCCACCGGACTGCTGCAGGCGGGGGTGTTGGCAGAGGAGAAATAAAAGGGAAAAAGCTAATAAGGAAAGAGAAAATAGGAAGATGGATGAAGGCAGTGGAGAATGGGAATCAGCACAGCACAATGGGCCATCAATGCAGCCAATAACACAAAAGCAAAACGTTTATTAAAATCACCGACTTAACACACCAATCTCGCGCTTCAACCTCTCATTTGAAATAAAACAATGATAATTATAGTTCAAATAAACAAAAAATAACAGTCATTGATGAATCTTGTTAGCTCTTAAATTAATATTTTTTTTTTTTTTAACCATCAAAAATGGGAAAGATTTGAAATGTAAATAAACCCTTGTATTTGTGCAACAACAGTTTTGATTTATTTTAAATAGAACTAATGGGAAAAAAAAAATACCACAGAAGTTAAGTCACAAAATATAACAGAAATCTCAATGAAAAAAGTTGGAATACGATGCTGTGAGGTTTTAACAATTGACTGCTACTCAACAAAAAAATAACAAAAAACGGCAGAAATATTAATACAATTGAAAGGTAGGATCACATGACTTGTTTTTAACAGTTATTAGGATTTTCTTTCCAAGCCACAGCTGCCATTGCACCCTGAAAATTTGATAAATTCTTTTGCTGCTATGATTCAGGGACAATGGAAAGTGTTTTGCAATTAATTCTTGGGTGTTTATTTTTGAATGTTCCGTCAAATTATATGTAAGTGTACATTATTGCATAGTATACATACAATCTTTAATAAACATTCTATGTTAGTTATGTATTTTTTTTAAAACGATTAATGTGCAAATGCAATGCTTATAAATAGAAACAGAGATAATAATATGGAATACCATTTAATTCTATGCATTCAGTTTTATGCAATATTTAAAAACTTTATAATCACATTTATCCTTTATAAGGACAAGAAAGGACATCTCTAAAGGATCTCTAACTATTATATGTATATTAGATATTAATAGTTAGTACGGTCTATCAAACAAGAAAAATAAAATGGTAGGAACTGAAAATCTCAAGAAATCCTGCAAGAAGTAAAGGAAATCATAAGCTAAAATAATGGAGGAAAAAAAAATAAGTTATAATACTATAAAACAAAATATAAGAGATATATGAGGTTATTAAAAAAAAAGCCTAAAACCTGTTATATATCAAAAGTATTTTGCATGAAAGCTATGCAAAATATTATAGCCCTATATAGCTATTACTATAAATAATAGTTTTGCAAAAAAAAAAGTTGCCTTAAATTTACTGAAATCTTTAAAGTGGCTACAATTCTATTGCAGTTATTTTATCATTAAAAGATTAAATTTTGGGGGGATTTAAATTAAGAAATTTTAAATACAATGTTATTTAAAAGTAAGAAATGAGCAGCGAAGATTGGTTTTCCGTATTTGGAACATTCTATCCAGGAAATGATAATCTCACAAAACGGTATAACGAAAGGATGAAAAAAAGAAAAAGATAAGGCAGAGATAACGTAAGGATTACATTTAAAATACTTGAATACGTACGTAATTCTTAAAATTCCTTTTTCCTGAGAATATAAACACTACTAGATGGGCTCAGGGGTAATTTAGCAGAACCGTATCCAACTTCATTTTAAACTAAAGAATGCACTACCGGTATATATGCTTTGGACATTGTTATTGAGTTTAATTAGTTCTTATACTTAATTCGACCATTAAAAACTGTAGGTTTAATACGGTTAAACAACAAATAACTTACTTTAGGCCAATTTTACAAAATACTAAGGAAAGTACCTTCTTTTTAAACATTAACTGATAACAACTATGTAATCAATAACGTGCATTTTAATAACAGAAACTACATGAAACCATGATTTGTTCTTAAGACTGGATATTTGATGTGAGAATATATTCAGATTTTCTCACGTACTTAAACTTCAATCTATCATACTATTAATAGGCAAAAAAACGGATGTATGTTTGTCATCAAAGTGGAGAGAGTAGGAGAGATACTATTTTAAAGTGTATTTTTATTTTTGTTAGTGTATTTTTAATTTTAAAAATGCAATAACAAATGTCTTTTTGAAAAGAAAAATTAGTTGATTTAATTAATGTTGGTGAAATAATTCCTACGCCCTTGTAAGGTATTGTGGGCACTCTCTCTTAGGCTCAATTTGGAGGAGCTATTCTTTTAGGGCAGGAGGTTTAACTTTTGTCGCCGAAAGTGCCAGAAAAGCATGTTGATATTAAAAAAATCAAGAATCGTATAACGATGGTCTTTCACGGTACTCCAAAAATGTGGTATTTGTTTTACTTCGTGAATATTTCACGGATTGCAATAGTTGGTTTAAATGGCGAAAAAAACAGCCACTGACTTAGTTTATCTGTCGCCGAAATCCAATAAGGAAAATCTACTATGAACTTTGCTGCTAAGAATTATAACGCTGATGTTAATTATTATTAATTAGGTTTTCGTATCATTACAAGTGCAGAATAAATTCAAACGAAACTTGTAAATGGATTGGCCGAAGCAATGAAGTAAAATATCGCAATCATTTGGTCTAGGTTGTGTATGAATGAAATGATCCGATCAGGAAATAAGAGTGTGAATTGGTAGTGTATCTTCTTTATTCTGTTTGATGAATTTCAACTTTGAATTGGTATCAGTGAATAATGCAGACAAGCAGTAAAATCTGTCACCTACAATACATAACATATCCCTTTATTCAGGAAATAAAAAATAAATTAGACAACAATAAAAAATTACGGACAAAAATCCATTCTGTACACTTTGTCACAAATTTTAAATATTAAAAAAAAAAAAAAAAAGCGCTTCCACTTAGTAGTAAACCATTTTTTCTCTAAGATTCCATTATTGGCCTATGCATAAAACCTCATTATACCACCAATCATTACTCTACTGACGATCGTAAATAGAGTGAAACAGCTGTATCAAGGACGATCTGATTATTGATATTAATAATTAAAGTCTGTAACAGAAATATGAATTCGTTTTTCTACCTTATTATTATTTTTTTATGATTTCTTAATTAAGGGAAATGGATATAGGCGTATAAGTAAAATTATCCTATATATTAAACCAGATATACATATTAATCATTTACAAGATTTGAAGTTTAAAAATAAACACACAAACTTTACTTGGAATGACGTCAACTTTAACTTCGCGAGATTTTAAGTCAGCCTTAAGAATAGAGAACGGAAGAATTATTTTTAACAATTCAGTAACTAATATCCATTCCAAAATCTCTCAGGCAAAGACTGATTTTCTAACAAAAATTATTCGTTTTCTGTTAGTATTTCTTTTTCTTCCTGAAGACCAAAACTTAATAACAATAGCCTACGGAGGATAATATAGCGAATAAATGATCATTCTTTGAATCTCAAATATTTTGTTTAATTTAATTCCACTTAATTCTTATTTTGGAACCTCTCCTCTTATGATTCAAGTTTTCGAAATTCGAGTTCGCATTCTGTTGGATTTAAAATTGACAATTATTTATTAAGAATTAAAATAATGAAATCTTTATAAAAATGAGCTCCTTTTAAATTTAATCTTGTAAAGTAAATCACGAATCATAATTAGTAACGTCATTAATAAATCACTGATTTGTAATTTAGTCCTAAAAGCAGTTTCTTTGTCTGCTCCGATTACTCTCTATTGGTATTTTCTATAATAATACTAATACTAATTCCTATTATTCTGTAGCACCATACTGTTTACGCTGTATGATGTCTTTCTGGGAAGGTAATCATGTGTAACTCAATTAATTACAAAAAATGACTGTTTTGGCGTGGGTGGAAGGGGAAGGGATTGGAAAGAAGGGGAAGATCTCTTGCGGTGCTCGCGCGAGCGTCAAAAGAGACGACAGGGGGCAGCGTATCCCGTCTCGACATAAATCACCTCCCTCAATCAATCTGCTAATAGTGATTTATTGCGCATTAATTTTGAACTGAGCCCCCACCCCCTCGCCCCCGATTAACGCTGATAAAAGAGACCCCGACGT
>JAFIDM010000001.1:63112719-63127605 GCA_023159025.1 Thereuonema tuberculata
GATAAAATAACGATAAAACTACGATACAACTATAAAAATCACTACAATACAAAGGCCGCTTAGGGTCTCATCAGAAGAGGGTAGCAATTTCAGGGCCTAACTCCATTGTTAGTGTTTTCAAAAGGTCTTCAAACATTCCTCCATTTAGGACTCGGAACCTTTAATCACCTTCTCACGATAACAAAGTACATTTCAGAGCAATCAGACTAATTTAATTAATATACTTCAGTTAATTAATAATAACTAAAAAAATACACATCTGAGGACTAGGTAGATTTTCAAAAAACAAACAACTGTATTTATTTTAATGTTGTAAATTTTGGGTAATTTTCTAAACTTTAACAATATTTAATCTCTCATAATATATATATTTCTTGGGATATTTTTATTAATGACTTAAGATTGTTATTCAACAATAACCGGTTTTGTTTTTTGTATTTGACTCAACCATCCTGTGTTGGTGGGGGTGGAGGATTAATTCGTCCAGCGTTTGCTCTCCTTCAGTCGCCTTCGCTTGACAAGAGAAATTGATTCGCATTTCAAAATAAAAAAGCAATCAGGTCTTCGTTCCTTCGCTGCCACTCATGTCACACCGAAAATATTTTCCGAGTCTTCCAATCGTGGGCTTCTATTTGCGATCCCTCCCTGCGTTACATATTTCTCGTCTCCCGGCATTCTTTTTTTTTTTTTTCCCTTTTTCCCAGCAATCCACAACGGTTTTATCTGCGACCGTTTTCCCCTCCTCCTCCATCCACATCAAAAACTCCCCAATCGACCAAATAGCATTTAATTTCTCGTTGCTTATAAATACTTTTACGCCGACGCAAATGACAACGCATTGCTGGTCTTTCATTGCACTTCCTCCCTCCAAGTACAGCCACACATAAGTCAGAGCTTCTTCTCTGAAAAAGAGAATCAAAATCAATTAAGGCATCTCGCGAAGAAAAAAAAGTCAATTTGTATAAAAACAGAATTATTTATTTATTCATTTATTAATTTATTTTTTTATTCATTTATTAATTTATTTTTTTATTCATTTATTAATTTATTTTTTTATTCATTTATTAATTTATTTTTTTATTTACTTATTCTTTACAGTGGTGTAACTATTATTTGCTAATTAGCTATTAAAAAAAATCAATAGACAAAAGGATATTACATTTGCCATAATAGCTGCAGTAAATTCTAAATAATGATTGGTTATAATGAATTTGATTTACGAAATTTTGATTTTGCAATCACAAAAAAAAAAAAAAAAAGTAACAGATTTTATTTGGTTTCTTTGTCTTTACTTCTGACTCCAAAAAATAAACCTCGACAAATTTTATAGAAGTATTACATTCACTTCCATTTATACTTTATTTTACTATTAAAAAAAATCTCCTTTTGAACAATTAAAATTCATATGAAGAATAAAGCAAACCTAATCTGTCTTCAATTTTTTTCAGTTTTAAACATACAATCTATTTCTATTAAATTTCGTCTACAAAATTACAATTACAAATCAGTAGCATTATTATGATTTTGGTTTGGAGAAGATTTTTCTAATCTTCCCACACATATTTATTCTTAAAATTAACGTGCGATTCAAATCTAACAGTCCCATTACATTATCTTTGTATCCAATAATGTGAATCTTTCAACTCATGTTGAATCCGTATTAATATTACAACTGAAGTTGCAATGTAAGACTCCTCCCATTACCAAAAACCAACATTCATTATTATCCAAGACAGACATTCAATTTTGCAGCTCTTCAGCTCTAGATCTATATTCTAAACAAGGTAGGGATAGTGATTACTAAACCAATCACAGTGCTTCGCAACGGCTTCTGAGTCACCTTTACTTTAGAAGAGACTGCGCCGGGGTCGTCTAGAAAATGCGCGCGCGAGTCTCTTTGCGACCCCATGCTATCTTACCCACTCCTATTTATATGGAATAATCGTCATTCTTAACTCAAACCTTGTTAATACACTGAATTCATAAAAATGATTTAAAAAAACACACAAAAACTTAAGTTGAGAAACTGTGAAAAGATTTAAAATGGCGAGGAAAAAAAAAAAAGAAGAATAAGAATTGCCCTTCAGGTGCTCGAACCCATGTCCTTCGCGTTATTAGCTCTAACCAACTGAGCTAACAGGCCACTTACAACATGCAACATTCAGGCCACCTATAACTGAGCTAATAGAAGCCGTTGCGAAGCATTGTGGGATATGTGTCCACAGACAGACAAACCGGGATATAAGGCGTCTTTCAGAAGCCTAAAACAAAATGAATCCTTGTTAGAATTTAAAGCAAAGGTAAAAAAAAAAATATATTTCTGAAACTTTAATCATATATTTCTTAATTGGTGAAACCCTTTCATTCTCTACAAAAAGTCACTTTGTTGCAGTTTTAGGTCAGAGATTTTATTTATTTATTTATTTATTTATTTATTTATCAAGTCGCCTACGGTATTTTCTTTCCATTATATAACAATTTGTAAGTAAGAACCTACGAATGATGACTAAATTCCGAAAATTAAAAATAAATTCGCATAGCTTTAAAATAATGTGGAAATCTGCAAATATTAATTAGATATCTCCAGATTCTTTTCTCTCCGTGATCTGACTTGAGCTCGAGAACAAAATCTGTTCATTCGATATTTTAGTTCTTTAATCCATTAAAGTTTGCTAAAACAACATTTTTTTTATACTCCGTTTCTTAATATTATATCCCTAATATCGTAATTATAAAACTACAACAATTCGATTTTTGCTTATAACGCAATAAAGTGTAAAATATATTTTAATATCTCGTAACAGTGGTCTTAAATTTCATTTTATAATAAAGGACAAATGATATGTTGGACTTAATGAGGATGAACATGATCAACCTTTAACAAAGAAAATAAAAAATGAATTATTCTTTATTATTCTTTTTTTTAACGCTAATGTTTCTAGGAAATGATTTTTATATTAAGAAATTAAGACTTTATACCTGTTCCTTTAAATGAACATTTTAAAAGATAAAAACTAAAACAAATTTCATATTGACTTGAAGCATTGATTTATTTGTAGTAGTGATAAAAAATATTTACTTTCATTTTTTTTTATTTTTATTATTTAAAGTGATATTATTTTTAAGTTGATAAGATTTTTTTTATAAACTTTATTTTATCCTTCAGAAAAATAGATTTATAAGATCATTCAAACATTGCTGTGAACAAAAAGACATTCGAATACAAAACAAACCAAATAAAAACCAACCAACCAACCAAACAAAAACAACTTACCTTGTTATATCTAAATTGAACCTATAATTTTATTTCAACGAAATAAAAAACTACTTTATTAATCATTATTAGAACTAACTGCTCAGTCAAACTTTTTCTTTAAATTACAACCGCTAACACTGAATGAGGGGACTGAAAAACCCGAAACAGTCATCCCAAGATTCCGTTCACAGGGATACAAAAGATGATTCGTAGACCAAAAGCATTTTCAATTGTTAGGTGAAAGAAAAATGTTTAAAAACAAGAGAGACTCAATATTATTATAAGGAACTAAGTAATTATAAGATATCTAGAAAAAAATAAACACGTTTATGCAGTATTTGTGGACCTGGAAAAGGCTTTTGACAGAGTGGATTGGAATAAACTTATGGAAATCTTGAAGAAAATTGGTGTGGATTGGAAAGAGAGAAGGCTAATAACTAATCTTTATATGAAACAACGAGTCAAAGTCAGGATAGGAGAAAAATTGTCAGAGGGAAGTGGAATAGGAGAGGGGTGCGACAAGGATGCCCGCTATCACCTAAGCTGTTCAACATCTACTTAGAGGAGTTAGTGAAGAATTGTTTTCAGAACATGGGAGGGGTGATAGTAGGAGGAAGAAGAATAAAGTGCATAAGATTTGCTGATGATATGGCATTGTTAGCAGAAGAGGAGATGATACTAAGGGATATGCTACTGCAGCTGAATGACAGCTGTGAACAATATGGAATGAAGATAAATGTAAACAAGACAAAGACTATGGTTATCGGAAGAAAGACAAAGAAGATAAACATAAGTATTCGGAATGAGACATTGGAACAAGTGAACAACTTTAAATACTTAGGGTGTACTATAAGTGGTGATATGAACTGCTGCCAAGAAGTCAAGAGGTGGATAGCAATAGCAAAGGAGGCTTTTAATAGGAAAAGGAGCATCTTCTGCGGACCTCTGGAAAAAGAACTAAGGAAGAGACTAGTGAAGTGCTTTGTGTGGAGTGTGGCATTGTATGGGGCAGAAACATGGATATTAAGACGCAGTGAAGAGAAACGACTAGAAGCATTTGAAATGTGGATATGGAGAAGAATGGAGCATGTGAAATGGACAGACAAAATAAGAAATGAAGCTGTGCTAGAAAGAGTGGGTGAAGAAAGAATAATGCTGAAACTGATCAGGAAGAGAAAAAGAAACTGGTTGGGTCACTGGCTGAGAAGAAACTCCCTAATGAAGGATGCACTGGAAGGAATGGTGAACGGTAAAAAAGTTCGAGGCAGAAGAAGATTTAAGATGATCGACAACATTATGGTAAATGGATCTTATGTGGAGACGAAGAGGAAGGCAGAAAATAGGAAAGATTGGAGAATGCTGGGTTTGCAGTGAAGGACCTGCCCTTGGCAGAGAACTATGTATGTAAGTAATTATATAGGAAACCTCAATGTTTACTTACAGACCTATTTAAATATTTTGCTACTATTGAAAAGTTGGTGAAATCTACTATAATTTATTTAAGTTGTTTTTTTTTCCATTAGCATAGTTCTGACGAGGATTTTTTTTAATACAGTGTATTGATATGGATTATCTGTAAATAATCTGTTCTAAAAGTGTTTTGTTTTATTCAGAGCGTTCTTCTTATAAATTCGAAATTAGAATTTTCAAAGTAAGATTGCTTTCCTTTCTCCTTGAACGAGTGGGATTTGATCCAATGGAGGAACAGAATGATTATGAGAGGATCCTGGAAGTTTGGATGATAATATTCCTATTATCCACATCAATGAGGCTGTGCATTGAAGACGAGGCTTTGCCTAATGACTAAAGATTCCGCCAGGGGCCGCTTCAACGCAAGATGGCGTCGCATTAGAACGCATTTGGCACACGGTCGGGAACATCCATTCGCGCCGTTAATTCATGCTGATGTAATTTGATGATATTTTCATGGCACCCTAATGACGGGAGAGGGTCTGTCGCCCCAAACATCTTCGCGACGGAGAGATGTCGTCCGATAGCGTAACTCGGCTATTACCATGGCATCCATTCAGCCTTTTGTAATCAGTTTTTGACCAAGTTTTGTTAGAAAATTGATTCGGAGATTTCCACTTCGACGGAAAAAAAAAAAAAAAAGAAGGGGAAGGGGTGAGTTCATCATAATGTGGGTGGTATAGTTGGAAAAGAGGTTATTAAGAACTGATAGATGCTCTAATGTTGTCAGAAATGGAATAGGGAGTTATGGTTCCAAATCACCTCATTGTGACAGGATAAGAAAATTGCCATCCATTTTGTCTACATATTTTGACGGTGGTCCAACACGGTTGAGGGAGGAGGCAGAGATTGACCGATAAACACCACACAGACTACGAGACTATCTCTAACCTATATCTAAAGGCCTCATTTGTATGTCTTTCGTCAAGGAGAGGATGATTTGTAACTTGGAGATCTCAGAAAGAGAATTTAAAGATCTCTCGTTAATTGATGCATTGTAAGATTCAGTCAGATATTTAATAAGTTTTAAAGTATTTTAGATAAAAGATAAGGAAATGTTTAAATAAGTAAATTATTTTTTAATTCAAATGAATGAAACTTCTATTCATTCTTAGTGTCAGTTAACTTAATGATCAAGACATTACACAATGCTACAAAAGTAAAATATTTTGTAAATATATTTCATTCGTCGGTTTAACAATCTCTTAGATGATTTTTATCTCTTAAAGCCAAAGACTGTACGAACGAATCATTTTTACGAAAATGAGCAAGATGAAACGTTGATAATGCACATCAAAAAATAATCCCATTTAAAAACCAAAAATCAAATCTACAGATTTTAGTATATTCCTTTGTTTTTATTAGTTTAACTGCCAATATTCACAGCCTTAATTAAATTGGATTTGTGACGAATTCGCGTTTCATTCAGAAGCCAAGGATACATAAATATGTGCTAATTATAATAATAATAATAATAATAATAATAATGTGCCACTGTAACACCTATAGTTATTGGTGCCCTCGGTGCTTTATCTAAGGAATTTGTAAAACACTTTAACAGCTTGGAACTTCACGAGATTTCAATAACAGACCTGCAAAATACATCATTACTAGGCATTTTGCGAAGATACTTGGACAATTCTTAGGTCTCTGGGTGAGACTTGAATTGCTCAATTAATCCAGCCAAAGATGTTGTCTTTGTACTGTGTCATATGTTAATAATAATGCAAGTGCAACCGTACATGTTAACAGTTTATCCTCATGCAGATGGCTACTTCCAGCAGGATAATGCGCCGGTGCACAAAGCCCGCATCACTATTGGATGGCTTGAGGAACATGACGATGACTTTTCCTTGCTGCCCGCTCAATCCCCGGATCTCAGCCCGGTTGAAAATTTGTGGGATGAGCTGGAACGGGCTGTTTGCTCCAGGAACTGTGTGACATACACTCATGTCTGCATGGCAGACACTGCCTCAATAACGTTTCAAAAGCATCTTGTGGAATCCATGCCTCGACGAATTCAGGCTGTTTTGAGGGCTAAAGAAGGCCCAACATGCTACTAGGTAGATGTACCTAATAAAGTGGCCGAACAGTGTATATAGTAGTTGTCGCAGAATAGCTCTTTACAACTTACTTCGTTCTTTGTAGATCTTTTCTATTCTGTTGGAATTAAGTCATTTCCCATTGGTTGAGAAGTTCTTCATTTTTGTATAAGTAATTGATAGGAAGCAAATGTTTTAGGTTCTTGAAAGTCTTTTTCTTTTTTAAATCACATAAGTGTTCAGAGTAATGAAGAATCATCTTAAAATCTCTTCCAAATCTAAAGACTTTTTAAAGTAAAAAACATTGCAACTTATCAGGCTTAGATGCTTGTTTTACGAATAACAATTTCCATGCATTGAGAGTTTACCGTGCAATGAGTTCAAAGTTTAAAATAATACTGATTTTCACTGATCTTTTACTGAATGTAAAGATTTCAGTAAAAGATCAAAGTTATTTAAACAAGTTTCTGAAGTCTAGGTTTTTTTTTAAATGTTGCTTTAACTTACTTTTTATTTATTTTTTTATTTTTTGCTTTTTAAAACGAAGGAAAAACACAAATTACAGAAATCAAGTGATTTTGTAAATTATAAGTGAATTCGAATAATCCTGTTGAATAGAAACAGTAACTTCAAATTTTCCACTTTCTGAAAAATAATTAAATGCGCAAATACATAACAAGTTGTAAAATCACGCATGCACATATAGATGATTAGAGTAGGATTGATATGTTTTGTTAAATATAGATAGAAATTCATTATTCTAATGGTTTTCTAAAGGAATTTTTACCTCTTTCATGCACAAATGGTGAAAATGTCACCTCCTCCACAGGGCTCAAACGGAAAAAACTTCAAATCCAAAATTTCGACGGTTGTCAATGATATTTCTGTATTTACAGGTAGGCTATATAAGATGCCCATGTGAATGTTTCATTATTATTATTATTATTACACCCAAATAAATATTATACATAAAAAATTAAACTCAACAATCTATATTTTTCACTACATAAAAAATATTGTACCACTAAAAACTAAAATTCTGATCTATTATGCTTTATTCGACTCGCTTTTAAATTATGGAGTAAACATATGGGCCAATACAAACGAAATAAATCTGGAAAGTTTAAAAATCCTTCAAACTAAAGTATTAAAATTAATCTTTTCTAAAAAAATCTGGAAAAATACCCAAAAAAGAAATAATCTACTAACTAAATACGGAATATTATATCCAAAACAAAAGTTTTTATATAACATAATACTTCAAAATTACTATGAGGTATGGAAGATCAAAAACAACAACATACAAAACTACAATTTAAGGAAAGAAAGTAACATTAAATTAACCTATCCATACATAAACAATAATTATGGTTCAAGAAATATCAATTACAATATAGAAAGGTTTCTAAATAACATGAATATAAATATTTTTGATGATTATCAAAACATCTCAATTGTAAAAAGAAAGTTAAAAAAATGGATAATAGAAAATATTTAAGCTCATCACTATTGTCACAATCTGTTCAGTCCTTTCAACTTATACTCTATCTATAAGTATACTGTAACTATAAATCATATATTGATACACTGATGTAAAATCTATTTATACAAATATCATGAACTACTTTAAAATAATAAGTGATTGTAAGAATATTATTGGTGATTACATCATAACTGTTGTAAAAATTATAGTTGGAAATGATATCATATATTATTTGTTAATACTATTGTTTTTTTTGTAGATCAAACATAATTTTGTTTTTACCTAATTGCCAGAACTCGTTGATAGGGACTCTATGTCCCTAACGAGACTGTACTGTATTAACCTTTTAAAGAAAAAATAAAAAAAAAAAATTATAAAAAAGTTCCTAAACTTGGATTTCCCCAGTATTATTATTATTATTAATTTTCAGTATTTAAGGGAAAAAGACAGCAATATTTATGAAAAGGTAAACTTATATTGGCTAAAGTGCAGTATCTGGTACAAGCCAATAGGAAGGCTCCTAAGAATATAGCGCTGATGGGCGTCTTACCGGTAACGTTAGGTTGCTGGATTCACCCTTTGCAGTTTTGTTTCGGTCAGGTTAATTGAGGCATTGTCAACTTTTGAAAAAAAAAAAAAAAATCCCTTTCAAAAAACAACGATTCTACATTGAACAACAACTTTCCGCACCGGAACTTCACACATCCTACATCAACTTCCGGACCGGTTTCTGTACCGTAAACTGCACTTTTACCCTTACATTTTATAACTCTTACTATTGGCGATAGCGAATTGCTTAATTTCAAAAGTAATAATAATTTTCAAAATACCCATTAAGCAAACCAATTGGTTTGTCTGGTATTAAGCCTACATTTAGAATAAATTTAACATTTAAAGTTCAAACGATTCTCGGGCTAAAGATATTCAATAATTGAAACCTCTCAAATGATTTCAATTGAAACTTTCTGTTTAATTAAAACTGTTTTAACTAAAATTCGACAGGCTTTTTTTGTTATTAGGCTTATTCTTATTATATAGATACTTTTGTTTCATTAATATTATATTTTAACGATCGTGATTCAGCCATCGAAATGAACTTGTTAACATTGAAAGTGTTTTTCAGATCTTAGAGTTCTTTCTGTTAATATGATGATTCCATTCGTGGAACTCACTTGATTTTCCACAATATTTTATTTTAAATCTTCTTGTCTGTGGCTCTGGAGCTGGTGAGTTATCAAACAGAAAATGCATGTCAAGTTTAAAGGCAAAGATATTAACAAATAGAACTGCTTGATATTTCCATTGTAGTAAAGATATAACTGACTAATGCGTGTAAGCAATATAATAAGACATTTTTCCGTTCAATACGGAAAATGTAATTGATTAACCTACAATATTTTCTTATAGTCAGAAATTCATAGAATTGATTTTTATCAAAACTTTTTAAATGCGTAGGCCTAGATACTGTCAAATGGGAAATACGTCAACTGATATTGGATATTATTTCTTTGACAATGCATTAATATATAATATTGTTACAGTTTTTTTTGTTTTTTTTTTGTTAAGAAATAATGGTTTTCAGAAAAAAAAATTACAACTATGCAATTAAAAAAAATAAATAAAATAGAATGATAATAAAGTTATGTAGCACGATCTTCAATTTTTTCTGTTAATGTGACACGGACATGAAGTTTTATTAACATTGTCAAGTGACAACTGTCTTCAAAGTTTGAGAGCGACTGTCATGTGACAGTTTTCAAGTTTACTACTAATGTCAAGTGACGCAATCTTCAGATTTTATTATTACTGTCACGTGAGTCGATCTTCATGTTACAGCTAATGTCATGTGAAACAGATACACAAGACAAGATTTAATTAACCAGTATTGCCAGTGGCTATTTGAAATATCTTGAGAGTACTTTTAGCTCACTAAAAATGTAGTCTTTGTAGGTTTGCTTTGTTACCGCAGAAATAATCTGCAACAATCTTTAAAATTTATTATTCTTTAGAAAATAAAGCTTGCTCTGGAGCATTATATATTACAACGTTCTCAAAATATTGAAGTAAATTTTAGCTTATACGTTCTTTTGTTACTTTTAACGTATTCCGTCGAATGACGTGTGCTTGCTTCATTCCAACAAAATTAATTCTGATACCTTCTCATATTTACAATAAAAACTCCAGAAGGAATGCTGCTGACTTGTGATGCAACTATTCCACATTAATCCTCGTGAAATCCAAAATAATGAGACTGAATCCTACGCTCTAAGTAAGTGGTCTTTGTCTCAGGAGTCGTCTGATATATCAACGCCGTAGTTTCTGTCATAACAAAGGAGCTCCGAATAAATCAGCCATTTGAGACGATGAGAGGACAGGAATCATCGGACATAAATAAACGCCGGCATCGACGCAGGGGGTGGGGTGTGAGTGATCCCGACCGCCCAGGTGCGAGGACCGAGTGACGACAGGACACCGGAGACAGCCGGACGCTCCCCTGCCAGCCGGGCGCAGGACCCTGACATCAACAGGTAATTCTCACCTGTCGTCCTCACTTGTTCCTCGCCCATTCTTAAGACTCCGAGAACATTAACCACTTAGTAGGGCTCAAATTGGGGCGTTTTCGGTTGTGACTTTACAAAGAAAAAAAAAATTCTTAAAGGCTTCAATTTACAACTTCTTTATATAGGCCTATGCATTACGAAATTTAATGGAAAACAATATTAATTTTTGCAACATCACGTTTAGTCATTAATAAATATGATTCACAAACAACTTGAAAAGGATATTGTTCTATGAATTGGAAGTGAGAATTGGAAGTTATTTCTTTATCAAGTTATCTAGATATTGGTATTTCAATATTATAACAATTATTAAAAATTATTTTCAGGATAAAAAAAATAAAGAATTGACGATATATAAACATTCATTTCATTTATTTAATAGCTTTGCACTTGGTAAATTTAATATTTAATTTTCTAATTATAATTTTTAATAAATAGCACAAACGATAAAGCGTTTGTCGAGTAAGTCAAAGATGCAGCGATAATCGGAGATTTTTCAATAATTATTGTTTTCTTGAGGGATCCCAAGGTCCACTCAATGCTCTGTCAAATGATGAATTAGTTAACTTCCTTATTATGAAGTAAGAGTGCTATGAAGAAATGCAATTATGAATTATTTCACAAACACTTTTTGATATTTAAAATTTTGAAATTTAATTTTATAAAGAACATCTGGATTATTTTATAATATTTGCCATTTTTTTTTTCTTTCTGATCATTTCCATTTGAATTTTTTGAAATAGAAACATGTTTCTCGTTGTTCTAATTAGAATAACTAGATTTCTATTCTGCATGAGACAAATACGTATTTTTTTTTTTTTTTAATTTAAATCATACTTTGGCAAAATTTTCAAAAAAATGCAAATCTCTATATCCTTTAAGATATTTTTCGTATAAAAGTTAGGTAAAAACAAATACTGTATTAAGGGAATCTAACCTATCGCATAGGTTCCCGACATACGAGCTTCAACTCCTTTTTTTAAAAAAAAAAAATCCTCAAAGTTACGAATTTTCAATTTTTGAATTTTTTTAAGGCTAATGTAGTTCATGTACTTGGAGGAAGATTATAAAAAAACCATGTCTCTGTTTTTAATTTCTCGTAAATTATTTGTTCTGTAACAAGTTTAAATTTGTTTTAACAAATCTCTTTCTACTTATTCTTTTGTCTACTTTGTTTGCAAAACAATATTCAGTTTTACGACTTTATATTCTGTGCCTTTTTGATCTTAAAGTATTCAGCGAAGAGATTGTATTCTTTTGTTTAATCTATAATAAAACTTTCCCTTTCATCACTTACACATTGACATCGTGAATAGATTTCATAAATTATTCCAATTTAGATTCTAATGTTTAACCTGATTGCCTTCTTACCTATATTGACCATTGTTTCTAATAATAAATTGAAGCCATAATCTCAATGCAAATTTGATTTCATTGATGTTTTATATATATTTCCAATGTCGTAAAACCCGACAGAAAAAAGGGTGAAATTTAGGCCACGAAAATGCAACTAATACAGTTCTCTTCTCTCTACTACTTTTTTTGATATGACATTCCGATATGAATGGTAATTTAAAACTACATAAAAATTAAAACAATTTTTTAAAGCGTGTAATCAGAATGGGAAAAATTATTATTTTTTTTAATTTTTAATAATATATTATAAATTCTTTTAAGGATTAAGAAACGTATTTCTTCATGAAAGCTAAAAAGATCCGGAATAAAATAAGCCGGAAAAATCAAATAATACGATATCAGAACAAAGTATATTTTTGCTCTTCTTTAAGCTAATAACTGTGGTTTAATTGAAATTGATTATAATTACAAACTGTATTTGAACAAAAAATAAGTATGAATTTAAAAATAATTATGCTTAAATGAGGATTCAATCTGATTTAGGCCAAACTAGTAGACAGACCCAAGAGTATTAAAAAGGAAATAAAAAAAAAAAAAAAAAAGAAAATTTATGAAAAAAAAGGATTCAACATTAAAGACAAAATAATATTATACCGAACTTAAAAATTTAATTGTCAACACAAAAATAAGAAACTAATCGTAAATTGCAGCTTTAAGTAGCAGCAATAACTGCAGATCTCTTACAGTAAGTGTTGATATTGACAATAAGTTCATATTCATACGATCTCTGTTCTCAAAAAGGTTAGTGTTACATTTTCAACAACATCAAAGAACTTTTCTTTTAAAAGCAAAAGTCTTAAATAACAAATTTTCACTAACTTTGGCTTTAATAATTGGATACAGGTAAACAAGAATGGAGTAGACTTAATAGATAAGTCTATTAAAAACATTCATACTCTAATCTTTGAAAATTTCCGTAAAAAACTAAATATCGTAAAAAATACAAAGTATTAAATCCAAGATAAAAAAAAAAATATTTAGATGATTATAATAAACAAATTTAAACTTTCTAAATATAATGAGTCTATAGTAACCTATTAATAACTGTGTTGTTTTCTTATGAAAAGAATTCTTGGTTAATGCAAAGAATTACAAAGAACCTTTGTATGTAGATTGTAAATTTTACGTATTCACGTTAAAATCGTTACTTTGAAGACATCGGAAAAATATATATATAAATATTTTTGATATTTGCAAATGAAAAAAGAAAAATTAAAAAAAATAAATAAAGCATAATTAGGCCATCACACATAAAATATAAAATAAGGTATATTTACAATTAAAATATGAGCACTTTCGAAACGCTCAAAGTTTCTTTGTCGAGTTCCAATTTCAATTGTAACTATACCTTTTTTTATGAGCGGTGGTCTAATTATGTTTTATATTATAAGATACACACGTTAAAGTTTCCCTCTTATTTTGAAATATTTCTGAAAAAAATTAAAAGGTTTCTTTTTTTTTTAACTTGCATTTATACAACAACAGAAGAAGACATGGGTGTCCTGAAATTGTTGCTAAGGTGATGGAACACCTCCATTTTTACATTTGACGCCACTTTTAAAATTTGATATTTCTAACAAAATTCAAATTGTTTTCTGATAATTTTCCAGTTTTATAAAACAAATGATGTTTTAAAAAAAATATATTACAAATTCTAGACTCTTCATTTAATAGTAATAAAAAAAGTGAAAAAGAAATCGGAGTCAGAACTAAGCTGAGAAGATCAGAAGATAAAGAAGAACTGCTGGAAATTAACGCCGGCCATCACAGCTTCGTTTTCAATACTTGGTGCGCAGAAGTGTGACGACCGCCTACGTCCAGGGAGACTAAGGTACGTATAAATAAATGCAATTCTTCCATTTTATTCCTGTCGTTAAGAAAAGAATTCTGCCTTCTTCTAAGACTATCTCTGCAGCATCTTTTGTAGACAATTAATTTGCCTATCAATGCTTGAAAAAGTAATAAATTTAATGCTTTCACTGGATCTTGATTTTTTTTTTTTTATTACTATTCTCTTTCTGAAGAAAGAGGTGCACGAGATTCGAATCGAAGTATTTTTATTGCTTCATTATTGAACATTACCATTCCTCAGACGACCACTTAATCAGTAAGGATGTAGCTTTCTTTTCTCTCTTCACTTGACGAAGGATAACGATGAGAAAACTCTCTTCATTGAATGGCTTTTATTGTCGGCCTTCGCAAAATAAGAATGCATTCAATTGGTTTCATTTTTCAGTGACACAAAGAAATTCAGACGTTCTACATCTCAGAAATAAAAATAATAATTTTCCACAAGAAACACGTTTTGAAGCAGAATCAAACATCTTGACCTAACAGATTCAAAATTCGTCTGTCAACGTTTGAATATCCGCAAGTCTACCAGTAAAATTTTAGCATTTCTATGCAGTTTGCTTATAGTAGTTACACTAAATTTACAAGACTTGCACGTTGATGGTTTAAGGCCCTCTCTGTGGTCCTATGCTTCTATTACAATCACATTCAGTAATGTTATCTGTCATCAAAATTAAAATTGTTTTTTAAATTAAGACAAAATGCTTCGACAAATGCAAAGATTCTTATCCACTTGAAAATCAAAAATGATTTTAGATTTATAATAATAATAATAATAATAATAATAATAATAATAATAATAATAAT
>JAFIDM010000001.1:63127615-63148758 GCA_023159025.1 Thereuonema tuberculata
ATAATAATAATAATAATAATAATAATAATAATAATAATAATAATAATTATTATTATTATTTGACTAGTTTTGTCTTATATCAATATATCTTATTGTTAAAGAAGAATATTCAGTAGTGATTCCGCATTCATATACTTCAATAATAAGCAAAAACGGATGCTATATATTATAATAATGTATGTTTCGTTATTAAATCAACACTTGTAAAACTGAATATTTTTTTTTAATATTTCATTTCTCTGTAGTATTTTTCTTCTTAGGAGAAGGTCAATTACATGAAAATTTTCTTGTTTATGTTTCTAATATGAAATGTACAAACATTTAATGCAATTATCATTTAAGAAATTTCGAAGAAAAATAAAGAGAAGAATTGAAGTCAGGTAATTGTTTACTTATCTGTCGATGTGTGAAATAGGTTTCCTTTTAATGTATATTAATTCTTGTAATTAAATGATATCAATCGTTTTATTTCTTTTCAAATAACTTGAATACGAAGTTTGATGTTGGAGGGACATTATAGGCAACATATACATATAATGTTGCACAACGTGTTTTATGTGTTACGCAACATTATATATCGAGGGCTCTATGACATAAAGGCCTAAGTGACATTTTTGTAAAAATTGAGTTACATGTCTTAAGTGAAATCCGAGAACCATATCTTTCATATGAAAAAGAGACCTAACTGAAAATTTCATTGCAACTGGTAGAATTCTGCTTCCATAAAAAGCTACTTCCATAGAACTGCAAGGCAATACAAACATAAAACTCTTAATAACTCGGAATGAAGATTTTGTCACTTAGGCCTTTATGTCATAGAGCCCTCGATATGTTGCCTATAAACAGTATGAAAACAGCGAAAACTTTACATACTTCCTTCAATTTTATTACGAAACTTAGGCAGGAAAGAATCAGTGAATATATATGTGTGGGTGTTTGTGGTCCCTGCTCTACAACTTTTAAATCAGTGAATCTTGAGCATCTTCTTGAAACTTGACAGGCAATGTTTACAAACAAGAGACGATTTTTCTATTAGTAATTTCTAAGAAGTTTGCGAATGAAGGCTGCCAAGAATTTTTGCAGAAAAGTTTTAGAAGGTAAGAATGATTCTGACTGGATTTCTTTAGAAAATGCAACGATGACCAATTCTTTTAAATTTGTGCGTGCTTTGATTAAACTAATTGGATTAAGATTTGGGAATTTAATGACAGATTTCAATAAATGAAAAATTAGATGGTAAGTTATTACGATCATTTAAATGCAAAAACTTTTCCTCTGAATATTTTCTCAGCTTAAAAAATAAATAAATAAATAAATAAATAAATAAATAAATAAGTAAACAAGATACAAAGTCTTTCAGGAAATTTATAAATGCAACGTTTTATTTTGAATTGATTCTTTCTTGTTTTGTTCGTGAACCTGTTTTCATTAAATCTCAGTGGATTCTTTAATGGGAGGCTGATATTTCCTGTCTTTTATTTAATGCTATTTGTGATTTTTCACATAAAAAGTTGTCTATTAGAAATTTATTACAAATATGTTATACTGTATCAAAAAATACAGATGTTCTACTATATTAAAGTTGTTAAAAAGATGTTATACTATATCAAAAAATATAGATGTTGTACTACATCAAAATTTTAAAAGCTTCTTATCTTAAGCCGATTTTTTTTTTTTTTTTTTTCATTTATAAAATAGAGAAAAACAGAATGTTTTATTTCAAGTCTCATCTTCAAACAAGTTTATTCATTTTGCCAATGATTTCGTAACTTGTGGTTGGAGGACGATAGCCATCGGTTTGACCTTCGTTTTTGTTGTGGAAGAAACACAAAGGGGTGGGTATGAGATCACACTAAAGAATATGAAGTGGGGGTGCCGCTTACAATGAGCACAGGTGCAACAATACACCGTCGTCTCTAATCGCAGCGTGGTGCCCGGCAGGGTCACGTTCACTGAGCATGCGTCCACGCCCCTGTGCTTCATCACCCCACTACCACGTCCTCACTATCCAAGCTGAGGATATTCGCTTTGAGGGCATATTAATTGAAGAGACTGTGTCGCTTGGAAAACCACCAGACTGTACTTTAGAAACAACAATCGTAAGGTATGAGAGTCAAGGTAATAACTAATATCATTAACCTTATCAAAATAACACGTAGACATTCCTTTCTTTAATTTGAAAATAGTCATTAATTCATTAAAATCTTTAATTTTTTTTTTTTTGCAAAATTTTAAGTTTATATAATTTACAGGATATTTTTTTATTTTAATGTAAATAATATTAACATTTACAATAAAAAAACAATTGTTCGAATATACTTTATTTATGTCTATTTTAGAAATGATATTATTTAGAAATCATGTCTAGTTAACCTGCTATTCTGAAATTATAAAAATAAATCTTATTCTGGATTTGTAAACTGATTAACTTAGTAAGTTTATCATAGTTTAATATAGTATTTATTAATTTATTATTAGTTTACAATACAATATTTTAAAACATTTTTATTCATAATTAAGACAGCATCTACTAAAATATTTCAATACTCACATTGAACAAACGAAAATAGAACAAACAAAAGGGAATCACACTTATTCTGTAGCGATTCACATTAGAGGGCGCTGCAGAGCAAATTCAAAATGACAGGCCTTCTTGAATGCTCTGCTGATATCTACTCTACGCAATATTATTTATTTCTTTTGATTAAAGGAACCGAAGTTAAATAAAATACAGCAGGACCTCCTATGAATTAGAAGTGGGTGGGGTATTTTATTGGGACTACAATAATGAGTCCTATTGGTTCTACAACAGCGCGAAGCAACTGTGCTCATAATCACGAATAAAAAGAATCATTTTTCACATTTGGGAAAATGTCGGAATGCGCAGGGGATTAAGAGGAGAATAATAAATAAATAAATAAATAAATAAATAAATAAATAAATAAATAAAAGCTGGTATGATTTTCATTTAATTTTTACGTATAATGAATGATTTCATCATGAAATATTAAGGAAATACTTTTTAAATCACTTATGTTTATATTAATCGTATCATCTTCAATATATAATTAAAAAATATTTATATTTCAAAAAAATATTTATTTATTTATTTTATTTTTTAACTCCAAAACAATCATATTTACGAAATTAGTTTTTTTATTTCTCTAATTTTTCATTTGTTCTGTTATTTTCATAATTAATGATTAGTTTTCAAGTATTGACCTTCAAAATAAATAAACTAATTACAAAACACTCATTGTCTCTGTAATCAACCAAAAAAATACAAATAGATCATTCATCAGAGTACAGAATAAACGTGTTTTTTTTTTGGTTGGCTGGTTGCCGATTAGTTCCTTAACTTGGTCCCCCCCCCTCCCCCCGAAATAAAATCCTATCTATGTTCCTGCTCTATAACAAGCTTTACTTCATTCAGCTTAGAATGACACAAAGACAAAACAGAAAGATTTCAAGGTAAATCATGCTAACATCTACTCTACTACACACAACATTAATTTTTATTATTTAATAAAGTTCATAGGCATTTAACTAACCTTCGCTCTGATCTCTTCAGTGTCTGTCTGTTATTAAACACTATGTTTTACAATTAAAATTTTTACCGATCTTGGTAGTAAAAAACGTGAAAGTAGCTCCAATTTCATTTACATTATTCTTCTGAAATCTTGAATTACTGAAATACAAATTTAACGATCAAATTTATTTGAAGATAATTTTGTTTAATTGAAACTTAGGTGCAACTATTACAATTCAAATTGAGTACTTCTGATCCAACAGGCTTGTAGTGAAGCTTGTAGTCATACCATAAAAATACTTATTAAAAGAATGGGTTATAATATTGTATGATAGAAGATATCAAACCAATTTCATCGAGCTAAACAGCAATTCAGAAATGTCAGAATGATAGACTAGTAGTTGGCTTCTGAGTTTTTTTTTTTTTTTTTTTTTTTTTATGCTGTTACATTCTCAATAAAAAAATATTGATAAAGACTTTAATGCTTTGTTGAATAAATCTCTTTTTGTACTTTTTTGGAATAACTTTTAATATTTTTTTTAAATCGAAGTCCTATCAGAAACGATTAATAAAAATAATAATGTTTAATTTCTTCCAGCCAAAACAAAATTATATCTGATTTGTTTATTTTCCTTATATCGAATTATTCCGCATAAACTTTTATTCAGCATTCGCTGTAAATCGATAATGAATAATTCCGTTTTTACTTGCATAAAAGAGAATGTCTCCATAAGTAAACTAATCAAAACTTGTTAATTCTTATTTTATTAAATAAAATGATTTATTTCCTTACACTATTAATATTAATGAAAAAAAAAAAAAAAAAAAAAAGAGTAAGTTGAAAAAGATTATAAGTTAATCCAGGAAAAAAATAAAAAGGATTAGCTAAAGGCTCTATTTCCGAAAATTTTCCATCGGGAATAAAGGCTTCATTACTTGACATATCTGTAGTGCAGAAAAGCTTAATGAACAAATAGATATAAAAAGAAAGAAACAGATTGGATTTACGTATATTAGCTTAATGTCAAAAATTCGAAAAAAAAAATCAATAAGGAAAAAAATCATTAAAGGAAATTTCAGTGATATGATCACATTTTTTGACTAAGGAATGACGCGATTTAATCTTTTAATGTTTTAACTTTGGTTACCTATTTTTCTTAGGAATCCAAATAAGAAAACTTTCGTCGGTTATGAGCTTCGCATTGACAATTGGAGAGACACTGCGGCCACTAAGCATTACCATTTTTTTTTTTTTTTTATGGATTTGTTTTTACTTTGTGTGGCTACATCAAATCATTGTTTACTTAAAGATTACAATAATGTTCTACCGTTAAAAAATAAATCATTGGCTACTGTTCTATGAGTTCGTAGTTTGATTGTTTTCTTTCTGGAATAGGTTTGAGATTGAAGAAAAGTACTTTTTTATTTTTTTAAAAATTTAAATCTTTAACTGTAAAAAGATAAAAATTTGTCAGCCATTAAAATCTGTAATGAAATGATTTCGCACAGTTGTGATCGGTAATTCTTTTTCCCGTTCTTAGTAAGGAGTTTTGAATTTAATTTTCAGAAATAAAGCTTTTTATTAATAATAATAAGATTCAATTACCCAAAAATATTATTTTTTCTTTAATTGAAGAAAAATATTCCTAAATATTAGAAAACAGACCAAAAATTAGCTTTAATGAATTGAATCATCGTTTAATTTAATACGATATCTTGAAAGATAACTTTAAAGATAAAGTAAGTTAGAATTTTCACTTGGATTCTCAACTAAAAAACAGCTTAAGTTTCAAATTTTCTAAGAATTCCAGAATAATGTTGTAAAGAGGTTTCACCTCTCGTCAGCTCTGACAAGCCTGTCTCTCTCTCTCTCTCTCTCTCTCTCTCTCTCTCTCTCTTTCATGTTATGAGAGGCTATTGAAATCCTCCTAGTGATAAATAGTTATCAGTAGCATAGCCAGGACCTGATCAATGGAGGGGGAGGATTAATGTATAAAACATGAATTTTTATTTACATATTTAATGTGTGAAGATAATATTATTAATGGTGAACAAATTGCATACGATATGCATGATTATATTTTCAATTTTTAATCTCTATTTTTTAAATAGCCAATTATCATTAAATTTATTGGATTTATAATAATGGATTCGTGTCTTGTCGAAGTCACTGGATGCTGAATCAATTTCAATTCGTTCATTTCCTATTTGAGCAAGATTTTTTTTTTTTTTTTTTTAATAAATTTCAAATTTATAAAAATAAATAAACCAAGAAAATAAATCTCTTATCCATGGTGTTTCAGTAAACTGAACTAAACATAGGCTTCAATAGTTGAGCCTTTTTTTTTTAATTAACTTATCTTCCTTCCGTAAATGACGTCATTTATCATTTGTCCCCGTCCTTGTCCACAATGGCGGCTGGTTGCCAATCGGGAATCGAACATAATCAGAGGGAAGGGGAGACTTCGGAAAGAAAATGTGCCAGCTAGGGTGGGTGAGTGAGTTGGGGAGATTGGGGGGGGGGGGGCACTGATAGATAGATAGATTGAAAGCAATTAACGACCAACAAACGAATTTTAATTAAACCACATTATGGTGAGTGTCTGAGGAAGTTTTGATTGGAAGATAATGGGTCCCCTATTGTTTCCCCGGGACGTCTCGTTCTGCCCGAGCGCGCGAGCGATAATGCGAGGATAATTAATTCGCTTCCCTCCCGGTTGCGCCAGACTCTCCCGTGGGCGCGCGCGCGCAACTTTGAGGGCGTCAGCAGATGAACTCATTGTAACCCATTTGTCTCTAAGCAATTACGAGAAATTAACGATGATTCTCATTCCCTTCCCCTATGCCAATCGGTTCACTTCCAACCTACACCCTACAGTTCGCCATTTTGTTTCCAATCACTAGCCTCATAAAAGGTGTTTGTCTAAATTCTGAAAATCAAATCATTCATTATGTTATCTTCTTCAATACTAATTTACTATTCTGCATTTAGTGCTACAAATGAAAGAATCATGTAATTATGACTTATTTTTTCAAATTTTATTTATTCTATTATGAAACAGTTTCCATGATATGAACGAATTTAACTTTTGTGTGGACAATTCAACACCTATCACAAGAGTTAGCCCATAATATGGGGGCTAATTATAATTTTCTCTCCATACAATATTCCCTAATTGTTTCTGGTCCTTTCTACTGACCACTTTTATTTTCATTTTCGAATCTAACAAATCATTAACTTCATCCATTCATCTATCTTGGGCCACTTTTTTTTTCTACTTGGGACCCAGTTTACAATTTCCGTCATCCATGTAGGCCTATTGCTGTTTCATTTATTAAATGCCGCCCAATTGCATTTTAGTATCTTTATGTGTAACTTTGGTTTGCTCTCTTAACCCATATATTTCGTTGGCTATCTTCTCTTGTAATTCTTAACACCATTTTACCATTTCTTGCTGTTGTCTATAATCTGTGAATTGCTTTCTTGATCAATATACATGTTTCCTCTCTTTGCATATGGAAGAACTAACACGTAGGTCAATCAGAAAAAAAAAATTACAAAGCTTGTGTATTCATATCAAACCTTTATTGGAAGAAAATGAGATGGTGCATTCTCTTAAGTGCACAGATACATTATTTTTCTACAAAGTCACTTGAACGCTGATCACTTCGTCCCTCCCAGTCACATAAAAGTCAGGGCCCAGCTGTCACTTTTTTGCACCACATTAGACTTCTTCATTGCATTTTGAGACGTCGACCTGATATGCGCTCTTTTAAGGCAGAGAATAGATGAAAATCACTGGAAGCCAAATCCGCAATGTATGGCGGACCTCGCAAAATTTCCCAATGGAAACAGCAAGTTGTGTGTGTTCTTGTGATCGGGCATTTTCATCACAGAGGATCACACCATCTTTCAGAAGGCTACGTTTCTTCCTGATATTGTTGAGCAGGAGACCAGTTATCCAAGCGGATCGCCATTTTGAAATGACAGCGCGCACCTCCAATGATACACGAGACCACACGGCACTGAGCAGTATAGCCCTCTATCCGATATTTCAGCAGGGATTAAGACAAACTCATAATTTAATTTCAACTGGTTACAAACTTTTTATCATTTTAAATATCCTCATGCCATCCAGCTTCTTTTTTTGCTGAACAGAATCTAAACGAATTCTGCGAATAATCAGTAACATTCCTAATCATCTGAAAGATCTTTAAGAAGAAAATCTGTTGTTCTTACATCGTATTCTTATGTTGTTGTTTTTTTTTTTGTTTTTCTGATGCTCCTTGACTTCTTTCAATATTCGTGTTACTTCAGCTATAACATTGCGTTCGATTTCACGAAAATCTTCGGTATTTCCATGAAAATTGATGTAGGATTTTTTCAACATGAGTTTCATCTTATTTCAAATAATAATGCCAAATTCATCTTTGAAAACCATCATCAAATTTCTGCTCGTCTATAGAAAGCGTTGTGCAGCTTTTAGCCTTTATTGCCACCTACTGCTTTTCTTACCAATTCATTTCTCTTTCTATTTTATGAATCCTTTTATTATGTTAATTTTATAAGGAAATTTATATAAAGGCACATTTCTAACATAATCATTTAGTTAATTACTATAATTTTTTTTCGTAGGAGTTTGAAAGCAGGAGTCCAACAACTTTCTGCTAAAATAATTTTCTTTCCTATCATGGAATTCTAGACTTTGTAAACAGACAGTATATTTGAGAACCTCTATAATTTTACATTTGCGTTTTTCAAGATAGTTCGTTAAAGCTTTAAGTACCATTCTCAAATGAAGATGGTATCACAGGAAATAGGGAATTTGCGATCCCAAGCCTAACGGGACAAAGTGGAGTTAGGAGGTGGAGTTCAATCTCATCGAGCAGGAAAGTAACTCGGTATCATTTGGTTGAGTGTTGATGAATTCTAAGATCTCTCTGGCGAAAAAATTACCAAGAAAATAAATGACTATCGCTTAGGATCGGATCCGCCAGGTCTTAACATCACCTACAACAAAAGATGAATAGTGAGAGAGTTTAATTGACTTGAGGTTGAATGGATTCAGTCTCAACTACAAGAGTTGGTAAACCTTGGTGATAAAAATTATGGAAGCGAATTTAGTAATTGATAGCATTTGTACATGACGATTTAAACCCAAATGATTCCAAACGATCTTGATACTGAATTTCTCTTGTGGCACGCATTTGTGGCACCCATTTGTGGATATCTCTTCATCTCTTTAAACAAGCATTAAATTATTTATTAGGGGCTTAGATACATCGAGTGGAATGCTTGCATAATACATCCTAAAATACACCTATAAAACGAGCAATTTCATCACAGAATGCATGATTGCTGTTATGTATATTTAGATTCGTTTCTTTACATATATATAATGTGGCAGATTTTTTTTTCCTTTTTCTTTTAGGGAAAAAGGAGATGCTTTGTTTTGAGAGTTTTCAGTAAAAGTTAGAGGAAGGCTTTCATGTTATACAAGGAAATGTTGCTCTAGACCTAAGCATGATCTGTCAGTCTCTACACCAAAACATGGAAGTTACGAACTTAAAAGAATGTGATAACATTCCTAAACCAGACCTTCTAAGTACTCCTAGGATATAAAAACTTGTCACTGCTTCAGTTATCAACTATTAATTTATTAGATAATATAAAGTTATTTATCATTCAATAAGATGATATGTAAAATAGGGAGTTTAATGTACAATAACAGAAAGAAAAAATAAAAGACTAGTGTTAGCACAGGATAAAAAGATGAAAAACAAGTGAAAAACGACAAATTTAAAAGACTCGAATGTTTCACTTATACTCTGTTATTTACCTTTTCATTTTATTTATTTGATATCTGCTCTCATCATCTACTTGAGCAATTGAGTGGTATCAGAAAAATTTAGTTTAAATCACGACAGAGAACATCCTAACGTTATCTTTTTTGATATTGGTAAATTTTATCAAAGAAATCGAAGTAACATTTATCCCTCAAGTCTTATTATTTCTCGTTATAAAACTAAGAGAATCATTTCAGAAATATTAGTAAAGAAATGAAAAGGTTCATGTTTATTATTTTTAAGCTTCAGTTTTCTCTACTCTAAAATATAGTATTTTAAATATATCTGTCCTTTTCAAAGAGTAGTCAGACCAAGGTCTCAATACGACATTCAAAAAAATAAAAAAAAACTTTCTTTATGTCAGTTATTGCCAGTTGATGACAACTCCTTATGTTGACTTAATTAATTAGTATTAATTTTAGAGCAATAATAATAAATAATATTAAAATTTGAATAAACGAAACCATAGAAAATACATTTAAATAAAATTTAAATTGAACTTTAAATTTGGTTGTGTAATGATTAAGCTACCTTGATTACAGAGACACAGATATGGAGTTCAAAATGAAAATTCATAAATAAAATGAAAGTGTCATCATCTAATTAAAAAAAAAAAAATAAAGAAGAAAATGAATTGGAAAAATTAACAATTCTATATGTGTATACATATATAAGTTAGAATATCTATATATTCTATGTGGTTACATACCGTAAGGTGGAATGGGGTAAGATCGTAAACGCCATGAATTTATTCTAATATAAATTAAATTATACAAGCTAAGAGATAGAAACCTATATTAGGTTATTATAAAGTGATCAACATAGATATCTATCATGAAATGGGGCAAATACCCTATTATATGCCCTATTTATGTTCAAACACAAAGTGCAGCTATTTGTAGAGTACATATCTAAACTTGAGTTGTCCAACAAAGTGCCGTCATTTTTCAGTGAATTTTGTGTCTTGAGTGCTTATTTTTGGTAAGTATAAAGAACATTGCTTAAAGTTTACGTTAAATAATACAATCCTTTCGATTCTTTGAAATTTACTGTTAAAAGCACTACTCCGATCTTGCCCCGAAATCTTAGTGCACGGGGCAAGTTCGGAGCATGCGGCGGGGTAAGACCGCAGTTCCCTGCACTCTGCATGCGCTCACACTTTTTATTACTTTTTCTGGTTTCTTGCTCATGCTTAATTTAATAATATTTTTATAACGTTTTTTTAAATCCAAAACCATTCAATCTTTATAAATGTGTACTTACTTATTTACTTACTTACTAACTTTTTAACTAAGTAACTTATTTTAATGCGGTAAAAAGCATTTTATAAATGGCTTATGAATAATTCCGATTTTGTCCCAGTACATAGGAAGATAGGTTTCAATACGTTTTAAACAGCTGTTTACGAACTTGCCCCGTACATGGGGCAAGTTCGGAGTAGTTGTCATTTTTTTCCAATTTTCTATAAAAATTGAAATTTACAATATAAATTGGTGTTTTTATCAATACACATTAAAGAGTATTAATTTCACTCCGTGTTGATATAAATATATGTTAAATATTTTAAAAAGAATTTAACAAATAAATGGTTATATTCAAACTTAACAAAAACCGGTCCGAACTTACCCCACTCCACCTTATATTTTTATATACATAGGGAAGATGAGTTTCTCAAAACAAATAAATAAGAACCTAATGAAATAAAGTATAAAACCATGAATTGATAAAATATAGAATGCTCACAAATACAGTAGAATAAGAGAATTAATACAAAAATCAAAATAAGGCAACTCGCCAAATTTAACAAAAAATACAAAAAATACACAAACAGCATTAACCAAAACCTGAATATTATTTAAAATTCAGAAAAAAAAAATCATAAAAGAAACAAACAAACGAAAATATGATTTTTTTTTAATAAACTCATTTCTTCCTTGATTTCAGAGAGGATATTTGTTTCTTGTAGTTTAATAAGGAGTGAGGTCATTACACGAATTTATAATTAAAAAGTAATTACAGTTAATTATATGCACATTAATTAAAAACTATAATTTAAAAATACAGTTTTTAAATCTTTCTTAATAAATAAAGCAACTGCAACCAAAGGAATACAATCAGACAAAATAGGCGTTTACATTACGTAGCAGTAGGATTCCAACTGCTAATGGAGATGGAAAAAAAATAATAACCAAGCAAAAAGAATGTGCAGTGACGTTTTCCGAAGTTAAAATAACTCACACTAAAATAATCAGAGGGGAAGCTTATTAGCAGAGCACTTAAACTGCCTTCCTAAATGTAATTATACTGAATAACAATTCTTTTAAGTACTGTCTATTTTTTTCAATGTCTGCGAAATAAACTATAAGGAAAGAAGGAGCACTTGTCTCGCCGTCAGACCACCTCGTATTTTGCCTACATTTTACGACCGGCTCCGAATAGTGGTGGCTAATTAAACTGAGAGACCGGTAGCACTAATTAATCTTTCTTAATTGGGCTTGACAATCAGGCCGCCTCAGTCTCTACCTGGTCGACAAGTAATTGAACCGTTCGTACGAACACCTCCTCACCCCTCTCATCTTATGTCTGCTTCGAGAATGTACCTAAGAAGTCGTTAAAGACAACACAAGGCTATTGGTTTACCGAAATTGGATAATGTTGGATACTTAAAGAACAGCTATAAAGGAAATACTACTTTGGAATAGACGTAGTATTAATTTACCATAAAAGCAATTTGGAATCTTATGGAAGATTCCTGTATCAGTCATGAAATCTAGATCGAGACTGATTTCGAAGATAAATACAAGGATGTATTCTTTCTGTTGTAATGCAGGAATTTAAAATTAAACGGAAAAATCAAATGTTTATGTCAACATATATGATTTCACTTAGTTTATGTCAAGAACTACTGGACGGCAGATCTCTATCAATTATACCAAGATTTCAATAGAATAAAATTCAGGGTATATATGCTATTAAAAATCTTTTTCTTCTTCTTCAAAAATTCAAGTTTCATCATTATTAATATTACAGAGGAACTTGTAAAACATATTCGAATAATAATCTAAGATACATCTTCAAAACAAATTCATTAATTAAAGAAATGACGGTAAAAAATAAATAAATAAATAAATAAATAAATAAATAAATAAATAAATAAATAAATTACACACTGATTGTATGTCAATATATTCAAATTATAAATGCATTAAGCTAATAAGAGATAGATTATCGTACAGAGTGTAGATCTAACAAGAGAACTTAAGGAATTGCAGACTTAGAGCAAAATATAATTATATTATTAAAGTCTATTCCACAGGTCTTAGCGTCTATCTATATAGTGTGTTATTTACAAAAGCACGACCTACTGTAGAAAGCATTTGTCAATTCAGTCAAGTAACATTTGTTTACCATTTAAAATAGGAATCTTAACGTAAGTATACATCTTGATTATTCTTAACATTTTTCAGAAAGAAAACTTAGGATTTCAGAGAAAAGCAAACAATAATAAAACTATCTCTGCCGCGCATCCACCGCGGTAAGTGTATTTCTCAAAGGCCTTCAGATTTCACCTTCAGATTTGTGAATAGTAATTGATAATAACATCCGATTCCTTAAGGGTATCTAGCACCCATAAAAGTTTTAGCTGAAAATCTCAAAATTCACGGCAGTTATTCACGTCACAACGTTGAGGTCACTCCCGACTTCTAAAGCAGGGCGCACACGATCCAACTTTGTGCCGAGTTGGATGTCCAACTAGTTGGTAGAGCGCTTTTTGAGAGCTTTTGAGCACTGTTGTTATCGGAATCTCACCAACTAAAAGTTGGAAACGCAAGGTTTTGATGTCGGTGCAACTCGGAAAGTTGGATGGAAATGACCCAATCACAGTCCAGCGTTGGAACACGTCAGCGGTGACGTTACGTCCATGGGAAGACATGGCGTCTAAACAGATTTCTCCCTCTTCACATCGGCGGAGAGCGATTACACAATGAATATCAAAGTATTGCGAGTTTTTTTCACTCATAGATACAGTTTACACGTAAATGCAGTAATTTAATGCGGCAGAATGTATTGGAGCGTTTGTTAAACCTCTATTTTTATTTTTCGAATTTTGCACAGCAAAAGCGGTATTCGCATGGGACTATGGGATAGCCGCTCGCTGGTAGTGAAGAATTGACGACGGCACCATCATTGCTGCCAGGGAAGGATGGATTGGTATTGACTGTTGGTCGTTCGTTATTCTTGTATCCCATTATTGCCATCAACTGCGACTCCATTTGAAACAATATTTCAAATAAGGGCTGTGCTTCGTAGGTTGTCCGCATGGCGGCGCATTCCTTGTCGTATTGTGTGCGCCCCTGACTGTCAAATCCAACCTTCATTTGGTCAACTATTGGCACTAGTTGTATCATGTGCACCTAGTGTTAGCCCAGCCCGCTAAAAACCCGTGAACAGATGTTGGCTTTTTTTATTGCTTATTTGTAGTTAAGCCAATGCCCTAAAAGCTTTAAAAAGTTCAAAGCAAAAGCTCTAACAACAACAAAGTAGAAATTTTTATCGACCGCCATTTTGAAGCATGTGATCCGATTTGATCAAATTACAATACTAAATTCTCAGGGTATCTAGCACTCATAAAAGTTTTCAAAATTTTTAAAAGCTCAAAATTTACGGCGGTTATCCACCTCCCAACTTTGAGGTAATGCCCCACTTCTAAGACCCGCCCAAAAAAAAACCCATGAACAGATTTCGACTTTTTGTTACTTGTTTTTAGTTAAATCAATGCCCTAAAATATCTAAAAAGTTTGTGGCAAAAGCTCTAGAAACAACTTGAGTACAAGTTTTTGAAGAGAGGAGCAATCGTTAAAAAGTGGAAATATATATACTGTATATCGTGGGAAGAAGAATTTGAATGGCTTATATATGAGAACTTGACGATGAAGATCTATATGTTAATCTGGAACACTTTAGAGCAAATATGACAATAAGTACTAAGTTTTGTCTATCTTTGTAAACAGTAAGCAAATGGGTAGAACAATATAGGCTTGACAAATATATTGACTTTGAAATGGAAATTAAACACGAAAACAAGAAGCTGTTATGAAAGACTTTAAAAAAAAATGTTACTAATTCGATTTGTAGACGATTTGCAAAGGATTTTTGGAAAGTTGAATTTTAGCATCTAATAGATCTTTCAGACAAGGAAAGCAAATAATGATATAAAAAGAAGAGTAAATAAATCTTTTAGTTATATCTTCGAAAAAAGAAAAACAAAACGGGAGACATTTTTGTAAAATTAATTATTCCATTGTCATTATAATTACTTTAGTGTTTTGATTGTTAATCTACTGCTTTCTTGAGATGAATCACTTTTGAAAGTGCTGTAAGTTTTGTTTACTCTCAACTTACTTTCAGAGAATTTCTAAATTCAATTTGCAAGCTCATTTCAGGTACATTAACATTAGCAACACATTTTATAACTGAGAACTGCAGTTAGTATTTCATTAAGTCAATGCTTGCATTAACAACAGTGGATCATTTATATATTGATTTGCCAATAATAATTTTCATTTCTATAAGCTTATTTGATTGCTATAATCTCTACACGAACAATCACTATCTGATCTGAACCAAAATAAAGGACAAACTAGGATCAGATTTAACGTGTAATTAAATTTCGTTTGACAACTTTCACCAAAACAACACGAAACAACCAAAACAACAAAAGTTAAACATCTCCTTTTACAAATGTCTATTGTTTACGTCAATTAATAGTGAATTTGTTCAAGTCTATACGAGATTTACACTTCTTTATTTCTGCTTCTTATTTATTTATTTATTAATTGCCATTTAAAGCCCACTGATTTTTGTTCTAAGGTATTTTTTTTTCGAAAGTATAAAGAGTCAGGACGATATGTAAATACAGATGACATACGATCCGCATAGCGTTAACTATTTACATATTGCTTTTTTAAAATTATTAATCAGATTGGTGGTGGAAGCAATTCCAATCAGATAACACGTCTCAACTCTAACTGGAACAAATCCGAACTGAAAGTAGGATGGGTTAGGCTTTAGTTTTCTGAGTTTGAAAACACAATTTAGAAGTTATTCCTTCTTTCTCCATCTTAAATGATAAAATAAAATAAAACACTTCAACCACATATTACAGCGAATTTTGGGGCCTATTACCATATTGTCGATTGCAGTGTATCATATACAGGGTGATTCATAAAGTACTGAAAAAATAGACCTATAAAAAACGAACATCGAAATATTTTTCTAAGTCAAATTCGGTGTAAAAAAAAGTAAAATAGGGCATGAATTTTCGGATCGAACGTGCGATTCTGAGTCGGATGATGGGGTCCCCATTTTAATCGGTGCAGAAAAAAAATGGTCTATAGTTAGCACCCTTCACAACCGGGAAGAGCAAGGAAACGGAAGCGAATAGGCTAAGTTAAACGGAGTATTGACTCCATTGGGTTTATTTCAAACACAAGGAGCCCGGGGGGGGGGGGGATAAATAAAAACAAATTTCCGATTTTTCCAGTACTTTATGAATCATCCATGCGCAATTAGAACTCGATTACAGGAACATAAAAACATGATTGAATTATTAAATACTGAGGAATCAGAATTGGCAGAGAACTCTAGTTTATACGGACATTTCCCAATGAATACAGTAACAGTACTGGATATTGAACAGAACAATAATAAAAGCAGCATTGTTTATTAACAATCCAGAATGTTGTAACAGAAAGGAAGGAAATACAATGGACGGCTTTACTATACGGCTAACGTCTATTCTTGAGAATAAGAGCTATGGAAAAATCGATTCTCCATTTCAATAATTGTATATTATCATTTATATTCATGATTTATACAATTCTTATATTATTTTGTATTTATTTAATGGCAGTAAAAGAAAGGCTTGAAAAAAGGGGTGCAGGCCATATCCGAAAATTCGCTATAATGTGTGGTTGAAGTGTTTTATTGTGTTTTAGAACTTAAAAGATTTCTTGGCACTTTCAAAAATGATCTCTTTCAATTATAAATCCTTAAGAAAAAGCAGTTCAGCAATAATCAAAACTCCAGAATAATTACAATGACAATAGAATTATTAATTTAATAAAAATGTCTCAAGTTTTGTTTCTCCTTTTTTCGAAAGTATAACTAAAAGAATTATTTTTTCTGCATTTGGTATCATTCATTTATTCGCCATTCTTTCCTTGTCTTAATTCAGTGCTTGTCAAATTCATTGCTCACATAATCCCTGCATTAAAAAGGTTTTCTTTATCAATAACAAAAGGAAAAGTAAATGATTATACCATGAAAAGAAATAACTCACTATTTCAAAAAGTCCCTAAATCGTACATCCAGTGTACAAGACTCCTATGAGGATATTCTCTAGTTATTTCATTTAATGTTAATATTAAACTTTCTCAGTTGAAAAATTTAGACGAACACATAACTATTAACCATATCATTGTACAGTTTATCCAAAATGATGGACTGGAACGACAGCAAATAACTTACATTACAAGTTGAAAAACTTTCTAATCAAACTATATGCGTTTAGACTCACTAGTTTTTGTAATTTTGTCATAATATGAGAATTAAAAAGGAACAGAAGGTTCTTTTTAAGATTACAGCAATGATTCTTTCGGCAGAAATAACAATGAGATTAACAAGCACACTGTCTTGCTTCCACTGGCGTCGAATCTTGTTAGAAAGATCAGTAGGCCTATCTGTATTTGATGATTGAGTTAGAAACAAGAGTAGTTTGTTGGAGGTTGTTTGAATTGATTAAACAGAGTTTTTCTGTGTTTTAAATGTTCTTATTGTTTATCAGTTATTTTAGTTTTGTTTCATATAGACGTTGAATTATTATTATTAATATAAAAAAAAAAAGTTCCTTTACTTGGGTTTCCCCAGCAAAGACAACATGGCGGGTCAAGGACCAAAGCACTTGTTGCCAAGCGTAAAAAGTGTGTAAGGGGATGTTCCGATTGTATGGTTGTGTCCATGAATTTCCTAACTATTCGTGTTGTGTTGAGCACCACAGCCTTCAGGAGTTGTGCATAAGTGTTTTTGTGAAGTCCTAGTGTGCTGAGGCTGTGGTACAATGCGTAAAGTTTATTATTATTATTATTATTAGTATTAGTATTATTATTATTATTCAAAATTACATTTGGTAGAAAACAGGCCGAAACTGTCCAAGTTTTGTTAATTTTTATCTATAAACAATTTTTAACTCAATAATTTTTAATTCTAAAATTACATGAAACACAGTCAATATTGACTGGCTCCTGTAATTGATACGAATTTCCACCGAATACCGTATCAACCAGATAAGTACCTGCGCAATATATTGGGTGAGTGCAAAAGTTCTACCCGTTTTTATTATCCATAAAGAAGAGCAAATAAACGCAAAATGAACAGTACCTAATATTGTGCATAATCCCCATTGCTATCTAGGACCTCTTGCCATCTTTCTGGTAGGAGATGAATCCCACGGCGGTAAAATTCCGGTGGTTTCGAATCAAAAAAGTCTTGGATGGCAGTTTTCACAGCATCAAGATCATCAAAGATTTTCTGAATGAAGGAATTGTTCAACGCACGAAATAGGTGATAGTCAGTTGGTGTCAAGTAAGGAGAATAGGGAGGGTGGGGTAAAACCTCCCAACCAAAACCTAGTAACTTTTGGCGAGTGATGACAGCATCATGTGGCCTGGCGTTATCGTGATGAAGGATAACACCACGACGATTGATGAGACCTGGCCGCTTTGCTACCAAATTTGAATGCAGCCTGTCTAACTGTAGACGGTAGAAGGCAGCATTGATGGTTTGGTTGAGTGGCAGGACCTCCCAGTGAATTATTCCCTGCACATCCCACCACACACTCAATAACACCTTCTTGGGATGAAGTTCAGCTTTCGAAGTCCATGCAGGCGGATCAGAAGGGCGACACACAGTCCTACGACGCTTTACGTTACGGTACATAACCCACTTCTCATCTCCTGTCACAATTCGTGTCAAGAATGGGTCATTTTTGTACCGGGAAAGCAAGGAAACACAGGTGGCGATTCGGTCATCCCGTTGATTAGCTGTTAGGTTATGTGGAACCCAACGATCCAACTTTCTCGTAAAACCCACTTAACCAGCCGTCTCTCGACCGTTGTCCAGTGTACGTTGAAGGACAATTCTTGCATGGTTAATTCTCCGCTAATTCTTGCACGGTTGGGTTCGGGGCTGTTCCTTATGGCTTGGTCAATATCGTCCTCTCCAACGTGTGATGGCCGTCCACTCCTAGCCTGATTTTGGCAGCTTCTGTCTCCTTCCCTAAATTTACGAAACCATCGACGACATGTGTTTTCGTCTATTGCATCCTTCCCATAAACTTGACAAACATTGCGACATGCTGCGGCTGTCGTACTCTTTTTATCGAACTCGTATAACAAACAATGTCTTATATGCTCCTTCTCGCTTTCCATGTTCCAACCTCTGATATTTTTTTTGAGATGGTTAACTTTGTGGGACACGATGCATTTATATGTGAGGCATCCACACGTTTGTTTGACAGACGATTTGCGTCATTACAATGTCATGTGTGAGGGCAATTCCATTGCAAATTTTCATATCTAAAAACGGGTAGAACTTTGGCACTCACCCAATATATGTTGTTCCCAACAGAGCGGTTTTTTTTTACAGTTCTATTATATCAGAAAGCTGCAGTTTTTTTAAAATAATTCGTAAAACTTTTTTGACAAGATATCAAGTGCCCCGATGACAATGAGGATTACTGTGGTCTGTTTGGTCCATTATCGAGTAATTTCTCTATATTTTGTGATCTTTTCTAAGTTCTTTTCTTCTACTCTGGCGTCACCAAGACCAGAACATTAATATCTGAAACGGACTAAATATTTTTAGATGAATCGCACTTTGGGATTTATAGGAAACATTTTGCTTCTCGTAATATTTAAATAGTAAACAGTGTGTGAATTGTTACCGTACTATCAAACAAAATATTTAACATTACTTGTAAGTTATTTACTATTGAATGATAAATAATGTTATTGAAGATCTACCAGTTTTTGTTTTTGAATTCCTTTATTAAGGATAATTTGGTTTTAATACCTTGTAATAACTTACAGACTATTTTGGAAGAAGTAATTCAGTAAAACAAACGTGAATACATTAATTTTGGTAGGGTAAATCAAATAGAATAAACATAAAAAGAGTATCCCAGAATTGAAAAGAATAAACAATAAGAATTTCAATAATTGAAATAGCGGAAAGTTTCGAATGATTGCAATACTTCTTATTTGTTTCAGTAGAAATTGACGGAGACATTGTAGAGACTAAATGGAGAAACATCCATTCCATACTGATTTTTATAAAATCAGTTTTAAAAGAGTTTTCAGGGTGAAGGTGTTCCAGATTTTTTCTTTTTAATCCTTTAAAAAAAAAAAAAAAGCATTAAAAACAAAATTGACCTTATTAAAAAATTACAAATTTAGATAGACCAATCACTGTATCCTCCAGCTAGGCAAATTTTCCTAAACAGTTATTGGAATGGGGAAGGGCAGAGACAGTGGCGTAGGCGGTTGGCTTTTCATTCCTACTGATGCCATTGCAAAGCGAAGAAAGGTGGTCTGTGTTCTTATCTGAATGCCAGCAAAAGTCCACGATGACAAGATGGTTGATCCACCTCCGCCGAGAGGGAATCAGGGTAACACGAAACACCCGACAGCCAACGGCAAATGCCATCGCTATCAGGACTCCACCTACACGTGCTCATTAACAGTATTGTCTTAACTCCAATACAGAATATCTTAATGTGGTTATTGTATTGCTGTCTTAACTCTGACAAAGTCCAATTAGATGTAGAATTCCATTGCATTTTCAATATGATTTAATTAACATTCATTATGATTTAATACACGGATAAAATAACAGCTTAATAAACAGCTGTTTATTCGAATATTTTTTAATATATTTTTTACAAGAAATATTTAAAATCAAGCGAGAGATTCACATAAGTTTATGTCCTAACTTTATTAACTTGTTTATGACATTAATCTCTCTGTAAAGCTTTTAGCGTGATAGGTTCGATCCCTAGTAAGGCATAGTTGTTTATTCCTTTGTCTCTCTATTCTGATCGAAAATTGTAAATAAACATCCGAATTTACTGAAAACAGAAATAAATGTTTGTCATCAATGGTTCTTTTGAAATATTAAAGTAAGTAACCGATTAATGCTGTATTTCTGAATGAAGCACTGGGAAAATATCAGTCTCTACAAAAAAAAATCCTGCAAAGACGATGTTATGTCTGAAATTCGAATGTTTTTCAAATTAAAAAAAAAAGCTTTTATCTAAAGATCTATATAATACAGCCAAAGTCTACATAAGATATCTATAATTTGTTATAAAGTCTGCGTTTTCTGTTCATCTTCGCTTCGTTTCTCCGCTAGTTATCGCCACTTTCTACTACAACTGCAAATAGGATCGTTTAAGGAGATAAAAAATCCCAAGAGATTTTAAGTATTTACGATACATTTCCATTCTAAAAAGATTAATAAAAAACTTAAAAGCCAATGAATAAGCATTACTTACAAATTATCTTACTCACTATTACCAACTTCTACTTTATCAAGTATTTTGGACATTTCGATTCAATACAGAGGAAAGTCTCTGAAAATCAGATACACATAACAACATACAGGATGTTTACAAAGCCCATATTGTATTTGTAATATCTTCAATTTGCTG
>JAFIDM010000001.1:63148768-63161694 GCA_023159025.1 Thereuonema tuberculata
AATCCAATGTTGCTAAAGAGGAAGTCAAGTTACCGAAAAGTATTCATTAGATCCCAGATTTGATTTGTTCATCCCATTGATTTCACACTTCTGTTTCCGGTGCTTTCTAAATAGTTTAAGATGTGCTGTACAGAAAAACAAAATCCTGTCTTTTCTTCAACTGATGTCAGACCTTAACTAGACCTCAAATAAACGGATCAAGTTGTCAATCGAACACTATGTCAAAAATTGATGTTCGTAGCTTTGAATACATTGCAGTAGAACAAACAAATAAATTTACTAAACTTCTATATCATATACAGATGATTTAAAAAAAACAAACATATATACCTTATCAATATCTATTCCTGTAAGATCAAAGAAACCACTTTTAAATGAAGTGTAAATCTTTTTAATTTAAGAAGTTTATTCACTATAGGCTACTTTGAAATTTATATTTTAATATTTTTGGCTCCAATTGGGAAAGGTCACATTAGACCAAATCCCTTTTATATTTGTATGAAATCCCATTACTGCGAGATTATTAAATCTCGGCGAGTTTTTCTCCCCTTTGTTCGCAAACCCCTTCCTCGGTCATCCGAAAACCCACCAAAACCCTGCGGGAAACCCACGGTATGCGAGGGTAGAAAGGTGGACATTTATCGCTGTGGTGTTAATTAAACTCTAATTGCGTCACCCGTATGAAATATGACGTCATAATGATTCGAGCATTAGTGGTAGGAACGATGACAGTCCCCTTCGAATAATCTTCCTCCCCCCTTTCCCCCCAAACCCTGATCTCTCTCACCAGGTGGCAACACAGTTAGCGGTCCACGGTGTCGCTTTCAAAGGGGGCGGGCACTGGTAGGGGCAGCTTAATTGGCTGCGTGCAGCGATTAATGGTGCCGTAGTCCACCCCTCGCCTCCCGCTTGAAATTAAGGGAATTCTTCCGCATGGGGTCGATGCCGCTGAGGAGGGGGTGGATTACCAAAACAAAAGGCAATTGGAGCCAAGCGCCAACACACAACATCAACCTATCATTTCGTGTTGGAGACCTCCCACTAACATCCCTATGTGACCATATTAGTAGCCGATAGTCGAATATGACGTCATCTTCAACCACTAAAAATGACAACATGATACCTTCAATATTTAAGACCATTATGCAATTTGCAATAATAATGACAAGGAAAAACAACTGTTTACATTAGCTTTCAATAGCAACACTTCACACTCTCCAATTCAATCACAGAATTAATATTTAGAAGTAAGATTAAGAAACCACCATGTAGGCAAGGTCTATACAATAAAGCAATCGCTGTTGATTAATATCTTCCTACACAATACGAGATTTGTGTAGAGTCGTTGCATGATTTATAATAATTTTTCATTTCCAAAATTGATAGATTACAGGATAGAATTTTCGTCAACAGTAATCATCGTGTTAAGCATCATGTCAGCATTTCAATGAAAATTTCTCACTACTTATGTAGGCCTATGACTGTACAGAAAAAAATAATGTGCTCTTCGCAGTGGCATAGATGACGGAAGGAAAAGGAAAAAAATCGCTCCCAATTTCCAGATAATATCTTTAAAGATTTAAATCTTAACTAGACTATGACGTTCTAGTTAAAATTTTGAACACAGGATTTCTTTTTTAATAAAGGTTTCATTTGCTACTTTATTAGACAAAGGACATTACAAAACAATATTCGGTACTATCGGGACCTATTTTTTATATTTCTGTTGTTTACTTTTCATTTCTTTCCTGTGTTTTTCTTTTTTTTTTTCAAAACATAACTTATTGTTGTCGTTATTTATGATACCGCTGGTCATTTCGAAACGGAAAGAATTTTTTTCCATCGTATTTCAAAACCTAAACATCCTGGAAAGGATCACACCTCAATTAACCTAACCTAGTGTTAATTAAAAGGAAAATGTTTTGTTTTTCCAAACAATGTCAGATAATACGTAAGAATCTTTTTTATTACATATTTGGAGGGGTTAATGATTTAAAATACCATCCAGAAATTGATTAAAAAAGTGGGTACCGAATGGAATTAAGTATCGAATATTCTTTATAACTTCGATCTATGCCACGTTTGATAAATCTTAATCAAAAGTGATTTCAGTATAGCATTAGATAAAACTCTTTCAATGCTATCAAAGGAAAGAAAGACTTCTGGAAAAGAATTTCAAGCTTTTCACAGGACCTGCGCTAGGCCTTTGGGAGTCCTCCTGTACACTATAAATCGCATCCTGCTTCCCAATTACAGCAAAACCTCGTTAAGTCGTCACCCGGATAAGTCGTCACTCCGTTTAAGTCGTCGTTTTTCTTTGGTCCCGACAAAGTCTCATAGACAATAATGTAAAATAACCCTCATTTACTCGTCACCAAATTTAATTCTACTCCGGATAACTCGTCACCCTTAAAAATGGCGAAAAGCATCTTTATTCTCAATTTTGCCTACTATATCTTTTCAGCCCCGCCCCTTCACTCTAAGAAAGCCTAGCCTTTACGGGGAATTTTCACGTGGGAAATTCACTTGGGAAATGACAAGAGTCGCAGCGAGAAGTGTGTAAAGTGTAAACGTTTTTCTTGACCGCTACTAAGTGTGATTTCATTTCATAGCGAGTAAGCCCCGATATAAGGGCTATTTTTTATCTTGCAATTTCGTGGTTTGATTACATTTGTAACATGTCAGGGAAACGAAAACTTACCTTTCTTTTAAAGAGAAAAAAAAGACTTAATTGCACTTTTTGAAAAATCAAATGTTTCGAAAACAACTTTTGCCAAAGAACATCATATTCCCAGGACTACATTAAACGATATTCTTTCATCGAAACAAGAATTGAAGAAGCTGACTGCAAAGACTAAAGAAAAAGAATGAGGAAATCAAAGTTTGACGAGATCGAGGAGGTTTTAGTTCGATGGCTAAAACATGCCAAATCGCAAAGTGTGCCGATTTCTGCCGTGATTCTCAAAGAAAAAGCCATGGAAATTGCTAAGGAGTTGAACATTGAAGATTTCAGCGGCAGCAATGGTTGGCTGGAACGTTTCAAAGACAGACATTGCCGTTCTTTTAAAACGATTAAAATGTGATAACTACAAAAAGTGCTTTTTTTATTATTATTATTATCATTATTTTCCACTCATTCATTTGCATGTATTGATTTCTGAAAATCTTGTTTTTCTCACCGAATCCTACAGCAATTCATGAAAATATTGTATTTCAGTGTTTTTTTGTTGTTGTTGTTTTTTTTTTCAAAAATGCCCACTCCGCCTAAGTCGTCACTCCGCTGAAGTCGTCAAAAATGTTTGGTCCCTTGAGTGACGACTTAACGAGGTTTTACTGTATTATAAATGTGGATTTACCTGGTCATAGAGGTCCGTTCAGTCAAAAAACTAAACGAGGAAATATTAGCCGATTAGTCACAGTCAGGGCCGTTCACAGGACTGCAGGCGCTCGGGGCGAAACATCTCTGGGCGCCCCCCCCCCCCTTTATCAATAATACAACAATGACTATATTTATAGGAGATATGAATTGTTCGAATGCAACAATGACTTTGTGCCAAGATTTATGCTAGATAGACTAATATCTTCAGTTTCAGACATTCAACATCTTACCTTAAAAATTGGTTTTACAAGAGTTATAAATGGCAAATATTTTATTTATTTTCTTTGCGGAGGTAAAATAAATGAAAAAATATTTTGTAATTTCGGCCCTGGCCACAGGTGTCCCTCCAAGACTTTGCCCCCTTCTACCTTGCTTATCTACAATTACCCCATTCCCCTCATTAAGCCTTCCGAACTAATTTCAACTAATGACGAGTGGTAATTACCATAAAACAGGTGTAGTTCTAATGCATCGGTTCAAAATTCAGATACTTTACTACACTGAGACTAAAATGGAATTCAAATACACTGAAGCAACCTCATTTACCGAAGGTCTTGGAAGGTAAAAGTGGAAAAAAGATAAGTTTCACGCTTTACTTCATTTGGTCACTGACATCAAACATATTTCAACAACAAAAACATTGAAAACATTGAATCTAATCAATCTACGACCTTAAATTCCAGTATTGCAAAAACATCAAAAATACAACTTTGGTTGTACACGCTGTTACAAGTGAGATAAAAGGATCAGTTACTTTTTAAAAGTAAATGATTAAGATCAAATATCAAGAATATAGGATAGATCTCGTTTTAGAAAATATGCAATAATATAGATATTAATAAAAAATGGACATTCTAGCTATCTGTCGACCACTGAAAATGCTTTCAAAAAATTTACTAATGATGATTTTTTTTTTTTTTTACCTTCTTATTTGTGGCTCCAATGTAAATTAAATCAATAGGACACTTATCTGAAAAGTCGTCAACATTAAAATTTCAGCAGTCTAGACACTGTTATGCTATCGGGATGGAAGGATTCTCGTGCCTGTTTCTTCACCCAAAGAAAAAGAAATAAATGTATGCGATTCATATTAAAGAGTGTGAAGTAGAAAATGTAGAATATTTTGTTAGATTCGTCTGCAGATGATTAACATGATCATTTCCGTTAATACATCAAACAAATTCATTCAGTTTTCATTGATTAAGGCAAATTAGAACTTGATTGTTATTTTCTTTTTCCTTTTATTTATTTTTATGATCTTGTTCTATAGGTTTAATAGTCTGCTTAAATCACATAAGATTAACCCAGTCAAAGATTTTTCTTTGATTAGTTTGGCTGATAATTCCTCTATTATTAATCTTAGGTCCATTTCGCTGAGAATTTACATTCGTTTAAGAGCTTTTCTGCTGGGATCCATCTTTTATTGTAAGATACAAATAAAGAAATTTCCTTATAAAATGCATTCCATAATGTCTTATTATCTATATTTTTTGGGGTAGAATGTTTTTAGATGCTACAATGGAAAGACCGGCATTAACAATCAATCGAAGCTTACTTTCTAAACATATTGTTGAATTCATTTAAATACAAGAAACCAAATAGAAATAATAGCAATAAGAAAAACAAAGATGGTTGTCAGACGTAGAATAAGGGATTCCAAGAAATTCTAAACTAAACCACTTGAAATTTCCAAATCACATCATTTTATTTTTAACCTGTAGATTTACATGCAATCAAATCTTTAATGTTTATAAAATAAACATCAATAAATCAGGTGAGAAAGAACTTTTCCTTCTGAACGACAGAATTCAATTACATTTATTTATTTATTTATTTTACTTTCGATACTAAACGATAAAAAAAAAGCTTCTTTTTCTACAGTTACTTCTTTAGAGTATTTTGTTTTTCTGCATTTATAAAATTGAGATATTCTAAATTTTTGTACGAAATGATTTACTATCTCTTAAAAAGAAATTCCTTAAGGAATAGTAGAGGTTTTGGATGTTGCAAATATATAATTTGACTATAAATAATTCCGATATATAATTTGGCTTTTAATATTGGTATTTTACTATGTTTCTTTTATTTTCTAGTGAAATACAATTCCTTTCCATTCTCTGCTGTTTCAGAGGCTGTATCAATGTTAATAATCAATGAGGGAAAGAGAATCTGATCTCGTCAAACCATAACGATATTGTCTGCTTACAATGTGACTGTGTTTCCTCAATTATTTCTGTCCAGATATATTACATTCAACTAATCCTAACTGAAATGTTCCAAGTTAATCAAGTTACTGGTTTCGGAGTCGCGATGAAATGAAACTAAAATTTTGAGTCAAATAAATAATAGTAATTTGGAAAGGTTAGCAATCATACCTTAATAAATATGTTTAATAATTTATAATTTCATCTTTAAATCAAATATTTAAAGTTGATCTAGGAGGATAACTTCTTTTTTCGACGGATTGAGATATTATAAACAAAATAATTGTAGGGCTGTATGTTATGTTATCGTTGCTCAGTTAATATTATTTGTAAGACGGAAAACAAAATTTAGTTACTTATAAAAAAAAGTGAAGGAATTTTTTTTTATAAGTAACTAAATTTTATTTACCGCCTTAACTTACTTCCCAATGAATTACTATTAACTATGTGTATTTTTCTTGATATATACTTTACAATACCATCTGAATTATATCTAACTTACAGATAGCCGCGAATATGGGGCCCCAGCAGCCAAAATTTTAAAAAAATTGTTATTTTAAAAAAATAGAACTATAATAGAAAAATACGTAAAAACGTCAACTTTTTATTCAAAGCATTTCATTTGAAAATAACTTAAACGAAAACTTAAAAGAAAGCATTAAAACAATTTAACGTCGGCCAAGAATACAAGCAAATAATCTAACGTTATTTTAGTAAGATGGTTACACAGAAAAATCTGAGTATGGCTACTCTAAATAGGGACACAGCAGCAGTTTCTACACATGGTCATGAATCTACAAATAACTTGAACTTAACTAAACAAATAACTTTCTGAAAAATCAGAAAAAAGTAAAAAAAAAAACCTAGGACGGAAAATTTTTTTGATATCAAATTGATATTAATTTTTTTTGATATTGTATAAATTGGATAGTATATTCATTATTAATAAAACATTGGTTTTTTCAACTGTTTTCCCTAGCAGTTAAGGTGATGAGAAGTAATGATCGACCTTAGATGTTAATTATTTTGAAACACTGTCCCGTAAATATTAATTAATTTGTTACCCTCACGTAAATATGTTACCCTCACGTTGTTACACTGCTAAGAATGGTGAAGCAAAAATTTCAATTAACGTGCTGTAGATACATAAATGTTAAAATGACCAGAATAAGCACAGTTTAAAAATAAAAAACAAAAAAACGCCCCACTTTATTTACTTTGTGTTGTTTTTTTAAAACAAACTGTGCATACTTTGGTCATTTTAACATTCATTTAAACATATTAAACAATGCCTACTTTTCAAAACAAATACAGTTTTTGTAATTCAACTTAAACTTAAGTTTTTTTGTTTTTTTTTTAAACTATGCATATTCTGGTCATTTTAACATTTATGTATCTACAGCACGTTAATTGCTAAACAGTTTTTGTAGACTCTTTAGGCAGCAGTTAAGTGGTTGCATTATTGTTCAATTAAATTCTTTTGTATTTTTTTTTTTTTTTTAATTTGGAAATTTTTAATTTGGAATACAGTCGTTTACTGTATATAAATGAATAAAAAGAGGTTTTATAAAATTAAAAAATCTAGGCAAGTAGTATGTAGTAAATATGTACATCTCTAGTATGTCTTGAGTTTGCTTTTAATGATCCATTATTAAACACCATATTTTAATTTATATTTTTTTATATAATAACACCAAAGAACCAGATATAAGCTTCTGCTTCTTAAATTCTTGTTACCGTTTTTTTTTTTGAACAAATATATATTTGAAATCAAGCATATTTATATTGATTGTATTAATTACTTGATGGAATAGCAATATTAAAAAAAGAAAAAAAAATATAATATTGATATAAATTTCACTGAAAGAATACGAGGATCCATTCAATCAAATATGAAACTGTAAAAAGTTAAACATTTTAGAAGATTACACCGAAAGAGCATGTCACAAAAATATTTACACAGAAGCGAAAACAGTAAATTTATGTTAACTGCATTGATACTGGAAAATGTTTGGCTGATTTTAATGTAGTCTATGTTTATTATTTGTTGATAAAACGATAGGCGTTGCTGTCTCTTGGTTGTCATTTCCCCCCAATGGCTTATGGTATTGCCATTAAAGAGAAAAAGAGCAACTCAATATTTCTCTGATGTAAGGCGTATAAATGGTGCGTCAAAACGTTTCGTGAAGAGGGAAGGGGGGGGGGGGTTACACGGAGGGAAGAGAAATGTACGCCCGCACAATAGAAAATTGCCGGGGTCCCCTTAGCAAACCGTGTTATCCCAACACTCCATTACAAAAATGGATGTCCGTGTTACCAATCCTGACTGCACAATGGCGAAGCGTTCACCGATAAGGAGCTCCGCGTTATTCTATCCCATAATTCAGTCGGTTGTCAGCATATCGGCGCGTATTATCGCCGGCCGAGGGCGCCATTTCCCCTTTCGCCAGCTGGAGCGGGTGTGAGGAGGGGGACTGCTCGGACCGTGGATGGAGCGCTCTTTTGTCCAAACGAGAATCCTTTGGTCCAGCATCGTTTTCTGCACTCCCACCCCCCTCCCATCACCGGGCAATCCATGATTCACTTTTCCGACGTCGTCCTATCTACCCTCTTCCACCTCCCGCCATTGTGCCGAGGCGAGCGCGCGCGTGTCATCCGTGTTGGTTGTTTACGAGGGCTGTGGTTGCCGCCCGCCTTCCTCCGCTGATTGCGGCGCAACAATGTGACAAAGTGGCAGCTTCGAGAAATTGGAGAATATTGCTCTGGTCACTCCATTTCCGGCAGCATCCACGCAAAGAGAGAGACAGTGCAGATAGCGTCTTCAGTTCTGCGCATGCTCGCACATATACAACACACAAACACATAATTTCTTTATGTTTTTTTTTAAAGTAACTAAATAAATGCACAAGCAATTTGGTCTCTCATTCAAGAAAGCAATGAAATCATTTCCTATTTTACTTCTCTGCTGAATTGCAATTTTTTTTAGATAAACTTCACGATCGGATGTTGAGTGTTTTCTTAGTTATTTCCCAGTTCCAATAATCGAGAGATTCCAATTAATCCTTTCAACATGTTATCCCTTAATGAAACTCAAAAAAAATTAAAAACCTCAATCACGAAAGAAGTTTTTTTTTGTACTGTCAAAAGTAACTTAAAAAATTAAGAACTTTTTAGTGTTTCTCAGCGTACAAATGAAATCGTTAATGAAAGATAAGAAGAAAGATTTTAGTTGAATTAGTTAATGACAATAATTACTAATCAAGACCATTGTTAATCTTCTACAGCGTCTATATCGTAACGACTCCGAACAGTTTTTGACTCACGAGCTCTTTGAACAATATAATTTTTCTTTGTTCATACATACACACTCGATCCAATTAAAATAAAATATATTTACAGGCGCCATTACTGAATTTTTATTGTGAATCCCTTAGAAACCTTGGCGAACTATAATACTGTAATCAACAGAAAATACTGAAATATTAAATATTTCATTCATTCATTTACTTGTGTCTTATAGAGACAAAAGAAAATATTACTTCTAAGGATGGAATTATATATAAAAAAAAGATTAGCCTTTTTTATTTATATTCTGATAAGTGAGAGATCATAAACTAATGTGTAAATGTAGTTACAGTAGAGCATCGATTATCCGAAGCAATGCTGAACGGGGGATGTTCGGATAACTGATATTTCGGATAGCCGATCGTTTACGAAAAAAATTGTACCAGTGTCCTAGGAGCAAAATGAAACAGAAACAGTGATAGGCCTACATATTAAACACAAAACCTTATATTATATTTTAAACACTGCTAATTATGATCCAGGTCACGTTTTAGATAATAAATTACCTTATTTTAAATCTGTCCTGTGACTTCGTTGCGTTGTTTTTGTCGTTACGCGTTTCGGGAACTATGTCCCATCATCAGACCTATCACTCGGAAAGAGATCGTCTAATATTAAAATTAATTTTTTAAATTTTTGTCTACTAAAACGCCTTCGGTTAACCGATGTTTCGGTTGATTGATAATCGGATAATCGATGCTCTATTGTATTTCTATTGTAATTGTAAGGCATCATGAACAGACTATAACGAACTTCTAGTCGTTTATATTTTTATTTAATACATATATATATCCAATTCTTCTCGACTTTTCGATGAACTAATAATGGTTCCCGTTAGCGTAATATGAAAGAGTATAAGAAATATCTTATATTTTTCTTATATTTCTTATAAGAAAAATGATATCTGCTAGAATTAATTTAGATAATAAAATATTAAAAAATCGCCTGATTTGAAACCGAATATTATAAGATAGCAACTGAATTTGCCTAAGATGCCCTAATGACATGTCATTTAGGAATTCTTCCAAATTTTTAATTTTTTTCTGGAAAATTACGAAGTGAGGATTCCAACGTTCATCAGAATGTTATTTCAAATCTTTTAATGAAGATCCAAGTTGATAATATCAATTTGTGGTTATCTCTTGAAGGATAATCATTTCTAAAAGACAATTAACCTATCCTTTTAACTTGATAAAACCTTTTTTTTTTTTAAGAATATTAACTCAAAAACAAATCAAATTATCTGCTTGTTTTATAATAAAGTAATAACCTAGTTATTAATGAATTATTAATACATTTTTTTATCACTTAACACTTACGAGTTCATGTTTTCGATTGTTTAATGAGCAATAATATTGACATTTCATTTTTAATGAAGATTCTTATCTGAAAATTACATATCTCCTAATTGATGAATTCATTATTAATTATCCTTCTTTGCATTGAATGGTTATTTTTTAATTAAGTCAACTGTATTATTATTTCCATCACTGACTAATTCCCTTGCTTCTCAGCCACCCCTACAAGGTAATCAAGAGTCCAAGAGACAGCTTATTTTGTTTCCACCCCTGCTCTGTGTATGAATAGCCCGTACCCGCGATCCTATCTGCAACCCGATGTACGTTGACTATTTAATAATGGTGCAAGATAAGGTTTATCTGCCGCCATTGATTTATTTCCATTACAATCGCTGAACGCGTTCATTGCTGAGGCCTTCGATAAATCAATTTATTGGCACAATATTAGCTTTTTCGTTGGGAGGGAACCTTTTTTAGCAATAAATACCCGATCTCTTTTGTCGAGGTTTTAGCTAATAGAAAAGGGACCAACTGAGGGGGTGGGGGTGTCTAATCAAATTTCACTGTGATTAGTTGTCGGTAATTGCACTGCGGTCCTCTCTCTCACACAGAGCGATAGTTACAGGGTGGCTCGTAAGTGTCGTTCATTTTAAATTGAGAATATTTACGTAGAATTGATAATTCTTTTGTTGTGATTATTGTTTTTATATATTGAAATCCAATGTAGCTGTACATCCTACTTTTATTAAGTTCCAATCAGTGAATTTCATTAATAAAATTTTTCTGATGTTACTAGAATTTTAATTGGCTAAAATTGCTCAGCATTAGATAAAAGCTTCAATTGATAAAAAGCAGAATTTATAGGATGCAATGAAGAAGGTAAGTGAGGAAAAGACTAATTCCTGACTGTCATTAAGTTATTAAATAAAGTAATTATAAGGAAATAAAGGAAATATAATGAATAACATCTAAAACTGAGATTAAACATGTAACTCTTAAGCGTGGATTCTCCTATCAGTGGCGACTGATAATGATCTCCTCTTTTAGACCGAAAAATCACACATAAACTTATATTTTTTATGTTATGTTTTTGTAATTTATTACTTCCTTTGTACAGAACTAATTTTTTAATAATTTTATTTTGATAGAAAATTGAAAAGGAAGAGTTTTTAAGTTTCCGACGACTCTGATTAGTTTTCAACCTCAATGATTAGTAAAATGAATCATATCAAAATTAAATAAATAAATCTTTTGTAAATATATGTCTTAGGAAAGCTCATTGAGAATAAATTGAAGTACATCCTAAAGCAATCGTATTTCAAACAAGTAGAAAGAATTTAAAGCCTGCTTTCCTGTATAGATTATAAATATGTTTTTATTTGGTTCTTGAAAGATAATAAAAATAATTATTAAAAAAAATAAAATTTTAATATACCATGTTTTTAAGACGGACTAAAAAGTATAAAATAATTAGTATAAAAAGTATAACGAAAACGTGGGGCGCATGCAATAGATAATTGAGATGGTATGGATGGAGAGTATATTATCTTGCGCCCCATGTTTTTCATTATACTTTTTGTACTTTTTAGTCCGTCTTAAAAACATGGTATATTAAAAATAAATATTTTTTTTAAATAATTATTTTCTGCTTTTTAGTCTTGTGCGTATGCAATTTTTCAATCGATTTTAAACATTTAACACGAACTTAAATTTTAAACACGATAAATTAAAAAAAAAAAAAGCCGCTGCCTTGCAATGCACGGCAATTCAGAGCAGACGATCCGTGCGGCATCTACCTGTTATCCGAAGAATTAGGGTTCCCTAACGAACAGACAGACAAGAAAGCGAGTTAATATTGCATTGTCATCCATTTCGGAGCTATGTTTAAAGTTTCAAGTCGCTAGCTCATCGGGAAGTTAGTTTAAAATCAATTGAAAAATTTGAACCGAACAAACAGATATCGAAGAAAGCGAGCTAATAAAAACGTTTTAAAAAAAAGCTTATTTAAGGGGAAAAAACCTCCACATTGGAAATACATGTTTCCCGAATATCACCAATCTACCTTCACATTTTCCGTTTGCTCAAACTGATTAAATTCGCAAATATTAATTTACGTCACTAAAGCGAATGTTTTAATCAAAAGAAAGCACGCGCATATTTAAAGGGAATTACAAAATAGATTAGGGTGCATTGTCAGATATAGCTCTAACGACCGGTTTTTCCAAATAGTATTAACTTAGTATTAACTTACTTCGCAACTTAACTGGACTTAATCCAGGATGTAGCTTACGATTATTTGGAGAAATCCACCGTAAATGTTCATGCTTTAACTCACTTGTCAGTGAAAGGTAAATATTTCGTTTCTAACGTCACCTTTGTACGAAATTTCTACATCGGGATCAAAGAAATAAATTTCAAAAACAAGAGAATAAATAATCTCTTGTCTGTAAATATGTATGCTAAGTTTCAATAAGATCCACTCGCTGGTTCGAAAAATATTAGGGGAAATCAAGGATATATGAACCCACCACAACACAAATACATAGACAGACATCGTGGTTTTATGAGGTTAAGGTTTCTTAGGTAAAATGAATAATTTTTAATTGAGGAAAAAACTACAATGATGTACAACTGAAGAATAATAATTACATAAGATACGATATATATATATATATATATATATATATATATATATATATA
>JAFIDM010000001.1:63161794-63177554 GCA_023159025.1 Thereuonema tuberculata
ATATATATATATATATATATATATATAAATAAATATTATTATTTCATTAATAATTAAAAAAGTTTTTTTTTTTTTTTTCAATCTAAATACGTGAAATGTGAAGAATTTACAAAACAAAACAAAAATAAATAAATAAATAAGCTAGCCATCATATAAAATGTGTAAACTGCATAAATAGGAATTACGGATTTATTTTGTATAAGGGAAATAAATGAATCTGAGTTAAGTGTAGGAATAAAACTGGCAATGAAGTTTGTTAGAAGAATTGTGAAGAAAAAAAATATATATTTATAAATAAAAAAAATGTATAAGCTTACTTTTCAAGTTAAGAAATCGAAAACCTACCGGAAAAAGACATTCTTCAGATTTATCTAAAGCCAGTGAATTCTTACCATCTGAAATTTAGAACTAGGGCTATTCTACTTCACCAAGAATGCCATGTACGTAATATAAGCAGAGATAAACATCAAACGAACCTTCGTAATTATTTACATTCTTATTTAAATAGTTATTGAGCGTGGAAGAACGCTTTTAATTCCATTGTTTCGCTACTTGCAATTTTTTAACTGTTTAAAACGAAATAAAATTTTTTAAATAAATTTAAATAATCAAAAAGAGAGAACGTGTGGTAAATACTGTTAAATTAATACGAAAATGCTGGATTTATTGAATAAATTTAAATTGTTATTTTTAAAATCTCAGTATACTTTTAGTACAATCTATATTACTAAAATCTTTTATTTCTCTGTCTGTCTGTCCGGCGCAATTTTCTGAGAGAATGGAAAATAGAAATAATTTTTACAATGAAACATCCGCGACAGGAATCGAACCTGCAACCTTCTGATCCGAAGTCAGATGTCTTATCCATTAAGCCATAGGGACTACAACTCTCTTCATATTGTTTTTTGACTTATATCTCCTTTCCTTTCCCCCATCAATAAGGAATGTATTCAATCTTTTTTTTTTTTTGAATCTCAAGATTGTTTATTTATTTCACATCCGTCAGTTTATTTGTAATTCGAAACTGATAATTAGAACGATAATTGCCGAAACGTTGCAATATTTTATATATTCATACTTAACCAAATTCTATGTGATATTGAAAAATATGTGCGTGTACACGCCAGATGTTGGAGTAAAGCAAACAGAGTCAAGAAAGAAAGAAGCACCCTTTTTTTGAGGTGGAATACCGAAAAAAATCACTATTTGCAACTCAAAAGCCATCAATATTTGTAACTCAAACGTCACTGAAAAGTGACAATTATAATTAAAATCAGAGTCAAAAAAGAATGAAGCGGTACTTCTATTAGGTAGAATACTGAAAAATCACTATTTGTAACTCAGAAACCATCAATATTTGGAACACAAAAGCCACTGAAAAGTGCCAATTAGAATAAAAAAGAGACTCAAAAAAGAAAGAAGCAGTATTTCTATTAGATAGAATACTGAACACTATTGTAACTCAGAAACCACAGAAAAGTATCATTTGGAATAAAAAAAAAACAATCAAGAAAGAAAGAAGCACTATTTTTATTAGGTAGAATACTGAAACATCACTATTGGTAACTCAAAAACCATCACTATTTCTAACTCGAAAACCACTGAAAAGTATCAATAGGAATAAAAAAAAAAGATACTGTAAAAGCACTTATTTTTGCGAAGTTTTAATTTTCGCGAATTTCGCGAGCCCGTCGTAATCGCGAAAATTTAAGCCTCGTGAATTACTTTTTTTCGGTTGAATTCGGTTCTGTTCATATAAAATTCGCGAAATTTTCAGCTCGCGAAATCACCGATATCTTCATTTTCGCGAAAATTACGGCTCGCGAAAATATGTGCTTTTACAGTAGTCAAGAAAGAAAGATGCACTATTTCTATTAGGTAGAATACTGCTCAGAAGTTAGACGTCTTAGCCATTAGATCACTAGGCCTACATTCTAATCTCTATAAAAAATAAAAATATATCATAGATACATGATTTTCACGGTGGTTCTAAAAGCAGTCGTAGATTGAGAGAATATAGACATCAAAAATTAAATTAAAAAAAAGCTTTTAAAAAATTTTAGTTTTAGTTTCCTTGATGTAATTTGTGTGTGTGTGTGTGGTTTTTTTTTTAATAAATAAAAAATTGTTTTCCGTTACATAAGGGAGGCTTCCGGAGCGAAGCGACGGGTAGCCGACTAGTATATTTACAATATACAAGAGTTTTTCCAAAATTTCTCTTAGAAATCTTAGTAGACGCCAGCTGATGAGATCGGTATTGATCATCAGGTGATCGTCCATGGTTCACTATTGTTTGATTTCATTTGCAAATTTGGAGTATTTCTGTTATTTATTATTATTACTACTGTCCGCATGGGAGTTCCTTGGATTACAGAAACACTTATAGGTCATAGGGTAGTTTTAAATATTTTAAAGACATAAAATCCCGGTCCCTAATTTATTCCCAGACTTTATTAAACCTGTCAAAAAATATTAATAGTTTTCATAAGATCCGTATTTTCTTGTTATAAAGCATTTATTGAAACCTATCTATCATATATGTATTAGAAAGTTTGTCTGTTAATCATTCCTCGATACATTTCAAAATAAAAACTTTTACATTAAATAATTAGCATCATCAACACTTCGACAAACAACCTACGTTTCAGTTCGATCCGTTTTTCCAGATATGTTTTATTATTATTATTATTATTATTATTATTGAACTTTGATTTACGGGGCAATCAAATTTTACAAGAAGTAAGTTGACTGCAAACTAAATTATGATCTTTGTTTCAGAGACAAAATCACGATAGATTCACAAATTCAAACAGAATCGGTCAGAACATGTTGCTAGACGAAAAGAACGCTCTAAACTCATCTCTAAGAATCGAAAGTTCAAAACATTGTAAATGGAAGGGTAAAAAAAGATAAAAGTCTTATTCAATTCCATTGGCAAACAAAATTCATTTTTAAAACGAGAAGATAAAAGACTTTCCTCATGTTGCTATTATTAGAAAATGACTGAGAATGACGATGATCAACTGCCCTATATGATCATTTTTTTTTAATGAAAATAATATTCAAAGAAACTTATAGAACACCCTGTATTTGGTAGCAGGCTTTTTTTGTGTGTGTGTCTATGATGAGGCGAATTGTCACGGCGTAAGGGGAGACCGCGCAGGGAAAATGATGAGCCGCTGCGTGGGTGCGCTGCGCTCCCTTCCTTATCGTCGGGAGGTAAAGAATGAGTCATTTTGCCCTCTCATATAACGGCAAAACTCCAATAAGAATTTTCAGCGTGAATCGCAGATAGAACCGGCAAAGGACGGGAAATTACACAAGTGTAGGATACGGGAGACGGTTGGGGGAAGAGTTTTGTAAGAGAAGGGGACTGATATTGCCGCGCAAGCCTGTCTTTTTTTTTTTCTCTCTCTCTCTCTCTCTGCTCGGTCAACGGTTCGAATGCGATCGGATTTACCACTTTTATATGAAGCAGCGCTGGGCTTTTTGCGCAAGTGTAAATTGAAGACAGTCCTGTTCCATTACGGTGCCGGCCGAACTTGTGCCGCCCGTCTGCGCTGCTGCACGGCTGGGCCATAACCGTTTCCGGAGGCAGGTATTGCCAAGCAAGGGGACGTGGCAATCCTATCCTCGCAGGACGATAAAGGAGAGGGGGTGTGGGTGCTACTGATTCTTCCGTATTGGCGGCTTCTTCCCATATATTGACGACCATCCCCACTTCTTTTATGATCTTTCGATGTGGAATTTGCCAAATCAATTGCTCTTTGGGAACCAGCTCTCCTCTCCCTTGCCAAAGCCACTGTATCTTGAGACCAACGTTTCGAGAATAATAGCACTTGGCTGCAGAGAAAGTTTCCAATATAACACTGCCTGTTCAAGCAATGATTGGAAAAGAGAAATAGAAGATGTTGATGCTGGGGAAAAAAAAATACTCAACAGACGTTGAATGTTTCAGTTGCATCTCATACAAACGGAACAAAGCTAATGGAAACGAATCGCTTGGTTCACTAAGCCTGGATAGGTCAACCAAAATTGGCTGATGCATGGCAGGAAATCCATATAGTCCTTGTGTAATAATCTCACTAATCACTGAGCACACGGCATAATTATTTCCGATTCCATTAGGCTTGTAATTCTTTTTATCTCTGAACTAAACGTAATTGCATTCTGTATAATTTCGCCCGTTCGGCATTAACGCCCAGTAATAAGACAGTAAATATAAAATAATAAATGCAGTTTTCCATTATATAAACATCAGGAATCTCTTTGAAATATTGGAAAACTGGAAAAAAAAAAAGCTTATATTAATGCTAAAAATAAGTAAATAAATAAATATATTTTCTATAATAAATGTCTATTTGTCCGTTCAACACTTTTTGACATGACATGAAAACGCTTTCTGGTTGGTTTGACATCACTGATTTTGCAGCTCTTACCATTTCTCAAACATCGCCTCAGACAGATTTCCTCACATTCCCTTGTGATTATAATGATTTATTTGATGTGTTTGAATTAAATAGTGACTTAAAACTTTTCATGTTTTCAAATAATGGACTCTAAAGGGAATTCTGAACAAAATTTTATCATAAATTATACTTAAATGGAAACAAAACAAAACAAAAAAAAACAAAAACATTCAGATTAAAACAAAGAAACCATTTTGTAAAATAAATACATTCCTCTTTTGAATTAGGCTTAAGAATGAATTAGCCTTAAGAATAGTGAACTATTGTTCACTAATTAATGCATAAAAAATATTATAATATTGCTTTTCTGATTCATTATTATTATCTTCATACTCATTATTATTTCTATTGTACTTATTAATATAACTTTGGACTATAATATTCGAAAACGTTAGTTTACTTAAAGAATTAAACAACTCTGCTATTTAATAAATAAATAAATAAATAAATAAATAAATAATAATAACATCAATAATTACAATAAATCTGCAGTTAATAAATAAAGAAATATGTTTTTTAATTCAACAATACTGCTTGCTTCTAAGAATCATCATCATAATGAATACTGGATATATATGGTGTCCCAAAAGAAAAGAGTCATTATTCTTTGAGATCATATTATCGGTTATTCTAAGAAAACTATTTTTTATGAACATGTGTCCTATTCCGAATGGTTTCCCAAATAGACCTATTTCAATTTATAGTTGGAAAATTATTAATAAGAAAGAGATTTTTACGTATTGTTTCTAATATTGATTTTTTAAATGACAAATTTTCTACAGTCTACAATAAATTTTCAAAAATTCCAGTCAACATCAATATGCTTCAGACAGTATTATGGTGGAGGAAAGAATTTTCCTGGGCATCAAATTTAAAATAGTCTATAGTCAAGTAGCCCATCTTTCGGAATAGGACACACGTTCATACAAATGTCTTTTTCATAGAATGACAGATCCTCCCAGAATATTATCCTTTTCCTCCTGGTACACCCTGTATATTCGATTGTCATACAGGGTTTGACAAAAAACTAACATGTTTCATATTATAGACAGAAGATATTTGAGAAAGCTTATAGTATTTGCAGAGTGGAAGAGCAGGCAAAGAGAGCTCAAAGTAAAAGACATACGATAATACATAACCTCTAGTTTATCTACGGATGAGTGAACAATAAAGCTAATATTTTTCATTGAATTCTTATGAGGATCGTGCAAAGTTAGTTTTATTAAAACAAAATCTATCTTGTTTTATTTTCAAAAAATACGAAATTATTGAAAAATAACCTGTAAATCGATCAAAAGGTGAAAATACCTCATTAAACTTGAAATTCCTAAACTATAAATAGTTTTTTTTTTTTTTTTTTTTAACTTTGTTTAAAATTTGATAAATTGTTACATTAATTTCTCCAAAACTCTGAGTTGCAAAATAGTGTGCATTTTTTCCTGTAGAATTACGAGAGACAAAGTTTTAACCTTCCTTAACGACTCTAACTGAAGCAAATAATAATTTCACTCCACTGTTGCGAGATATCTCAGATGACATTTGCTTGATTTTGAGATCACAGATGTTCGTTTGTCTTTGCGGAATTTTCAGTCGTAATTCCTTCAGAAACACAACACGAAAGGAAACAATACAGATTAATCACTCTATTTGGAGAACACAGACAATGGGCTGTTTGTGTGATGGAAGAATTCATGCAAACACCAAAATATTGCTTCAATAGATCCAACTATCACTTCATTGTGTAATCTATGGATTCTATTCCAAATCTATTTTTAATACTAAAATATTTATATTAAATACAATAAATAAATCACTTATGGAAATATCATGGTCATAGCTTTTTGTTATTTTGAAGTTTGTCATAGAGAGATAAACAGAAAAGATTTTTTAATATACATAATAAAATTATTAGTAGGCTACACACATTTTGTCGAAAGTTGGTAAAGATTTTCCGTTCTTGTGAAATTTTCGTTACAACCACAATCGCTATAAGCAGATTCTACAGTTTGATGACAGAGGCTAACAGCCAATGACAACCAAAAAATGTACTTTTCCAAAATTCCCAGACTATGAATCTATTATTGGTAGTGAAGAAATTGGGGGAGTTGGAGATAGGCGTCGCCAGTGTGTCCAATGTGGGTGATGTTTTCAGGAAGAACTCAGGGAGAAACGATGCAACAAACGGATGGCGAGGGGGCGGATGGCCAAAGATGGGCACCTATCCTGCGACGGCCGTGGCGAGCGTATGTCAATCAGGTCTGAGCGCATCATTTCCTTTGGATGACAGAGTGAAGGACACCCACGCGCTTACAAAGAAAAATATAAATAATAATAATAATAAAAAAAGGCAGATCTTTTCAAACTTTCGCTTACCTTGCTGAAAAGAACCACAATTTTTGAAAACCTAAACCTTTTTTGTTATCGTTGTTGTAAAAGTTGTAGCTGGTGAAAAAAAAATAAAATAAAATAAAATAAAGGAGAAACTGTTGTCATAAAAAAAGAATTCATTAGATAAATGCATCTTAAAGAGAAAAACAAAATACATATATTTTATCTTATATATTTATTGTTGTGAGATGTGGTTTTTCATAAAACAAAATAAAACAGGCATCCAAATGAATAAGAAATAAACAGATAATTATGCAGAAGAGTCGTAATGTATGAGATGCTACTGATTTCTAACTGATGCTATCCTAAGAAAAAATGGAAAGCGCCCAAATTGATCTGTTTTGATTAAATGTGATTTACTTGACTTTTGAAAGATTAAAAAAAAGTACCTAGCCTATATATATTTTTTTTCGTTCAAAATACAGTCAGACCTCGATATAAGGTCACCCGCATATAAGGTCACCCCGCATTTAAGGTCACTTTTCTAAAATCCCGGCTCATTGAATAGGAATTCTATGATATAAAATATTGGATATATGGTCAGGTCTTAAATACCGTAATCGCTTATAAGATCACTTTTGTCTGTGATTTCAGTGCCACACTGATTCAATTCCAAGAATTTTTCCGTGGGTACGATCTTTTATCGGCGTCATTTCTCCTTCTGACGGAAGGGACAGCTTTCCCACGCCTGGACGAATGGGAAGGATATTTCTCCGTTTCCATCGCGTCACGTGTTCTTCGTTGTTCACCAGGAAGTCGAAGGAAAGGATCTCATTCCAACCGTTTCTGTGCTTGTGTTATGATGTCGACAAAAAGAAAAACGTTGTCTCTATCAGAGAAAAAGAAAATCTTCGAAGATTTTGAAAACTCTAATGTATCGAAAGCATGTTTTGCCAAAGAGGGGATACCACGAACGACTTTCAACAATATCCTGTCCTGGCATACTGTTATGGAAAGAGAAAAAGGAAGCGTTTATCACCGTATGAGAAAGCTGAAGAAGGCCTTCTCCAATGGATAAAATTTGCTAGAGCACATAATGTGCCTATATCGTGCTTATTATTGAAAGAAAAAGCTCTACAAATAGCCGCCGAATTAGGAGAGAATGATTTTATGGTGAGCAATGGATGGATACAGAGATTTGAATTAAGACATGACTTAAATTTTAAAACAGTGTGCGGTGAAGCCGGTGATGTGGATGATAGCGTATTAAGTGATTGGAAGAAATCCGTGTTAGATGACATTTTGAAGCGGTATCACTTCTCAAGCTTTGATTTCCGAAATTGTTTCGCAAGTTTTAGATTCCAATGCAGCAGAAAGTGAGGGTAACGACAGTGATATTGAAAGTGAAGCGGTGACACAAGCAGAAGCACTAAGAGCATTAAATGTCGTAAGACATTTTTTTACGAGCCGTGAGGGAGTTGAAGAACATTTTCAGAAATTACAAACTTAGGAAACATTGTACAAAAGATGAAACCAAAATCACGATAGTCCTGTATTATGGATTATTTTAAGTAAGGTCAGTTGTACATCAGTACTTTGCTTGAGCATACTAGCACTATTTCTAAAAACTTTATTCCGAAATTATTTAAAAATAATTTCTTTCTGATTCCTAATTTTAATTGGTTCAACTAAATTAAAAAATTATAACGTAATAAACTATATTTTTGTACGTATTAAATTTTACAAAGAATTATACTGTATTTATATAATGCTTATTTATTGTAATGCGTATGAATCGGTTATAAGGTCACTCCGCTTATAAGGTCACTTTTGCGAGGTCTCAAGGGGTGACCTTATATCGAGGTCTGACTGTATTATTGTAATTCAACACCTATTGAAACTGTTCTACTGGTATCAATGTAAAAGACTGTTCTAATTTCAGTTAGAACACTCGTTAAATAACATTTTCATATTGGTTATTTATTGAAAGCTTTCTTCAACTAGAAAACTTCTATTCTTATAAATGTGAATTTCACGGAAAACCTAAACCAACATACTTCCTTTTTCCTTTACTTTTAGAGAATTCACGAAAGGTTCTTTATATTTATTTAATAAGCTACTTTTTTTTGTTTAAGTCGTGAAAATGCTTCAAACATTTAATTTAACTAAATCCGCCAATACTTATTAATTAACTAAATTCAATGAATTTTAATCATATCAAAGCAGGCACCAGTGGATTAATATTGAGTGTTTCGCTTCTAAATGCTTTTCTAGGGGAATTTTTGACATCTTCGTTCCCAGGAATCTCGAGGAGAAATTTTCATATATATAAATGTTAGATTATATCTTGCTCTTAAAAGATTCACGCGAAGTTTCAAACACATTCATTCTTTAATGAAAAATTTTAAACAAATGAACTGGGGGTGGGGGGCGAACACATTTACTGATTTTATGAGTCTCTGGTTGCTGAAAAAAGTAGACTGAAAATTAAAAGTAGACTTTTTAACTAAGCATTTAAAAAAGAAAAAGTAAAAATTATTTAAGAATAAATACAAACTTCATCAACATGTCTTCAATATTTCGTCCTATTTTTCAAGGACTTTCTCAAGATCCATATGATTAAAACTTAAATAACGAAAAATACAAAATATGAAACATAAAAGGAAAGAGAAAAATCCTTTTTCTCATTCCTAACATTACAAATTATAACAAACTCTCATATGCGAGATCTTACATTGTAAATTAAACAATAGAAATCAAATATAATCATAAACAATTGAAATCAAATATAATCATAAACAACTGAAAACAATACAATCATAAACAACTGAAAACAAATAAACAATTAATTTTAAAATAAATATTTGTGAATAAACATGTGAACTTTTAACTAATCTTTAAAATTCTTTTTAATCTTTTGTTTTTTTATTAATGATTTTCTAAATATATTTAAGGATACCTTATTAACTCTAAGTGATTTGTTTTTATTTATACATATACAACAATTTATTAAGCAAGATTCCAAAGCGAATCTCTTAAATTCATCTGTGACGTAATAAATTAGATGAACTACAGGGTCTGGATTGTGATCATTATCCAGACAATGATCCGCCCAATCTGAAATTTTCCTAGTTCCGCTCCGGAACTAGGAAAATTATTGAAGACATCAACATGTCTTCAATATTTCGTCCTTGAAAAATAGGACGAAATATTGAAGACATGTTGATGAAGTTTGTATTTGTTTGGAATTTTAATGATAATGAAGATAAAGATATGGTTATTTAAGAATAATTTATTATTTTATTTTGTTTATAATATTCATAGACATTGATTATAACATTTAAATAATATTTAAATTGTAGAACTTTTATAATTCTGTTGTTATTTCATTAGCAAAGTGATGTGAATTTCTTTTGTTACTTGCTTATAAAAATAATAATAATCAACAATACTAAAAAGTTTCAAAGGTACATTTCTTTTTACAGAAATTTTTATTTATGTTAGGTTGGAAAGCAACAGATTTATAGTTTGTAATTTGTATAAAAAATAATGTTTACTTAAATATTCTTTTATCAAGGTTGTCTGCTTACGTTTTCGTCTGTATTATTTTTATCTATTAAAACTACTTTAAAAAAAAAAGAAAAAAAATACTTAAAAAAAGGTGATTCTGTTATCTTGAAGTTTGATCACTAAATTTCAGAATCTTTTCCTTTTTTTTTTTAATCTTTCCGTAGCTTACAATTATTTTGATTTGGAACTGTTTTTGCTCTTGAGGTTTATTTGATAGAATCTTCAATTTTTACAAATAATAAAGTGCATAGTTCAGTGATTTCTCTGTGTTGCAGCCGCTACATAACTGCTGAGCTTTTTGTTTTTGTTCTTTCTATTTTTTTGAAAATCCTGTAAAAAAAAAAAAAAAAAAAAAACTTTCTTCAACGTGAACTGTCCGTTATTTTGTCGGAATGAAGAATCTGAGAGAATTATCGAGCAGAGAATGTGGGAGGAATCTATGAAGTAAAAATTCAAAATTAGAGAGAAACACTATCTAATGTTGGTCGGAAAGAAATAGTTGAAGAATGGAAAAAAAAAATATGAATAATTCAAATTCTTAAAAATATTTTCCATAGCCATCAGTTATTTTAAACTTTCTATTAAAGTATAATTTGGTGAAATCTCACGAAATCTAAATACAGAACCTTTAATTTTAAACCAAATGATCTATCAAAAAAAAAAAAAAAACATATCTTACGAACTCTGTGAATTCCAAAATTCTGCAAAAATGCCACACTTAACTCAGCCTCTTCGACAATGATAGTGGACTCTGAAAAATCCAATTTCACTCCATTTTAATAACGTAACGGTAGGGTTACATTAAGTCCACAACTTCTTACTTCTATTAAGGGGAAAAAAATGATAAATTTCCACCACCAAATAATGATCTAATTTCAAAACTTCTAGCTTTCAGTTATTTTTTCGGCATTTTGGAAATGAGTTTTTTTATTGATCTAATATCATCAATGATGTAGCTTCACACTTTCACACTTCAAACATTCTAAGACAAATCAATTGAAATAAGAGGAGAATTATGAAAGGAACGAGTTTATTCACTTACATCGATTAATTTCTCATTGGGATAATCTTAAAAAGAGTGTTTTCTAATCCATGTTACTGAGAGAGGGAGATTGGAGATTATTACATTGAACTCACTGTCATCCCTTCAGCCAATCTTCTAAAACTTATCTCTTCTCCATAAACCAGATTTTAATTTTTTTTTCCCCCAGATACTTTTTGCTATAATCCGTTTCAAAACCTTCATCACCCCTTTTTCCTATCCTTGGAAAAAAAGATAACGCGGGAGAGGGGGGGGGGCGTTCTGGGTCCTCGCGATATGATTAGCTGGGGGCGTCTTGTCTTGCCAACAGTTCATCGAATCCACAAAAGATGTCGCTGTCTTTTTTTTAAGAGATGAAGTAAGATAGAATTGCGGGCTATCTTGAGGGTGGTGTTGCCTTTGTGGGTGTAGGTGTGTCAAGCCGGGGGTTCGGAAGCAGAAGTTGCGTTTAAGCATCGCCCTCAGGCTAAGAAAGGAACTTGTCAACGGCAAATGTCACCCCCACAACAGCTACACAAGTCCCCGGCGATTCAGAGCAGATCGACTGAAATCTCGAATCTCAGCCTCTACCCCCACAGAAAAAAAAAAGGGAAGTCCTATCACACGAGGACTTGGCGTCAAAGAACCAACTCAATCAATTATGCTCCACCTATAAATCGTGTCGTCTGTTTCTTTTTTTCTTCACTTCCCTCTTTTTAAAAAAAGGAGAAAAATAAAATGGCAGTCAATAGATTAAATAGAAAACTTGAGATTGGATATCAATGTAAACATGAATACGTGAAGTTATTCACTCACAAAAATATTAAAAGAAATTACATCTCAACTCTATTCGAAATTTCAATTTGATATTAAAACTTTCAAAATTTTATAAACAATTTTCAACAAAATAGTTATTTTTACATTTTGTAATACTAAAAGAAGTAATACAATATTGTAATATTTTCAAATTTAAGAATATAATTTATTATTTATTTAAAATTTAAAATAGGAAAATAACTTTTAGTGTTTTATCGCTGATATGTTCATGTAATGTACGTCAAACTTATACTTTGTTATATTATGTTATGCTGTTACTTGGTTGTAATAGTTGAATTCATTTAAGAAATTTGTAAGAGTAAGCTGGACGTTTAATCCAACTTACTTAGCCTGAAGAAGATCAGTAAATTTTAGGCTGATCGAAATATAGTCACAATAAAGAAGAAGTGGTTATACATAGATATTGAAGTTTACTTATTAATACATCATTGGGAAGATGCTTTATTTATTGAACTTATATAAAGCTTTTACTTTATGAAACTAATACAAATTCAGACGAAAGAAGTTGCTATGTTCGAATGTTCAGAGTTAAGAGGAAAACAAACTTAGCTCTAAAATCTATTTCTGTGCTTGTGCTAATTTGTAAAACAACATAAACAAATGACAGAAAAAGCATTTTGTATCCTAAAGCTTTTTTGTATTAAAAACAAATAATTCAGTTTGTTCTTGTGGATTCTTATTGATGTTTATTATTAATTTGAATAGAGGTAGTTTATTCTTATTATTTTTATTGGGTAAAATTTACAGCACTTTTGAGCTACTTGTCATTTACGTCGTATGTATTCCCAATACACTTAATATAGCACATGTTTTGATGATGTCATCTCTTTGTCTAATACTTATTATATCTGATCTTAAAAAGATAATTTAATAAGTATTACTTCATTACGATGAAGCCAATCCTAACAAGAACGCGGATGTTGAATAAATAAATAAAATATATAAACTGTAAAAATTCAAATTGACTTTAGATGTAAATATTTTTGTGGTTTAAAAAAAAAATTAAGTTATTTCATATAATTTCTTTCATTTATCACATTTGTTAAAATTTAATGATTTTTTTTTTCCTCCTTAAATTTGAAAATTGTCAAATATATTAGGCCTATATAAAAGCTTTTTAATCTTCACGGGACGCACATTTTCCAAAAGGTATTTATGTTTTGGTTTCAGCGGAAAATTCATAAAATTCTAACAAGCACCTTTTAACATAAATGTCACTAAGTAAAAAGCTTATAACAACAAACTTGAAATTTAATTTCAGTCGAAGTCTTTTAATTTCCGTCCATCCAAACACCAGCGATTGAAATAACCTTATTTGACTAAGGAAAAGCCGTTTATCATTACACATCGTTATAATGTTATTTGCTACAATAAGTTAATGTAATTCACATAGAAGTTCACTGTTAAATAACAATAAATCCCAATAACCTGATCGATAATTTATTTAGAATTATAGCACTAAACATTAAAATACTTAATGATTAGTTAAGTACATCATTAATTAGTTATCTATCAACTGTTCTCATAATTGAGTATCAATTCTTTATTCCATAAAAATTTTTAACGATAGATTATTCTTATTCCACGGGTCCATTTTATACAATTTAACACATAAGCTTATGTACGAAGTCATTACACACACAAAAAAAGACGTAATTTTTCATTTGGGAATTCCAAAGTTCGTACGCCATCAATAATTTGTAATTTCTTTATTTGTTATGAAGATTTGGTTTTTCATTTTCTTGGCTTAAAAATAATTGAAACATTGTGATGAAATTGAAAAATAGAAACAGTAAAAAAAAGTTCCTGCAATTTTTCTACTGTCTAATTGGGTTATTATCTGTGTGTAACTTTCTTTCTTTCTCTGTAAATCCACCTACAAAAGGAAACCCTCACGTAAATTCAGGTATTAATTGAGTTCTTTGATTTTCTCCCTTGATAAAGTCGCTGCCTTCGGAAATGACAGTAATCTCTATAAAAGTGTCATTTAATAAAGCCTTTTTTTTATCACATTTTTTCTTTCCACTGAAACTTATTCGTTGGCTAAATGGAAACTGCTTCAAGATTTGGAGGAACTAAAAGAAAAAGAGAATAAAAAAAAAGAAAGAAGGGAGGAATGGGATGGGAAGAAAAAAAAATAGAAAGGGAGGGAAAGAACGACAGAAAGAAAGTGGGGCTCAGTTCATATCAGGCAATATTCTCGTAAATGAAGAATGAAATTCGTGCAAAACTCCTTCAACTCGTGAACCCGTTGCGCTATCTTTTGCCAGTGCAAGAGACAGGAACCGGAAACAGTGATAAATTCATCTGAAATCGCCTCGTGTCAATTCGCCCCCGCCACCACTCGACCCCCGACGGACATTTTTGTCGATCGACCCTTTTCTTTAAGACCTATTCGTTGGCGGAAGAAGACTTCCACACAGACAGAGAGAAAAAATAGAGAACCTTATATTTCTGTTTGAGATTCGTTCCTATCTGCAATGTCTGTAGTTGGTTTGTAGGTTTGTTAGTGGAGGAGAAATGTACACCTCACTGCCCAAAGCATGTAAGTTACCAATCCACAGATTCTATACCTGACCCTGTAATATATACAGAACAGGTACAGCATCAAAATGCTTTACTGGAGACGAATTTTCAAAGATGCATTGTTGTTTTTTTCAAGACAAACAAAAAAATACACAAAAATTTGGTAATTATGTCACACTGAATCTTTTCCTTCTTCAATTTCAGTTTTTATAGATAGGCAATGTTAGCAAAAACAACTGCAAAAATATTTAGAGTTTAAAACGCTTCGAAATAATATATAAATTTCTTTGCGCAAACTTTGTTAATAATATCAAAAGAATCAAAAAAAGTTCCTCCTAAAATAATGGCAAAAATGCAATAAATAAAATCAAACTGTAACAGACAACAAAAATTCGAAAAAATCATGAAACTGTTTTGAAGGGCTGGTATATACTTCTAAGGTAAAAACTGCTTTTAAATATTTTTTTTTTTTTAATTTTTCTGTTATGTTAGTGTGGTGAATTACTATTTACAATTGGGACCTAACGCACTTAAAAAAACATATATTTAAAAAAAATCTTCATTACATGTTGCGGGGTTTAGGTTCGGACTCCTTCGTCAGATGACACATGGAGCAAACTGGAAACAAATCCTTAGTTTTAGTTTCTCAGTTTAGTTTTAACTAAACTGTTTTATGAACTTGAACCCCGCAACATGTAATGAAGATTTTTTTTAAATATATGTTTTTTTTAAGTGTGTTAGATCCCAATTATATATATATATATATATATATATATATTTAAATACATCCGTGCCTAAATTAATATCTGCAGACTAAACTTTAGCAAGTAAACATTAGATCTTTTCTCAAACCTGAATTAAACAAGCGAGACTTGCTTATGTTCACTGAAACCAAGCTAATCTTTAAAAAAAAGAAAAAATCTCGATTTGAGACGAATCTAGATGTTTCTGAAGAATGAAACATAAATAAATAAATAAATAAATAAATAAATAAATAAATAAATAAATA
>JAFIDM010000001.1:63177564-63247357 GCA_023159025.1 Thereuonema tuberculata
ATAAATAAATAAATAAATAAATAAATAAATAAATAAATAAATAAATAAATAATAGAAATTTAGATCTATTCTGATGTCGTCTTATCATGAAAAATTATCAATTTTTGGAAAGGAATTTCTTTTGACGGATTTTAACATGTATTTTTGTCTAGAGATTTTGGGAAAACCGTTTCCCACGAAAAGATAAAATTTCGTCACACTAGTGAATAGGTTTCTCACAATCATTCAGGCACAAATAATATATTTATCGTATTCACTTATCAATATTTTTTAAGTGATATTTAAATGGTATCAGAAGAAATTAAAAACGGTAAAAAAAAGTAATAGAACTTTTTTTTTAGTATATGTAAATTACGATAAAATAAACTTAGAATTACGTTTAAAATTAACTAGTTTATATCAATTCGGGGATTACTTAAAGAACTGAAGAATAAAGATGAATAAAGAAAACATAAGAGATTTTAAGATAATAAAATTTAAAAAATGTTGTAAAATGATTAAATCTGCAGGGTATTCTAAAAAACAAATTATTGAGATCTTGATCTAATTTTACTTTAAATATTTAAATTTACTTAATAAATTAAATCGTATATCAACTATATGAATAAAATACCTTAATAACAAATACATAATTCATCATTAGCCTTAACAATATATAAAACTCGGTCTAAATTTTTAAAATCGTATGAGAAGCCTAATGCTTTCCAAAAATTCACAACAAATTTGTATTATTCCTTAATAACCTTAAGAGAATGAGAAAATAAAATTAAAAGAAAAGTTCTCAACACAATTCCATCATATCCGTCTATTTTCCTGTCTTATGATTATGATAAATTAAAAAAAAAATAATTAAAAAAAACTATTTTTAATTGAGGCCTGTCCATGAGAATTCTTTTGCTATTGGTGTCACTGAGCCTATATATACAAACTCAAGGTAAATAACAATAATAATAAAAATTTAAAAATTAACTTAATTGACAAGAAGCTTTTTCGTATGGATATTGGAAAGTTGGCACAAAAACTGTAATTTTACGTATTGCTCTTTTTTTCCCGGATTTTTAGGAAATGAATTATTGGGAAATCAAGAGTTTGTAAAGAAATTGAAAACATTAATAAATATATCTCTAAAACTCTGTAGAAAGAGATTTGTAAAATATTATCTTCTCGTATGCTTTCTTTAGCGCTGGTATATAATGACAAGTGCATAACCTGTTTTGGTGGCCAATGTTACTACATCACTACTCATGTGCAAATGGTTAAATTTTGAATAGAAGACTTCTTCCATATCTTTTAAGAAATGTATGGTCGTGGGAGTGGCCTGTTCACTTGTTTTTTTAGTAATCCGTACGACCTCCCAGTGCCGACCACCATGGATGCGATGCTCGCCAAGTACTGGCGAGTAATTTTTATTGCTTAATTTCGCCACTAATTGGAAGCGTGCGTTTTTATAAGGATCCGCTTTATGGGTCCAGTCCATAATTTGGTACCAATTAAAGGACTCTGCGACTTGTAAGTGGGTGAGGGGAGATAGTGAAAGAAAAGACAGGTCAGTAATGACCATGGTGGTCACGCTACAAGGACTCTGGAAATAAGAAGACGCACCATTTGGACCTTAAACACGATTTTTTTTTTGATTTTTTTTCTTCCTGTCAATGTAATGTATCCCTTTAATTATTGTTGGTAAACAATATTCTTCCATCAAGAATTTCTCCCTAAAAGCATTCTCTGATTCAAAAGATCACTGTAAATAATTAAGGAATTGCATGATTTAGCTACAATTAAAGCAGAAAAAAAATTGCAAAAAAATAATAATAAATTGACGAAAGAGACATGACTTTATCACGGATCACATCTAGTGTCAACATTAATCAAATTTTTCGAAGAGCAATTAATATTTGGTAAGGTCACGAGATTTTGTCCGATTTAAGGAGAAAAAAATGTAAATTCTTTTACAGAGAAAAAAAAAAGCATATCATAATTCAATTTCTGGTATAACAAATTTGAAGAAGGATTTGAAAGATAACGAAAAACTTACAGTACAAAAACTCAATGGAATTAGAATTCCTATTTTCAAAAAGTAAAACAAGCAATTTCTAAATTTATATAAATTAGAAAAATCATTTCATAGTTGGTACTTAATTTTAAATCTTATATTAAATTATTAAAATCAAAGCAACTGAGATCTTTGTAGTCCAATTGTATTTATATGTCTATTTATTAATTCGTTATAAACTGGTAGAGTAGTTCTACTAAGATAGTCTAACTGTTAATAGATACAGAAGTATAATACATATTTTAAAATGATAATTTTTTTTTATTATGATATTTTTAAGTATTTAAAGTTGTTATATGGAAGATTAAGAAAATAATAAAAAGAAATAATTAAAGTTTACAATTATTTTTTTTTTCTTATATGTTCGCCAGTGCTATTAGGTATTCTAATATAAGGAATACCTGTAGTACAGGTGCTGATAGATTATTATATAATTTTAGATTTATTAACTTTTTTTTGTATAAGATTATTAAAGAAAATAAAATTACAAAAGATAATTGTTAAAAATTTAGCGTGATATTCTCATCAATTACATCAGAGATTATTTTTTTTTTATATTTTTAATTCTTTTCAGGGATTCAGAATTATATTTTTCCCAATTATTAATTTAAATTATTGATTAAATAATTTATATTTTATACAGTTTTCCAATCTTTGATCAAAGTTATTATTTAATTTGTTAATTTGGCAGATTTTTAACCAATTATATCTAGTTACTTTTTCATTATTTAGATTATTTTTTGCCCTGTTGACATTATAAATGTTTTTAAATAAATTTTATAAATAATTTTTCTTTAATAGTAAGTATTTTAATTTTTTTTCTTATCTTTTTTTTTCCAAAATGGATAATTTGCTGAAATTTCTTAAATTAATTAATAAATAATAAATTAAATTTATTGAAAATTTTAAAAATTAAATTATTAATGTTTTTTTAATTTTTTGTTTATTCATGAAAATCCAACACTCTAAGCTATAATGCGAAACCGAATCCACTAGAGATTTGAAATTATTAATTTTTTTTTAATGGAATAAGAAAAAGAGATACTAAAAAAAATAGAACTAACTTTTAAATTGTAAATTGTTATGGATCAATTATAACTTTCCATAACTTTATTTAGATGAAATTGTTATGAACAAAGACAGTATCACCATAGATTCCTCGATAAGAACAATTTTGAAAAGCTTTTAAATAAAACAAAAAAATAGAATTATATTAAAATATACATAAGCAAATAAATAAATAATAACATACATACTTTAAGATACCTCAGCCATATAACGCCATGTATACCTTTAACGCCACCTATTTAATTCTTCATAAATATAAGAGATGGCGATACTGCACTAAAGTAGTTTGCATTGAAATGCCATCTAATGTTGAAGTGAGTTACTAGCAGACCGCCAACATTTTCGAGTGAAATTTTATTTCCACCTTTTCGTGTCGAGGACTGGTTCTCTTTTAAAATTCGGAAATTGAAGACAAACAAGTGTATCATGTGATCCATGTGCTCAGTAACGCTTTAGCGCCATGGTGGTGTTAATGGTCTATTTATACGATTTTAGGTTACGTACGACATTTATAAGTTACTAATATGTTTCATGAAAATATAGATTTTTATCTTATTTATTATTTTGCTTTTATAATCGGGAAATGCCGAAATTAATTAATTTTTACATTTCCTCTTTTGTTTTAGCTACAGATTAGAAAGACTGCGTTAATTTCAAGTGATTTTTTATTATTTTTTACAGAAAGTCAAATTTAGTTGCTTTTTACTGTAATTTTGTACAAATAATGTTTATAATGATGGAATAATTCTTAATTTTAATAAGTTAAGTTACTAGAAAATAGGTGGCGTTAATTGGACCAGGTGTTCCTAATAACGCCAGTTCGTAAAGTTTTTTTAATTTGAGTTCTCATACTTCTCCAGTAAAAGTTATCATATATTTCATTATGGTATGCTTCAAACAGAAGATTAAACTTTCTTGGTCATAATTTTCGTGTTTCGATATACCTTATTTTCAGACTTACAGTAATTTAAATGTTAAGGTGGCGTTATTTGGGCAGGGTACCTTATGAGATTATATTTATCTGATAATTTTACAGTCTAGAAACGTGTTGAAAAAGATTTATTATGAGTTGTTTCTATAGGTATCCCCACAAACAAATGTTTGCCTTATTTGGGCATAACCTGCTCGATCTATAATGTCTGGATAGTAGACTAACATTTACATGGATTTGAATCGTAGACAGTTGTATTATATCATCTGTTGATACACGTTTCAGGAAAAAAAAATATATACTGTATATTGAAAAATGAGACGTTAAAGTGTGGGGTAGCTGAAGGAATAATAATAAATAAATCATGCGTAGAGATATTGAAACGGATAAGGACTCTCAAGTTTGTTTAACCAATATTCTTTGATGGTGCAAAATAACATCACTTTCAAATGCCTTGTATTTTGGTTTCGCTGACTAATGGCACGAATTCTCAATTTGTATAATGCTGCTAACAAAACAGTCTCAAAGATTATAACAGAGCTGTGAAATTGCATCACCTAAAATGTTAGGACTGAGAAAAAAAAAATTACTTTTCTTTACTAATTTACACAATGAAATTTTGATAAATTTTGAATTTCCGCTAATGATAAAATTTTAGGAAATTTTAGAACACTTTAAATTAATAAGATGAAAGAGACACGGATCATTTAAGTAACTCGTGGGCAAACGAAAATTCTTCTAGAACTTACACGTGCACAAACAAGAGAATCATCTCCGCCGTCTTCAATGTATACCGTACTCTCTGAACACTATTTTTCTTGATTAGGTTAAATTTTAATGGAGGTGTTTTAAGTATTCGATGAGAGTTCTTATTGATGGAAACTCACATTACAGATAAGAAACATAGGATGAGGAAAAAAAAACCAACAACTGGCCTTTTCTGCGCATTCGATGCTTGACACATCCATTAATTTTCTACATTACACTACAATACATTACTTCGTAATTTTTAGGGTAAAAAGTGAAAAAATAGAAAGTGAATTTATTACTTCAAAATAAAAAAAAAAATCGTATTTTTAATAATAAAATATTTCTAATTTATATAACAGTGCTTTACAGTAAATAATTTATCAAACTTGAGAGGGAAAAAATTTAGGAGATTTTCACTTTGAAACACCTTAGTAATAACAATTAAAAAAAAAAAAGTTATGTTTTTAAACGCCCTAAAGCGTGTTCACAGTATTTAAAATAAAAGTGTCCTTTATCCTAAGTTATAGCTGTAACGTGTTTGTGTTTTCAAATAAAGAATTATCTATTTCACGGTTAATAAAAAAAAAAAAGAAGAAAGAAAGAAAAAGGCAGATAAGGCAATTTATAAATAAATCTGCCATAATTTATCTTAAGCAAACTTGAATCTTTCATATTAAGTAGTCCTAAGAGTCACGATTCTACAAATTTCAATATTAGACCCACTTACAGACTCATTGTAATCATTACAGGTGCAAATTATTAAAGTTCCGTAATTCATCATTACAACAACATCATCTTTGAATGAACCACTCACGAATTTCAATGTAAAAAAATGAAATTTAAATTTAGCAGAGATTTGTTTTCTGAATTATTCAGTCCAGAGACGAAAGATTTTGTAAACAAATGCTAAATACTCTTAACTAAATTTCCAATCTCTCAAAATCTATTCACAGTCCTTATAAGGTAGTGAAATGTTATATAGGCATATAAATACAGTGATTCAGTATTCTTTTATGTATATTAATATATAAAAGAATATATAAAATTTACAAAAAATTACGTATTACCTGAAAATCAAGATAATAAGCGCTTATTTAAATCTATTAGGAAACTTTGCATATTCCAATTCGAATGTAATAATGTCGTTTCATGATTGTTTCGGTTCAATCAATATAATCCTCAAACAGGGGTTAATAATCGAACTGAACCGATATTTGTCCAGCGATTGCCTTCTAATAAAAAAACAAAAACAAAAACAAAAACAAAAAACATATATAGGCTACTTCAAAATATCAAAACAAAATGAATCGCACCAATTTAAGTGGTTTCAACTTTTGGACAGTGTCAGCCAATGTTCACTTCTTCCATTCCCCACGAAGAATTTTGTAGATCGCACTAAATAGGACGTAATTTTAAATTTATAGTTGAATATTAGAAATACAAAATCTCTATTAGAAAATTCTCATTATTATACGATTCACTGAGCTCAGTTCCCCTTAATATTCTTCAATATATTACACTTAATTTTTATTCACTTATAATAGAAATACTTTGACGTCGTTTAATATATTTTACATTAAGATTCATCTACTAATCATCACTACACATACATTTACTATGTTCTCAATTTCTTTTTATCACTTAATAATTGCTTTATTTCTTTTATTTTTTTATTTTTTTTAGATCTTATTATGCGGGCAATTGAAAATTAAACGTAAACTGTCTTTTATTTTTAAAAAGCGAGAAATCAAAGGCAGCACCTGAATAAATTGAAATTGCTTCTCTTGTTCGATTATAGGGAAGGAGTTGGGAATCTGTTGAACGATACTTTAAGACTCAACCTTTTTCACTTCACGATACACTTTTGTACTAATAGAAATCCCGCTGCACACTATACTTTTTCTATCCTTTTTTTAATACTATAACAGAATCCTTTGGAAAACATCCAAGATTTATCAAAATAAAAGTCGGTTTTTAAATAAAAGATACCCAGAAATAAAAAAAATCCCAAGTTGAATGAGAAGTAATTCTTTATTAACCTTAATTGTTAGAATGAAACGGATTACTTGCTGTTTAGATTTTATTCTAGATACGAAGATATGAGTAGCCTGTAGCTAAATGTTGGTTACAGATGCATTCTCAGAATTTCTCGCGCGGCACACTAAAAGCATCCTCACGGCACACCGATTGAGACGCCTGCTCTAGGACAGCTGTTTCGAACTCATCAGCATCAATTATTAGTCTTACAAGTTAGTCGTTAGTGAAAGCAATGCTTTATAAATAATGTTTACAATTTTAAATTTATGCATTAGCCTCAAAAGAGATTCATTTTCCCAAGATAAGGTAAGAATTGACTGATATCTTAACAGTGGATGAACTAATCAAAACCTATTAATCGAACTCCCATAGTTCTGAAAAAGAATAATTTTTGTCACAGAATAAAGCTTTAATTATTATTTTTTCTTTTCTTTGTAAAATTAATTTTGAAAAAAAAAAGTGTAGACTACTATTTCTATAATCGTAATTTAAATTTGACAGATTATTATAATAAAGCTTAATAAACCTTCCTTTTATTATCATTAAAATAAAAAATAAAAAAATCCATAAAAAAAATTAACCTTTCCGAAATTTCTTCAACGAAAACGCCGCACTTAAAGCAAATTGATGTTCCTAATAAACTTGACCCGACTCCCAACTTCGACTGGCGCTAAGCTCCGCTGCAAAAGTCGACAAATTTACGAGGCACAGGTCAAAGGGGTTAATGATCTTCAACTTCATTCGGAACATTAGAACAAACCCATCATCGGGATTTTCTCTCTCTCTCCAAAGAATCTTAAGATTTAAGGAATTGTCGAGTCTCCCCTCCCCCACACAATCAAAGAGATTTGTGGATTGGACATAAGAAAAGAGAACTCCGTCTAATTGAAATTGTTGAGTAATATCATTCCTTTCTTCTTAATTTCTAATTACTAAGAGAATTCATCCGTTCCGTTTTCCAATAATTATTTAATGACCGTGATGATGGTAATAGGAGATGTTGACTTCAAATGGGGGTGGAAAAGGATAAAAAAAATTAAAGGATCATCACTTTACAGGCTTTTTTAGAAAACTATATCATTTTCAATTTTCTCAAAATAAAAATTACACAATTAAAAAAAAAAAAAGAACTTGAATGTGTAGCCTATTTAATACAAACTACTTTTTTAAAAATATAAATACACTATAAAACCTATACGTTACTTACTAGTAATCGTGTAACAACGTATGTGGCTTGAGGAATTTAGTATTTTTTCGGGAATCATTTTGAGGAAGAATTATGGAATAGAATTACACTATTAGGATAATCGCAAGCCAGAAAATAAATGTAGGCTATCTTTTAGTTCGCCCCGCTTTGATTATTTTTTTATCTATTTTTTTTTTTCTGTTTCTGTTGAAACTTCCCTGTTTTTGCATTCTCTGGGGTAAAGGTGTTACTCTGCTTCACATTGTAAAATCAATGGGAATAAACAAAATCGAGATCTGATGCAACATTTTCTTATTAATTTTTTTTTTTTTGATGATTTAATTTTTTAAAAGCAATAATTTACGTTTCATATTATTTCTAAACATTATTTTTCTATTCATTTTATCTTCCTAATTTTGATGGCCATAGTCTTGCCTAAGTACTGTATTTCTTAACAGTTTTTTTTTTTTAAACTAAAAAACGATAACATTCCATATTAAATTCATTTCCTGGCCATTTTAGTTTACAAGCAATTGAAGAAAACCTTATGATAGTTGTCTGTTAGTGGAAAACCCAGTTTCTGAAATTTTGAAAACTTAAACTTATCTTACTGAACAAAGCTCGGCTCAAAGAAATTGGAACAAGTTTTAAAAATAGAAAGAAAAAAAAAGAAGATAGATGGGACAATATTTGGGGCCTGTAAATCATACTAAAATTTTCTTTTTCTAAAGTCACATGAAAGGTTTCTACTAATGTTAAGAGCAAATCTTATCAGTGTTTAAAGGGATGTTCGTCCCAATATACTGAGGGAAAGAAAAGCAAATGATGATGACTGTGTGATGCCTAAAAAGAAATTCAGGATTAAACAGGAAGTTATTTGAGAATTTCTAAAGCAAATGAAGAAAAGAAGATAGTCTAGAAAAACTGAAGTTTCTTTAAAAGGAGATAATTCCTGTAACAACAAATAAATTTCAGCTCAATTAAATAATTCCATCAACTATTACGACATTTTTAAATATCAAAACCACAGTTGCCCATTAATTGAGATCATCTGGTTCAGAAATATGAAGTCACAATCAGAACAGTAAAGTAATTTAACAAGTCTTACTGCAATAATTATGATCTGCTTTGATTCATGGCTTGGGATTTATGGATTAATTACAGTAACAGTTTTGAACACATTTTTAGTAAACATGCAGAACAGAAAAATGCTCGGATATAATCAGAAGTTTGAAATCAGCCGTTCCGGCATGGCCGAGCGGTCTAGACGGCGGTCTGCCGTGAGGCAGGTGTGTCGGAACCTGGGTTCGAATCCCGGCGTCGCGTCGGCAAGGATGTTTCTTTCTCCTTCTGTGTTTCGTCCGTTTCTGCGGGTATAGCGGGAGCTACCTCCTATTGCGTACCCTGGGCAACGTTTCGAAGGTTAATGCTTACATTTCTCGTCCCTTATTGACGCCAATAGATTCAATTCTAAGAGTCCCAACATTGGGAAAAAAAAAAAAAAAAAAGTTTGAAAATCACATCCGATTGTCTACATATGATCCCTGTATATCACATACTATTTGTACTAAGAACTTAAATTTTAAAAGTACTTTAGGTAAATTAAGACTGAATTTCCTGTTCATTTTTGTACAGAAAATCGCGCTTTTTTACTTAAGTGTAGAATCCTTACATGTTGGTTTTAAAGCACATTGTTATGATAACGAAAAGCTTAATATGTAAATCAATTTCAGTATCTCAAAAGAGATCTAATTAAAAAAAATCAAATTTGAGGTTTTTTTTTTTTAATCAGTTTCAATTTTTTTTTTAAATGCAGGTTATTATTAAAACTAATATTCGACGTTTATAACGCATCATAAAAATAAACAATGTTCCTCTACTGTGCACGGTACATTCTGTCATAATAAAAAAAAAGGGAAAGGAAGATTACAACTTAAAGTTACAATCACAGGCGTTCTCTTGCAGATTTTCATCTCAAAGTGAGCTTCTAATTCATATTGATGCAAATTGTATCTAATAGTAAGTGTCCTCAGTAAATGAAAATCATCCTTTAAACGAATGCTCTACCTGTAAGATATATGAAATAGACAGTATAGTTCAATTTTCTTGTTCTTTGAATATGTTCTACTTTGTTTTATTTGAAACAAGTGTTCTTTACATTTTGGCTGAATTTTCCATTTTCGTGTTCTATTCATAGACCAGTAATTTGTCTATGAAGTGGAAACAACGCGGAACCGTTAAATAAGAAAAACGTGAAGACTTTCATACGTGGGACAAAAATACTTTCTTATAAGTAGCGTCTCGATTTAAACGTGTGTGGTTTTAAGGTGATTTCTGCCGAGCTACGATAGGTATTCCTTGTAAATCTTTGTATTTCCATGCAAATGGAACAGGCAACAAATCATTAAGAGTGAATAGAACCAGAGTCGTTTCAATTTCCAGTGTGTCGGTTTGTCTTGAGTATAATACACTCAAGCGACCAAAAAGTGATTTCACAATAGTGAAGTGTCAGTCGGAGTATTTCAAGTGTTTAATCATCATTGCAGAAATATATTCTTTGCAGTCGGAAGGGCGACTGTAGAATGGAGTGGATACATTCCGGACATTCCAAAACCAATTGGTCCTTTCATGGTTCCCTGAGGCCGCCTGCTGCCAGTCCTCCTCAACCCCTTTCTCGTTTCAGAATGAAGGCTGCGCCAGAATAGAATGAAGGGGGGGGGGGTTCTTTTAACACTGTAAACTCAATCTAACTGTGTATCAGTAACAATTGACTTACTCCATTAAGATAGCCAAGCATTCCACCGTTTGGTAAATAAGAAAAACACTTCAGGTGAATTGTTTATTTTTAACAAAACCTGCAACCAATTGTTTCGTCAGATATTGAGTGTTTTTTCTTCCCCTCTTTCATTAATATATGTTAGTTTAAGTTTTGTTTTCCTGCTGTTTTACTTTGAGAAAGATCTAATATATTTTAACTCTAACCACTAAATAACTTTACAACGCATACAAACTATCAACAAGGAGTTAAAGCAGTTTTTAGCCGAAAAAAAAATCTAAAAAATATTTACAGGAGCTATTCTGCATGGTATGTAAGGACATTCTTAATAATAAGAAATTGCCAGGTAGAACTAATGTTTTTCGTTTTTCTTTCTCTTAGTGTAGGTATAATTTTATTCACATAACATGAGCTTTTAACTTTTAATCATCATCTTCATTTGTTGTAATTTTTTTTTTTTTGATTAGAAATGTGTGATGGGATTTATTTTCCCTAATAAATTCTGTATTGAAGAAACATAGATAAGAGCTCAAGACGTCCATTCATAAAACACATTTTTCAGATAATAATTCGTAAGTAAAATTTTATCCTCAAAAGAAATTTAACGTGCCTGATGATTCAAAGAATTGAGTAAGCAAACGAAGGCACAACGACGAGTCCCGGGAAAGCTAACAACTCGCACCTTTTGAGTCTGTTATCGGTGGAGTTTACTGGCTGATGAGTCCTAATAAGGACGAAACGGTCCGTTCAGTTTCTTCCCGGTGACAACTCAGGGTGCGAATCCTTTCTTGTATCGTTGTGCCTTCGTTTGCTTACTGCTTACTCAATTCTTAAAATTTTATCCCTTTGCTCATAATTGAGGTAAGGTTTAAATCAGTTAGTTAATTTCTAACTACGTTGAAATGCAGTCAATCACTTAAATTCTTCATGGAGGTTCATCGATACAGCGAAAACAAATTTCACAATAACTGAATTTTACAAAAGAAAAAATAGAAAAAATATCTAGGCCGATATATCCAAGTAATTGTCCATATTCCTACGTCAATCTACAGAGTGGTGTTTCTAACAAACAAAACGTATGACAAAAAAAAAGTCGTCTTAAAAAAATAACAAAAGCAAAATTATTTTTTTCCCCAGATATTTCACATATCTTTTATTTATCAATTTAAGCCTACAACAAGATAACATGAAGTATTACAAAAATAATAAGCAAATACGTAAATGTGACAGTAATAAAATAAAAAAAACTAAAATACACTGCTGTTAATATACTTTTTCTTACGTTTATTTTTTTATCCTTTTCAAAATCCTACAAAAGTTCTTAGGGTATCGTTATAGCATTATTATGTTTGCAAACATAAAAACACAAACAAACTTGGAAGCAAATAATAATAATTATAGAATACTTCTCTGCGGGAAATCCATTTATTATCATGATAAGTGTTTAAAGAGATGTATATTGTTCACAAGTATTTGTTTCTTTAGCTCTATAACTTTTGTCAGTTTGGTTTTCCACTAAAATCCTTCAGAATTTGGGATTTATTTTTTTCGGGGGAGGGAGGGGATTTCATATCGAAAGAACTTGTTCCCATGGTTGTTGGTAATTTCTGAAAACTCATAAAAGTTATTTGTCCTAGGAATAACGGTAAGTCTTTCTGTGTAATGTCTAACTTCCCTGATGATTTAGAACTCACAGATGTCTGGAATCAAATATCAAAACATGAAGGAATTGGAATTTGATACTATGGCTTTTTATTTTCCTATTTACTAGTTTTCGAATTAAGGATTTTCATTTTCGAATTGCCCTTCTTTTCTCTTACTCCTATTAAATTAAAACATCAGTCCTAGCTAAGTTGCGAAGCGTCTAATAAGTTCAAAACAACAGAATCTCAAGACTTTTTATAATGGAAACAGAATAGAAATAGTTAAAAAATTTCCTTTAGTAAATAAGTTACAACAATCGTAGAGATAAGTTCAAAATGGTTCCTAAAAGGAGCAATCGATTTCATAGGTTTCCTAATGTATTTTTCTAAAATTAAAAAGAACATCCTTGATGTCTGATATCCAGTGGATATTAAATTGTTGTTCCAAACTTATTAATTCTGAATTGCATCGATCTTTTTAAAAAATGATCGAGCTTTCCTTTGCATCCAAAACACTTGGAATTTCTATTCCTATTCTATCCTTGAAGAAATAGTCTTTAAAATAGATTCAAGTAATAAGAGAAGCAGCGAAATGTTGAATTTCTGTCACGGAATAAGAAACAAAATGTGGCAGCTTTTGTTTCGGAAATTAAATTTCAGAAATTACAAGACAAAATGTAAAGGAAAAACGAAAAAAAAAAAAAAAAACGGATCGAGTTTCATAAAAACGGCAGAGGATCCTTCAAAGAAACAGTCTACTCGTCTCCTTTGTAATGGATTGGTTTATTATTTTCAAAAAGTTCCCCTATGTCTGTTTTGTAAATTTGCTGAAATCTAGACTTCCCGTTGCTGCCTGCGCTAAGATTTCAGTTTGACCTGAGGCTGATGTTTGATACCACTGTTTTACTTGATATTAAAACCACTTAATAGTTTTGGCTACAATTCTTTAAAAAATATAGCGGACTTTTGTTTCTCCCTCCACCCATTCGTCTTATTCCCCCTACGTCCCAAAACTACAGAGGTTGAGGGGAAGTTTTCTTCACTAAGTTACAATTTGTCTCGAATGTCATGGCGTCGCCTAAAAGTCAAAGAGGTTCATTTGCAATGACTCCAGATCGGCGCCCTCCTACGGTGAGGGGTCAACAAAGAATGCTCAGCCACTGCCACGCCCCCAACACTTACCAAGAAACCAGAGATCATCCCAAAGGTTTTCAAAACAATTTCATACATGTTTTTTAAAAGTATTTCCGTCAAAAATTTGCTGATTTTTTTTTTTCCTTTTTTTAAATTTTTATGTTAGTGAAATGTTTTTATATAGATATTGCTGTCCAAATACTTTCTACTAAATCATCAAAGTTAATTACTAATACTTTAGCTTTCAGGAGGTATTAAGTTGTGTGGAAGCCGTGTTAATTCAGAGTTAAATGTTCGATTAACATGAATTACGAGCAAGTTAAGCTGCAAATTACTGCATCGCTTCTCGTAAAGGCAATTTTTTATGTGTTGTCATTGTTTTCTTCATACTATTATATCACTAAGTAATGTAAGACTTCAGCAACATTTCAGTTAAAATGCAGGGTAACAATCAAGAATCATCAATCAAATAGTTTTGTTTCATAATTTTTAGCAAATACAAACAAAAACAATGCAATTACTTAGTGCTAAGATTGTTGCAATGCTGGGATGGTATCAGTACTAGGTCTTCGTTCTAGTAAACAGAAATGAAAGTGATTTCAATGAACCACGTGATACAAAACAGCGCAGATAAAAAGTTGCAAATGCTTTTTTTTTTTTTTAATTCAGCTGCTTAATGAACTTAATTGGTGCTAACAAAAGATTTATTTGTTTTGAACAAAAATTTTAGTTAATCTAAAATTTTCTGAAAATTAAGAAAATTAATGCAAATTGTTATTTTCTTTGTTTATGATCAAGGAAGGGTTATTATTTTGTGAGACTTCCTTCTATTATTTTATTGTGAATCCAGTGTACGCGTGGCGCGCTTTGAGTGTCATTTGAGTTAAAAAGAAGAAAACTGTATGTGAATTGTTCCACTGATGATAATAGCAGTTATTATGAAGTAACTAAATTAAAAAAATGATAAAAAAACACAAATCAATGAAATGCGAACAACAATGCTTAGAAAGCTTTGAAAATCGATCTCGCGTAAAAGTTACAGCCATGAGGGAAAAATCAACCGAATCACTGATTTCTAAGCGTTAAGTCATTTCTGTTCTTTATCTGTATAAGGAGTATAATGCAAGAAAATAATGGAACGTGAATGGTTTCCCTTCGGGTTGATTTATATAAAGTATAAATGTCACCTCTCCTTTCACAGAGTATCTACTGAAAAAAATGTGACACACAAACCATATATTTTCAATATAATGAGACTGAACCTCTTCATTTTATATCTTCTACCATTACTACAATATATTATATGTACAATATTTAGGCTGTACATCATTAACAGCCTTCTTCAGGTGGTGTTAAGCCTTATTTACATAATGAAGTTTTTACAACACGAGACTTAAATGAAGAATTAATGCATGATAATTAACATCAAGTTAAAATGTAATAACAACAATTAGAGAAATTTTAAACACTAGCAATCTGTTATTAAATTACTAAGGATTTATTCTTCGTGAAAGTCTTGTGTTGTAAAAATTTCATAATGTAAATAAGGCTTAACATCAATTGAAGAAGACTGATAATGTACAGCCGAAATATTGTAGTCTATATATAATATAATGTAACAGCGGTAGAAGATGTAGTGGAGAATTTCAGTCTAATTATGAGAACTGTTTCTTTGAAGATTCAAATCCCAACATTCAATTGTAATCATAACAATGTTTTAATGGTTGTACTAACGAAGACAATAGGCAATCTTTTCTTGTATAACAATCAAATTGCAGCAATTTTCAGGTAACGTATAATATTCCAAATTACAAATTTCACATTTTTATTTCAAAAACAAAAAGCAGAATCACAAATTCAAAGAGAACATTTTTTTTTAAAAAAAAAGGTCATTTAACTGAAAAGTTCCAAATTTATTCGATTTATTATTTATTTGTCTAATATGATATTGGTTTGAAGTTCTTAGCAAAATGATCAAAGTGAATTTCTTCAAGAATCTTCACTAAACTAGATCGTTGTTATCAACAAGGTTGTTGCTTTCAAGGAAGACGTATTTTAGAATAAGTTTTATGACTGTATTTCTAGTGAAAGTTAAGTTTATAATCTTCGATTTAGAAGAACTTCAATCGATTTTTATGACTATCGATTACAGCTGAATTTTTTCTCTTTGCTGCTGACATTCTCAGAATTTCATAGGAAAAGGTATGATAATAAATTCAAAGAAATGCTCAATTCCTTTAAGTTACGGAAATTAATATTTATCTGTTTAAAAAATTAAACAGAACCATATTCACATTCTCTGGATTCATCCTTTTCTTTATCCATAAACTTCTCTAATCGATTAGGCAACCAAGTACGGATGTTTCATGTTCATTTAAGGGTTCGAAAGTAGCCAAAACTTCACTTGATATTCACCACTGGTCAAATTTTTGCTATTGTTTTAGTTTGGAGGTGATATCGAACATGATGTTATTGTGCCTTGTTGAAGGAGCAAGGAGACATGTTTTTAATGCGCTGTAGGTTTTCTTGCAAAGCAGCAAATTCGCCGTGTTGGTTCGCGTCAATAACGAGATATTCCGTGATTTGATTGATGGAATTGTGTGGCCAGTCGCCGCCGTTTAATATTAATTATTCAACTACAGATATAGATACTTCCATCAATATTTCATCAGAATTCCATCCATACTTGGAGGTTTCCAGCAGTCTTTGTTTCTGTGTATTACAAACGTGAGCCATAATAATATTAATAGATTAATTCTAAAATAAAAGATAACTAAAAAAATAATTAATACATCATTTAACGTGAGGTAATTTCTTTTTTTTTTTTTTTTTTTTTTTTCGTTTTCTTTTTATGAAACGAACATGTTAAAAATTACTGCCACACATTTAAAAAAATAAAGTTATTACATTTAAAATACAGTGTTAAATATATGCTTTTTAGAGTTTTTTTTATCAAGAAATTTTAAACATAATTACCTTATGTTTTTTAAATGTGTGATAATAATTTTTAAATATGTTCGTTTAAAGGTAAAGAAAAAAAAATAAATCAGTCCAATGTCTGCGAGGTTGCTGTAGAGCCTTTGTTGACATTTGGTTCAACTGAATGAAAAGGGTTATCTGTCCAAGAGTAATCGCTCATTCCTTCATTCTATTTCTTATCGGTGAGGTGTAGCTTTGGCCACCAGGGGTGGAGAAGGCTCCTGCAACTGATAGAAGGAAAGCCAATGAATAGTGCAGATCAATGTCAGGTCAGAGCGAATAAATTGGTGGTCAATCCAAATCGAGCACCTTCTCAAACACTTTATTTTCCTCTTTTCCTTCAATCTTTCTTTTTTTTTTTTTTCCAGTGATTTTTTTATCGCTTAAAATCAGAAAATTGGAATAAAAAATCCGAATTTTTAAAAAAATTCAAATAAAAAAAAAGATAAAAAATTAAAAACAAAATAAAAACAAAAATGTTTAAGGTAAACTTTCACAACATTTTGATGTAGATTTTTATTTCTATTATTTATTTTGGGAAAGTGAACATATAATCATTTAGGATCCTCATACAACTATAGAAATATGTTTAATTTTTAACTAAGGAGTTTTTGATTTTTCAAGTGTCTGAGTTTTAGGTGATAATTCGCTTCAGTTTTATAATAAATAAATTATCCGTGCAACTCAAAAACGATTTATTCTAATGTGCTGAAACTTTCGAGTTCTGACTTAATTTAAGCTATATCTTACAAGTATAATTAATGATTTTGTTTTAAAAGATAAAATGTATTTCGAAGCTCTTAAAAGATAAATAATTTCGAAACTCTTTCGAATATCATGAAAAAGCTCCTGATGATAATATTCGGAATTTATTTTAACATTTGACTTTATTTTCAGTATATTTAATACGTGTGTGCCAAATTTTTGAAACATTAACAACACGGAAGATTCGGACTTCAGTACAAAAAAATTTATACTGATTAAGCTAGATTCAAAGTTTTAAGACTATTCAAAGATAGAGAAATACATGAACATAAGGAATTTTTTAATATAAAGAAGTTAAGTTTGAGAATAGGCCTTCCATTCAGGTTAAAACATCATCCTGAAACGACGATAAGCTAATGAAAAGAAGTGGATGGTAGGAGGGCAGTCCGACGATAGCCCGCCTTAACCTTTGAAAGGAAAAAAAAAAAAAAAACAACTAAGAACAGGTACCTATTTGATAAATAAAATTTCCATGAATGACAAAAGTGAGTTCTTTATTATGCTTTTATTTTTATACTTATAATTCATTCTAAGTTAAATGTATGGAGCAAGCAAATTGATTATTCAACTTCATATAATAACCAATCCGTTATAATAAAAGAGAGAGGGGGTGCTATTCTAATCAGATCTTTAAATAAGACTTTATTAATGGATAAACTCAGTTGCCTCTTCAATGTGATATTAAGAAATACATATAAATATGTACTTATTATTTTTACAACATAATCGTTATTATTTTTACAACATAATCGTTAGTTTTATATTTATTATAAAAAGAATATCAGGAATTTTAATCAGTATCAGTTATTACTATATGACATACAACATTGTCTCCAATGACGTCATCCTTTCTTCCTTTTCTTGTAAGATCGCTTGATTTTGATGCATCGCCATCTTGATTCTCTGTCGGTTTCTGGACCCCGGGAAAAAAAAAAGAAATCGTTCTTTTTGCTTTTCTTTTCTTCTACTGATTCATCGACCACTTGATGGATGACTCCTTTTCACGTGCGCACGTCCGGAAAGGTAAGACGGGAAAGGGAGGAGGGGGGGAGGGGCACTCACCCTTGCTTGTGCACCGCTAAAAAGGGGGCGATTTTTTAACTGTTCTCCACTTCGTTTGAAATGCGCCATCGACGCGAAAAATTGAGTGGGTGTCCATGCGAAAAGGGCAGCGCGAGCTCAATTTCCCGTCAGGGAAACTTTACTTGGTGTTTGTGTGCTGCTAAAAAGGCTGCGATTGGCGAAAAGAAGGAAAAAGAAAATAAGAAAATATCTCATCTTATTTCAGTCAAAACAATATCGCATCAACCCAACAACGCTACAAAACCTGAATTGCAGGAAATTGTCGAACAATATCCTAAAAAAAATAGTATGGGGGTCTCTTTAAGCAACTTACTCTCATATAAAAATAAAATAAAAAACTTAAACTTTTTACATGTATTGTGGTATTGTTTGTGCAATTGGTCATCCTCTATTTTGCGTTAATTGAAAGGGATTTTTTTTTTTAATAATTTAAAATAACACACAAACACAAAAATACCCAAATAAGAAATTAGAGAACAGCATTTAAAATGAAAGGGGTGATGGGGAATATTTTTTTCCACTATTCTTATGAGATACTTTTTCATTACTTTTAATCAATATGAGATAGAAAGAACTGTGAACTTTTATATTGTAAAAATCTGTTTTGTTAAGGAATTCCACAGTAGGTCTGCGTGATACTTAGGATCGCTGGAGGTAAGGCTTTCGCCGTTCCTAGACCTACGGTGATTGAATCCGCTTCCTTCAGCCCGCAGTGAGGTGAATTAACAGTTGGGCTACTGGGCCCACAAATCTAATAACAATATTGTAGTTTCCGTAAAAGAAAAATATATCGATGTTAATTTTATTTATTAACTCGTTAAGAAAACTAAAGAACGAAATTATAGCTGGAGAAGTTTTAGCTTCTATCATTATCAAAGTAGCGGAATGATCTAGAAAATGATAAGAGTAGCAATTGTGATTGCATAGAGGTGAAGAAGTTAAAGCATTAAATTGTCTAAATATAAAACTTCCATTGAATTCTTTTTTTTTTTCTCTTTAGTTCAGTAGCTCATACGTATTCTTTATTAATTATGTTCAGACGCCTGTTCAATATAAAACTCCTTACAGTCATTCTTACAGCTCTTTTCCGAGTAAAAAATGAGATCAATTGACTTATCTGCTTTACAAACTTTTCTTTCCTCGTTATGTCTATACATCATTTGACAATTTCTTCCATTTCAACATATATTATTGTAACGTTAATTATGCCTTTCTTTCATTTCTTTTCCTAACGGGAGTAGGAAGCGAGTACATTTATGGAAAGCTGACATACAGTGAAAACATATACCAAAGAAATATAAAACCTCTCTACTGATCAGAAGTCTAGGTATTAATATTTACCATATTTATTATTAAAAAGAGACCTTAATATATAACTTATCAATTGCAAAATGTGAAAATTATAAATTTTTCCTTTCAATAGGCAAAAATTGTGATCGTATAGTTTTCAATGCATTTCGTTAGTCTTTTGTTTGGTTGTATTTTTGTTATTCAGGATTGAATCAATGTATTCGCAGTCATTTTCTCACTCCAAACATAATTCACAACAACTAAGAGTAACTAAGTGTAGGTGTAAAGTTATTCTATTGAACTGAAATTATTATAAGAAGCACAAGAGCTCATTTGTTTTTTTTTTTTTTTTTTTTTTTTTTTTTTTTTTTTTTTTTTTTTTTTAATGTTTCTCAGTCCTATTAGGTGTGCTTAAAAAGAAATGCACATCTGTAGTATAGGTCTGATAATTAATATAAGTATCCTAAAATACAAAAGTTAATAATAAGTTTAATAAGATTCATATAGGATTATTTAAATTAAGTATAAGAGAGAAAGAATAAGTATAGAAGAGTATAATTAATAAAAATTTAATATTTGATTAGTGATATAATAAACTTAACACCAAATCAAAACTAAAAATATTGTCAATAATTAGTACTAAAAGCTATTTATTGACTCTAGTTTTTAAAATAAATTAAGTAATTATAGTAGTAAAAAGTTAATGTAATATTACTATATTACCATCTATTTAAATTAAATAATTGTTTAAACCACTAACTATTATAATTTTATCTTATTTTCAATTACATCGGAAATTAATTTTTCTTTTATTTCCTTAATTTTTTGAGATTCATAATTTTCCCACCTAATTTGTTTAAATAATTTGTAAATAATATGGCTTTTCAAACGATATCCATAATTGTTTTTAATCTTATAGTTATTTAAGGAGTACAGCCAATTATTTCTCGTTTTTTTTTTCTTCCTTACTTTTATTTCTTTCATTTTTTATATCAAAGAAATTTTTTATTATTACATTATAAATAAATTTTTCTTCTATTGTTAGTATTTTAAATCTTTTTCTAATACTATTTTTTTCATCTATTCTTTTGTTTTTGAAATTAATAAAAACTTTATCTAATATTTTAAATAATATTCTGTTTATATTTTCAGTTTGCTTCTTATTTATGAAAATCCAGCAATTTAGGCCATAGTTTAAAATTGAATCTATATAAGATTTAAAAACAATTAACTTTTGTCTAAAAGGAATTATTTCCTTCAAATTGTGGAATAAATATGTTAAGGTATTTAATTTTTTTATGACATATTGGTAATGTTCATTCCATGAAAATTTCTCGTCAATAAAAATTCCCAAGTATTTTTGTTGAGTTATGTATTCAATTTTTTCACAATTGCATTGGTAATAATTTATTGGACATATATTGTCAATATTTTTACATGTTATATTATGTAATATATGGTATAATTTTTTATTATTAATTTTTTTTTTATTTTTCATTATCATGATTTTCGTTTTTTTAATATTTATAGTCATATGGTTTTGTACTGCCCATTTATTTACATTATTTAAATCTATTTGCAATTTATTATACGCATTTGATTGATCTGTATCTTCCGCCAAAACAAGAACATCATCAGCATATATGTAAATATTTGAAAGGCTCACGCAATTACTTAATGAATCCATATATATATTAAATAATAAAGGTCCCAAATTAGACCCCTGTGGAACTCCAGTTTTGACATTATATAGTTTACTTATATAATTTTTTATTTTTATTTTAATTTTTCTATTTTCTAAATAATTTTTTAATAATTCGTTTATTTTTCCTCTTATTCCCATTTTATTTAGTTTAATTAATAACAGACTGTGATTTATGCTATCGAAAGCTTTTCTGAAATCTATAAAAGCAATATAAATAATTTTTCCTTCATTTAATTTACTATTTATGTCTTCACTGAAATTATTTAATAATAATTCAGTACTTTTATTTGGTTGATAAGCATACTGATTATTATTTAGTATGTTCTTGTTTTTGATATAATTATATATTTTCTTATGGAGATAACTTTCAAAAATTTTTGAGATGTTCGACAGTATAGATATGGGTCTATAATTATCAAATTTGTAGGGGTTATCCGTGTTTTTTCCTTTGAAGATAGGTATCACGTGGGCAATTTTCCAAAGAGTGGGATATGTTCCCGTTGTAATAATATTATTGAACAATTCCTCTAAAAGCATAGCTAAATTTTCCTTATGTTGTTTAATTTCTTTTACTTTTAGAAGATCACAACCCATGGAATTATGATTCTTTAAATTAGTTATTATATCTAATATTTCATTTAAAGTTGGTGGAAATAGAACCATAGTCTCTCTTTGGGTATTCCTTTCAAAGTTGATTACTTCTTGTTTATTGTAGTTATTTTTATTATTTCTTGATGTATTCTGAATGAATACCTTTTTAAGTTCTTGGAAAATAGTCTTTATTTCATATGTTTTCATTAATTTTAATATTTCATTGTTATTATTATTCTTCTGTTTAATGTTTATTTGATTTTTTAGAAGATTCCATATTTTTTCATTAGGATTTGGATCATCTTCAATTAAATTTCTATAATATTTTTTTTTTTTTTTATGTATAAAATTTTTAAGCCAATTTCTTTTTTTTTTATATTTTCTTTCTACAATTTCATTTTTCCTATTTTTTTTATATTCTTTGAATAATTTATTTTTTTCATCTATATGTTTCATTATTTCATTATCCATCCAAGTATGTTTATAGTTTACATTTTGTATATTTATAGACTTGTCGACTGAATTTTTTTTATATTTACATTCTCTTCTTTTAGCTTTTTTAATAATTCTATATAATTTATTTATAATTTTATTTGTATCTTGATTGTAATTATTTTTAATTTGAATAGTCAGCTCGCATATTTTTTTACTAAAGAAATCATCATCCATAGGATAATTATATTTCATACTTTTTTTTATAATTCTATCATGAACGTAGTCATTTAATTTATTTATTTCAAATATTATACCATAGTGGTCGGATATGTCCCATTTGATTATTGTAGCCATTGTTCCAGTATTTTTTATGTCTGAAAAGCAGTGGTCTATACATGATTCTGAAATATTTGTCCTAGTACTTGCAATTCTAGTGGGTTTGTGAACATGATTTACAAAACCATAGCCATAGAAAGTTTGCAAATAATTTAATGTTTGGTTATTTAAAAGTTTTTTATAGATATCTATGTTTGCATCCCCAATGTAAATTATATTAGAATTTGCTATGTTTTTTATTTCTTTTATATTATCTTTTAATTCTTCATTGAATAATAATTTATTTGTATTTGGAGGTTTATAAATTGCATGAATTATTAAATGGAAATCGTCAGAGGTACCTTCTTTATATTTGCATGTGATATTTTCGTACGTGTTTGAATTACATTCAATAGTGGTTACATTTAAATTTGTTCTATAGTAAATGATAATTCCACCTCCTCTCTTTCCTGTTCTTAGCTTATAGATTTTTGAGAAATCTGGAATGTCAAACATAAATAATTCATTCTGCTTAATATTTACTTCAACTAAAATTATGAATTTTAATTTATTTATTTTATTTTGTATATTTGCAACTAAGTATGAAAAATTAGTTTTTAAACTTCTTATGTTTAAGTACAGTAAGTTTAATTTATTGTTTTCAGGATTCCAGTCCTTGAAATTTTCCGTTAATTTGAGTTTTCCTAATTCAATTTGATTTATTGTTTCCATTTTTTTTTCTTTTCTTTAATTATTAATTAATTTTTTCAATGTCTTCATCAGTTTGTATGTGAATAATTTTTGAGTTTTCATTTTTTCTTACTAGAATTTTTGAATTTTTTATCCAAACAAATTTATATTGTTTGTTTCTTGCAGCCATTTTTGTTTGCCATAATAAATTTTTTTGATTTAGCGTTAGATTTTCATTGATATAGATTTTCTGTGGGTTTTTGTTCTTAAAGATATTGTTGTTTGTCAAATTTTTTATTTGTTTGGATTTGGAGATCCAATGATCCCTATCTTTCCTATTTGTAAATTTCACAACTATTGGTCTTCCTTTACTTCTGCTAAATCTACCATATCTATGGCAGGCCTCAATTTTTTCTGGATCATACTGTATTTCCAATGATTCTGTTAGCTGTTGTATGGTATCATGTATATTCTCATTATCTCTTTCCTCCACTCCAATGATTTCAATGTTGTTTTTTCTTTGTTGTGTCTCCAGTTTTTCCACTGTGACTTGTAGCTGTTTTATACTCTCCTGTTGTATTTTATTTTCATATTCAATTTTCTTCATATCTTCCTTCATTTCTTTTTGATTTTCTTGATATTTGTTTGAAATTAAATTTTATCCCAATTTGTTGGATATTTTTTTTCTGTAAGTTACGTATTTTTTTATTAATTGTTTTGGTTTTAATGGATGGTTTATTTTAACTAACGAAACTTTTGAACAATTTAACATAGAAAAATCAAACCTATTATTAGCAGAGTATTAGAAAGAAGTTACCTCATGCTCACTAACTATGTATTTATTTTAATTTCACTAATAGAATTTGACATGAGACATGAAATCTCCAAATTAAAGAGTAAGTGTAGAGTTTGAAAAGTATATCTTGTGTATGTACGAGTTGTGTGAATCTTAAAAGACAGAAAGGACCGTCAGTATTACTGGCATCTCATTATTAAGGTAGATTCCGTTTAAAAAGCATAAGCGCAAACTTAATACTTGAATTTTCCTACATTCGAAAATCGTCAGATCATTAAAATATTTTATATGCTATTTTTAATATTTTGTTATTTTTTTTCAGATGGTGGCTACAAAGGACCCTTAGAAGAATGGAATCAGGAGTGAAATCATAATTCAGAAAATTAAGAAAAAAAAAAAAACAAAAAACAAAAAAAATCAAAGAACATTCAAGATGTCTTCATAAATAAGAAGAAAAGCTAAAAAAAGTAATAAAAAAAAAGAGTGTGGGGGTGTAATCCTCAGTGAATAAAAAATAATCCTCCTCTGATTTTTTTTTCCGAAAGCTACGTTACTAAGAAACAACAGATGTAATCTAGAAGTAAAATCTTTCGAAATAAAATTTAATATCAACAAATTGGATCTTAGTTTTTCCTGGCAAGTAAGAAACATCCTTTATTAAAGTTATTGCACTTCTATAAATACCATATTTTTTATCTACAACAGATGTTTATTACTTCCGGACGATTTCAACTTCAAATTCCGCAAGTAATCAGGTCTTACTGCTATCCACCTTCAGTGTGTATTTTAAATAAATAAGTAAATTATTTTGTTTTAAAGAATTGTTTTAACGACTTGGTACATGTTCAGAAAGAGATAATTTATCAAAAGCTGTCGGTTTTTCCGGTTTTATTTACACCGGAAGCTCATCACCTACTGAATCTGTCGATCTACAGAGAGTAAATGAATTACATGCATTAAGCTTCTAGAGCTTTCTAGGTGTACGAAAATGGAGCACTTTTTGATAAGGAAACACACCGAAAACGCACCGATTCCCTTTTACTATGTTTACTATACTGTTTTATTCACTTCAAAATTTTGAAAGGTTTGGCTTGTTTTTCTTAATTCAGGGCAGTAGATTGTTGCGTATACCATTGCTGTCGTTAGCACAACACGTAATGATCAATCATTAAGCAATCAGTAAGTGGTATGTCATTCTCATTTGTATTTCATTGTTTACTAAAGTTTTATTGAAGGAAAAAATGATTGCGTTTACTTTTGCTGCAACGCTTGCATCGAAGTTGTTGGCCGTCACTTCGAGCATCTCTCGTAAACATGATGCAATGAAACAAAACAATGTCCTCCTGTTACGCTTTGTGGTTTCACGTGATCATTATGGGTTGTGCTAACGACAACAATAGTATACGCAACAATCTGCTGCCCTGCTTTAAATAAAACTTGTCAAACAGTTCCCAATATTGAAGTGAAGAAAACGGTATAGTAAACATAGTAAAAGGGAATCGGTGCAGTTCCGGACCTATGTTCCTTATCAAAAAGTGTTACCATATTCTCACACCTATACACCTATACACGTTATATGTAAGGAAACCCCATTGTTAACTGATGATTCCTTCTAGGTGATGATCTTCACAAAGTATGAAATATTCTAAACTATGAAATCACTTATAAAAAGAGTCAATTCTAATTCGATGATATTATTATTAAATGAATGGGTTTCTTTTTTATTTCGCTTGAGAAATTTTATTTGTGATAGCATTTGTAAAAGACATATTAAAGGACCATAACTTCTCAGGCTTGTTTTTGTTGTGAAATTATCTCCTTAAATGCCAAACCTTTTTTCTACGTTTAATTAAACTTAATATTTACAAGTTGCTTACAGTACACACGTATTAAATAAAGAGTTGGATGGAGATGATAGACTCACACTGTATTTAACCATGCAAGGAACGTAAAGAAAGGGGTATCGGTTGCAGGAGATTTCTGATTGGTTTTTCCCGCCTTTTACATTCTTCGATCTGATAAATGAGTCTTGAAAGATAGGAAATGAGTGAAGGGGAAAGAAAAAAAAAATCTTTTAATTTATCTCCGTCTTAATTAACCTGAGCGCATAAAGGGGAAGAGGTACAAGATGAAGAGGCAATCCCACTTCTCTTTTCGTTCGTTTTGGCTAATTTGAATCGAAAGGCATAAGATTAAAATGGTTCCTTCCCTTCGAATCGATTACCTAATCTGAAAACCATCGCTCGCTCCGCAGAACAATTTGTAAATTTATCTGCTTAATTTGCTCGCTAATTAAAATCTCCGGTAAAAGTCGGGTAATTAATGGTCGCTTATTTCCATCTCTCTCTCTCTCGGCCAAAAGGAGGATCGATTTTCCCCCTCGCCGTCAACGGACTTGTCGGCGCAGGCGACAGACTGACAGCGGCGACGTTGACGATCGACTGCGCCGGACTGGGCAGAGGCGAAGCGCCGTCAAGACCGAGCGAAGCTCCCGTCCGACCATTAGCTGATTTCCGGAATCAGAAGCTGGGTTTCCACGATAAATTGTGAGGCTTAACTACAGACCTCAATGCAATCTCAATTCGGTTGGGAAGTGGAAATATTGATTAGCTTCTGGATTTAAGGCGAAAGATTAACAGCAGGGGTTCCGTCAATCGGAAACAAATTATTTATTCAAGATTTATGGCGGTACGCTTGCCCAAGAGATTAAAAATAGCTTCTTATCTTCTCTTAATAGATCATTGACGAGTTTAAAAGAGTAATTTTATAGATGAAGAATTCAAAACTAAAATTTGGTTATTAGTTATGATGGAATTCGTTTTACAAATAAGTTACCTTAAGAGCATTGATAACCTTTTGGATGAAGCACTTCTCAGCTTTTCATTGCAAAAGTATCAAAAAGCCCAATACATCTTTCATTTCAGAAGAGATTATCTTTTTGCTGGACATTATTCGTTGTGAGACAATATATTTGTTCCAAAGTTTGTTTTACAAAGTAATTGCCAGAATATTGTAATAAATATCAATGAAGAAATGTAATCTAAAATTTGCCTTAAGAAGTTAATTATTTTTTGATGTGACCCACTTCCGTTTATCATCTTCTAAGCCTGTACTCATATCTGCTTTTGATGCAGATTCTTTCATTATCTATAGTCAAGTGTCAATTTCTAAGGACAAGACAATATCTAAACTTAAATTTAACGAATAGAGTAAAATTCAAATCAACTGGGAAAAAAATAAATAAATGCTAAAGCATTTCATTTGTCATTGTGGTATAGGAATGGTTTCTATATAAAAGTAAATTAAGTTTTTTCTTGTTTTGTAAAATGTCCTCGCTTTTACTTCAACGAATAAGACTTAATGATGGCTTTATCTAATTTTAGTAGATTATTTCTAGTCTCATTAGATACTCAAGAATAGATACCACGTATTTACATCTAAAAAATGCGAAAATATTAAACGGATACACGATCAAATCAACAGCATTGTTGCAGAAATACTTTTTTTGAATTTTAAATAAACGTATGCATTAATAAATACACATGAATAAATTTAAATCTTTTAAAATAGAACTTAAAAAGCTTCACAGAAACATAAAACTACCAATGATATTAGATAATTGTCTAATTGTCTTTAGTTATCACCAGGAAACGCAAATTTTAATGCACAAAGTGATTGCTGAGATTGTGGCTGTATGATGCGAGTTCTCTATTGAAACCTCCCTTCATTTTAATACAAGAAATATTGAGGTTAATTTTTCCTCTTCTTTTTTATGAAAGCAGATCTTCCAAAAGAAATCACAGATTTGGTCTTAAGGTCTTATGCTAGGCGAACACGTAGCAATCTGCGGCAATATTGTGGGACAATATTGCTCATTTTTATTGCTGACAACCGTTGTCAGTTCAGATCACGCGCGAACACGTAGTTTTTCCGAAACGAATATTGTCCTGACAATTGATGGTTACGGCGCTTCTCACTAGAGAGAGCTAAAGAGAGAGCGTGTTTTCGTACAGAATTGCTATAGTATTAAACGCTGTTCCTCTTTAGAAATCAATTACGATTCTTTCATTATCAATTGACAAAATGTTGTTGTTGGAATTATCTGTTTTGGGCCGACCCATTTTGCTGATTTTAAGCCTTGTTTCTCAAAGAAAATGGCCGGCGTGAGTGACTGTTATTTCCGATGTTCAAAGTCCCGCCCCCTTCGACGTCAGCATTGTTACGTGATTTCATCCGTTCATGTGATTCGCTATTGTTCCAGCAATACATTGCGACAACTGAAATTGTTCCTTTTTTTCCGACAATCTCAATTGTCTTGAAATGGGCAATCTTGTACAATATTGTTCATTTTTATTGCTGCAAACGGTTGTCAGCAATGAAAAGGGGCAATATTGTCCCACAATATTGCCTCATATTGCTACGTGTTCGCCTACCCTAAAGCTGGGCGAATACGTAGCAATCTGCGGCAATATTGTGGGACAATATTGTCCCTTTTCATTGCTGACAACCGTTTGCGGCAATAAAAATGAACAATATTGTCAAAGATTGCCCATTTCAAGACAATTGAGATTGTCGGAAAAAAAGGAACAATTTTAGTTGTCGCAACGTATTGCTGGAACGAGAGCGAATCACATGAACGGATGAAATCACGTGACAATGGTGACGTCAAAGGAGGCGGGGCTTCAAAATCGGCATTTCAGTCACTCACGCCGGCCATTTTGTTTGAGAAACAAGGATTAAAATCAGCAAAATGGATCGGCCCAAAACAGATAATTCCAACAACAACATTTTGTCGATTGATAATGAAAGAATTGTAATTGATTTCTACAGAGGGACGGCGTTTAAATACTATAGCAATTCTGTACGGAAACACGCTCTCTTTGGCTCGCCCTAGTGAGAAGCGCCGTAACTATTAATTGTCACGGCAATATTCGTTGCGGAAAAACTACGTGTTCGCGCGTGATCTGAACTGACAACGGTTGTCAGCAATAAAAAGGGGCAATATTGTCCCACAATATTGCCGCAGATTGCTACGTATTCGCCTAGCATAACAGAGAAAAACAAAAGTTTTAGAAAGCAACAATTTTTAATCGAAATTATGTCTATCCTTAGCGTCTGTCATCAAGATAACTCAAAAATCTATTACAGTAAAACCTCGTTAAGTCGTCACTCAAGGGACCAAACATTTTTGACGACTTAAGCGGAGTAACGACTTAGGCGGAGTGGGAATTTTGAAAAAAAAAACAACAACACTGAAATACAGTATTTTCATGAATTGCTATAGGATTCGGTGAGAAAAACAAGATTTTCAGAAATCACTACATGCAAATGAATGAGTGGAAAAAAAAAAGGAAAAGAACAAAAAAAAAAAAAACACTTTTTGAAGTTACCACATTTTAATCGTTTTAAAAGAAAGGCAATGTCTGTCTTTGAAATGTTCCAGCCGCCGAAATCTTCAATGTTCAACTCCTTAGCAATTTCCATGGCTTTTTCTTTGAGAATCATGGCAGAAATCGGCACATTTTGCGATCTGGCATGTTTTAGCCATCGAACTAAAACCTCATCGATCTCGTCAAACTTTTATTTCCTCATTCTCTTTCTTTGCAGTCAGCTTCTTCAATTATTTGTTTCGATGAAAGAATATCGTTTAATGTAGTCCTGGGAATATCTGTTCTTTGGCAAAAGCTGTTTTCGAAACATTTGATTTTTCAAAAAGTGCAATTATGTCTTTTTTTTCTTTAAAAGATAACGAGGTAAGTTTTCGTTTCCCTGGCAGTTAAAAACGTAATCGAACCACGAAATTGCAAGAGAAAAAATAGTCCTTAAAGCGGGGCTTACTCGCTATGAAATGAAGTCACACTCAGGAGCGGTCAAGAAAAACGTCTACACTCGACAGAGTCTCAGCAAGAAGTGTGCTTTGAATGATTAGTAGCGAGATTCCAAGAACCCAAATTCTACGAAGGGGTAGGAAAGGAATGAAGTGACAGGCGTGGTCGAAAATTCCCCGTAAAGGCTTGGCTTTCTTAAAGTGAAGGGACGGGGCTAAAAAGACAATACGATGGCATACAAAATGGAGAAGTAAGATGCAATTTGGCCATTTTTGAGGGTGACGAGTTATACGGAGTAGAATTAAATTTGGTGACGGGTAAAAGAGGGTTATTTTACATTATTGTATAGGGACCAAAGGAAAACGACGACTTAAACGGAGTGACGACTTATCCGGGTGACGACTTAACGAGGTTTTACTGTATTACCATACGAAGCTGAAACTTTAATGGTAAGTTTGAATTATTAGAAAAAAAAAAAAAAGAATTTCTATTAATTTTGAAAGCAAGTTATATAGGAGCTCAGGTCAAAAACCATTCAGTTGAATAGCTCTTTATGCGCGAAAAGATCAATATCTTTTTTCCGCTTCAAATAATTTAAAGAAATTCATTGTAAGAATTCTTATCAAAAAATCTACAGAATGGTAAGTTATCTACATATGAAGTTTAATAGACAACTCTTAACATGTTTCAGATGTTTTTACATCCATTCTCCAAGACATAAAGAGAAAAATATCACAACAATAAACAATAAAACATGAACATAATATCCAAGGCAACAAAGTTAAAAACATGAACATTAATTGCAGAATTCAAATCTCTGTGTCTTTTGAAAGAGGTTAATATTTTGTCAAAAGATATTAACAATTATAGGTTGAGAGTAAAAGAAGCATTGTTAACTGGAAATTTAACAAACAACTCGTCAATAGAATGCATGAGACATAACTGAAGCAATAAATATTGAAATATTGTTATAGCATGTTCATTTGTATATGTTCATGTTCATGTTTATTATTTATTGTTGTGATATTTGAAAATTGTTCTCTTCGTCCCTCATGAGAATGGATGTAAAAACATCTGAAATATAAGAGTTCTCTAGTATACTTCATATATATTTTTAATCTATTCTGTGAATTTTTCGGTAGGTAGTCCGCTTCAATTTCAACTTAAGACTAAATTTAGTTGTAAATTAAGTACAGGTTCCCAATTCACTCACTACTACAGCTAAAAAGCTATAGATCAAGAAATGTCCACGTAAATTATCAAACAAAAACAAATTCTATTTAAGGAGTTATTATAAACAACTGCTTGTCTCTTTAAAAAAACTGAGAGTTTAATAGAAAATTTATACTATTAACCATCTTTTGAACAAATGTTATGTTAGGCCTCACTAAGAAAGTATTTGGAATTTATTCCGTTTTAAGTATCTTTTTGTTATAGTAAATAAGATTTGAGATTTAATTTGTAATTTAGATTATTTGAAGACTAATTCTAATGAACGAAGGATTTTTTTTTGCTAGTGAGATAATCAGAATAGTCAAAATTCAATAGGCGGGCGAATGGAAGGCTTCCAAAAACAAAATGGAAAAATTTTCACTCAAAGACAATTTATAACGGGAGTTAAAACTGTAAGACAAACAATGTCCTGACTCTGAATACAATTCTTGTATTTAAAAATCTCGTCTAGGATATTAGTAATGAATTCTATCACAGCTCTGTTAATTGTTATTTTATAATCATGAAAAAAAAAAAAAAAAAAAAGAAATAAATAAGAAATAAATAGTAAGTATTGAACGATAAAAAAGATACAAGGAAATTATCTTACAAGTGCCACTAAACATCTACCTTAATTAAGATTTTTTTTTTTTTTGGTTTGCCTCCGAACCGAAGGAGAATAACCTGTAATAAATGACTACAATGTAGAAGGGGAAGTTAGGGAACCTCCAAAGCGAAAAATTATAATTATTATAAGGTTTTGAAAATTTATTGATCTTGCGGAATTATTGCGTATATTTCAGTGGAAAAGCTCACCAATGGTTGATTAATCGCAATATATAAATCTGTTCAGATATAAATAACATAAAAATAAGGGAATAAACGACACAGAAATTAAAAAAATATCTGAGCTTTCATCGGTGATATTTGTATCAATCTTAAACAGGTGTACGGCTCCACATATGTTACCAAGTATCTCCAGTACATGTAAAAATTCTTCTATGATCTATTTCTTCCCTTGTTTTATTAATTTGGTGGCACGTTAAACCTTATGTAAATAACATACTGACTGGCTTCAAATTATTTTTATTAATACGGAAAAGTGCATTTAGTAGAAGTTCTGCAATTCAAGACAATTAATGTAATTGCCCGTAGTTCTGAGAAATAGGCACGTGTAATAATACAGTTTAAAATCATTCATAAAATATATTAAAAAAAAACAACTTATTTTGAAACTTCCTTAAAAAAAAATCTTAAAAATACCATTAAGATGTAATTTAATTTTTTTTTTTTAAATATTGTTTATTTACTGTTATATGGATTGAGTTTTTGATTCAATCTTGACTAATATTCCAGAAATCAAAAGTTCAAAACATGTTTAAGTTTAAAATATCAATAATTTTTATTTTGCTTAATTTCTTTTATTGTAGTTATTTATTTACTTATTTTAGTTTGACTTCATTTTAGAAAAATTATGTGTATAAATATTATATGTAAAAATTATACGCTAAATATTAATTTGTAAATGAAATTGATTGTCTTTTTATATTTCAATAATGAATTTAGAATGTTAGGTTTTAAAACTAAATTTGTTTTAATAACTAGCTCATCGTAATTGTATGGAAGTTAAATGAAATGAAAGTAATATAAAAAGAAAAAAAAAAAACATCCAAACTCCCCAGACGACTTCTTTTGGTGGAGTGAGGCCGTGAAAGGCTTCTTTCTGATGTCACCAGTTATGGATGAAACGAGTGACAAGACCTCGACGGTCGTCTCAGATATTTGAGATGAGGTAACCTCGTTAGGCTTATGGTTTTGTGGAGAGGGGTCCTCACCCCTACCTTCTTTTTGTCCTCCGCCGCGGATAAACTTTATTGCACTGCTGGGGGTAATTTAAACCGTATACAATGCCGTAATTTAGACCGCGTATAGAAATACGATGCAGGAGAGGTCGTGCCGGGGTTACCGAGGGACCATCACACTCGACTCACCGCTATATCAAGGCTGCGTCACGAGGGATTGCGACAATAAAAATCAATGAGAAGAGAGCTGGGATTGCGCTGACACTCAACACGCGAACTGTCCTCATCAGGATAAGGTCATTGTCTCAAAGGAATGTGTTTCTGAAGTCTTTACGAGGGAAGAAGAAAGGTATTGCTTCAGAAGCAATTCACATGTCGACTGCTATTGCCACTGTGGATATTATTATAGCCACGCACATTGTTACACCAGTGCAAGGCTGTTGCCATGGAAACTTCATCTAATTTCACTGAAGAGATTTAGTCTTCTTTTGTTTCAATATGAAAAACAAATTACTTTCCTAATTTTAACAAAGCTGTAATTCCGATATTAAGAGGTCTTTTTGCATTTGGGTGGGGAAATGTTGAAAATGCAAAATCAGAGAATTTGCCTTCGTTATTAAAATTAAGTAGTTTTCCGGGATCTATAAAAGTAAAGAAAAAAAGAAACAAAAGCAAAAAATATGTAAGTAGTCAAATATATTTTTTAATTATTGTTTATAATACAGCAGCTCAAAAATACTTGATATATCTCCTACACCTGTTGTAAAAATCAGCTAAAAAGAAAACAATTTTATTTGTTAAAAGACAGAAAAGAACGGTAATTTGTAATGATGCGAAGTTCAAGGACAAGGGATTAGCTAAGCATCCCAGGGTTGGCGTCGTTCCTGGAATCGAAACCCTCTCTGATTGGTTGATGAAGATCTCATCTGATTGGCTCTCCCCCTGGATGGAATTGGCGAATCCATGTAATTGTATTTAAAGCCCCTAAGGTTGTAAATAAAGAGTCAGATATGTTAAGTAGGCCTATTTATCCGTGTGTACTCCTGTTATTTCCGACCCAAGAACAACACAAATTCAAAGATAGATTCAACAATATTGAAAACTTGTCACAAAACTTTGAAGCAATTTTAAAAAAGAATGAACTAGATGGGTTCATTTACCGTGAAACTTCACGTGTGAGACGAAACAATCTGACTTGTATCAGAAACAATGAATCCTGTTCTTCCTTTGGCTTTGGCTTTATCATCTGTCTTGGAAGCAAAATATTTATAAATATAGAACACCCAACAGAAAGGATGTTGCCAAATTTTCACATAAGATATAAAAAGTAGCTCTAGATACTACGTCAACCGCAGTATTAAGATTCAATGATATAATACCTAGCACACATTATAATTTAAAAATACTACACAAAAAATCTCAAAGGAATTTGCATAAGCTTTCTAAAATGTATTGGGATATACTAAAGCTGCACTGTGTTCCAAACTCAAGGGTTCTTCTCAACAGGAAAAGATTCTGCAAAATTAATATCTATTTCGAGAATAAGAAGCAATAACGGAAATGCCAACTGGAAAAACAATTCATTGGTTTGGCGGAGATATAGAATATGTACAGACTGATTACAGAATATGTATATGCTAAGATGATGCTCCAAATGGGTCTTGATACTTTACTAATTCTTACTCCGAACATTTCCCCGACAATTTTTGACATTTTCGAAGTTGAAGGTCTTACTGTGGAGGTAGTTAATAAAGAACGCCTCCAACCAAAGAAATTAGATATTAAAAAAAATATAAAATTACAGAATCATTGCTATTCTTAACCTTCGAATGTATTAGACAACGGAAGCTAATATTAAACAATCAGAAAATGTTAAATCATAATGGCACTAAATTACCAATTTTGTACGGCTGTGAAAAATAAAAAAATAATGGCAACTTTTTACTGAGAAAAACCCAAAACCTTCTCTAAGTCCTATTATGCATGACATTGGTTTTGGCATAAATAAAAAAAAAAAAAAGGGGACTAAAAATTTCTAAATCGAAAAAATTTAAAATTTGATTTTTTTTATGCAGTTTTTGATGCCTACTCAAAATACACACAATTCAAAACGGCAAAAATATTTTTATCTTTCTGCTATGAAAGATTAAATCATTTTAATACAAAAAACATAACAAAAAAATCACATTGAAATACATGTTTTAGTTAACTCATGAGGTTTTTGTCAACCCACAACATTATTTATTCCACAGGGATATTGAAAAATATATTCTACGATCCCTTCTTAAGCAATCTTTCCTTGAGCAATCATAAATATCTCTGAAAATGTTAATCTATCGACTTCAAGATTAAATAATTCAAGATTAATTATTAAAAAAGACTGCGTGAATAATTTCTATTCGCAGGATCGATAATATCAGGAAATAATATATTCCCAGGATCTCTTTGAAAAGTCACTACAAAGTAATATTTCAGAAAACTTCTTTATTTATCACACTCGTCCACTATTCTTCACAATATTTCTAAAAACTAATCGTTTTTCTTTATTTCTTTTTCTTTCTTTTTTATTTCTCACTTGATAAAGAGAAACGATTAGTTTTTCGAAATATTGTGAAGAATAGTGGAAGAGTCTGGTAAATAAAGAAGTTTTTAGTATCAGGAAACTGTTTTATTTTCTCAAGATAAGTTTAATAATATTTCAGAACTTATCCATTGGCTTTTCTTTTTTTTTTTTTTTCATGTATCTTATTAAAAATAAATTCCAGAGTATGTTTTGGAAAACGACTCGTCGAACTACACTGAGAAAAATATAAATAATTTTGTACCCATTTTTGCGGATTAACTCGATTTCAATTCTCTGAGAATATTTTCTTCATCTATTCTAGATAACAGAGAATTAACTGCATTCGACCAGATCTACAAAGATATATCAAATAGCTTCAGTTTTAAATACAACAGTGAAATTTCTTCAAGAACCAAAAAGGAACACAGGGTACAGAAATATATGTAGCAACGTTAGATAATACTTGCTTATTAGTTAGAAACTTTCACAATATTTACAATAATAGATGCTTAATCCTATCCTGCAGTAATAATAATAATAATAATCCCTGGAGATGCAAGAATTTTAGATAAAGAAAAGGAAAAAATTACAAAATATAGGGATTTGGCAATTGAAACAACACGGCTTTGGATAAAATACACGACAGTGATCCCCATCATCATTGGGGCACTTGGAACAATCTCGAAAAATTTTACGAAATATTTGAACCGATTGCAGTTGTCTGAAATAACAACATCAGAACTACAGAAAACAGCGCTGCTTGAAAACAGCGCAGATACCTGCTGGTAGATACTTAGGTTTCTGGCTGAAACTTGTATCAACTAAAGGCTCCAGTCAGCGAATTTCTGACTGTGTTTCAAAATGTGTATAAAAATAATAAAAACTTATGGATACAAACCACACATTCCTAATCATTCTTGCACACGTCTTTACCCTTGGCAATATGTGCTTTGGTCCTTGACCCGCCATATTGTTTTTGCTGGGGAAACCCAAGGTTTGAAACATACAAACGTAATAATAATAATAATAATAATAATAATAATAAAAGGAATCGAAATTTGTAGCTTTTAATTAGAAAATAATTTAAAGATGTTAATCAAAACTTTTAAATGGTAGATATGTAATTACAAATGTTCAATTTTTAAATGTGTTAGTGATTAGTCAAAATTACCCTGATTTTAAATTCGTTTTGTTATTAATTTGAACAGATTTTAAAAGCAAACGTCAAAAAAAATAAAGTGTCTTACATTTTTATGTATGTTTTAATTAGATGGAAAAACACACTAATTGCAGGTAATATTTGCTAATGAAGTTAAGCTGGATGCCGTAATTCTAGCGTTAGTTCGCAAAAAACAGCGGTTCCAATGAAAGCGAAACGTAAGATATTACCTTAAGAAGTAAGGTCACGTGCTAGCTGTCCATAAACAATTCCCAGACACCATATAAAACCTAAAAGATTGCTAAATGTATAAATGGAAGAGCAGCAACAGATGCATGCGGATCGTTTGTTACCTGTCACACATATAACAACTCAGGTGTACGCCGTCTACTTAAGAGACCGTGGCCAGGTCAAAATATTACAGACAAACCAAGCTTCAAATTTATATTCGCTTTCATTTTTCATAACTTCCTTCTTTTTAGCAACAAAATGGAAGTCGCTGAACGTGCCCAGAAGGAAAAAAAAAATTTAATATTTTAATTGTTTTATTTAGAGTTCACTATTAGAAAAAGATGTTATAAACTTAATCTAGAAAAGATTAAGAAAATATTCGTCGGATGAGTGAGTCTGGCTGACGAGTCCACAAAAAGAACAAACAAGATTCCGTCCCAGACTCTCACCGATAAAAGCTCAGATATTTTTAATTTCGGTGTCATTTCTTTATTCCTGTAAGTTCATTTTTAGCACATTAAACCTTATAAAAAATTTAACTATTTAAGGACATAACAGAATAATGTTATATTAGAGCTAGGTGTTATAAATTTAGAATCGTAAATAAATTCGACCTCTAAAACTTAATCTAAAAAAATAATTAGCCCTTGGCTCAGTTCTTAAATGTAAAATCCTAAGCAATTCGGTACATTATTATTTCAGATCCATAAAGGCATACGTGTGGAAAAAATATTGAATGTACAGTAGGACCTTGATAATCCGGCATGCTCGGGGATCTGTCAATGCCAGATTATCAAATAAGTTTATACCGGATTACCAAGGCCATTTTTAAAACCCTGGTTTAAACAAGGGTATATAAATACAAACTACAGTTTTAACATACAAAAACGATTAATTGTTATTTTAGTAAACACAACAGAAAACATTACAGTAAACAAAATAAAATTAAAAGTATATAACACGCGTTCTTTTTAGTTAAACTAGTTGTTTCACTTAACTCACTTAACTGGATAATAGAACGCAATTTATAATTTTACACCGTTAAACGTACCTTTTTATTGTTATTTACAGCGGTAGTTTTAGACCGACAGCGTAGTGAATGATAATTTTCGTACAACTTTTTAAAAAATACAATAATGTTTTAGTTTTAGTAGGCTACATCAGATATAAAAAAATCTGGCAACCCTCTATTTCTGATGCGTAACAAACTATAAAGTGCCGGATTATCGCGGTTTTACTATAAGGTAGGTTGCCCAAATAAGGCCCACCTAACGTTTAAAGATTTTTACATTTCCACTGCAAGAGTGAAAATTCTGAAAACTGTCTTGAAAGGTAGTTTAAGGTGTGCTGTTATGAAAAAGTGAATTTAGAATTAGTGGCATTTGAAATTCTTTCTGTAATAACACAGTTTTGAAAATATAACTGAAGGGCCTTATTAGGAGCCCCTGTTCCAAATAAGGCCCACTACTAGTCACAGGCAAACACGCCTACAGGGACAAGAGCTTGGCAGTAAAAACAGCCAATTTCCAACATTTAGTTCTGACGAAATATTAAGCTACAAATTAATATTTAATTAGTAATTAATTTATAAAATTGTGAATTTAAAACTAGCTTTGTTGATTTTTGTTATATTTTTTCTCATCAACTTAATTTGCTAATTTCGTCTGTCTGTCTGTAACTCGATATAATTAAGCTATTAAGATAGATCCAAGGTTCTCAATGGTACCATTGAATCAAGGGTACTCAAATTGGATGAAATATTAGTTCATTTTGTCATTCCATGTTGTTTCCATGAAATTTTAACTGAAATTCTAACAAAACATACGTTCAAAACCAAATAATTTTGTTACCACTGCACCGATTTTAATGAAATTTGGCGTGCTTACTCAGTTTTTTACGCTGATTTTGAAACTCAAAACCATTTTTGCCATAGAAGCTTCGTTCACAAGTTAGCGCAGTATTTATATTATACAAAGGTGAGTTTTAAATGCCTTTCGGCGTTATGAGTCAAAATAATAATTATTTTAGATAAATTAAACTTTAGATATGGTTGGTATTTCGTTTTTCTTTTTGGGTGGAAAATGATCCTTTAGATCAAACTATCAGAACCTATATTACAGGTGTATAGGTAAGAAGTACACCTAAATAGGTCTGATAAACAATAAAAAAAAAAAAATGTTTCAAATCAAATCATCAATCGAATCAAATGTAGAATATATATCCAACGGTTCTCAATGGTACCATTGAATCAAAAGTACTCAAATTGGATGAAAATATTAGTTCATTGTATCATTCCATGTTGTTTCCATGAAATTTTATTCTTGGGAACTGACCTCGACAACTGAAATTCTAACAAAACATACGTTCAAAAACAAATAATTTTGTTATCACTTCATCCATTTTAATGAAATTTGGCATACTTACTTAGTTGTTTACGCTGATTTCGAAACTCAAAACCCTTTTTGCCGTAGAAGCTTCGTTCACAAGTTAGCACAGTATTTAGATTAAATTTACGTTATATTTGATAGTTGATAATAAAATGATTTTTCAGATTTTTTTATGCCTGTCGTCCGACAGGCTTTGCTGCTAGTTATATATAATTACTTTATGTTATAGAATGGAGGGCCTTATTTGGAGCCCTCTGTTAACCCACGCTTTCATGCATTGTTTTAATAAGAAGTATTTAAATGCACGTCAACTGGAAAATATCAAATACGGTATCTTATTCTACTCATTATACACTTTAAAATGACATAAAACTTAAGTATATTAATTCATCTTGATAATCCAACTGACTCTTACTTAAAGCCCATTCATTATCATCATCACCCCATCGGGTATTTTCTCTAGGTTCTTGGCCTTCGTCTCGTTGGGGTGATGATGATAATGAATGGGCTTTAAGTAAGAGTCAGTTGGATTATCAAGATGAATTAGATTTAGAAAAACAACGACAACAACTTCAAAGAGAACTTGCTTAAGTAGCCTATATTAAGTTGCCAAAAAATGCAGACGATTTATCAAATTAAGTTGAAATAGTAACGACAAAAGCTTCGGGCGACTTTTACTGTTCAACTGAAACAAACCTGTTGAAATTATCCACTTCAACGGACCTAATTTTTGGTGTAGCCGCTAGAAGCCAGGACCTGTCTGAAACATAACTAATCTTGGTAAGTTGTCAACGTTCTATTAATAAAATGAAGGATGGGCCTTATTTGAAATCGGGCCTTATTTGGGCAACCTACCTCATAATGAAATCTTTTGAAATTGTCTCAAATAGTATCACAAGAGACAGTTCTTTATTCAGGAGCATAGATTACAAAGGAATATTGTCTTTTTGGCAATTCAAAGCTTACAGGGTTAAAGTTACATTTTTTTCATGACCGATACAATATGCCTTCCAAAGACATTTCAACGAGGTCAAAAAGTCAAAATAAAATTAGATCAGAGAAAAATAAATCAGAGTAAAATAGATGGAGAATTATGCCCACTTTCATTTTCTATCTGCCAAGCTTTATGAGGCTAAAATAACATTCCTGCAAAACTTATCAGCTAAATCATTTGATTAAAATGATGTGTAGATACTTATACTGTGTAGATACTTATACTGTTACTGAAATTCAGTTTTATAATATCTGAAAATGATCAATGAATTTTTTAATATCTGTTAATGGCACTGCCCTTATGTAAATAGAGTGAAGTTTAGGCTTATCTTCCTAAAATATTCATGATGAAATTTAAAAATTTTAGTTTGCAATATCACTACATAATAAATCTTCTTTAACTCATTGTTTTATTGTTTTGGAACAAACTTTCTACATTATGTCATCTATACTCAGTTATACGAACTACATTCAGTTTATTTTGAAACATTCTACAATACAGACTGCATACACCCTTCATTTATAGATAGATCTCTGCTGTATATCTGTGTGTATTTTATATACAGGTGTAAACAATTCTCCCAACATCCCGTAACTCTACTTCTCCTTTATTTCAATATCTCGCACTAATTTAGGAGAAGTAACGTAAAGGAACAGTAGAGTTAAGATATTTGCAGAATTATTTAGGAGCAAAACCTCTAACAGAACTCCCAAAGTGAGTTTAAATATAAAGGCCTAATAATCTCCAAACTGATTTCCGAACCAAATTTTGCTAATACAACTAAATTTAAAACTACTAAGAAAAATATTAACAACTTTGAAAGAGAAAAAAAAAGAAATTGAACATTGGAGATTTTTTTTTTCAGGCTTGCAAAAGTACTTGAAATATATTTTATACGCTTATAAATAACCCAGCATTGCCCTAATGAAAAAACTTAATAATGATTATATAAAAAAAGTGTCATAAATTTCGTATTAATGTTTATTTCCGTTGATTTCACTTATATAATGAAGCAACCACAGTAGATATCCTTTTTTGGAAACAACAGCCATAATTTATATGAGTTTTATTTTGATTTTGTATTTTACTTTGTTTCCAAATTGCCATAATAACGGCCATTTCGAATAAATTGGATTTTTTTTTCCTGATTTACTGTTGCTTCAAGGGTCAATCTCCTACCTTGTTTTCTTTATATTTGCTTATTTTTTTTAACTAAATCAGGTTTGATCTGAAACAATGACAGCAAATGATTAACCAAGGACAGGGATATACAGTATATATGTAAGTCTCACTTGACCAAATTGCATCCAATCTTCCTGTATAGTTTTAACACCTGTAATTTCAATCTGCATTGCATTGATGGTCAATTTCCTGGTTTAGAAAACCAGTTCCTTGCGTGTTATTCACCATTTACGATCGAGTCAAGAGAATGCAAATTTTTCAATTGCTTCCTACATCGCATTGTACGAAACCACCTCTTGTTGCAGCTGTCTTATAATCATTATCGCCCTGGTCCTGGGAACATCTTCACGAGTGCGGTGGATTTAGGGCGAACAGACGGTCTGCACCCCTTCCTCGAACAGTAACGACCTGCGCTCGAAAAATGATGAGGTGCGAATCTATGCAACAGTGCAACACCCCCGTCGTTACGGAGCGTAAAATATGGTTCGCTTCTGCAACCTATAATACAAGAGCCCAGCGCAGCCCAAGATTTATGTCTTAATTAGGCCTCTGCAGGCTTCACTCTCCTGTCATGCGGCCATTGCATATCTATATCCTTGAGGTTTTTATGGCCCGGCTGACTTATTGAGATATTGCGATAATATCTTATTTCTTATAAACACAGTAATGGCTGCTCTAACGACCTCCGATTTCGGTCTCGTACAGTAATCGCAATCTCCGGGAGTTAAGAGAGAGAGAGCGCCGCTGCCAACCACTAATCTGACAAATATCTCTATAATTAGAGCCCGTTTACAAGTACCATTCCTCTTATCTTTCTTATGTCTAATAAGCGGCCTCGAGGTGACAAAGATCGTCTATAATTTGCACCATAAGAAATTCCTTCTTAGGTCTCGATATCCCTACCTCCTTCTCATCGCTATGGAAATAAACTTACACAAAGAAACCACCTTCTCTCTGATAATAAGAAAATCCTTAAGGTAATGAACTGGAGGGGGAGGGGAGGACGAAAGTAAACTTGATGGATAGAATGTAATGCAAATTACGGAGAAGGGATATTGCAAAAATCACACGGCTTTAGGAACAGGTTACAACATTTCTCTTCGAAATCAACCTTAATGCTCAAACTTCAATAGAAGATTAACTTTTTTTTTTCCTCCTCTTAATTTCTAGGCGGTACGATAAAAATCTTTCCTTGATAAAAAGCGAGAAAATTCTTTGCTTATCTAAGCTTTTCTTGCTACGGAAATTACGAAAGCTTTTTAAAAATCAAAACAAAAAAAAAAAAATGAAAATACCAAATATAGATTTATTACGATTTTGCTCTTGAATAGAAAGTTCTTGTTTATATGAAATCATAAATGAAGAAATAAATAAATAACGTGATTAAAAAATGCATTACATATTTTAAATATAACATGGATGAGACCAAATTATTTACAAGTGACATCCTGGAACAGCTGTTTCACGCTCGTTGGTGATCATCAGCCAGGAGAAGTCACTGTAAACAAGAAGGTCTGCGCAGTTTGAATTTTATTGCATTAAGAAAATTCATTGGGGCCTGCGCAATGCAGGCACATGGGTTTTCATACTAATATTTCATTGCTGAATTTTTCTTTCTTTATTTTATACTTTGAGGCACCACTGCGCTTCCGATATATTTTAAATATATTATATTATTATTTAGCTAACAATTGTCGGTAACCATAATTCTCAAGAAGCAATGTTTTTTTATCCAATTTCGGTTTCAAAATATCAAAATTTTGTATTGTTTATTCTAATTATTTTCGGAAAAAAAAAACTATTTAGTATTTTGGCAATTAAAAATTATGAGGCGATGCAGGAGGTATATTAATTATAATTTTAACAATTCTAATACAGCTTCAGAGTCTAAAATATTTGCCTAATTTTTCAGCTATGATTGGTTAAACTTCAGAATATGGTACCCTCAATAGTTCGATAACCGGCGACTGTCGCACTATTTTGAACACGGCGAAAATGTGAAACGAACAATTAACTAGTAAAAAGTAGAATGCTTATTTCAAAATGGTTTTGCACGATCTTTTACTAGAAAAACTAACCCTCATCTGGCTAACTGAGATCTTGAGATAACAGTATGCACCAAGTCACCACGGCGGGTGGCCATTGGTGATACCATATTCTGAAGTTTAACTCTAAAATTTATTTTTAAAAACTACCTATTGTTGTAATAAAAAGAAATTCATCAAATAAATAAAGCTCAAGTGTAATAAGCTTCCTGACAACTTAATATAAAGATTTTCGACTTGGTTCCGGCTGCTTCCGGCTGCCTATGGTCACTAATGTCTTCGAATCTGCTATGGAATTCCTTCCAATAGGCTATGTTTGCATCTGTAACTGCAAAACAGATCAACACGGTTAGCTGTAATAATACATAACGCGGACGGGACATTTTTTTTTATCGTAAAAAGCATGATAAATTTTACGCCAACGCCTACTGCATACATGTTACTAAAGGTAATAACGTTTCACAAAACAAAAAACACACACCTAACCAACAGACTTAATCAGAAATTTAATGGAAAAGGGTTGTATCTCCTCCCGACCTAAACAAGATATAAAGGAAATTCATTATAGAACTAACGAATTGTTAAGAGCTAAACACAGAGCAAACTAAGTCATAAATTATCTTTACCATCACTGGACTAGAGAAAAAAAACAAAAACAAACTCATTGATCTTAGTGATACCAACGGACGAAGGCTAACAGAGCTAATTAAAGCAGAGCTTATCAAACTATCTAATGTGATGGGCCAGCATTATTTTAAAAAAGAAATAATGTCTTAGGAATTAAATAAAAAATACTTGGAAAAGCCAGCCACCAAATTATTAACACGGATGTTATATAGCAGAAGTAGATGTGAAATACAGCACTATTAAAATAAATTGTAAATAAATTTTAATATAGAAATTGTATTGAAAAAAAGTAGGATGAAAAATGTTTTATATTTAAGTTAGTCGTTTCAAACCTAAACCTTACTCAGGTGAAAGCCAAGTCTGCTTTGCCAGATCAGCGAGTAATAAAGAAATATTTTACCATTTGATTACTGACATGAAAGTAATCGCTAAATAGATCTCCTTGTATCTTGGCAGGCATTTTTACTGACAGAACACGATCTAATGTTTGTTCTTCTTCAAATTTGCCCATAAAATTGGTAAAACATTTCATATAACACTTTGAGAAACCCTGGACAGGAGTGAACTTCAATAGATGCTTAACAATGCAACGTCATCCAATTTGTAATCCATGTTAAATTCGCTAGTTCCTTGAGTTCCATAAAATTAATGGTTTAAACAACTAAAATTAAAAATCAATTTTTTACAAAGAAAAACTGACGAAAAATTATCCTGAAGACTATTTGAACTACGTATGTATTGTAATTTATAAAGACATTTCTTTCTTTTATAAATATTCTTTTTTTGTGAGTTTAAAAATCAAAGAAAAAAAGAAAAAAAAAACTACTTGTAATATTAAAATGATATTGAATGGAACTTTTAAAAATGATGGAAATATTTGAATGTGAAAAGTAAGTTATATTTTAAAATATGATAAAAGAAAATAACATTTTTCTCCATAACATTTCCTTTCAGAAAAAAAATTGTAGCTGACAAAAGTTTTACGGATCCAGAATGTAAGTTTGGGTTTTTTTTTTAAAGTTTTTTTTACAAAATCTTTAAATAATCTGAGTTTTTATGAGAATTTTCTATAATAGAGCCTTAATCCTCTTATATATTAGCAAAACATTCATCTAATAAAGAAAAACGATGAAGGGCTGCTACAAAATCAAGAAACAGAAAATATCTTTACGTACCACTGAATCCTTTAGTGAAAGTAGTATATCTTCGTATACATGGTATATCAAAACTCTCTGTACAAAACTCTAGATGGCGATATTTAGCGGCGCTGCAATCGACTGTAGAGGAGATATGGAACACCAAGTGAAACCTAAATGAACGGAAACTAAGTATGAACAACACTTGTATACTTAAAGAAGTTTATTCAAAGAAGGTGCTCAAAAGTTATGGCCGACAACAGCAACGCAGGCGCGACAGAGTCTAAAGCATTGATTGCCGTACATTTTGAAAGATTCCCGGCATTTCGCGAACAGTTGCAGCGATTCTTGCGAGAAGGTCTTCATGTGAGTCAATGAAAGTCTCGTACAGGTACGAGAGGAAGAAATCGATACATGTTAAATCGTGCGATCTTGGTGGCCAGGCAATAAACAGTGCCTCTATCATCGAAGGTTTCCGTCAGCGGACATAAAAACTATCATAGATGAATAAGGTTTTTGTCGGGTGCTCCTATCTCCCATTAAATTTTATGCAGAGATCTTTGATACACCCTGTATATAAAAGTGATTATCTGGTCATTTGAAGCCTATGACCTATCCTTTGACCTATTTGGAAGCATATTTTTACAATAATTATCTAGGATCCTACGAGTTTCCTAGGGTAATATTTCATTTAATTCTTTTTGCATTTACGGGGTGTTCCAGTCGTGGATATGGATCAGAACAGAGAAGCCCACCGTAAAGGCGATTACAGAGATAAACAATGATTTTTCTGTTCAATTTACATCGACAATATACTCTGTAAATGATTAAAAGTCGATTCTATCTCAAGAACAAACAAAAAAAAAAACACAACTTTTAATAATAAGCAGTTAGCAAATAAACTTAGTAGAAGAAATATTTAGAATATCTTTTAAAGAAAAAAATTTAGGAGATATTCAGGAAATAAAGATTCTTAAAATAAAAATTGAACAGCCATTGCATCATCTGTGATTTTCTTCAGGATGCTTGTCTTGCGCAGACGCTGTAATTTTGAAAAAAAATATTTTCTTTTTAGCGCAGGGCTGCAATTTTAGAAAGAATTATTGATTTGTTATTGGAACCAATTTGGAAACTTAATATTTATCTAAGGCATATAAAAATCTTTAAAGCCAATCAACAAAATTTCAACAAAACACAAAACTAATCATCACTTGACTTCAGTTTGAGGTGTTTATTATTTGAGTATGTTGAATATAAATGTATTCGGCTTAGTAATTATTAAAATTACCAGGAAGCTTCTTAGTTATTGTTCCATTGCAAGTAAACTTTAGACTTAAAAAAATCGGAGACTATATGACAATTTGGTTTTCTTTTTTCTTACTGAAAAGAAAAAAAAAGATAAATAACTCTGAATAGAAATTTCGACAGCAGGCAAATATACTGAACTTTATGTACGTATGTATGAGCGGGCCAAAGGGTTTTGTCTCCCTACCTCTACAAATATCTTCGATTACTGTTAGATTTTTCTTTTTTTCTTTTTGTTCCCTGCATGCTCTCTATACCAAATGATCACGTAATTCAAAACAGAAATCAACTGTAAATGACGAAAATTTAGTCTCAAAAGAACTCTTCCCTTCCTGTTCAATAGAAATCTGCATAAGATAATACTGAAGTTGTTAAGTTTTGTAAGACTTCTAAACTTTAATTTACAATTTCCAATGGGACTAGTTTTGCAATTTCCGTCCCGTAAAAGATGACTTGCAGTCGAGGGTGATGTAGGTCTATCTGTGAGAGAGAGACAGAGAATGAATAGGAAAAAGCCAGCTGCAAGTCGTGTTCATCACCACTTTTCTTGAGCTCGTCTTTTTTTCTTCTTCTTCTTCTTACCGGATACATTGATTTATTGGGTGGAAGAGCTCTCGAAAACAGGCGAGCGGGGAAGGGGATGGCCATTTGCATGGGAGATTGCATCCAGACTCCGCCTCGTTTGGCTGAGGGCGGAGATGAACCAACACCCTCTCTCCCTCCATTCCATCACATGTCGAATACTGATTCACTTTGTCATCAACAGCGAAAGCAGATCAAAGAGAAAGAGGCTCTGCTCTATCATTAATAACAACAACATCTCCGGCATTTGAACACAACGCAATCTGTGCTGGAGGTAATTTTACCTTTGGTTATTATTCTCCATTTCATCCAAGATGCTTCCAACCAACGGCAACAAATGTCTAACTTAATTTTTAATGTGGAATTTGTTTAATACAAAATGTTGTCTGCCATTTCACATTAAATAGGTTTCCATGGCAATTAGAAATACCAAGGAAACCAATTTAAAGTGAAATGGCAGACGCATCTTGTATTAAACAAATTCCGCATTAAAAATGATCATGTTAGCATTTTCAAATAGAGAAGAATAGACATAGATTAATGTACAATGAATTTCAAAATCTAGACACAATTTCCCAGAAATTTTCACTTGTTTTAAAATAAACATTTTAATGACACATTTTGTAATTATACGAACACTAATCAGTTTATTAATAGGCTCTACATTTATTAGTTTGGAGTTTGGGTTATTATTTTACAATATTTTATAACTGCAACATAGCAGTTATAAAATAATTCATAGCAGGAGAAGCCTTATATCCCCGCTCTATCTGTGCTCGAGAAATTCATTGATTGGTATATTTTTATTATAATGGGATCTCCCAAATTTATGGAGAGATCTATTTTTTCTGTGGGGTTTTGAAGTTGTAAAGTTTCTAACATTTTAACATTCGCTCTGCATAGAAGCCGTGGGGCATTACGCGATGCTACTGGGATTGCTGCTCCTATCATGTTTTTTTTTGTTGAAAGGAGGAACGATTTCCCTCTGCTCCTCCTAATATTCGCCTACATTTGATTTGAAAAAAAAAAAAAAAAAAATTGGTTTATTATCTAATGCACAATAACAATTCTAAGTAATTATACAGAATATGATATTTTCGAATAAATAAATTAATTAATATTTATTTAACTTTCATGAAATAGCTTTTCTACTTTCATGGAAGTGAAATTAAAATAAAGTAATATAAAATAAAATAAATAAAGTAATATAAAATAAAATAAATAAAGTAATATAAAATAAAATAAATAAAGTATAACTGAACCTGAAAACAAATGAACTTTAGTTGCTAAATAGTAAACCTAAAATATAAAGAATTTTCTATCAATGATAAAATGAATGAGCAAAACTAAGCATAAAATCCACATAAACAGGAAAATTAAAACAACTACTAGTCGCAGTATATTTGTGGAAGTTGAAAATTTTCATCCGCTTGGTTGACCAGCTTACGGTATTAAGATTGGTTTTAATAATTCACCAGCAAACCATGTTTTAGTATGTATTATATATCTATATAGCAACGCGCACAGTTTTTAATGACTTCCCTGCTGATTGAGAAAATAATTTCGGAATCCAAAATCACCTGCCCATGATGTGTGTTTGTGTATGGTGATTGTGTAAGACAGGGAAGCCGAACAAAAATGAACTGTTGATCTTAACTCAAGTAACTTACGATTGACCCTAGTCGATGAAAAATGAAATGTAGGCATTCTCAATAGTAAACCTAACATTTGACACATTATTTGTATTTCTGTGTCTTATAGTTTCGGAGGTAGCGCACAGAATAACCCAATGCTTTCTTTTGGAAATATGGATTGGATGGTAGACCTCATTACATCAAGAAATTAGGCGAAATGTTCAGTATTTCTTGTGTAGAGAATAACATTTGTAATCTGTATAAGGCCTTTCAATATATGTGTAAAATGCCTTTCGTATTTATAATAAATATATAAATATAATACAATAAATATTTATAATAAATAATATATTTATTTATCAATAAATAACATCGAAAATTGAAGAAATGAAATGCTAGCAAAAATTGAAAAAAAAAAAAAAAAAGTTGATAAAATTCGTGTTTGACTTTTTTTTTATTATTATTTTGTATAAATAAGTGATTTTTTTACGTGTGTTATAATAAATCGTTGATTTAAATGGAGAAAGGAACTTCCACAAACAAACATTAAAATTATGTTAAAAATATTTATAACAAACAATTTAAAAAAAAAATTAAAACTGTTTGTTTTAAATATTTTAAATTTAAATGGAATTTAAATGGCAAATGCCTTTCACCATTTAAAAAAATTGTTATTTTATAATATTTAATAATTTGTTAAATAGTAAAAATGATATTCAATCTGTGAACTTTTAAAGATTTACTTTATTAGTTTTTCTCCGATATTTTATACACACTAATTTAATGTCAATCTTAAAAAAAAGTGTAGGGCTCAGAATCTGGGTTATTTTAATCAGTTTCATTTAGTGGAATCCCTGCATTTTCATTGAAAGAGAGTTTAGCAAATTTACATTCTTTTAGAAGGATTATAGTAGTCTAGAAAAACTTTGAATTTCCTAACACTGAAAACTTTTTCTTAATTAAATACGATATTTTTTTCAATCAAATCTTTCTCTTTTAAATACATAAAGAAAGTATTTACAAAGATATTTTGTAAGGAAAGTAAATTTGTTTTACCATTAGAGATAAAAGAAAATAAAATTCATTTAATCTTATTATTTTTTTCCAATTGTTTTCTAAATTATCGTAGGTGACAACAAATAATATTTCATTCGGGAAAAAAATGTAAATACTTCAAAACTTTTTAATTTAACTTATTAGGCGTTCGAGCACTAAATTGCTCTGCAATCCAATCTTGCCTGAAATCCAGGTGACGTCACAAAGCTAGCCAATAGAAATCATTTTCGCGGCGGACTAAAAGACCAGTAGATAAACAAAGAAGAACATGTTCAAGGTGAATAGTAAGACAGCGCATGCTCAGTTACATTATCCTAAACATTATGTTTTTGAAATGCAAAAAAGTAAAGAAAAAAAAAATCTCGAAGGGTTTATGAAAGTTACGTTTCTCAGTAATTATTCTCAATAACAAATTCATACAGTTTTATTCACTTATTATTCCATTCATGCTCATTTAGTTTTTTTTTTTTTTTTTTAAAACATATTTTTCTATAATAAGAACTAATGAACTTAATAATTATAAGATCAATTAGTTCAGTTAATCTTAAAACTATTTCAATCAATGCTATTATTTAAATATATATGATTACTTATATTTAACAGTTAAAACATTAAAAAATATGTTTTTATTTAATTTAATTATTTTAAACAATTCTATGCATTTGAAAAAATGTTAAAAAAAAATAAATAATAGTTTTTATTTGTGATTTCCGAAATTTATTTATTTATTTTTTTTTTCTTTTGACTGCATCATCACAATTTGCTTATGGTTTCGTCCAATGCAACATCTAAATTTACGCTCGAATACCGCGGCGTCTATATATCATTCAGAGTTAAAGAAAAGGAAATTTACAGATCCATATTGTTACACATTCGCGATAGCTGCGACATCATGCGAGCGAAAACTCAATTACGTGCCATTTTCACCAGAACCCTTTAAATCACATCTCTCCTCTTTTCCATCAGGATATGAAGACTGTCATAGGATAATTCTCCAGATATTGTTATGTTCCCGGTTCAATCTAGCGAATCAAACTCGTTTCGCAAGAACGAACAGAGAGAGAGAGAGAGATATTGGCTGGGAATCTACATCAGGCGAGCGCTGACCACTTTTGCTGGCTTCATCTTGGGAATGCTGTGTATTGTAACGAGGCCCGAGGTAATGAAGGCTCCGCCGCCCCTCGGTCCCCCCCTGCACCTCCTTATCTCTGCCACCGACCGGGAAATCATTACCGTTTTGCATACAACGAATCGAAATCGATTCCATTCAGCGTCGCGCGCGAGCTGTCCCCATTTCGCCGCCCCCTATCGGCTGCACACCCCCGCGCTCGTATATATGCAAATGGACGGTCGCAAGGAGTGAAAGAAGTCGCTTTCCCCTTCCGAGTCCACGCGAGATCACTTTTACGGACGGTAAAAGAAGATTAGCATCTAAACTGAGACGAGAGAAATAATGCTGGTTGCCGCTGCCCTGATGGGATTTAGGAATAATGTCAAAGTTTTCTCCAACGCCCAGTTCTTATTACTCTTTGCCATTTACGAAGGTAATACACTGAATGATAAAAAAAAAAGAAAGAAAAAAAGTAAGTTGCCATTCAAAGAAACACATTCAAGATAAAAACCAATTAAAGCATTTTCATTCCCATCCTAAAGGCTTTATTTTCTTTGACTTTTTTTTTGTTAATAAATATTATTTACAGAATCCATTTACTTTTCAAAGGAAAAATACATAAGAAGTGTAAATCATTTTACCTGAATCATTTCCTTTGAGTTGGAATTTGAGATTTTTTGAGGAGAATCGAATGTTGTTCTATTTGAAGAAATAGGAATAGAAATGTACAATAGTTCTTAGATACAAATTATTTACTAATTCCACTAAAACTTTATTAAATTCATTAGGAGTAGGAATGAATTGGAAATTGTTAGGATATCGTCTTCATGGATTAGTGGCAAATATACACACACACAGATGAAATAAGCTTTTATTAACAGATTTCCTGGTATTATCCTTATTTTATCGTGTCCTTAGCAAAAAAAATCGCATTATTTTACGGCTCAATCCCAGAAATAAGTTGATCGTTGATAAGTTGATAAGCAATTGCTACACGACTGGAATTTATAGATATTTTACCTAGATAATTGTTATCAAAATAACAATTCAATAATAATAAGCAATACCTCTAACAAATATATATATATATATACAATGCTCCTTATTCTAATACACTTAATGCTTGTATAATCATCAAAAGGGATCAAGCAAAAAAAAAATCTTAAAACAATGTCAAATATTATTAGCTTTCGTAGGTCCTCTAATACAAAGCTAATATAAAGAAAATATAAAATCTAATATAAAGAATTTTAGCTTATATTCTGTACTACAAATGTAGACAAATCTCTGTTCCTAAGATCTCGACAATTCTTTACTTTTAACAAATTTTAAGCTACATCTAAATATACAGGGTGGACTAAAAGTTTCTAAACATAGAAATAAATTAAAACTTGTCTGACAAAATTATTTTATTCATTAAATACGCTCTACATGATTACTTTGAAAACAGAATCGAATACACCTCTGCCAAAAACGTACTCTAGAAAGTTACCTAAAAAAATAAAATAGTAATGTCTTCATGTATGGAAACCTTTTGTCCCACCCTGTATATTAAAGATAAGAAACATATTAATACAGAATAACAAAAGATACACAGCCGTTTTTTTACTAAAAAAAAAAAAAATCGTAATTTATTTGTAGTGATTGAAACGTAATTGTGATTCATCAGCTGAATTGAGGACATTTGTTCCATTATTGAGAATAAGATCTGCCATCTGGTAAAAAAATATTAATTTTGCTTAGAAAAAGCGCCTACATACATACGTACATGCGTATGTTAATAAAACTAAGAAGCCTGGCTTGGTGGATATCTCGTGGACTGCCGTACGATCAAAACTCTAGGCATTTTTAAGCGTTTTTATACTGAGTTCTCCTTCGGGCTGATACTGGTTTGTGATTTTGACGCTGTTCCCAAAACAGCAGGACTGTCCACAGACATATGACGTTACAATACGAGACACAGGATTAACTCAAGATATATTGTGAGTTGGCGCAGAGCTATCGTTCACCTCTCGCATCTCCGCAGGTGTACGGGTCGAGGGTAGGTAATCTGGAACCAAAGATGTGTGATCCGCATGGACAAGTAGGATTAGGTGGGTATATTTTGTTCACTTGTTTTTATTCTCTACCCCCAACTTTAAAAATATTTACATAAATCTTCATGAAACGCTAAAATATTTCTACTTCTACCTTCCCTCCGTTATGAAGTATTTTGTTTCCGTTTTGACAAAAATATTTTCCTGTATATTTAGTAAGAGTAATTCTTACCTCCTTGAGATAAGATTAAAGGGAAAAGAAACATTAAAGATCTAATGGAAACTATTAATTAATAAAACAGTAGTTTTGAACCCGTTATTGCTGACTACGGTACATCATCTGAGTTGTAATCTCGAATAAAATCCCAGAAATTCATTATCTTAAGAATAGAAACAAGGATGTTGTTATTGCTTTAATATATTAAAAACTGCACCTATTTTTAGAATTACAAATTATGAAATTATGCTCAACTGTTAAAAAAATTAACAACATTAATAGTGAAAAACAATTGCCTTTTTTTACTTAAATTTTGTATTTTTGATTTTAAATGACTCGATTTTAAATGAATCACTGTTACATAGTCACAACGATAGAAATTATTAAAGCTTTAATATCTTTTTTTTCTGTTTTTCATTAAAATAGTTTTACCTTTTCAGAGTCATCACTAATTACACAACGATTTCAAAGACGACATTATTATATTTAAAATTATAATACGGTGATTAATTATTATTTTTCGGTATGCTTTTTTTTCAGGTTTGTATTTATTATTTTAATACTTTTTTTATGTTTTTCCCCATTTTAATTTATTCCATTCGGTTTTTTAATATTATTTAAGTTTCAATAGTTTTCACTCTTCGAAAACTACATTTGATTTCACCTCAATGCCTTACAATGGAACAGTAACATTTCAGCTAACGAATTCTGGTGGCTTTCATGGGAGAAAATAGTCCCATATTATTCTATTTGATTATAAGTTAATCAAAATATTTTATAAATTAATGTTCGTATTCAGTCGTTCAAAGACTTTCCATCTTGGTCAGAATTTTTTTTACTATTAATCATCTTCCCTACTACACCAGAAAATAAATGCTAAACATTACATTTATTTCTAGAAAAAACAGCGAATTTCGAAATTCGCTGTTTTTTCTAGAAATAAATGTAATGTTTAGCATTTATTTTCTGGTGTAGTAGGGAAGATGATTAATAGTACACATTACAGTAGAAAAGATTTGAAGAAGAAATATGGAGTGTTTATTTAGAATTTTTTTTAGTTTCAATAATACCATAAGTGCTCAAGTCATGCATTCTGTGATTTCAATCATAATCATTCTAAAACGGCAGCCATTAGTGTCTGCTCGGTACATATTTTAAGTCTATTTATTTCTTGAAGTTCTGCTATATTTTAAATTTTAAGAAATTAGAAAATGTTTATTGTTAAATAATTTTCCGAAACTTTTAATATTAAAAAGCAAATACCAAAACTAAAATAATGGGAAATCAGCAACATATAATGGAAACTGTTTACATGTGGATGAATACATAAAATATATTAACAAATTTCCATTGTGGAGATTGAGGTGAAATTGACTATGCAACTTCTGACACAAAATGTTGTCATCAGAAAATAAAAGACTATTCCATTTTTTCATCTTTTGATTTCTTTAAAACTTCATTAAATTTAATTCTGAAATTCTAGAAAAATGCAGTTTTTAACTTTATTAATTTTTTTTTAATTTTGAAGTAAATTTAATATTGTAACTAACTTAAATATCTGCTTTCTTTGAAGATAGTCTTAATAAATGTTTTGATAATTTAGCAAAAGTAATATCTCATAGAGCTTTTTGTGTTTATTACGTAAAATATTGATTTGCATTTTGTTATGATGGAAAAATCAACTGTAGAAAACATTAAAATTCAAGGTTAGACTCAGGAAAAGTTTCGTTCTTATTTAATAAAAGAAAAAGAAAAATCAATAATTACAGAAACTCGGTATAAATATTTTTGTTCTTTTTCCTTTTCAACTTTTCACCACTTTGAAATAACATATACAAATGTAGTATTAGATAGGAAGATGATCAATTACTTCGATAATTAAAAATTCAAAAAATAAAAATGACTTAGGAAGTAAGTGATAAGGAGATTTCTACTAATCCAAGACATGAGGACGGAGCCATCAACAGCAGAAAGGAGCCACTTCTACGTAGACTCTTAAAAATAAGATCATTTATGATAATAGTTTGAAAAATTCTTCTTAGAGTTCTCTGAACTACATTCGAGAAGTTTTAAAGTTTAAATTTAATAAATCAATAACAATCCCTCTAAATTGCAGGAATTACATTAAATCTTAGACAACGAATCTCATTAGTTCTTCCTGAAATTCAGGTAATTCTTGTAAGTAATTTTGACGGCATCTTTTAAAATAAAAGAAGAATAATTTCATGATTTTAAGAGAAATTAACCGTTTTTGTATCCAACAGATTCAGATGCGGACAAATTTGTTCCGTAATAAAACTAGAATGTGAAACATCCAACAGTTTAAGACTTATTGAAGCCCTACAAGAGTTTGAGTTTTAAGATACTGAAGCTTAGTTAAATCTCGCTGGCTGTTCTCTTTTTCCAATAACTTCTTGTAGCAACAGCAGACGCATTTTCTTTACAAAAACAATAAAAGTATATATAGATTATATATACTTTTGTAACCTAGGCTTACAATAACATAAACCTTATAATTTCTGATCTATTTATAGAAAATATTAATTAATTTAGCAAAGACCTTTATCCATGAAGAGTCTTATCTCCTAATTTCTCAAAAGTATTCTTCTGTGCAGAACCTTTTTGTCTATGAGGAATCTTCTGATATCTCGATCTTGACAAGTTCGTAATTTTTTTTTGAAAAAAAAGAAAAAAAAAAAAAGAATACAAATTCGTGCTGTCAATCCTTCATTAGAAAAATAGAGGATGAAATTTATTAAATGTTAAAAAAGAATAAAAATAAGTGCTACTATATAATGATATACTAAATATAAATTATGAAAGCTACAGTAAAGTCGGTCATTGTAGTAAAGTCAGTATCGCAGAGTGCAGCACTCGACAATTTACGCTGTTTTTTTCTTTCTTCAATTAAAACATTTTTTATGGATCAAAATGGATCTGAAACCACACTCGGCCACCAAATTCTGCTGAAATTTATTAAAATGGTAAAAGACACAGATTTGTTCTTGTGCCTAACTTATCAACGTCAAGAAGAAAAAAAATGCGATAGTTTAGGTATCGCCGAATATACAGTATATTTGTTCCTGTACAAATATAAAACATTAGAAAACACCATACGATTGGTATTGTCAATGTTCAGTTTTACGAATGGGACCAGGACTATTAATACCACTTCAGTAGTTATCGAATTAAAGTGTAACGATAGATAACTTATTATCAGATAGAGCAACGAGCAGGCATTTTATTAATCTGGATAATGATACGAAAGAAGTGCTCGAGAGCCTGAAAAGAAGTTTGTATTTTTTTACCATATGTACCTGTATCGATAGTTAGTACAATTTCGTGACGGTTGTGAATTATTTGAGGACGATTCAAGATCGAAAAGCAGCGATCGTAAATACCGATCACCGTCCCTAATTAACCGACATTGCACCAGCCGACGTTTTCTTGTGCCCAAAAATTAAAATGGCACTAGAAGGACAACGTTTCGATGAGTAATGAGAAAGTAACGATGAATTTAAAGAACATCATTTTAGAGCTTCCAGAACTTACTTAATCGTTGTAGAGTTCTGTACAAGTAAAACGATTACTTTGAATACTTATGAGCATTTACTTACCTCAGCATTTTTTTAATTTTCATTTTCAAATTTATTTTTCCTAGTTATTTATTGTATACTTTTTTTTTCCTTTGAATCTTCCAACAAAAGTTTTTTGTTATTTTTTTTTTGTATTCTTTTGTTTTACTTTTATTTATTGCTTTCTGTCGTGAGATGCAGCGTTTAATTACACCACTGTAAGGCTAATCTTGGTGTATTTTCCGCTGCTTTCTTCAAAATGAGAACTTTTCGTTTTTGAAGCGAAAATGTCAAAGCTAAGCAATAAAACATCGGCCCCCATGCATCAACGTTGTTTACTTCGACAGTCGGGGAGCGAATGAGGGGGAAGGGGATAAACAAATAAATCCACATCAAAACACCGTTGAAAAGGGAGGGATTTTGAAGGCCCAAACGAAATTACACTCGAGGAGGAGTTTGGTGAGGATTTCGAAGCATTTGAAACTCAACACCCACTCCCACCTTCGCCACAGTGTTAGCGTTTAAGTGTTATATAGAGAACGGAGGATTTCGCGAAATGAATTTGGCGGGATTTGGCCTGTGAGCTTTCGAAATCCGAATCTTCCTCCGACATTTCTGTGCAGTCTTCTACCGGAAACCTGGCGTTCGACCATGCAGGCACAATTTTCTCATCGTCCACTTCCGGCATTTCCGGAAACCGAGCGCGCCAACTTATAAGTTGTGATGAAGTTGCCAATTCGCCCTCACGCGCTTATTACAGATAACGGGAAGGTAAGAAAAGAAATTACTGTCAGCAAATGAAGCGAATCAGATTCATCAACTAATAACACCTTCCTAAGTTTTCGATCTGTTGCACAATGTCTCCTTTAGATAAACTAATAACATGTTCATTTTCCTCAAGATTTGTCTTGAAATAAAGATTACTGGGGGAAAAAAAATGGCTTTCTACTACTTGACTGAGTGATCCGTTTTTTATGTTTTCGATTTTCATATCTTTTTTTTTTCCGAAGATTTCCACTTTGTTTTGTTTAGAAGAAACTTGTCTGAATTTTTTAAAATAATAATAATAATTAAACTTACCCCCAACCTCATTTTCACGTAATATATAGAAAATCATCTTTACACACCTAAAACAATCCGAAAATTCGTCAGTTTGCCTGGTACGAATAAAGCAAATATTAATCATCTCATTTAATCATCTGATTTTTTTTCTTAGGGCAAAATATACTAAAGTTAATAGTAATAATATTAAAGGCATCAGTAGCTAAAGGATAGCAGACGATAATGTTAGATCTGACCACGTACGGAAATTAGTCGAGAAATTGATTGAGACTAAAATTAATAAAAAAACAATAATGGTTTTGAAAAAAGTATTTAAATTTCAATAGTCATCGTCTTTTTTTTAGTTGATCAACTAAAGAAGGACGATGATTACTGAAATTTCTAATAAACACGAAGCGTTTCTGAATGATTTCATTCTTTAAAAAAGTGTGAGCTTTCATTTATAATGCAAATCAAAATCAAAATCGTGGGATAGTGCAGAGATGTAAACAGAATTTTATTTCGAGGTGAGGAAGGGTGAGAGCAAGATCCTCATCAACTATGCTAAAAAAAAAAAAATAATAAAGAAAATAGAGCTAATCTATACATTTTGAGATTTTGATTGGGGGGGGGGGGGAAGGCATTCCTCTACAGGGTGTTTCATAATACGCGCAGCATCGGAATCTCCATTGTTAAGGAAAAATATTGCCTAATTTGATAGGACTCAATGCTTTTAGATACAATATTTAGATTTGATTTTTTTTTAGTCCGAACCTCCGAAAGTGACTTCCAGTCAATATTCTCCTTAACAATGGAAATTCCGATGCTGTGCGAATTATGAAATACCCTGTATATGTCCATGGAATAGTTTCTTCACAGAAATAATATCAGCAGTTAAAAATTTAGAGTAATTTGAATTTATTCAACAGAACTAAAAAAAAAATCATCATTATTCTCAAAATCATCATTATGCTCTAAGAGAGCGTAAGAATACATTTTAATACGGTACTTACTATAATTCTTTCCATCGGGTTTTTTACACTGCTCTCTTATTAATTTAAAAAAAAAAAGTTATGGGTATAAAAATATTTTTTCACTACTTTTCACAAGAAAAAAGTTCTTTCAAGTTGGTTTGATTAAATTTGTAAAGTCGCTCTTTCAACTAAAATAAGTCGAAACATTATTTGCGCAAAGGAATAAATTCAATTTATTTTAGTATTATTATTATTATTTTTAATGAGAAAAATAAGTAACTCTTACGATTAAGATTTTCTGTGTGTTCACAGCCTTTATCCATTAGATTTGACATATTAAAAATTGTTAACTCAGCGTTTTCATTGAATAAATTCGGGAAGGAAGGAAACCTAATCCAACTGTATATTCCAGCAAACGGATTAGTTATAAATGGGGTTTAATCAGTTGAATTCGGTGGGTGTTTCTTTTTGCCCAGAGGTTATGCGAGGCCCTAGACAAGCGAGGATTTATAAAGAATCTTTTATATAAGTTTACCAAAAAAATCGCGAAGTAGCATTTACTTAAATGTATAAAGAAAGTACTAGGCCCTAAACATTCAGATGCTAAAACCAATGTTTAGCTGGTCTACGCCCCAAAAAAATACCTGTTTTTGCAATTTCCTTGAAGAATATGAAGAACCGTGCTTTCTCTTTTTGTGTTTAGATTGTTCTTTTATTGCACGACTAAGGTTTTTATTCGAATAAACACTAAACACGAACTTAAGAATTAATTATTTCTCGTTTAAAATGAAATGTTCCGGCAAGAGATTTCACGTTCAAGTTAATGTACGTAGTGTAGTAAGGCCATAAAGTAATTATAGTAAGCAATAACTTACTTCACGTGAACTAGTTTCTAGACAATTTATTAACATCGTTATGCGACTAATACATTCATCATCATTCCCGTTATTTACATAAGCATCGCTATGGTCACTATTTTCAATGGACAACAGGATCTTGTGCAGCAAAATCTGTTTATTTTTGCTACTGGAAAAGAAACCTTTTTGCAAGAGGTTGAAATGAGTCACTCATCATCATTTAAGATGAGTGACTCTTTTAGAGAAGGTTACGGTCAAGGTCCCAAAAAGTGTAAATATCCTACTCCATTTGAAGCTCTCGAGACAGGATAAATCGTTAAAATACTTCAGGATATCTGGAACGTTATCTGAGTACTACTGATTCACTGGCTAGGAAATAGCCTTAATAGTTTTTTTTTTTATTTTACCATTAAGAATTAAGAAATGATTGAATCGTCCTTTATATTATTATTTCAAGAAATTTATAATATGTTTTAACATCTGGATATCGATTTTGCATTTACCACTATCACTTAATTATAAATCTATTTACAAAACTAAAGGGAAAAATAAAAAATTAGCTCGTTTATGTCAAATACAGTCGAATTTACATTTAATGAATATTATGTATCTTCATTACATTGAGATCAACTGAACCCGAAATGACAGTTTGATAACTATCCAACAGATAAACGTTGGTAAAATATAGAAGTGCAACTATAAATGCCATACATTTGACATATTTAGATGATTGTAGCAGTAGTAACCAAATATGTTGTTTCTAACTAATATATTGTGGTTTTATTAATAAAATGAAACATACAGGCCTTTTATGCTTTAATTTAAACTGATAACTGTTTCTTTTCAAAGATTTCTTTTTCTGTTGACATAATTATTATAGAGCTTAATATAGTGCTATTGTTATTATTTCCATACAAACGCAAATGTTTGTATTAAACGCCTACACATCAATGCACGCACGTCTCTTTTAAAGCACTGATCGTGCATGAAGTGGACCAAACGGGCTTGCTAATCCTACGCCAGGAACAGCATATCCGGACATCCAATGCATCACGTGACAGCCCCTTTATATTAGGCGGTAGAAATTTTCTTCCGGCGCAGATTACCGGAAATTGCGGCAATTCGGCGTTGGCCTCTGCAGAGGAAGCCTTCGGCGAGTGCAAATCACGCCCCCGCAATGAGCCAAGACATAACTCGTCCTTATATTCAGTCATTAGTCCAGAATGAACCTAATAGACCGTTTTGTCTTGAAAAGACCTTTATCGAAAACCGTCCAGGTACCTTAAGGCGAAATTGTTATCTCCAAGTTATTAAAAGAAGCACAGGTAGAAAAGAGAAGTCAATCACAAATTTGGAAAACTCACTGCAAGCTAATAAAGATAAGGGTAAAAAAATCTAAGAATGCTATTTACCTATTTACCAGCAGTATGTAATAGCTGCAAGAATTTTTCAGTTTATAGATTTTAACAAATTATAAACTAAAATGAAGTATAAAATGAAATGTGTCAGTTGCTCAGGACTGTTCTGCAACTAAGTGGAAGATACCAATCTTATGTTGATGCCGAATACAACATAACAAAATTATTACTCAATTATTTTAAGTAGCAATTTGCAAGAATAGGTAACAAACTTCTTATACAAGAACTTGATTTTTGTATGCTGAACACTTTTATTTTAATTTATTAAAAAGATAAATTATTAAGATATCAGTTAGTCACATATCCTAGTCTTAAGGTGAAAAATAAAAGCCTTAAATTCTGCAAGGTTATTATTGTTTCCTAAAATTAATTACGGATATAACTTACTCATAGCAAAAATTGAGAGATCAACTGATGTATTCAATAAAGCTAATGGTTATTTATTCCATTTCGGAAAATACGATCTTAATAAAAAGTGTCATTAATTGTATGATAGCAATTATAATTCCGACATTTAATAGTTTAAGGTTTATTATTTAATAGTTTAAGGTTTATTATTTAATAGTTTTGTCCAGGTAGTGTTATGCAAAATCATGTTTCTCGAATACTCTTTTCGAAATTCGTACAATACTCCGACTTTAATCTCTAATTTAAGTTAAGTGTCCTCCTGCAGACCTACGTAGGTCTTAGGGGTCGGGGAGGTAAGACTCCCGGTGTTTCGTGACCAACCTCGCCTTTAAGCTTCTGGAAAGAAATCCGGTACCCATTTGACAGAGGCTGGGTGGACCCTAGGACCCGTCTGGAGGAGAATTTAGTATGGAAAAATGCCCTACCTCAGGCCGCAGTTAAACACCTTACCACTTGGTCTCGGGACCCACTTGGACACTAATTTATTCACACTTATTTAACAGTGGGAAAAAAAAAATCATTAAAATAAACATTCGGAATGAATAGAATTTTAATTATTTTTTTTTTCATTTAGCTGTCATTTTTTGTGTTGAGATCCTTCACTATCTTTATTTTGTTTTACTCCTTTGCAGTAACACCAATTGATTTCTAGAATCGAATAAATTATTTTTTAAATACTATTTGCCGTGAGTTTTGTCATTTAAACTAATTTAAAAATGTAATCATTTCAGAACTTTTCTTTCAGTATTGATCAATTCGATTTTCAAAAATATCAGCATCGTAGAAGACAGACAAACAAAAATGTCTTCTACAATTAAGCAAGAAATTAACATGGCAGTTATTTGTCAAATAATATAAAATTTCCAATAACAGCCGTTTTATGGATTAAATAAATTTCAATATGGAAAGCCATCTTATTCTAAGTTAGTATTAATATTGATATCTTCTAAATTTTGTTCAATTCTGCCGAACCTTCTGATAACCATGACAGATATCAATGTTGAAAAGCACTTAAAATCGGTGTTATCGCTTGGAACTGATTCCATTGTGAGAAGCCATTGCTGCACAATCCATAATACCATCAACATATTTATTTTCAGCCATCAGCTGGACTGAAATTGACCAATATTACTTTTAGAAGCAAATTCCGACCTATTCCGAAAAGAGATGGTGCCGTCAAGACCAGATTACACGCTAACAGCGATGAAGTTGCCTGATTGTCCTTCGTCAACGGCCGATCAGTGCCGTCGTCATTGCAGATCCACGTAGCAGATTGTCCCGTCATCGCGCCCAGATTCGATTAGTACCGGCCGGACCCGCCAGCATCTTTGCCGCCGCGTATTAATCTGTTTTATCGGTGACATTTTGCGCGATTGACCCTCCGCTTTTCAGCACGTGTAATGCGAATTTATTTCACGAATATGACGCGATCTTCCAGAGGAAAGAAGGCCCTCCTTGCTGCTGCTGCAGAAATGGGGGAGGAGGAGAGGATAGGTCGTTATCGGTGAGCGCGTGTAAATGCCAATTCCGAGCGCCTACGAATGTGAGACAGCGAGATTGATTCGGATTTTTGGAATCACAATCAAAGATAACGCTGCATTTGGAAAAATGGACTCCAAAGAAAGATAACAGCCACTGATGGAATCAACAGTTTCTATAATTGAGTTTCTGTAGTCTCATACTGGGTAATTTAATCCCCATCCACTCCCACCCCTAAATCGATCCAATAAATTCCCATTTTTGCTTATGAATCCGAATGTGCGAATCTGAGGGGCTTTCAATTTCTAAATCACTCTTTAAGAATACAAAAGAAATTATTCATCATTGAATACATTTTTTAACAATACGAAAAAAGCACCTCTTTTAAGGAAGGATTGTTCGCTATTAACGTCATCGTCAGAAGCTTTATGTGAGCGCGACATTTGAATGCTGAAAATTGTTTTCGATAGTTTTAGGTCATAGGTTTCTATCTACAATTCAGAAAAAAAAGACCAGAAACACCATCCATTATAATATTTGTAATAAATAAGTAATTTTTTAATGTTCTTTTTTGACCTCGAGGTTGGATTGCAATTGATTATCCAACATTGCTTAGTAATTATCATCTTTCGTGGCTTGAATGTTTTTGTTAAGGTTCAAAAATATGATAGAACTTTTTAATTGCATGATGGAATCTCATTCCTCCCACTATGGAAAAAAAAAAAAGCAGAACTTATACTATCTCATAATTCGATGTACATCTCGTTGTTATATATAGATTATCATTTATTGAGAAGTGCAGCAAAGGAATGTGGAGCAAGGCAACTGTTCCTGAGCCTGAGATCAACAAGGAACCGGATCGAGTTCATATGCAGTCAACACATGCTTGTTCATTGGTTCGCGAGGCTTTCAGATAAATGACAGCGCTCTTTCAATTTTTATCAGTGAGTAGAGAAGAATTATGAATTTCTAAGCTGCAAACCTGACTCATGAACATGTCTTCATCACTATTTTTCCGATAATGAACAAACATGGTAGTACTTCTTAATAGCGGAATGATAATTTTATGTGTTATTGTAACTGACGGAACAGTTTCAGATGATGAAAATCTATGGAACATAAGTTTTGTATTGTGTTGTATTAAAGGAAAATTGACAAGAAATTGAATATTATATATATATATATATATATTACGGAAAATCACATTTTCAAAAAACTTTTATTCAGACCCCATGACGCTGCATGAAAATAGCATTTTGAGAGTGGTCCATAAATCCTATTCTTAAAGTATCTGATGAGCAATTCAAATGATAGCTTCCTTTCATTTCGTTCAGCATTTTTTTTCACCTGGTTTTGTAGTCATTAATTACGCCACTGTGATGTCGATATCAAATCTAATCAGTCGGCGTTGTTGGAAATGAGTCAATATGGCACTGAGAAAATGTCATCAATCTTATAGAAACTTTTTCAATAATTTCTTTAATTATTATTTCCTAAAAAAACAAATCAATAAATTATTGTAAGGAAGAAAAATAATTGTAAATTTTGATTTTTAATTTCTGTTTGAATTTATAAATGTAAAGCTACATAAATTCAATTTTAAATAAGGTCATGTACAGGAACCGATAGCCAAGAGCCGAGTTCAATTCCCGCGAAGGTTGGGTATTTTTCCACTTTGAATTCTCCTCCAGACATCTCCTAGCCCTATGTACAATGGGTACCCGATTTCTTATCGAGTTAAAAGATGGGCAGGCGTCAGGCTGACGATCTGATCTCAATTTTGTCCCGTTGATCCAAAAACTCCGAGCCTTTCTTACCGCGACCCCCAAGGGCCACATAGACCTGTTGGGAATATTTTTTTAAAGGGATAAGGTTGTGTTGCTATTAATTTTTATTTTAAAAAAACTTAAAATAAGTTGTTTTATGTTTTAAAATATGCAGGAGGAAAAATTATTTCAATATTCACTGATAGGATGCTTCCATTTTAAAAGCAATTTAATTCACACTCGGAATCTTCTGCTAATTTAGCAACAAACTATCAAGAAAGAGTTTCATTTTTGTATGAAGTAGTTAAATAAAAATGTGCCATAAAAATTCAGTAACTGAAGAATCTGAAAAATAAAAGCTAGTAACAGTAAGTTTTTTTAATGGATAACGGGGCGTAAGAACCACGATATACTGTATTATTGTGAAAATGATGGACTCGTAGTGAAGAACCTTGGAAAAGAGTGCAAGGGTCGTTTGAAGTAACGGTAAAAGGTACAAGATACACACGGATTACAAGAGTACGGTACATAACAAGAGTTTCCGAAGAAATAGCAACTGCTAAGTAAAGTTAATAGAAACAAGATTTCAGATGATTGAGGAAGTACTTACAGGATGGAAGTCCAAGATGGCGATATGGAATACTTCACTAATAAGGACTTCCCTAAACTGTAAGATGGAGGGAGCTTGGAGCTTCTTCACAATCCAACGCAGATAATTGGAGGAGAGTTAATTTGTCATCAAGAAGAAAGGTAAAATTAGTATTATTAACAGTTTTGACGTTGCCCAAGGGATACGGAACATTTCCGGTTACCAACGTGTATGTAAAGATATAAAACTGTTGATGAATATATTTACAGTATTCAAATTTACACATCTTGATTTTATGACTTTTTAAAGCCATTTATTGCACATGCAAAATTATTAGTTACAACTTATTTACTTTGATTTTCTCTGCTGGGCATAAATCTTGAAATTTACCGGAAAGCCACTGGAGAGTAACGTGAAACAAAGCCAACAGATCTAACATTGAAATTGTTAGATTTGGAGTCAATGATTTCTAAGTTCATTTAGCTCATTGACGTCTTTCAACATTAACACTACCGTAAGCAGTACAATAGTTTAATAGGAAGCTATGCACAAATAAAATAGAACGGACTAATGCAACTCAAGGGATGACTGAAAGGTTTTCAGAATCGACGACTGTCAGTAAACTTTTCCTATTTTTGTCTTACGTGAAATTTTAACATTGTGAAATTGACAAATAAGATGTATGTTATGATCTTGTTGGATATTTACTGTTTGTTTGTTTTTTTCTTTATCTCCACTAGTGGTAATGATTTTTAGTTTTACCTTAGTTTACATTTCGGGGTCAGATTCGAGCTTCCATCCAATTCCAGTAAGAGATCGCGGACATCGACTACACTACATTTTATTTATTTTTTTAATTAATAATTTCCTTAATGTTAATTATTTCATATTAATATTATATCAAAAATATCTGCACGACAAACAAAATGCTAAAACTATATCCTTTTAATCCAACTGAATTATTATATAAAATAAGAAATTTGTAGTTGGCGTGCCGTTTTTACAGTACCCTTATGATATTTATCCTTTTTATTTCTTCCAAGCTCCTTGGATCAGTTTGTACCAAATTAAATAGGAATATTCGACTTTTATAAATTAAGTCTGCCTATGAAAATTCATGCAACCTAAGATAAATAGGTCTTGATCTCATGGAAGGACACTTTTTTATGTTTTTCCGACTGCTTAAGTAGCAGTCTTGTACTTTTAAATAAAACTTTCTTAATCTAACTATTTTTATATATTAAATCGGCCTTCCAAACAGTTTAAGTCTATGGTACTGTTTGTTAGCTAAGCCAATGTAACTTGTGTGTGTTGTTTTATTTATGTAGGAACGAACTGAATGAATCCTGTCTTCACCAGGTGCCGCTGAAGTTGCGCAGGTGAAGACTTCCTGCAAGAGAATAAAGGAAAGAATCGCGCCATCTGACACTCTGTCTTTACCTTCAATACATTAAGTTAATGAGCAGATGCTTAACAGCTCCCCCTGGTGAATAACTCCTCCTTCTCTCCATCAGAGTGCATTGTAATGAGTAGTGTCTCATTCCGAATTTCAATGACTTCGACCTCTTCTCTCTTTCTGTGGCAGCAGGAATGAACCAATCAACTCAAGGATGGAATTTCCAAAGAGATTCAGAGAAAAAGACCCACTGAGACGAGACGGAATTTAAAAACATGTTCACTAGTACCTGTAATCTTTAAATAACCATTTAACCTTTTTAACCTTACAAATTTTATTTTAAATAACCATATCGCCATTTTTTATTGAATTTTGTGCAATAATGGATAATTATTTGATAAACTTTAATACAACTTTTTTTTATTTTATTTGTTTTAAAAATTGTTTTTATTTTTGATTACCATTTCGATGATCAAATTATATTCAAAAAGATATAAATGCTTTTATTCATAATTTTCTAATGAAAACAAAAATGACTAATGACTAAAACTTTTAGACTGGTGATGATATTTAGAATTAATAATTTAGATTTAAAAATTCAAATAATTAACAGAGTGATTGAATTGCAAATTAATTAAATCAAGATAATAATATAATCATTTTACTTTAGTTTTATTTAAAGTAAATTATTATATTATTATCTTGATTTTTTTTTTTTGATTTAACTGCAATTTTAAAATATTTTTTTAAAATTGATCAAAATTCAATTTCTGTTCTGTTATGCTATAATTAATTTTCCCAAAATCTATAATTAATTGATTCCCAAAATCTAAACACATTTGATTGATTCAGGTCTAAATTCATTTTGAAGAAATATTGTACAACATTTGAATAATCCTCTTAGTGTTCATCCTTTTTTAATTTGGCCTTATATATCTATAGAAGATTTTCGTATGGGATGGGTTGGTCCATGGGAACTTTCTGCAGTATTTGTAATAAAGCGAAATAATTCATAATAATACTAATAATAATAATACTGCTACTAATAATAATATTTAAACTATTGCTTTCTGGCATTCACAACTGTTTATCGAATGGTACAAGAACAAAACAGCTGTGTCAGATTCCCGTTAAAACAACTAAGATGTGGTTGTAAAAATGTACAATATTTTCCCCCTTACTCCACCACCTACAATAATAGAAAAATCTTCTATCTGTATATGTGAATTTATATCATTTCTTAATCAAATTACATTAAAAAAGATATAAATATTTTATTCGTAATTTTCTTATTAAAACGAAAAAAAAAATAGGCCTTACTTAATGACTAAATATTTTTAGACTGTGTGATGATATTTAGAATTAACAATTTAGATTTAAAAACTCAATTTAATTAAAACTTAAGTAAAATTAGATAATTTTTAAAATTTTAGCAATTTGGTTTTAATTTTAATAATGGATTTATTAAATTTTATTTAATTTTTTTACTTTTTATAAAACGGAAAATTTGCTTAATATAATACATTTATATAATAAATTTGCTTAATATAATAAATTTATGTATAATAAATTTGCTTAAAATAAGAGAAGTCCTCTATCTGTTATTTTTCTTTATTTGTAATTTTTAGATTAAGAAGTTTGTAAAATAATATATTAAATATTCATGTATTTTTTTTTCGTTAACTTTGAAAAGCCATAATATTACAGCTTTAAATCTTCTTTCTTTTAATAATATGATTAGAAACAGCTGGAGGTAATATTAGTTAAATACTATTAATATGAATCATGATTATTCTACTAGAATTTAAGATTTAAAAAATACTACGTTTTTAATTATTAATTAATTTCTAACTGCAATGAATCTTTTAAGTGATTCTGCAATATGTATGTTGACCTGAATGCAGTGAATCGAAATCAAATTATATAAGAGGATAGAAAAGCACTAATCATCTTCTTCTCTTAATGAACTAATTCTCGCTTTATCTCCTTCTACAACCATCTGCCATCTCCCATTTCGCTTTTGACAATTCCTTTGCGCCATTCAATTCGCACGTAAATGAATTAAAGACAAGAGAGGAGAAAAAAATGGCTGAAAGAGTGCGGGCGTCTTCTACCCAATTGGCAAAACGTTCTATTGGCGTTCGCTCTGCTCTTCCTGTTAGTTAATTGAACGGGGGGGTGGAGGGATGGTTAATTATGCCGGCGGAGACATTAGTCGACGAATTGACGCATTGTAGCTGCGAAAAGACAATAGAGCATCACGAGAGAACAAGGGGGTGTAATTACCGATTCGGCAGATAATAGGCCCTCAGACTACCCCGTCCCCCTCCATCCCACCCGCACTAGCGTCTCTCCCAATTGTTCGCCATTAGTTTCATTAAGAAAATCTCGATCGACAAAGGCAGTGGTGGTGCGGCCGATTCGTGAGCACCTTCCCAACAGTCTTTTGTCAGTTATTAGCAAGGATTTCTCCAGATGAAAAAGGAACTCACTCAAAACTCAGGAATGAAGAAGGGAAAAAGATTTGGCTGTGCTTTTATTTCTCCATCTATATATATATATATATATATATATATATAAAATTTGCCGGACAGCTTTCTGAAATTTAAAAACCAAATTAATTTCAAAAAGCTGTTTCTGTGTAAGTATTAAAATTCGAATGTACCTACACGTCATCAGCGGCACCTGGTGTTGAATTTTGAAACTAAGCTAAAAAAATTTTTTTAGAAATAACATAACAGCGCTTTATCATAAGAAAATTGCTCTCTTTTTTAATATTTTTTTAGGTTTTTTAAATTTATTTTATTTTTTTAAATTATCTTTTAAATTATATGCTTTTTTTGGCTATATGTATAAAAATCTCTCACGAAACTTGAAAAGATGGCGATTCAAGTTTTGTCATTTGGATTTATATATATATATATATATATATATATATATATATATATATATATAT
>JAFIDM010000001.1:63247367-63259034 GCA_023159025.1 Thereuonema tuberculata
ATATATATATATATATATATATATATATATATATATATATATATATAGATAAATAATATGTACATATTTGTACATATTATTTCCTTACGTACTGAACTTACATTCCAAGTTTAAAATAATTTTAAAAGCTGCTTTTATACGTGTTGTTGAAGTAGTTTAAGTATTATTCTTAAGAATATTTATTACGTTTATTCTTAAGAATAAATATTTATTATAATTAAAAATAGTATATACGCTTACAGTTTTGATGAGGGTGATTTTTATTTTATTTTTTTTATTTTTACTTACTTGACAATTCTGTATTTATCGTATAAATATAACATTTCTGTTTGTTTGTGCTTTAAAATTTGATTACATGACGCCATTTCCTTTACTATGGAGCGAAATCTATATATATATTTTTTTTAACTGCTGATTATTCCCCAGTCAAATCCGGTTTTTGATTTCACTGAACTGAAACCATCTGGGATTGCTTAACTGCAAAATATTAGCTCAATCGGCCGAGTAGTTTCGGAGGAGATAAATTACAATAACTGCTTTTGGTCGCACGAGAATTTTTTTTTTTTTATGTTTAACTTCTGAGGAACTAAATTTTTTGGTTAATATCTCTTCGAGATGACCACCAGTTTAATGTCTTCTGTTTATAAGCAAGCGATCATCAGGAGGAGTTGTATAGTTCTGAAGAAAACTGCGAGTACCATAGTTTAATTGGAAAGCGAACTCCGTCTAATTTCGCTCCAACTCTTTAGTTGAATGCTTATTATTTTTTTACTAATTAATATTCAATAAACCTTTAGTTTGATTTCTGTATAATTTAGGTTCTGTTACATTTTAATTTTGGTAAGCTGTTTTTGTGTATATAAATACTTATCTTTGCAGATTGAGGAAATAGAGTATCTAGAAAATTATACGAATGATACAATGGTGAGCAAACTATAAAATATCTACTACATAAGGAAGTACTTTTTGATTTATCTGCTTGTTATTCAATATTATCTAGACTTCATTAGGTCAAACATTTCTGAATAATGTTAGTAGCCACAGTGGGCATCAATGTGGAGTCTCCAAACGTAAATTAAACAACAATACATTCACAATAAAAGACACATTAAAAAATTCGTGTGCTGGCATTCCGCATGCCTCGAATGAATTTCGGAGCTCATCAAAAGAATAAAGGGCGCATTAAAATATTCATTAACAACAATGGATGAGACAAGGTGTTTACTAATTGACATCCTAGAACAGTTGTTTCACGCTCTTTAGTGATCATCAGCTAGGAGTAGTCACCAGTAAACAACGAAATCTCATACAGAGGATAATAGAAACCATTATTGGGAAACAAAGAATCTCACTTAACATCCATTGATGTTTATTAATGTTAGAACCTTAATGCAAAGTACATAAAAATTAAGAAATGTCTTTAATGCACAAAGAGGAGATTTTATTTATATAATATAAAAAAATTCCCTTTGTACTCAATACAGTTAAGCTATCCGATTTCAAATAATATAAATTTTATTGGGTAACATTTAGTTTTTAATTTATTTATTCACACAACTCCTAAATACAAATGTTACTGTTTTACAGGAAAAGAATCACATAATGACAGTTGATTAGTCAGTCCATCTGTTCGTAGGTTTTAGTTCGAGAACAGCTGAGCATATTTTGATGAAATTTGATATTGAAGGTGCATATCAAAACTTTTCTAGCAACTCCATTTTTTTAAAGTCTTTTACAATTCTGTTGGTAGTTTATATCGTCAGAGCAAATTAATTTTTAAAACACACAGTTTAAAATCCTTTGCTCTAGAATGATAGATTCTTTCCATACATGTTTCTTTTTAAACCTGTGATCACCCTGAAGATTGAGCACTTGCAATTGGTTAATAGAAATTTTACTAGAATTAAAAAAAATGTTGCTTTTTTTTTTTTTTAAGTATTGTAATCATACAATAAAAGACAAACAAAAAGTAATGTTGTTGCATGCGTTTTACTGGGACCATAAGAGAGAGTTGCGTTATCATGTGAAAATTACATACTTCTGGATTTTTAACAGGAATTTTAATATCAATACTACATTTTGATGTCTGGAAGGTTACTGGAACAACAGATTAAGAACATGTGAGTATAATGATTTAACAATAAATCAGATTTCAAATTAAGAGTTAAGGTTGTTTAATGTTAATTATAATTTGGCCAATTTCTGGTCCAATTTTCAGGCTACTTTATATAAGGGTCTTTAATTACCTTTAAGAGATACCTTAAAATATTAGGTAGCTGAAATAATAGGTTCTGTAAATATCTTGATGTAAGTAAGCAAATGATTGTAAGTCTTGTAAAGGTTTACTCTATTTTCTTCTCTTATTTACGTTACTTAAACCTTCAAGAAGCATTGCAGCAATTGCAGGGGCTGCATCATCTGTTCTCTTCCCTTGATAATCTTGTCTTCCACAGGCTTTTTTATAGAAAATATATTATTTAGCTAATTTTAATGAAGTAAAATTAAATAAAATTAAAAGAAATACCTTTCTTTTTAATCAATTAATAAACCTTAATCTTTATCTTACAATTTACAGATAAATAAATTTATCCCACAAATATTTTGAACACTTTTCTCCGAATGTTGCTTAAGAATTTATTCTGAATCCAAACATATCCAAGAAAAGAAATAAATTGTTGAAAATTTACGATGAATTCGCGTACATATAGGATAAAATATATGCAAACCATATCAGAAAATTTGAATTCAATAAAATATAATAACAAGCACTTATCAAATGTACAACATACCAGCCTAGATGCAGGAGTACAAAGACAAGATCTGTAAGAGATTATGAAAAAGTTTGTTACAAAACAACTGCAAATTAAATCACGAGTATTGAAGTTGCTGAGGTACTGTGGTGAATGTGGGAGGCAGAGAAGCCGAGCAGCGCGATCTTTGATCTATTTGTGCTTTTCTTACGGGAAAAAGAGGAAGGTAGACCGAGGGAAAGATGAAAAAGAATGGTGGAATAATGTTGGGGAAATGGGAGAGAAGTTATTATTATAAAATGAATCCAGAGACATACAGGGATTTCAGCAGAAAGGAATTTCACAACTTCTATAACAGACGTTTGTTATAAAAAAAAAAAAAAAAAAATTAATTGATTTATTTATAAACAAAATCTACTTTAAGTCTATATTTCTGAACAAATTACATAAAAAATATATACTTATTAAAAATATTGAAGAAAAAAAATAATAAAAACGCTCATGGAAAAAAGAATAATAATTTGAGTAAACTTCTTAGTTATGTCTTATAAAAGAAATTTTTGAATTTTATTTATAAAAATCATATCCTTTTCTCAGATTTCTCAACCGAAAAAAATACATATTTGAAAACAATTACATTCGTAGCAGTAATATCCGTAATATCATTCATGACCTAATAACTTTCTTTTACAATAATATTTTAAAAAAATATGAATTTTCATTTTACTCTTCCAATGCTAGGATCTTCCAAGTTAGGAAACTGATCTACAACAACCAATAATTAAATAAATAAATGTCGTTTCAAAATTCCGGAAGGGGAGGGGCAAGATCCCTTCAACTTGCTATCGAACCAAAATAAGAAAACGAAGGAATAGAGAGCTAATATTTACATTTTGAGATTTCGGGATGTAGGGGGGGGGAGGCTTCGCCTCCCGCCCCTATATGAACCAAATAATTGTGTTATTTTTACCAGCTGGAGCCCAGAGAAAAGTTCTGAAACTATATTTTTTTGAAGGAACTGCCCACTAGATAGCTGACGTTTCGTTCAACACAATTCGCACAATGTAATTTTTTTTCAGCTAGCGCCTACGCTCTTGAATTATTAAAAATGTCCATAAGAAACTTAAAGAGTAAATAAAAGTAATTCTTCGAATTGTGTTTAATATTGGTTGTTAAAAATCTAACTTTGCAAATTATACTAATAAATTGAACATTTTACAGTGAGATGTTTGAAAATGAATAAATTTCATTTTTAAAATAATTTTGATATTTCAGGTTTCTTAATTACGAAAATTAATATTTCATAAGATGATTTTTTTTTATTAACCAAGAAAAATATATATTTTCAATCCCATCAGGAATTAAGATCTTTGAAGATCCAGCACCTCGATCTTGATCAGGCCAGGAGCATTGCCATGGATAGTATAGCATGGAACGGAAATATGTCTAAGTCCGAAATCCTGCAGCATCTACAGTAGCGTATTGGTTGCAAGGCCAACCGCCACTCCCACATCCAGCCGATAACTAAGGGTCATAATAAAAAATAATAATAAAATCCCAATCAAACGAGTTCTAGTATTTAATAAAAATCACAATTTACAACTTCTGATATATTTAAAATTGAATCAATTTAATAATGATATATATTTGGTAATATATAATAGGTGTGTTGGTTTGTTGTAAATATTAATATTAGTTATTAGTTATTTTTTTAAAATTGTATACCTTAATTAATAAAAATCATGCTATATAACAAATTCAACAATATGTCTATATATATCTTTTTTATTTGACAATTATGATTTTCAGTAAAATAATAATAATAATAATAATAATAAAATTACTATAGCTTTTAAGTTTTACAGTGTAAAAATTTTATTGTGATAATTGCTATCTTACAAAATAATTAACTAAATTTTTTGGAAGGTAATGTTCCCAATTTTTATCATTGAATTGATTCCTTCAGTTCAATGATGTGTAAATCATTATACAGTCTACCAATTATTTCCAGTTTTGAACAGTAGTGATTATAATCAAAATTCCTTTTTTATTATTTTGCTAATTTTGCTGAAATTTCAGTAGTAAATATATTGTAATATGTAAAGTTCAAACAATACATTTTTTTTTTCAATTAAAATTTCCATCGACTCCTATCATCAAAACAACATTCATAATAGCAGAACCTATGTTGGTCTTCCAAGGCAATTGGAGGATCTCGAGAAAATCTGCGTCCACAGCAGTTCGTCGAATCACGAAAGCAAAGTAATGGAGATGTTATTATCTAGATAAAGTTACGTCAATAATAAAAGAAATGAAATTCAGCTTACAACATCACATCTTGTACATTGCAGTATAAGTCTATTATGAGAAACTATGATTTTTTTTTCTAGCAGCAACGACTTTTAACTCTTTTCCTTAATTTCTTTCATTTTATTTTCCCTAAATTTATCGTGTCTTGGGTTTGAAATAGTTCAAGAATAGATCACTCATCGACAAATGTCACTTTTCATTAATAATTAATAAGAATTTTTATACTTTATTTAAATTTTGTCAGTATTTATGAAAATTGAAAAAAAAAAATAACAAAACCGAACAAAAAAGTGCCTGTGAATTAAATAAAGCTATTCTATAGGATATTAAAACAATGTTAACTAAATACACTCGCTTCCTTTCATACCGATTTATTTTTGTAAAACTGATACTAATTTAATCTTAATTGACCTTGCAGCGCTGAGATTAAGGCGTTGGACTATGGATTAGAAGTCTATGAAATGATTTTTTCATGATAAGAATAACTAAATTTAAATTCCTTAATCATGTTTAAAAAAAACACGAATTATTAAAATGAAATCACATCAAGAACTTTTTTTATTTTACAGTTTTACAATGATTACAAAGCTTCAAAAATTTGAAGAAAAAAAAATTATAAATTACTTTATACTAAAAAAACTGTGTTTTGAATTAAGTTTAAAAAGTCCCAGTCGTTTAGTTGAACAATTCCTTGTTGTAGAGTATATGGATTGAAACATAATATACTAGTATGACTGTCTTGTCCTCGACAAGACAGACTGTCTTGACTTACGACTTTACGACGGTACAAAAGCGATATGCATTCAATAGAAACCGTCCTTCACATTTTGAATTTTGATCTTTCCCGGGCTAGCGATATGCTGTACAATACTCTCTCGTAATGCTGGGTAGGCTAAGTTATGACGTTCGATAGTTTAGTTGTATTAAATGCATTTACGACTTACTATGGGTTTATGGACATAACATAACTATAGGTTTATGGACGTAAGTAGAGAGATATCTTTTGATACTAATGGAAGAATATATTGTAATTTACTTTATTTTATATTTCATTTTATATATGTATTTTATATGCAATTTGGAGTTTTACATCTATTAATTTAAAAATACATATTTATATATACCTTGTAAAATTGAAATCCTGCCTTAACATGTTGGCTACAGTCAACATAGAAATCAGCACAACATTGGCTAAACGATTTATTCTTACAATCAGCTTTGTGCTGCGGAAAGGTCTGGGAAAAAAATAAGAAATCAATATTTCGGGTGATGTTACAGATTTAGTATGCAATTCAAACCCCTCAACTTTACATCCTCTAAACGGATGATTATATAATGGGTGGTAAACTGAGTGTGGATCGCTGCGTCATTGCAGTAGGGGAGGGGGTAGGGGATGTTTGCGGGGGAATAGTCCTTAACGCGCGATAACGATGTACAAACACCCGCTCGTCGACGCGTGGAGGCAGAGCGGGGCTTTGTTGCCGCCGAGAGGAAGCTACGAGGGGGAGGAGAAGGATTCGAATTTCGCCGGCGCTTCCTGCCTCTGCTGCCTTTCGAATCAGATTCACGGAGCGAGCCGCCAAGCGCGACAATATGGGCGGGGGGAGGGCGCTAACGGTTGGCGGCGTTGCTGCTGCCTGCATTTCCGTCATGCGCCGGGTAAATTTAGCGTGCACAACGCGTAATGTATGCGCCACCCAAGCGCTATTAGCGGCGATTTTTCCCAGAAAGAGGAGAGAGAGAGAAAAAAATAGTAATATGGGTATACATATATATTTCCCGGCTCTCTTTTCCGGATCGAGGTGACGGGTGAAGCGAGACTGTTCCCCACGCCCCCGCTCTCGGATATCAACGCTACAGAAAAGGACCAAACGGAATGTACGATTCTCATTTGATGATTCTATCAGTTGACATTAGCGGGGGGGAAGCGCACCAGATAGAATTGTCGACCAATGAAAATCGTTTTTATGCGCATCATTTTTATTCGACATTAAAACTAAGCAACCGGAACTAAACGAAGATTTACAGGAATTTTTCGAAGAATTGGTAAATCTACAATAAAACCAAGGATTAGATTAGAAAGTCCATTAAGAATTTCAGTTTTGATATCCATTTCTGAGTAATTTATATGAAAACTATGTATTAGTTTTAACTATAACTAATTTTTAATTAAGAAAGATGTTAAATGAATATTCTTGACAATTGTAGAAATAAAATGCATGAATATTAAAGTAGAACAACCAAAAATACTTAAAAGTTATTTAATAAATAAAGCCAATTTATTAAATAGGCTAAATTAAATTTTAGGTTCCATTGCTTGAATCATTTTCTGAAATTTTAAACAAAATATAGATGCTATTCTAAATTCCAAGTGACTTTAAAAATATTAAAGATTTTTTTTAAATTAATTTTTTAAGTAATTACAACTAAAAATATAAAAATCTTGAAGCAGTTGTAGGCTTGTTTCTTTTTTTTTTCTATTGCATGTTTCATTTCTTTTTGTCTAGGCAATCATAAATGCCTTTCGTTTAGTTGATACTCGCTTATGTCAATTTGGTGTCGTAAACACAATATAGGCTAGTTTTCATTGGATATAGTTAACACTCCCATAATTTGCTGAATAATGAACTTAATAAAAAATTTAAAATGAATGTGGTTTATTACTATTATTTATTTTATTTTTATAGTATTTTTTCTAAAAAATACTAAAAGAAAATATTATTTTATTTTATTTTTACTTTTTTATAATTTCTAAAGTTTACAAACCTTAAAATGTTAAAACAAAAATGTTGATGATATTTTGTTTCAAAAACAAATTACAGAAAATAGTTAAAAATTTAATGTTCGTAAATACAAATGTAATACTTGTCGGAATAAGGAAATAAATTAAGTAAATAAAATATAGAAAAAAATATAATTTAAAAAATTCTGTCAAATAATACAGAAACAAATGAACGAAAAGTGCATCAGAAAACATATCACACAGTTCATAGAACTTCTTTGTCATCAAATTCACTTCGTTCTTAACTAATTAATAAAGATAATACAAAAAAAATTGGTACATTTTACTTATATATAATATGTTTGATGTACTTGATACCATCTTAACGATTACGGCAAATAAAATGTTAGGGGATTACATGAAATAAATGGTATTAAATATTTTGATGATAAGATGCAAAATAAGTTCGATTACAAAATGAAATTAACATTTTATAATTTTAAAAGTTGAATTTTATTATAGGAATTGAACAACTTTCTGAACGAATAAAGTTAAATCTAAAGAGAAATGATGATAGGTTTTAAAATTACAATCAGTGAGAGGTGAAGTCAAATTGTCTTTGTAGCAAAAAATTTACCAAAGATGATTTACCAAACATTTACCAAATGTTCTTTCTACGTAGTTTAATCATCTTATGCAGTCAGAACGATTTAAGAGTGATGATTCGATATTCAGAGTAGTCACATTTGTCTTCCAATAAAAATTTAAGAAATTAAGAAATTAAATGTGCAAAAAGTTCGATTTCACATTGGTTTGGTTGATGATGATCTAGTATGTGACACACATCGAAATATAAATTTTCAAATTGTTAATTGTAAAAGATTTGCTGATGATATGGCATTGTTAGCAGAAGAGGAGATGATACTAAGGGATATGCTACTGCAGCTGAATGACAGCTGTGAACAATATGGAATGAAGATAAATGTAAACAAGACAAAGACTATGGTTATCGGAAGAAAGACAAAGAAGATAAACATAAGTATTCGGAATGAGAAATTGGAACAAGTGAACAACTTTAAATATTTAGGGTGTACTATAAGTGGTGATATGAACTGCTGCCAAGAAGTCAAGAGGAGGATAGCAAAAGCAAAGGAGGCTTTTAATAGGAAAAGGAGCATCTTCTGCGGACCTCTGGAAAAAGAACTAAGGAAGAGACTAGTGAAAATCTCGAAAACTATCCATCGCATTTATAATCCTTTACCAAAAAAAGATAAAAATGGTATTGTTTGGGCCACTTTTCCTTTCCATCCGGTTTTACATAAACGTTTACAGAAGATATTCTTAGGATCTGACATCAACCTGGGATACCGTTTGGAGAATAAACTAACTTATCCTATGGAGCATAAAAGAAACAAACAAGATATAGAAGAAAAGAAGGACTGCATTTATTTGGTACCCTGTATCAACGAAGATTGCTTCTACGTTGGAAATAGTGGTCAAACTTTAAAGAAGAGGTTTGGGCAGCATCGCAGTTGTATCAAGACTGGAAATACTGATGGTTCTTTTATAGCCAGACATACATATAAGGAAGGACACATTGGAGGTTTTGAAGAATGCATTGTTATTGACACTTTTAAGAACCAATTAGGTAGAGAAACGATAGAATCTTTATTTATTAAAATGCTTGGTTCATATAATTCCTTTATACCTAATAAAAACATCCAATATTATTTGAATAATGGTAATTTTAAAAAATTTTCTACAGCGCATAGAAAAAGAATCAAAAATGAAATTGATAAAAAAAGAAAAATATAAAATAAGAAATTTAATTATTGCATGATTGTGTCTGAATAATTTTTTTTTTTTTTTTTTTTGTACCATATTTTATCAATAGAGGGCTTGAGTTTGACAGGATTGGTTGAAATACTACCAATTGCCTTTTTTATGTTAAATTATTTCATTGGTTAAATTTTATATTTAAGTGGAACCTTTCAAGAAATCATTGTGCCGAAGATGAATCCCATGGGATTCGAAAGACTCCACGCCTTGTAATTTTACTCTATTCGGTGTTTGTGTGTTCTCTTTTTATTTTATTTTTGACAAGCTTTTTAAACACACGTAAAAATGGAATTAAGATATGTATTTGTTTAGGGATTAACCCTTTTTGTTTCTTTTAGGTTCTGCACTGGACCCTCCCTTGAGTTGCCCAAGGGATCAGCTTTGTTTAACTGTCCGTCTTTTATTAATATTTCTCAACCCTTTTAACATTTCTGTTTAGCTTGGTTTTTATGGAAATATTTTTATTTTTATTTTATTTATTTGTTTGGAAATGTATTCTTATCCTAAACATATCAAGAAAATTATAAATGATTTTTTTAATTTGCATAAAAAATTGGTTGCGGCCGATCTGGCTATTAAATTCAATAGAAGTTGCATTGATAATGACCTGATTCCTAAGCCTTTGAGAATACAAATTCCCTATGATAAAAAGGAAAAAGTTAAAACTTATATCAGGAAAATACAAAGGCATTATTTAAATTTGAGACTGATTGATAACTACAAAAAGAAAAAAATACTTGTTGAAAAATTGCAAAAAATCTCTACTAGATTAGAATATCTTTTGGATTCTAACAATTATTGTCTCATTTTATGTTTAGGTGCTAAAAAAGCTCAGACATTGTCAGAGGTTATCACTGCTCGACATATTAAAAAATTAACTGCCCTATCCCTTGAAACATGGAACCATCCAATTCAAAAGGACTCTTCCGTGATGAATGAATCTGACTATAATTTGGACATCATGGAACATAAAGTTTTGAACAAAGGTCAAAAATTTAATTTGTTGAAATTTCCCAGTAATGCACATAGAATGATAGCCATATCGGAAGTTGCTTTAAATAGAAGTTTAATGGATAAGGATCAAAAGAATAATATACGTAGGCAAATAGGAGCCTTGGCTATGAGTGATAGGGGTCAATATAATTACAGCAACTTATCACCCTTAGAAATTAAAGCTTACAATAATTTACGTAATAATACAGATATTATTATTGTTCCATCTGATAAAGGAGGTAAAATAGTCATCCTAAATACTAAAGATTACAAGGATATGATCAATTCTCACATTTATAATAGAGATGCTTATAAAATTATTGATTGTAATTTAGATCAGGTCCAGAGGAAAATCCGAAATAACGTACGTTATTTATTTAGTAAAATTGGCTTAGAAAAGGACATAGTGGATAATGAAATATTAAATGAGAAATATGTTTTTCCTAAAATGAGAATCTTGCCTAAGGTTCATAAGCCTAAAGATAACAATAACCAATTTCCCACTAGACCTATCATTAACTGTGCTAAATCTTTAATTTTAAAAATTTCTAAGATGGTGGCCGACAAGTTACAGAATTATAAAAATAGTTGCATTGGTCACGTCAAAAATGGAGAAGAATTTTGTGAAAATTTGAAAACTGTAAAAATAAAAAGTAATAGCACTTTATTATCTATTGATGTCAAGGACGTTTTTACCTCCATTAATCATGAATTTTCAATTAAGGTATTAGACTTTTATTTTGATGATTCTAAAGATAAACAAGAATTAAATTATTTTATTGAATTTTTATTCGCTAACCAATTTTTTTCTGCAAATGGACATATTGTATTGCAATATCGGGGGTTATTTATGGGCCTTACCTCGTCCATGATATTGGCCGAAATTTCCATGCAATATTTAGAATACTTATATTTTACCCTTTTTGACAACTCAACATATTTCTACCAGAGGTATGTTGACGATATTTTTATTATTGCCGAAATTGGGGTGGAGGAAATTATTTTGAATCAATTTAATTCCATCGATAAGGATTTCAAATTTACTCTTGAAAA
>JAFIDM010000001.1:63268691-63339424 GCA_023159025.1 Thereuonema tuberculata
GCCTTCTTCGGGAGATGTATAAATATCAATCACATCAAGAATTGCGCACAACTAACGACGGAAGTTGTTATTTGCGCGCAATTCTTGATGTGATTGATATTTATACATCTCCCGAAGAAGGCCCGAGGCACCGGACCTAAATATCGAGGTAATATCTCATCTCGGAGTGAGGAAATCCCTCAAAAAAAGGACCTATGTAGTATCATGTCTCCCTCCTCCTTCAGGACCAAACTATTAAAACAATATTTTTTTTCTTCTTTCATCTGCTTGATTGATGTTTATCCGTCGGTTTGTTTTTCATGCTAATTACTCCTGAACGAAAATAGACAGACGATTCATTTTTTAGCCATCGATAGTTAGTTCCTTTTGCTTGCATATTTACTTATATTGTTAATTTACTTCAATTGCAAATTATACAATTAGTTTTCCTCATCAAATACCTAATAAATTGAGTCCGTCAGCAGACATATTTATTAGGTTTTTGATAGTAGCTTCAAACAGTAACTCGATGCTGCAGTTTATAACGCACCTGTTTACAGCTACGGTATTTTTCGTAGCTCAAGTGCTCTGGATGTATTTAAGATTTTTAGGGAAGAGAGAACCAATGATATGTGACGATCACTTACCATCCAACCAAAAGAAAACAAAAAAATCACAAACACACACAAATCAGAAACGTGTAAAATTTTCGGTTGATGGGGAAAGGCTAACAGTTCTATATAATAAAAAAAAAATCAAATAAAGATCTGTAAATGTAATAAAACCATGACAACTCTTTCTTCAAAATTTCTGTAAGTGACAAGGATCTCTCGTTTATTTCTATATACGACTGTACTGTTAAGTAAAACACAAATCCGAAAGATAAGATACTTAGAAATTTTTGAATAAGTTGAAAAAAAAAAAAAAAACCATAATGAAATGGCAAAATTGTCCTTTCAAAGTTTACCAAGTGATCCATCATCAATCCATTTTCAAATAAACGAAGAACAAAAAAAATCTTTATGATATCTTATGTAAAACTTTAAATTATTTCTGGTCATTTTACATTGCACCAAATTTCAGATCTAAGATGGCTTCCAATGAGAACCAAATAATTTCGATTAATAATTCTACATTTGTTTTTGTATTTTCGCTTTCACGAAAAGTCATTAAAGAAGCAACTTTCTTTTGGGATCCCCCCCCTCACCACCACCACCACCAAAAAAAAAAAAAATGTGTTACTCATTACATTAACTTTCCTCAAGCTTTTTCAGTAGATTCATCTTCAACTGCACCAACTTAAAACTTTAATTCGTGAATTTATTATTACTATAATATTTGATTACTAAACAGAACTGAAGCAGCCAGAGGAGAAACGATCAAGACTCATTGTTTATTGTGATACTTTGTCCACGTAGTGGTATTTTTTTTTCAATAATAATCCTACAGAGCAATTGCAATTCTATCTGATAATATAAAATGTTAATGTATTCCATGGGCTCTGTATTCATGAACTCTGATCGTGTTTCAAATGCAAAAAAGATTAGAATAGCTTAAAGATTTTTAGCATTCAAATGTTAAATCAAAACAAAAAGATGAAAGATAAAACATGCTCGTTAAGGCTGAATAAATTCCTAATGTTCAACGAATTATGAAAACTTGGGATGGGAATTGAATTCGTCAATTTCGCTAAAAATTTAGGAAATTTTACGTTAACCACAAGGTAGGTATTAACCAGGACAGCCCCTATCGTTTGCGAACCCATAGGCAAGTATACTTTGCTAGGCCTTCATTAAAGTACGCTCTGTGTTTAATTTTCTAAAATCCAAAGTTGTTGGGTTTTTTTTTTTTTTTTAATTTTTCATTTAACTTAATGTCATTTTGACAAAAAGCTGAGATGTTAACCTATTTTTCTTTTTTTCCTATTTTTATTATTCTTTTAATTATTAAATTTAAGAAATTATATCAAACTAAGCACTTAATAATAATAATAAGAATAAGAATAAGACCGACAGAATCAGGTAGCGTCGATCGTTCATCAACAGCCAGCACACAAACACTCACTTATTAAGAACTCGGTCCTGGACTACAAGTACACACAACAAAGCGTATTAGAGTCACCCTCACATAAGCTGTACAGGGACCCCCCCCCATTCACACAGACAAAACCATACACCACAACAGACCTGTCATTACACTTGTTGATAAGGCCAATCTATCTCATTGACATTGCAGTGCCTATCAGCTAGAACAGGCAGAAAACTCAAGCAGACCGACCACACGAGCTCCAGAAGCAGTGGAGGCAGGACCGAGTACGTGTTGTACCCATCGTCCTGTCCGCCACTGGTCTGGTGCCTCACATATTGCACCCCAGTCTCAGCATACTAGGACTTCAAAAAAACACTTATGCACAACCTCCAGAAGGCTGTGGTACTCAACACAACACGCATAGTTAGGAAATTTATGGACACAACCACACATCCCTAACCATATTCTTACACACTGTTTTACATTTGGCAAAATGTGCTTTGTTCCTTGACCATGTTGTCTTTGCTGGGAAGAAACCCAAGATTTGAAAATTTAAATAATAATAATAATAATGATTTTAGGCATAACATTTTAGGCTAATTTCTAGTGAACAGATCGTAGACGAATAGAACATTGATGAAAAGCCTACCTTCCGAAACATTTATAGGAGGAAGCTTCGTAAGCGGAGACCCATTGATGATGGAGAGGAAATTTGTTGACCAGAAACAATCATTAAAGGTAGTAGACCGACGGGGGTAGGTTGAGATGTTTTGCATTCTCAAAAAACTTTAAAAGAAAAAAGAAAAAGAAAAGAAAGGCATGAAGAATAGATCGACAGAAAAGAAAACTGAAATTAAAAATTAATGAACAAACAATGATAAAACTTAATTGCTTATAATTAAAAACGTATCACAAATCGCTTGTTGCGATGTGTTTCAAATGTGAAAACAAACTTTCAGTGATACATTTCTCGCTATGCTTCGTCTTTAATATAAACACCTAACTTATTTCTAAAGGTTTCCCAGCGATATGTTAATCGTTCTGACGGATCTGGCCAATGTAACTCACTCGCTGAGTAAATCGAGTTAATTATCTCAGTACAACAAAACAAAAAGACTAAACAATATAACGTAATCTAGATCCAAGGGATTATTTAATTTAATGTTACTAAATCAGTGTGACAATGCCATAGTATTATCCCAAAATTGTACAATTTCCAAACAATTATAGTTTAAAAGTAAAATGAAGGGAATGTTTTCGCGAAAATTCATGGATAATAAGTCTGGAGAGTGATTGAGCAAAAGAGTAAAAGATTTATTCTTTTTATTATTCCAAAGTATTTGAAAAAAACATTCATCCGAAAATTATCTATTTTTCCTTGGGCTTTTTAAAAAGCAAACTGAGTGAAACATTTTCATTTTCTTCTCTTAATTTCCTTGATTTGCTCCAATCGTGGAATTTCGACTTTATTTTCAACTTTCTTTAGAAAACTTTCACTTTGAATAAGAAATGCCGAAAATTCCAAAAGTTAAAGAAGGAGGAATAGACATGAATGAAAACGACGGATGAAAAGAATGAAAGAAAAGGGGGGAAAAAAAAAGAAAGGAAAAAAAAAATCGAAGGAGGAGACTTCCCAAGTAATAAACATTAATAAATGAGGGTTTGGTGTGATATAAGGAGGGTGGTGGTGGTTAGACGAAGGGAGGAGGGGTGGGTTTTGATTTGTTACTTCTACCGCTTTCTTTCGAACTGCAAGTCTTCGAAGAGAGGGCGGTGGGGTGGCAACAGAGCGGGGGCATATCATCATGACTGCAAATGAAGCCATTACGCACTCTTATTCAAAGCGTCCACACTTCAATTAAGTGTAGGAAATGGCTTTGAGAATATCTGTCTTTCAGAGACTAAATTGGATTACACCCCCTCCGCTCCCTTAGACAAAAAAAAATAGGAGGGAGGAGAGAAAAAAAGCGGCTGGGGAAAAATAGGCAGCAGCAGCAGCGCGCGAGCTCGTGAGGACCGGGACCGTTCACACGTGAAGATAAAGCTCGCAGTACGGATCTCGTATAAATCACGTCATTTAATTTTTCAACTGACTGGCAATTACCATTGATTTGGTAGTGGGAGGTTGGTGAAACGGCTCATGGCAATTCCTGCCTCCTCCCGCCGAGATTCATAGGTTCACTTCCGCGACGTCATCTCTGCTTATACGATGCCACTTCCTGTGAAGGGATAAGCTGCTTTATTATTATTATTATTATTATTATTATTATTATTTAGTATTATTATTAGTATTAATTACAAGATAAGCTTTACTCGTTAAAATAAGCTAAACATAGGTAACTTATATACAAACGTACAAACGTATATAGAATTAAATCAGAAAATTTTTACTTTTAAATTATGTTACTGCCTAATATAAAACGTTGGAAAATTAGCACTTAGCGTCTATTTGACAAAATCACTTGAAAAACTGTATATTGATGTAAGTCGTTTATTGCTGTTTAACATTGTATTAAAAATATTTGTATTCAGAATTATTACATAATTATAGCATCCTATATCCAGAATCTGTTGATAGGAATTTGTCATTCCTAAGACACTAACTTTTGTACTCAGAAATTAATAAATCCCACCCAAAACACTTCGTTTAAAATAAGTTGCCAAGACTCACATGCTCATAATGCTTTCACTGTTAAAAAGATATGAGATCTCATGTAGAGCCAAGCCCCTAACTCTACGAGGCCTAACTCTACAAGCCCTAACTCTAAAAACCCTATATCTTGGTCAAAAAGCATGACTTGGCCGTTTCATGGAACTATTTCATCTCATCCAAAACATTTCATGTAAAATACGTTGCCAAGATGCTCATAACGCTTTCACTGTTAAAAAGTTATCAGATTTCATATAGTGCAAAGCCCCTCACTATACATGCCTAACTCTAAAAACCCTATATCTTGGTCAAAAAGTATGCCTTGGCCGTTTCGTGGCTGGCACACAGACAATCCCATGGAGTTATGTAAAGGATATGGAGTATGCCAAGGCACACTTTTTGACCAAGATAGTAGGGTTTTTAGAGTTAGGCATGTATAGTGAGGGGCTTTGCACTATATGAAATCTGATAACTTTTTAACAGTGAAAGCGTTATGATCATCTTGGCAACGTATTTTACATGAAATGTTTTGGATGAGATGAAATAGTTCCATGAAAAGGCCAAGCCATGCTTTTTGACCAAGATATAGGGTTTTTAGTTAGGGCTTGTAGAGTTAGGCCTCGTAGAGTTAGGGGCTTGGCTCTACATGAGATCTCATATCTTTTTAACAGTGAAAGCATTATGAGCATGTGAGTCTTGGCAACTTATTTTACACGAAGTGTTTTGGGTGGGATTTCATTTCTTTTTGTAGGATGAGATCTGATAACTTTTTAACAGTGAAAGCGTTATGAGCATGCGAGTCTTGGCAACCCCTTATTTTACATGAAATGTTTTGGGTGGGATTTCATTTCTTTTTGTAAGATGAGATCTGATAACTTTTTATCAGTGAAAGCGTTATGAGCAGGTGAGTCTTGGCAACTTATTTTACATGAAATGTTTTGGGTGGGATTATCTATTACAACTAAATTAGTTTAAGATTATTTAGAAAATGGATTTTTTTTCAATACCCTACTTTTCTGTTTTTCTATTGGTCAACTTGTATATACAAGCTGTTTGCACTTTTGTAAGAAATCACATTATTACACAGCATTATTTAGGCCGAAGCATTGAGGGTACGACGTATTTCAGATCTTAATAAAATCCAAAGTATAAAAGCTAGATAAATGAAACTTAGCGTATTTCATTAGTATGGTAACTGCATCTTATCGTGAAAATTTGAGCTCTCTAGTATTATCTAGGCCGAAGCTATGAGGGTTCGAAAATACGACGAAACACTTCCAGAAAATGTACGTAGTGCCCTTCCTGCCTTCGGCTCGTCTTGGCGGGGGCACTGCCGTGCCCCCAGATATATATATTATTATAATTTCTAAGAAAATCTTAAAATTTCAGTAAAATGTAATTGAAATTTACAGAATGAAAGATTAGTTTATTCTACGCAAATGTCTGATTTTCTTTAAGTCTGCTAAATTCCAAAATGGATGATTTTTTTTGACGTCAAAGACTTTTCTTTCCTAAGTCTTAAAAGGGTCTAATGCCATCCTATTTCTTTCACTATACAGAAGAAAAGAATTTACCAATATTTTCAATTTATAGTAACCCTCTTAACGAAAGGTTTATATTCTAACAAGCTCCTTCGTTACATGAAAGTTCTCGTAAGGGATAGCTAATTTCTGATATCTTTTTATAATTTGGTTCTTATCTAATTTTATAATTGAATAATGAGAAACTAACTAAAATTCCTCATTTTATTCTATTTTCTTTTATAGTAACACTGTTAGCAATTACAGAGGAACATTAAATAAATAAATAAATAAATAAATAAAAAGTGAATTTAATGTAAGAGCGACGAGTGGGTGGTGGAATAGAGATATTCTTTACGCTTGAAATTATGATCAATGCGAGATTGCTACTGTATCAATTGCGAGATCTTGCAGCGCGCGTTTCTCTTCGGTTTTGCCGAAATATTCTTTAATATAATTCAAAGTTCTGTTAAGCTAAAAAAAAAAAAAAAAGCAAGCCTTATTGCTAGAGAAGTTTTGTTTGCTGAACAATCGTTAATTGTTTAATAATCCTTCCCAGTAGAGCTCTTTGGTTACTGGAAAATAGGTAAAGAAGTAAATCCGAACAGTAAAAACAACAACCTTCTGGGGAAAAAAGATAAAAAATACCGTGATTTTCTTCAAAGTAATATCATAATGAGCTTATCATAATAACCTCATGTGTCTTTTGCAATTTCTGTTGACATTTAGAGTAACTGGAATTAATAGTGTTCTAAAATCGTTTTCTGATTTTTTTTTTTTCCCTACGCTTAAAGAAAAAGAGAAAAATTTATAAGAAATAAGAAGAAAGATTAAGAAAAAGATTTGTATGAGATGACCGATTGATGTAGTACGAAATTTCATTATACAAAGTATTCAAAAATAACCTTACAGCATATAATAAGGCATTAGTGCCGTTCCGGCTTAGCCATGTGGCCGTGTGGCCGTTGTGCCGGAATCTAGGTTCGAATCCCGGCGTTGGCATGGCTGTTTCTTTCTTCTTCTGTGTTTCGTCCGTTTCTTCCTGGGACTCAGGGTTCTTCTCGACGAAATGTGAATTCTTGCCACCATTCCCGAATTTCCTAGCCTTATCCTGACGTTGTCAGGTTGGACTACCACATGGTCCTTCATTGGCCCTAGACGTAGGAAATAAATAAACAACGCATTAGTAACATTGAAATATAGTACAATAGCATAATTAATGTTGATTATTTCTAGTATTTTTTGGCATAAGTATTAGTTTTCTGTTGTAATAATGAATTGATTTTTTTTTTTTGCATTTTATTAGTTTTAATTTAAAAAGACCCTTATTAGTTCCTAAATAATTACAATAAAATACTTTAGAACTTTGGTATTTATTTTTGCATTACTATTCTGATGTTTAGCTTTAAAAAAGCCACTGTATTAGATAGAAACCAGTAGCAGTCTGTAATCTTAGACTGAAGTGTAGATCCTTGGCAAGGGCAGAAGTGATCGTTCAAGGGTGTAGAAAATGGAGATGGATAGAACGACGTCGTTAAAGAGTGGGCATTGGAAGTGGGGGACCTCCTGCCGGCGGTTCCCAATTGGTCTGGCAATGGCTATCGAAAGGTGGGCGTCCAGCAGGGCGCTGGGTCACAGTCGTCCGTGTGGACATACGTCACCAGCTGAGGGTCGACAATGGCCGCAAATTTGTTATCGCGATAAATTGGTGCTCTCCACTATCGTAACTCAGGTTGGCCGTAACGCAGTCCCCCGACCACCGTAGCCGAATGGAAATACAACGACCCGAAAGAAAACCACCAAAGCAAAACTACGTTGACTGATAACTTGTAAAAGAGAAAATATCTTACTGTAGCCCTAAAAAGACGATTTTTTTTTTGTTGAGCTGTGGGTTTCGCAAAGAACCTAAACGCACCGATGTCCAAACGAATAAAAAAAAAAAAAGAAAGAAAGAAAAAAAATGCTTTCTCGTTCAATCCTATGGTAAATTTTGTCTCTCTTTTTTTTTAATTTATCTGCTATTCATGAAGACATTTTATTCTATTTTTTTTTCCAAATTCAATGAAGCTTTCAGAAATGTTTATAATATGCATTATACATAAATATAAATAACAAAAATGCAAGAATGCAACCACAGTCATGAGTTACAGTTATTTAAGTTATTCTAAACCCAAAGTTAAAACTTCAAAATGAAGTGCAATTGAGCGTTGCTTATCCAAACTAATTGGAACCAAGGCTGATTCGAATAATCAAACCATTAGAACACCCAGTTTTTATGAACAAAGGTCTACAATTAAATTATTGTGTTACTGCTATGTTTTGAAGTATGAAATATTATAAAAAAACTTATTTAGGAAATGATTTTTAACTCCTATAATGACAAAATTAAGACTGTTGCTGTACGTCATGTTGGCAGTGGTTCAGATAATTGATAGTTCAGATAATTGACCTTGTAATTAATCAGTTACTTAGTTAAATATGAAAAGCCTATATATATAATAAAAAATATCATTAACACTATCGGTTTCTTAGGTAACAGACGTATTTCTTCGCTACCTTACAATATTTGAAATTACTACCTACACTAAAACTTTATCAAATCTCAACTAGATGTTAAATCTAAAGATTTTTATCTTCTCAACTCTTACTGCTTCAGTTTTATTGAAAGACTTACAAGTTGATTGCTTAGAAAAGATGAAATTAAGACTGACTTATATAAATAAAACTCTTAATCAGGTTAGACAACATGTATGAAATCTTTAATGCTAAAATTTCATATAGATCTTTGCATTAAAATATAAACAAAATAATCCTTAAAATTACCTACGTAAACCAAATCTAATCATTTGCACAGAATGTAACTAAAACTCTTACATATCTCAACTTACATAACTGACAATAACACATATGGGCTCTAATACAATAAAAGTAGTTCTAAAATTAATCAAATCTAAATCAAAACAGTGGTAACTAAACTGCACATCAATGTAGAATTGTTTGCATTAAGCTGACTGAGCGATGGTAGTTAAGCAATCCGTCCTAAGCTAAACTCTTACGATCACTGTTGTAAATTAGCATTCAACATTATGTTCCGAGTGTTACGAGCTCTTCTGAATCTGAAATCTTAATACAAATTTTGAAGCTATCGAATAGAATAAGAAACAATAATACCATCATTTGCATACGAACTTTCTGGCTAATATTCAGAACTTGGAAAAAACCAAACGTAATTTTTTTTTATTCCGTTGAGATTTGATCCCTAAATTTTACTGAATCTTAAATGTGTAGTTTAATCTTAACTGAAGCACAATCCTTTCTTACACGAACGCTGTAGGAATGGAAACAGTCAACATAACATGTTAATAGTGCCATGGATTGCGATTGTTGTACCGAATCAATAACAGAAATAGGCCAGTATATGGGAAAAGAGGTCTAGAATTGGTGATCAGTGCAGCACCTTTGGAAATTAAGTAAATATTCATTATTTTTGAACCAAACATTTCGAAAGTACTTAGTTAATTTCCTACTCATTGAAAACTGTGCTTTTCTTTCTAGTTTTAAAGAAAATTCGAGATTTATTTGACACTCTTTAGCCAGCAGCGGATTTACATGGCGGAGTTATTATGGGCTTCACTGTAAAACGTGGTGGAGGCCAAATCTACTGCCCTAAAGTAATTTCACTGTCTCAATTGTCAGCTTCTACTCTTATGGGTGGATGCTGACGGGGGTATTAACAGGGGTGGGATAAATTCTTAACGCCGAGAGGGCTGTTGGTTTCGAGGATGGGAATGGGGTGAAACACCCATAAAAATTTCAAATTTCGGAGTGACCCTCAATTCAAAGATAGTGCTCAACGACCCTCAATTTCAGCCATCTTGTCATGTTCTGCCATCTTGTATTCATCCACAGTCCTGCAAAAGAGTGTCACTTACATTTTTAATTTTTTTTTAAAAAATAAGAGAAAGAAACACGTTATTCCATGAATATTAACTAAGTATTTGCGAATAGTTTGGTTGAAAAATAACAAATATTCGTCTTAATTTTTAAGATTTGGCTTTCTGTATAATTACTCTAAAATTTCATGAGAAAATTAAATAAAATTCTTTGTAAAATAAACACGTATTTAAAAAAAAACAAAAAAACTTATTTATACATAAGTTACAGATAAACCAAAGAACTTCCTTCTTCAATTTAGGATTCATATCTATAGAAATATTTAACTAAATCCAAAAAAATTGAAATTCAAAACTCACGGAGATTCACATAAATACTTTGATCAGAAGAGATTTTTCTATTTAGTTCTGTATATTAGAAGAACTTAATACAAGATTCTCAAGGTTTTTTCAACATTTCTCAGGCGTTGCACGAACACAACATAAACAATCAAAAGATCAATAAATGATGGCAATGATAATATTAAGAGTCAAAACAAGATATAATAAGCAAACATAAAACAAATAATAAGATATTTTATTTACAATGGCAATACAAAACAAAGGAAAGTAATTTTCTAAACTATTTAAAAAAAAATCTGTTAAAATCTAAATAAAATATAATAAAGTTAACAAAAGTAAGGCTTTATATTATCATTTACAATTATTATAAGTTAAGTGTAACAAATAATGTAATAAATAAATATTGTTTATTATAATTGTTATAATAATATAAATAAAAGTAAATTACGGTAATGTTAATCTTTCATTTCAAATGAATGAAAAATGAAGCAAACCATGGAAAAAAGTGGATTTTTTTTTTTTAATTTAGTACTATAACCCTAAACTAACTACACGATAATGGTCATGAAAGAATGTAACTCAAGGTTAACAAGGTCTTAACTAAATATTTAAGATATTAGTTAGATTCGAGTTTAAAAAGACGGGTTCAGTTAAACTGGATATCAAGAGTTAACCTCCAGAGGCTTTTGCCAACTTCATAAGTCGCGAACTATCGCTGTAAAGGCATTTTGTTCTGTTTGTAAAGCATTTTTCCTGAAGATTTCTTGTATTCGCGTAATACATGAATTATGGAATTCTATAAGTATGTTAACAGTGGCAACTGCTAAAGGCTATTTTATTTACCCTCGAGTATCATTTCTACATCTCATAAATCTTCGACGGAGCTTAAATTGGAATTCGTTGCCATTGTCGATTTCATAAGTGCAGTCGTAAATACACCCTTTCATAACTTCAATATTCATCATAAGAACGTGTCCTGTATCCGTCAGATCTTTGGCTTCCTAACGTAAGAAACTTTGCTGATATTTTTATACCGTAATTTCCAAAGTTAATTTTCAATTGGATTTTCGGGCATCATAAATCTCCCTTATTGGTCTTTTGCCAAAATAATTCTTAAGGGTCTCTACTAAGTATTTAAAGGAGGACTTCAGACGTTGTTTAAAATGGTGAAGTTGTTTTATGAAAGGGCATTCATAGAAATTCAAAGGGGTTCGAAAATTATTTTTTATTTAATAGTGAACTCTGTGAATGTGAGCTTTTCTTCCTCATCCGTTTTGTTTTGTTTTGTTATGTTTTTAATCAAGGTAACTACACATGGAGAACATTCTAGGCATTTAGGAAACTACTTACATCACGATAGCACTGGACTAAAATCCTCCTCCATTGATCACTCAGGCTGCTCACTTGTGATGATCTGCTTTTGATCAAAAGTTATTTACAGAAATAAATATCAAGAACACAATAGGATAAATTATGTACAGAAGAAAAGGAACTGTTAAGACTATGAATACTGAAATTACAGATTATTAATATTAATACGGAAGGGATATTAGTTCTAAGATATTGTTAAAGCTTAAATAAAAATCTATTTTTTGTTGTTTTTGTTAGTAAGTTTTATAAAACATTAATTTACACCATACTTCTTCCTAATTTCCTCTCTTTTAGAAGTTTATAAAAGTAGTAGTCTCATATTTTAGTCTCCTTCAATAAATGTATTATGTATTTATTACATTTATTTGTGTTGATTATGTTGATGCTTAATATTAAAACATTAATTTAAATGGAAACTTAATAAAAATGTTTTTGAAAATGCAATGGAAAATATCTTAGTAATAGTAGGTATATCCCATCCGAATAAAGTATTTTGTCTGTATTTTAATTTACTTTTATTGAACATTTAATCTCACCGCGTAGGTGTCGTTGTTATCTGAAGATAGAAATATTGTATAGTTCAATAGAATACAACAGTCCAATAAGTTGAAGAAGCGAATATTTAAGTAAATTATTTAATGAATTAATATTAAAACTTAAAATTCAATCTTAAATTATATAGACATTATTTTATTAGTAGTAGTAAGTTACTGGTAGTAATGAGAATTTATTAAATTATAATGTAATTATTAATCTAACTTAAATAAGTTATATAAATTATTAAATTATTATAAATAATTAAGTTTAATAAATATAGAACTCCTTCAATATATATAATTCTATTTCAAATCTATCTGAACTAATGTCAGCTTTGCTACATGATGCTTTGCTTCAATTTGGACACTTTTCATTTTTACATTTCGCTGTTGTTGAGGATTCAGCAATTTTTGGACTCGGAACCGCCTCTGATGTTGAAGTAGTTTTTAATTTTTTGCTGAACTCACCACAAAAATTTTAAGAAGTGCTACTACATTTCAACGTAATTTTTTTTTTTTAAGCTCTATAGCAATGTTATTCTTTGATACTCCGACAAAAGTACAGTAGATTTCAATTTGTTCAATAAGAAAGTCAAGCAACTTTGCTTACTGTTATTACCAAATTATCATCACAGAGTAATACAATACCATTTTTGATGCACTCTAAAATGTTGAATTAATAGACAATTAAAATTTTGTTTTGTGTTGTTGTTTTCTTTTTTTCAATAAATTAATTGCAAAGGTGGATAATGAAAATTTTGTTTCATGAAAATGATGGACTTCTCTGCTGAACTCGACTGCCATACCGAAAAGTATAACAATGACTGTTACATGAAAGCATAAAGAACCCAGGAAGAGATTAGTTAGAATACAAAGCTTATATTGCATTACATAATATCAAGGATTTAATAAATTTTGCAGTAATTGTTGATTATTCTATATATTTGTACTTCAGAAATTAATTACTATCGAACAAATTCCGTTGTCAATTTCCGTGGGAATGTTACAGGTAAATGGCCTCTTCTGATAATGAATGTTTTTATTGTTTGGCAATGAACCATCCTGTGCTAACTCTCAGGGTTATCAAATCATAAAAGCATTTTTTTTTCTGTCTTGCCACGCTATACTTTCAGTTCTTTGCCATTTCTACGTTGCTCTTCTATTAGTTCTAGTGATATCACAGAAGATTAGTGATCACTTTTGTTAGCTAAAGCTTTCTTTTCATATCTTTTTCGCTAATTTGAAAATTTAATGCAGTTCCATAGAACTATCATCATATACTTACTGTAAGAATATTAACATTTCTGTACATCTATGACCTCCGCGCAATTTCGAGATATAGAATAAAGAATTACTGTAACATGCTTGGATAATACTATATTCTATATATATAATAAGCAATTTCATCTTCAACAATCCTTATGTAAGAATATGAGAAAACTCGTAATAATAATCAAGCTTAAAATATTTGCATATCTTTGTTGGTAATATTTACGAAGTCACTTTTTATTAAATGGACCTACGAACAATATATCCTGAGTTATATTGTAACTTATATCGACAATACATTTGATGAGTTATATTGTGTATCTACAATACATTTGATGAGTTAAGAAATATGGGAAATGAGCATTCTTAGGATTTTATTGGGTTGTTTTGTGTTTCCTAAACCCTAATATCCGTTTGTTTTCGTTTTTTGTTTTTTTTTGTTTGTTTTTGGTGCTATCAGCAGGAAGTAAGTAAAATATTTGCTTTAAATATTAACTTTAAAGGTTATGCCATTCCATTTTAAATATTTGAATTACTGCTTTTTAAGGACATTTTTAAATGCATATTTGAGGACTTTTGTTAAATCTCATCTAACTGAATAACAGCTTTAAAAGATGATCAAAAATTTGATATTTTCAATAGACCTTTTTATTTGTTTCTATTTTTTTTTTTTTAAATTTCGGTAAAAATAAGTAAATAAATAAATAAATAAATAGAGCACAGACAACTAATCTACTTGTAATTGTCTCAAAATCTAATCAACGTTCAAATAGTTTCTTTAATACACCCAGGAAGGTAGTTTTAATATTAAATAAAAATTCCGAAAACATAAGTTTCAATTTACAAAGCAACAGAGGTCATTTATTAAGCGTTTTCCTCACTTTAGTTTTTATTTCGAGCTTTTTCAGCCGAGCTTCGTTGCGTTATAGCTTCCCATAAGACGGAGGGACGCCAGATTTGAAAATTGCTGGGGTTAAAAAATAAGAGATTTTCTTGCATTGTTATAGGGTTCCCTGGGTGCTACGAATTAACTCCTAAAACTGCGGGCACAATAATATCTGCGTATTATTGCGTAAACACACTCTGCACGAAAGAAGCATCGCCTAGTGGTAGAGAGTAGAAAGAAATTGCATCTGCAGGCTGCCATACTTTTAAGCCGCTGACGGCAGAATTAAATTGCGCAGGTAGCGAAAGATGAAGGGAACTGAAAAAAAAAGGTCCACAAATGGAAATCGGACTAGGATAATCCAAGCAATTTCGTCAGCCTTTAAGCAGATGGGGGTAAAAACCGCCATTATTCTCTCGTTATAAACCTACTCTTTTTTTCATATACGCCACTAAATCCTCAATTTCGAGCAATGACGACACCATAGGAATCACGATTTCTCATAAACTCAATATAAAAGAACGAAAAGTGTTTCCGTGATTCTATCGCTGTGCTCTATAGAAATAAAACTAAATACATTGTTTCTATGAAAGAGGTGAAAGCTACACTTTGAAAAAATTACTATAAAGTTACTGAAGCTCTTACAGATTTAATATTACTAACACTTACTAGTAGAGAAAACCAAGAGTTTGCCATTATTTTGAATTCCTCTATGTTAATTGTACACTAGAGGAAAGTAATTAATAAAAATTATTGTGAAAAATAATTTCAGTTAATGAAAGACCTTCAGTAAAATGATGGTCAAAAATTGGTCGACTTTCACCTAACTGTTTTTTTTTTTTTTGGAGATGGTTTTACAACTAAAAATTTCATCAAAATCCTTCCAGAGGTTTAAATTTATTTCAGACAGACAAACTGAGTATTATATGACGGCAAATAATAAAAAAGAACGAAAGATCCTTTCTGCACAATTTTAAGAAACAAAAAGTGAAATTTAAAACAAACGTTTGAATCAATAACAATAAATTTTAATTGCTGATTTGGGCCAAAAGAGAAATTACGATAACATTAAACAAAAGCAAAAAGAAAAATATTTAATACTTATCTTTTCTAAGCGTTTTTTTTTTTTTTTTTTTTCGCAAATAAAGAACTTTTAATTAAACGTCAGATTCTTTTTAAGGATGAAACATTAAAGTTTGCATAATTTTATAATATTTGAGAGACTGTGCTGAGTCTCTATTCCATCGATTCCTAAGAATAGGTTTAATATAATCCTCTGTACACTAAACTAATTTTCACGAGAAGTTCAGTTTTCACGAAAACATCGCAACAAATTTTGATGATATTTGGTATCGAAGTAAATACAAAGGAAAGCGGGAAGACACCTCACATCACTATGCACAGATTTCGCCGACGATTCCGAATACGAATGGCGCCCCCAGTAAACAAACTTTGGGCATTTACCTAATTTCTCAAAAATTCATATTCTCCCGGAATTATCACCAAAAATATAAAACAAAGAAACCACTTTTTTTTTAGCGAAACCGAAGGATAAATTGTTTGTTGAAGCATCATTTCCTAAACTACTCATGCAATTGGGTTAACTTTTCGCAGTTGACCAGGAAGGGCTCAGATAGCTTAGTTCAATAGCAATTGAAAATCGCCTGTGTTCTTGATGAATTATTTCGAATTAAAACAAATCACAATATTCATTGCGTATTGCAAGTACCATATAGTCCTGCGTATAAGACGACTTTTTAAACCAGGAAAATCTTCTCAAAAGTCGGGAGTCATCTTATACGCCGGGTGCTGAAACTTCCGAGCCGGACTGGAGAATCTGTGGTCGCCGCATATGGTGGGGGAGCTCAAAAACGGCCGCGGCCGCATCCCCGCCGTATAAAAGCAGCAAGGACGGCGCTGTTCAAGTACGGTAGAAGAAAATCCACTCACCAGGATTTGTGGAAAGAAGTGACTTAACGCGGTCCCGATGACGAGGTGAGGGGGCGCCTCACCGGGAAGGTGTAAGTGAAGGCGGAGCAAGCTGCAGTCGTCCGGGACGCCCGGGGTATGGAGAAAAGAGATAGAGCGGGGACAGAATAAACAAGGCTACAGTTAAGAAAGACTATGATTTTAGAGAAATTCTAAAAAAATGTAGCATTAAAATAATGCACCAGAATAAACAAAGCCACAGTTACTTGGAGACAGGGAGAGCTGACCAATCCAAGCAGGCGTTGTGTACAACAACCAGCCAATCGCCGGTAAGGTACATCGCTTTTGTTTTATGTTTACATGTTTGATGACAAACGGCGTTATGTTTATAAGTGACAGTTTTCCTGCTAAGCATCTGCATGTCATAAGCATTTGAATTAAAATTAACATATTGAAATCAAATCTGATGTTTTTTTAATTTCTATTTTGTGTGCATTGAAAGAGGGGTTGTCTTATACGGCGAGTATATCCCAAACTCTATATTTTAATTGGAAAAATTGGGGGTCGTCTTATACGCCCAGTCGTCTTATACGCCGGACAATACGGTAGATGTCATTACTAAAACTACAAATTAAGAACATTTTTTTTTTTTCAATGACGATTAAATGGACAAGTATTTACAGTTCTGCTAATATATGTCCTGTGTTTTCCTGATCAAGCACTCAATTAAACCATTCCATCGATATCTGGTTTCTTCGAGCGAATAGCAAAGCATTTATGACGCATCATTGAAGGGGTAGAACTGCACATAAAAAAAATTAACTTGAGATACGCAAATAACTTTTCAAGTGAGGGATAAAAAATGGATTAAGAGAAATTTCTATAAATCACTTAATTAGAAGATTGTTTCAAGGCAAAATCATCAGGCATAAAGGAATTTCGCCTGATAATAAGAAGTGATTGCTTCAATTAACAATTCCCTTATTCTGGCTAATTGAATCCACAGAAAGAGAACCGTTCGCCCTCTTAAGTAGAAACAAAGATAAAGTCAGACAAATCATGGCACTGAAACAATAGGATTAAGAAGAAACGGTTCACTGAAAACACTTTTTAATTCTAATTTAATTGGAACTTTCAGGTTTTCAACATTTTTCTTGCTTCATAAAATTCGAATGGGAACCTCAAGGCTTTAAATATATCGGAAGAAGAGAAAGAGAAGAGAAACTGAATTACAAGAGCAACTGAATCAATACAAGAAGTATTTTATTCAACTCCTCTTTATTGATAAATAAAAAACAAAGTCAAATCATATTGACTCATGACTGAGTTTGTACGACGATGATTGAAATCAATCAAAAATAAGGTAAATGTTTAGAAACATCTGCATTCAGAGACTCTATAGGATGGATAGTACAAAGAAAAGAATTCTGATAAACCTGCGATGTTCACTCACTAACCAATTTTTACTATTAGGAAACTATTAGGGAAAATAATGAATAACAAGAATAATGACATGAACTAAAAAATTGATATATAATTTCGATTTCCCAATTTAGTTTTCATTGAATTTTCTTATTTTATCCCTTTAATTTTTAAGCTTCCATATATATTCTGTAAAAAAAATGACGTGAAAAATAGAGTGAAAGCCGCGAAACTCGGTATACAAATGCCTTTGGGCTAGATTAGCAAATTATGACAATGAACGTTTCCAGAGCACAAGGGGTCAATATAAAAAGCCCGTTCATATGCAAGGACAAGTCTGACTGGGTTTTCCTGTTTCGTTAAATTAATCTCTGAAGATGTCTCTACGACGCACTAGTCAGCAATATCAGCAACTGAGCAGGTCATAGGCTCAAGGGAAACAGGATGGTCTTGCAAACGTATCAGCTGCCTTCTTGGTCAGAGCGATGCCGCAGTCAGATGTTGTTGGCAAGAATATGTTAGAAGAGCATATTTATAGGAGGGAAGTCTCAAGGAAACAAGTGTTCGATGGAATCTTGTGATCAAGAGAATAGCCATAGCGACACCAATGGCGTCCCAGTCATACATCCAAAGACAAATAAATTTACGCATAATATAGTATCAAGAGACATCATTCAGCGATGACTGACATAGGCCGGATTCATTGTCGAAGTTTCTTAAAGGCTGATTTTCACTGAGGGATATACTTCAGTGTTGTGTCTCACTCGTGTCGTATTGGCAAAGATCGAAAAAATGTCTCTTCTATTGAAAAACACAGGACAACCGGTTTCCTATTTACGCCAATGAGCCAATTGCTTGAGGAAACCCAGTCTTAACCGTCAACGATCACTTGGAAAGTGATTGGCCAAGGTCATGGATCTTCGTGTTCGGCAGAAATCCCATATTTTGAAGTACTGGCCACTTGAAGACACAATGTTTTTGACTGATCCAGCTCCGAATTTAGCTCTTTGTCATTTTTGCAGGTTAAAATCTATAGGGATCGTCGTCGACCGGCCGTTCTAGTGAAAATGAACATAACATACAGTAGTCCCTTGAGGGATGATAAGCAGCAGTCACACCGCTCGCCTAGTGAAAATCTGCCTGAAGACGTCTACCATCGAGCACCTAACATAGGCAGCACAGTCTGGATTGATATCGAACCCGGATAAATTGGCGGTGTCCAAATCGGTTGGTGTTCAGCGATGAATCTCGCTTTTCTCTTGGTGAAGATAATCATCGTATCTGTGTATGGAGGAGGCACCATCATCATTCCTCCAATTCGACTGCAGTGGTCGAGCGGTACACGATCATTACCTCCTCGAGTTACAGTTTGGGGAACCATCTCTTAATGACAGCTGATCTCCCTTAGTTTTTTAAAAGGTACTTTGCAAAACATGACGTTTTGCCGTCGTTTATATTGTCTATGCTATCAAGTCTTCCAGGAGCTATCTACCAGCATGATACAACATACTCCCCCATGGCCAATCAGTATTGCCAGACCTTTCGCCAATCGAGCAATTTTGGGATATCACTGAGTTGCAGCCATTACTGAATGAGATCGAACTTGCCCAACTACACATAACATTTGGCAGAATCTAACCCAAGGCAACGTTAGATTCATAATTGACTCCATATTGCACCGCACATCGACTTGCATCATCGCAAGAAGATGATTTACTATATATTAATATGTGACCCTCATGTTACCACTGCTCTATAATAAAAAGTCCTTTTGCAATGAAAATAATCACTTCTTTATCTGTACATACCCATTGCGTCTGAGCAGTTTCGTCGAAATAGAACACTTGCTTCGGCGTTCGTCATTTTTTTTTCTTGCAACAGAGTGTACTTAGAAGCTTTGTCAATAACCTTGCTTCTTATACTTTAGTAGTTTCTAATTATACATAAGTTATGTTTTTTAAATAGAATTTAAACACTCTGAAACTGGCATTTGTCCATTCCTTTAACAAGATTTTTTGTAGATTATCTGGTAGCTTAAATGACACAGATGCTTATCTTCAAGGGCTGGAGGAGTGGATGGTTTAGATTGTTAATTCTAGATTGTTTTCTTTCCAAATGGGTCTTAAAGATTCACCAGACTCTCTTTTATATGGTGGACTAACTTGTTCTTTCACTCAGTTAAAAGCCAGGAGAGCGTTTATTCGGCTTCTGGATCTCACCGTGTCTCGATTGCTGTGAATTGTGCGATCATATACCCCCTCGATCTTCTTAGCCTATTGATGGGATCCTTCAGCAAATTATGTAAGCAATTGTATACAATATATAAAGGATTAAGAAAAAAATTCTTGGATAGCAGTTGAGTTAAGGAAAGTTACAGTACTGAAGTGGGTTTTTTTTTTTTAGCTATTCCTCAAGAAAGGAGGACGTTTGGAATCTTTCAAAACTCTGTCTTGAAAAACAAATTTAATAGAAGGGAACTCGAAAGTATAGGCATAAAATAACAGAAATGTTTTTGAATAAGCCAAAAGTAAACAGGCCTCTCCCCACTAGTCGCAACTAGTTTATAGATAGGAGATTCAATTGCCATCTTTCGAATTGTTCACCAGCTTCTCCAGATGTCTAAATTGGTTACTTTGGCAAGGGATTGGTCAAAATTTTCGATTTTTTTGGATGTAGTTTTTTTACATAGGCAATTCAAACTTCAAGTTTATCTATTCTGTTCATCTGAAAATCTGTCCACTATAAAGGGTGCCGGACAGACGGAAATGACAAAAGCAAGAAGAGTTCCATTATTTAATACACAAGTATTGGCAGTACTTTTCATTAAAGTACTCTAAAAAGACAAAAGTAGGCATAGATTAGTATGATATCAAATATATAAGAATAAATCGCTACAAAACAAAAGAAAAATCTTAATTTATGTAATTGGATAATTAAATTTTCCTACAAGACAAAAGACAAAAGTAGACGTCGTATCTTAAGGAAACTTACGGAAGCTTGATATTTTTAATGTGGCTTGTGTATGACTCGGGACTGTGGCTTTAACCGTGTGACGCGAGGCAGCGGCCTAATTGCTATCATGGAGCTTCTACACGAGCGCATCTCCTGCTGCGAGGATTATGCAGCGAGGGGAATTTGCGAAGATGGGCTCACACGGCCCCAACGATAATGCAGCCCGCTAGATAATGCGCCAGAATTGATATGATAAATACCGCGCACCCCCTTGCCTACCGATAACAAGAGGCAGGCCCGCGACTAAGTGACAAAATATAGTATTTACCGGGGCCGTAATAAGCCTCGCGAGATAAGCGCTTTATTGCTCGGCGCCGGGGCCCAAGCGCGCGGCAAAAATCATTACGAACAAATTATGCATTCTAAATTCACAATAAAGTAATAAAATTGCTCCAACGAAAACTAATAAAGCGTTTATTAAGCGATGAGACAGTGGGCTATACCGGGGGACGTCCCGTCGTCAGGCCTTCCTGCTATTCAAATTGATGCTCGCTCAGTTCCGAAACACCCCCACCGTCCCCCACCCGTCTTCAAAGAGACTCAATGGGAAGAGGATTTCGAAACCGATAAATTTCAATTATCATCGAGAAAATGATAATTGAAGTGACTTCTGAAAGTGAGGGAGGATGAGAACATACCGATCCATTTTCGGAAATGTTGCTTCTGAAATGTGACGATCGTGATCAACATATAATCAAAATTCAATTCAGGCGTTGATATATCGCACCCTAATAGATTCCGGATTATATTAAAGAAACGCTGTTAGAATTTCAGAGAAGATAATCAAGACGATTTAGTTAAAAAGAAAAATCATCAAATCTAATGCAGTGCTGATGAATAAGTGACGCGCAATTCTTAGTGTCTTAAACTGTGCTTTTAACCGAATAGTTTATTTAAATACTCCTCGTAAAGACTTACCGAAGCCTATTCATTGTGTTATTTCTTTTATTATATGTAGACCTTAGAAAATTTGATATTATAAAAGAGAAAATTAATATCAAATTTAATATGAAATTTATTTGAATTGTTTATACGTTTTCTTTTCTTTTGCAATTACTTCTTTTTATGGGAACTGTAGATATATAACTATAGGATCCTTATAAGGATATTACAAGTTTGATCTAACGACTTATGGCTAGGAATCGAAAAGTAAAAAAGGGTCAAAACGAAAATGTTCAGAAAGCAACTTCAAGTTGAAATTAACAACTTCGTCCATTTATGATCAAAATAATTCAAAGCATGAAACAAAGCTTGAGAGTTTTATAACATCCAAAGTTTTATATTATCCAAAATATGGTCTCAATTGTTTTTCGCATTCATGGATGTATCGTTTATTGCAAGACTCCAGCTATGTTTGAATACGATATTAAAAACGGTATCAACATGGAATGTTTCATGTAACAGTAGAAAGAGAGGTTGAGATTGCATTGTATGTCGACCAAATTCCATGGGAGCTTTTTCTAACCATGGATATTTACTTCGTCGTAAAATTCAATTGGGCATTCATATTTGATAGTATCACTCAAAAAAACTCAAAAGATATACAATTTATAGGAAGCTGGAGGTATCCGCATACTTTGGCATAGTATTTTATCTATGCGACCAAGAATTGGTTTCGCGAGATCAATCTGAATATCAAAACTCGAAGATCTTATTTATTATAGTTTCTGATTGGACAACTTAACCGTTTTTCAGTTAATGAACATCATTGATAAATGACTAGTAATGACGTAGGCCTATGCTTTCTTTCTAATAGATCGTAAAGTGTCAAATTCTGATCTTGTTACAATGATAGTGTCTTTCATCAAATTTAAGAAAAAGAGTAAATCTATAAAAAAATCCTAATTATGGTTGCATCTATTCATTGCTTTTATAAAAAAAAAGTGATAACATTCAAAAAAAGTAAATTCTTGTTGAATTTACCAACATAAATAAATAAATAAATAAATAAATAAATAAATAAATAAATAAATAAATAAAATGATGTTTTTGAGTTACTCAATACAGTTGAGAATTTATAATATTTTTGAAAAGTATCTCTATATATAAGAATGTTCAGACTTATAAATCAACTAGACTGTCACTGCTGTATTAATTGTGTACTAACTATTTAGCAGCTCTATGAATATATAGGGCTTAATACACTATGAATATACTTTAGGTTGCTTTAGGTTTTTTTTTTTTTTTTTAACTTCTTAAAATTCCTTTTATGTTGAAATTGTAATGTATCCATAATGACTAGGTTTGCTCAAAATGTTACAAAAGTAACAGCAATAATATAAGTTGAAATTGAAGCTGATAAAAACGGAAGAAACACCGTTTCAGATAAACTCTTTAACAAAGAAATTGTAGCGTGTGTACATTGGCGACACAACGAATGCTAATGGCTTTACGGTTAGCATGAGAATCGCCCAACAGTTCAAAGCTGGTTGACCTCATGGCGAGGGAGTGGGTCGGTTCACAATGGTGCTTGTGGGTTTATCAATAAGGTCGGCAGTTCATTCATATGCCGATTACCCTACGTACGACTTGAGCTAATATTGACTCGTCGATAGAAATGACCGCATTATAAAAACATATTTTCTCCGCCTTTGATACGACAGGAAATTAGAGCCTTTGTTAGTTTTACCATATGATGTATTAGGCCTTCATGAGCGTTCAACTCAACCCGTAGGAAAATTTCCCAAGGACGTTAAAAAGAGAAGGTTATTCTCGTATGAGTAAAAAAAAAGAAAGAAAGGAGGGGAGGGAGAGGGGGAGTCTAATTTACTTAACGTCATTTCATTAAGGTTCTACTATAAGTTAAACGGAACATTTGTCATTAAAGCTGTTTATGTCACTATTTGTAAAAGAAAACTACAAAACTGAAAATTACTTATTTATATCAATACAACTTTAAGGTACACGTTAGATATTGAATTATTCTATTCACTTTTATCAGTGTTTGAGTGTAAATATAATCAACAACAAATCAACTTTATGCTAACTAATGTGATAAATGCTATATTTGTTATATTACACATTGTCTGTATAATAGACATTTGTTAATAAACGACAGTACATCACTAGGTACGACACTAACAGAGCGAAGCGGCATTTAAATAACAGTCAAGTTTAATAACATTTTGCTTGAACACACAAAACTTGAATCTAAAAAGAAACACAAGATTATACATATTATACATATAAATGGAATAAATTTAATTTAACTTAAATTCAATCCTACTGTTTTATTCTCAAATTAATTTTGAGTGAATGAGAGCCCGATTGTGACTAGCTGTCGTTAACTTTCGGCAAGGATTTCACCATATTCAGCTTTTCGCAAATCATTCTCAGCTTTTTAGACCTTGAAATAACACTTATTATTTGTTTAAAATAAATATTTTATTCATCTAGGGAGGTTTATTAATAACTATGTCTTTCTGAATACAGCGACAACTAAAATTAACCCTGAAATCAATGTCATAAATGTTGAGGCTCAGATGCGCTGTAATTCATAACAAATAAGTCATTGCTTTTGTATTTATGCATTCTATGTGACAATGGAGACATTTTGTTTTTCTGGTGATATTTTCTTAAAGAGTATATTCAAGGTTTAAATTTGTTATCTCAAACCATCCTCTCACTGCCTTGGATAATGTATCAAACTGCAGATTGACAGAGTAAGAAGTGATGCATAAACGTATGTTTATGATATATATGATGATGTTGGAGCATCAATTTTTAAACGTCCGCACAGAATGAGTTCATCTAAGTGATGCTTTTCTTTTGCCTAGGGCCTTTATCTACAGGGTGTTTATTTATACGATCAAATTATGTCAAAATGAATTGATAGCACAGGTATTAATAAACTTCCCATTAAACTTTAAAATGCGTAAGATATTTAGTTATTAAATAGTAAGTGTAATTTTGATACTGTCATGGTGATGTCTGTGGTACTTTGGGTCTGGATCCGGGTAGCCAACTGTTAATAGGCTAGATTTGCGGCCTGGAGGGGGGGGATCCATGGGAGGTCGGAGATATTCCCATGCTGAATTCTCCTCCAGATAGGTCCTAGGGACAACCCATCCCTCTGTAAAATAGTTAGTGGATTTCTTTTCCGAGGGTAAAAGATGGGCTGACCATTCGACCTCAACTTAGTCCTGTTGAAACGCCGGAAGTCTTACCTCCGCAAGGGTATGTATGTAGTGGAATACTAACCTAACACTAAAATTTAAACTTCCATGAATCATCATTTTTCTTTTTTCTTTTCGTTATTTTGATCATCGACAGATAATAACAATTTATAATAAAGAAAAAGGTCTTTTTTTTTTGTAAAGGTATTCATTTTAATATTTTTAACTTTAATATTTAATTATCGTCGTTCAAGTTCTTGAAATTTTCTACGTTAAAATACGAAAGTGGTTTTATTTTAATAGTTATCCCCTGAAAGTGATGGGTATCAAATTTTGGTAAGTTACCAATTTTTCAATTTTACTTTGTTACATGCTAAAATTAATTACTTTTGTAATGTTTTTTTTTCCCACTTATTTAATTGATATTTGGCTTGAGATTTTAAAACGAAAATATGACCAGTTCAAAAAAAAATTCTAAAAAATATTTGTTTGAATTGGAAGATAAAGTTTTTAGTCTTTATGATAATGTGTAAAGAATTTGTTTTAATTAACTTAAGCCGAATAAAATTTCTCTGTACATGCAAAAGGCTAATTTGGATAAAATATTTCAGGAAGAGGGGTGGAGAATAACTTGTTTTTGAAAATGATTCACGTTAATAGGTCCTCCTTAACTCTTAGTGTTAAGTAAGAAGGTTCAATTTACAGTACGCTTTTTACTTGTCCTTTTATTTATTGATATTTAACTATATTATATAAAATTCTCTCAAAGCTAAGTGATCTTAAGGCTAGGTACGATATCCGAGAAAGAGTCGAAAGAAATACGTTGCACATCACTGCAAAAAACTTGTAATAGCTTCTCTGAATCCTTCACCTTCGTCAAAGTAATATATCAGAGAATATTAGTTAAGGTGTTTCTTTGTTTTTCCATCAGGAACAAAAGAAAATCACAGCTGCTGTCATTATTAAAAAATGTTATTCAGGATATTTTTTGCTTTACAATTCTTTTTGAAATTGTTTAACACAAGTCAGACATATATAGAACTAATTTATTTGCATAATATTTATGTTAGTACAGAAAAAGAAATGAAGACAACAGGACTAGAAAAGAAGAACTAAAAGCCATTCTTTTAACATTGATCAATCGTCAAGGATTGGAAAATTTTCAAAGTTCAAAATTAACGAAGGAATTAATGGAAAATTCAAAGAAACAAGTAGCAGCATCAAGACATACTGGAATATTCTGGAATTATTGGGATACCAGCATAAAATAGCCACCGTTGGAGTAAAGGTGTAAGTTGCAATAATTGATTGGAGTTCCTTATGATTCCCTCGTTGTTTTCAATTAAAGATAATCGATAAAGTTTGTGTCTTTCAATTGACTGTAAGAATTTTATTCCATTCAGCCATCAAAAGCCACCAAAAGCAATTGTTTCTCGATATTTTTAGAACATTTTACAAAATAAGATGGACTTGGGGTTTAAATTCAGTGGGGTTTATATTCTGAATTGCTCAGCTCTTGTTATGATCGCTTTTCTTGCTTTTGGAATGGAACTGTCTTCCATGCGCACATATGATTTGTCGAGAATTGCAGGAAATGAGGTGCAGCAATCCTTAACGAGGTGGTGTATTTGAGAGGGTTCGTGGTTGCGTCACAGAAAATTAAAAGAAAACCTTCTTCTACATTGCATTCCATATCATCAAAAAAAAAACTGCCAAAATTTTACTGTTTAAATGTGGAGCAAAAACTGTTCTTCGAGTTGATTCGATGCAAGTCTCCACAGGTTCTGCATCTCATTTGCACCAAAGCAGAAGAAAATCAACAACGTGAGGAACTGAATTACACAACCTTATATTCATGACCGTTTCACAGATTCAACTTCTTAAGAATACATTCAAACATATGAGCAGCAGCCAAAGATTAAAGTATACAAAATTCCACCTTTTGAGTTTGTTTATGATAAATCTCTTATTTTTAAAATTCAAATTGTAGGCCCGTCTATTATTTATTCCGACTGACGATAGATTTTATTTATAAAATGTCAAAATATTTACACTGATGATTACAAAACACATCTTCAAACATTTCTTGATAATTAAAGCATAAACCGATTCAAGAAACGAAATTTCAATGTTTCCTAACTGAGTCTTGTTACAAAGTGTTTTCTAAACAACATTTGAGTCAACTTGAAAGAAATTTAGTGTCATAAAACGAAGTATATATGTTTGTTCCAATCTCATAATACAGAGTATTGAACCAATGAACGGAATTCCCCTGCAACATGGTGTCCTAATTTACGAATAGGGAAAAGAACTATCTTATTCGAAAATTCTCTACAATAAAAGCTATATTTAATGTTTGTAATGAATTTTATTAAGAGATTTGTGCATAAAAGTGGCAGAAATGTCCATAAAAAAGCCACAGAATCAAATTCTCACTGTTAATAAAGAGTCATCGCAATCATTTTGTAACCCTTGAAACATTTCACAGGTACGTTTTATTATTTTATTCATCAAATTCTATTGAATCAAATACTTGTTTGTAAAATGCATGACATTACTTTAATTATAAACTTGATCTAGCTTAATTTATTTATTGCATGGAACCACGTGATAATGGCGGGAATCGATCTTAATGTTTCTTATCAAATGCTCTAAATATAGGCTACCAAAAAAGAATCTAAATTTGGGCTAGCCTATATTTAGACCTCTTTATTTAAGTTATTTTGGAGCAAAAAAAACAATAGCAATTGATCTATAATTTCTTATTTTAAGAATGCTCAGAAATACCAGATGTCTGTAACTTTAAAAAAAAAATGAAGCAATTTTATTTGGATTGTTTTTGTTTATTTCAACCTTTTATCATAAAGTAGACTCATTTTCGATATTAAGTAAACTGGTATAATTTAATTATTTTAATTTTTTTTCTTGGTGAAATTCATAAAATAAAAGTTGTAGCCTATATTTGGACCTTCTCTTCTATATATATTATTTTACATTTTAATTTTTTCTGAATAAATTACATGATATAATTAGAAATAAAATATAGCTGATTTTGAAAATTTATTTACTAACATACTTTTAGATTTATCAATTCAACAGCTTAAATTTTTAGTAATTATAAATAAATTTAAGAATTGAAAAGTGATACATAAAAACAGGCATCAAGTAAATAAATAATGGAAATTTCGATGTAATATAAGAATTATGTATCTTACAAATGTTAATATCAATAATGTTTTAAATAATATTGATAATATATGTTTTTACAATTAAAGTCTCTCTAGAGACGTTTTAGACCCAAATGGCATTGGGAAAACCGTTTTTGATGAATGCAAAGACCAAATGGATTTAATATCAAAAAGATAAATTAAATTTAAATTTAAAACATACTTCAACTTATTCTAGATTTCTTCAATTTAATTTAAAAAATAAAATTGATTTTTTTAAGTTTACTGAAATTTTTACAGAAATTTTAGAAAATAATTTTAATAACATTAAGATGGATCGTATCGATTTAGTTAAAAAGTTTTTGTTTCTATTAAATAAATCTAAATTAAAATATTATTGAAAAATTTGATTTTGAGACTAAAAATAATGTTCATCTTAAACATTTAATTTTAGATATTATTAAGTTTATTAATGATATTATTAAAAATGTAAATAGAACCAAGGTTTTTATTATAAATAGACCTACAGCAGATTTTGAAAATTTATTTACTAATATACCTTTAGATTCATTAATTCAACAGATTAAATTTTTAATTTCTGAGTTTGAAATAAATAATTTATTTGGTATTTCTACGAATAAATTTCGTAATTTTCTTCAATTGGTATAATAATTATATTGAATTTAATGATGAAATACATTCTAAAATTAAAAGAATTGGGATAGGATGAGTTACAATAGCAATCTTGCTAATTTATTTTTATTGACTTATGCATACATATTTTGTATTGACACCCTTTCCAGTTTAAAATTTTTAGATAAATAAGATGATTTAGTTTTTTATTAGTGATTGGACAATTGAGGATATGGAGGACAAAATTTTTAAAAATTTTTATTCATTTACAGAGAACCAATGATAATTCTAAATTTGTTATTTTTTTTTTTTTTTTTTTTTTTTTTTATAGATTTAAGAATATATTTTGATCATCAAATCCCAAATATTAAATTGCTTCATAAGAATTTTTTTTTATATAATTTGAAAATTAATAGATTTCATAAACTTTCTAGCAATATCAGTCTAAATTTATTCAAAAGTATTTTTATTCAAGAATTTAAAAGATATCTGGAAATTTAGAATTAATTTCCAGAATTTGAAGATTATTTTAAGTAATTTAAATTAACTTTTTACAGAATTCCTAAATAATAATTTTCCAAAAATTTAAAATTATAAATAAATATATTTAACAATTTCAAAATAAATTTAAATTTCAAATTAAGGAAAAAATATAAAGTTAAAGATATTTTTGTTTTCATAATTTTATTTAATCATTTAAATTCTTCTTGGTAAGATTTGTTAATAATTAATCAGTTAAGTGATCTTATGACAATTCAAAATTAAATCATTAAATTATAGGAAGTTTTAGGTTTATTTGATAACTGTCATCCATTGTTTTTTTTTTCTTTTCTTTTTTAAATAATAGCTTTATATATAAAATTTTAAATATTAAAATACTATTATTATTAACTAATAAAAAAGAGCAGTCATAGAATATTGCGTTTTTATTGTCTAAATTGTTTTTAAATTTTAGTTACGTTAATTTCCATTTGTGTCGCTGATGAAGCGATGATAAATTGCCAATATCTTCGCAGAAGCAGTGATTTGTTATTTTTATTATTTTTTTTCAAAATTCCACATCACTGACCGGCTTTATACAGTTTAGTATCAATGTAAGTTAATTTTATTCTTATATTCTTGATTATTCTAAATTGCAATGATTGATTGAAATGTTTGCTTCTCGAAACTCCTAGAGACAGTTATGAGTTTTGTTCTGTTCGATTAATACGTAAGTGTCAAAAGTTTTATCTTTTAAACAATCGCATCCTACGAAAATTATTTCCAAACTAGATGAGGAGATTAAGATAAAGACATCAAACAACGGCGCTTAACCTCCCCCCCCCTTATAAACGAGCAAATTTCTCTCTTTCAATCCATGACAAAACGATTTGAAGCGAAACCATTTCCCACAGACGAAAGTCGCGCTGCAACAATAGGGATTCTTGCTATGCTGTTGAAACCTTTGTGAACAAGGCAACGCTACCATGGCCGCTGCCAGTGTTTGCTTGTAAGAGAAACGGAACCACTGTACAATCAAACACCTCCTGCCTTTGTACGACCCTCATTGCCCAGTTTACTCAGTGCACAGAACAGTCGCTATCTGTTTCGAAATGGATACATTTATTTCTCCCAGTTAAAGAAATGTTTGCATTTCACTGATGAAATAAAAAAAAAAAAAAGTGAAAGGGTTGTTGACTTTGGATGCCACACAAGTCACGTGTTTAATTCAAACATGTCTCTAATATAATATTTGGCAATGACTTAAAATAAAATGTTTATATAAATCATTTTTCCTATCATACTTCTTCTGCATAACTTAGATTGTGGACATTCATATTTTAGATTTAACTATAACACACTCTGCTTTCAGATAACCTGAATGTTAAAATCTAATAAATCGTATAAAATCTTAAGAAATGACAGAAGATATTTATTTATTTTTATAAAAATCCAATAAGTTTAAAAATTACTTTAATATTAAAATTTTAAAAAAATCATAATTTTTTTTATGTATCTCTCTAGACATATAATTTTCATGTCTAGACAGATTCAACATATACAGTAGTTATTATTTAACTTTCATGAAGATATTAATCACTCATTTGTTATTTGGGCCTAAATAGTTTAGGCTAAATCTTACTCACTCAAGTAATTTCAGATGAAGTTATTAAAAGAGCTGTTATTTCCATATATTATTATTATTAATTACAAATAAAAAATATTAACATTCAAGATGCTCCAGCTCAAGATATCACTTATATTTCCAAATAAGAAACAGCAAATCATAATATTCAAATTTCTTCTTATCATATATTAAAAATGGACACAATAAAACTTACAACTTCTTTACTTCCCATTCTATATTTCGTCCTTACGATAGGACTTCCTCAGGAATCTCAAAATGTTACAAATTATAAAATAAAGAAGAAAATAAGACAGAGAAAACTTTCCTCTTCTTATTTAACAGGTTACAGTTTACTTTGTTATTATATTTTCTGTTAAATAAGAAGAGGAAAGTTTTCTCTGTCTTATTTTCTTCTTTATTTTATAATTTGTAACATTTTGAGATTCCTGAGGAAGTCCTATCGTAAGGACGAAATATAGAATGGGAAGTAAAGAAGTTGTAAGTTTTATTGTGTCCATTTTTAAGAAACAGCAAAGTTCCAAGGAAAACAAATTAAACTTGTAAGATAGAATACAGGCCCAGTAACAAAGTGTAAGGCACTTGACTGAGAGATGAAGAGCCAGGTTCGATTCCTATTGAGGTCAGGTAAATTTTTTCTCAGATAAATTCTTCTCCAGACGGGTCTCACTCTGTATTGTTGTTTCCTTCGGTTGTTTCCTTAGGGTACAGGCAGGCCAGCGTTGGGTGATTCAATTCATCTTAATCCCCGATCATTGGAAGCCTTACCTAATCTGCAGATTTCAAATTCCTTTGTCGCGGGTCATCGGGACTAATCTGCAGATTGAGTAAGCTAGAATAAAAGTATAACTTTTGTGTAAAGGAATCTTAACAATTGATGATGTACATATCAGCGCTTGTTAATGAAGAAATAGCGACATTTAAGAATAGAGAAAATTGAATATATTTAGTCCCACCAGCATATAATTATACTAGGAATAGGGTTTTTTAATAATTCGTTTTCCATTATTTAAAGATAATGGAAAAATAATTATTAAAAACTTTAAAGATCTTTAAAGATGAGATTTAAAGATCTCATTTCGGAGCTGGTCCATTACTCTTGTGGATTGTTGTCGTAGACACATCAATTAAGTTATTATTGATGGAAGAATTTTTATATACATGTATGAGGTTTGATTGAGTGGTAGTGTTCTTGATATTAGTTGGCACTGGAATTCTCAGATGATTCTAGAAGACAGACAATCAAAGATCTCGTAAGGATCGCCGAGCAATTTCGAAAGACTGGTATCAGTCGACCGTTTTTATTATCGACAAAACTTCTATGAGGCCAGAGGTTGTCTCAGAATCCAGTGAAAACAAAATCAAGTCCATCTCTTTTCAGGAGTCTTTCTATTAATAAATATTATAACTCCTAACAGTGGTAATAATAGGATTTACAATGCAACAGACATTTCTTTCTCTGAAGCTTCAATTTGGGACGAAAAGACTGGACAAGCTGGATTTAAAGATCGATCTGGGAAGCCAGTGGTCATCGCACTGCTTCAGCGCACATGGCGTGGTAAATGATGGTACTTTCCAGTTTCTTCCACAGTCCTTGGAAATGGAAAGGGGAAATCGCAGATAAAGAAACTCTGACAAAGAACATGAAATTTAAACAGATTCAAGCCAAACAAAAATCACGCGAAGGTCATTGTAATTTTACTTCTTTAAAATAGTAGTGATAGTTATGGGCAATTAAGTAGAAAGTTGAGTGCAATAACTGTGCACAATAAAAATAACTAGAGAAAATGGAAGAAGTGTCCTCTCCATTTATTTACTGACAATATTTCGATGTATAGGATTTACCGGCCTTCTTCGGATTCAGTTCAGAATTGATAAATAATGTAAACTAAAGTTTCCTTCCATCTTCCAGAAGTTCTTCAAATGTGATTTTTGAGCAAAATAATTCTGAGATTAAATCGAAGGATATGAAAACAGTCAGCGATAAGCTGGAGGATTAGTAAGATGGGAAAATTTCTTTCACTAAGTATTATCCATTACATTTACGTATATAATCTCAACATCAGATTTAACCGTTAATCTGTCCACTAAAGGAATAAGCTATTTCTTTTTGAAAATCTAGTTTGTTAAACAAAGATTTCAAAGATTGTTGGGATTATCTTTATAGAATTACCTTTTAGTAGCAATTGTAACAACTCAAATCGAATATTACAGAATCTTTCACAATTTATATCATTAATTTACTTTAATGTTCATGTTCGAACATTAAAAACTAAGAAATGATTCTGTCGATAACTAATACAGATGGGGTAAAAACAGGATAATCCGCGAAGGATAATCCCAGTTCTGTTTAGGAAAACAAAATCTTTTTCATATTAAAAGACTCATAAAGGCTTATAAAACCTTGTCCTGTCTGTTGTTTTTTTTTGGGCAATCACAACTGACTCCAGTGTTGCTGTGACGATTACAATCAAATTTATTTAACTCGTCTCCTATCCTTTCCTTTTTTTTCTCTTCACTCTCTATACGACGAAGGAAGATAAATAGAGCTTGTTCTTCAGGGCAAACAACATTTACCCTCATAACAAATGGCGACCGTCTTTTTCTCGACGCGTCTTTTCTGTCAGATGAGTTTCAAATATTCCTTTCTTTCTTTGTCTCGATGACGATTAAAAATGTTGTTTACAAGGCATTTTTTCTCTTTCCAACTTCCTCATCCGAGATTCGAGCAGGAAGAGACGGGGATGTCTCTACTCCCCCGCGAATCATACACACGTCTTCAAGGAAGTCTTTTCTAATGTGTGTGTATGTTATTTTTTTCTCTCTCTCTCTTTCAACTTATGAAATATTGCTGCAATTCACAGTCATGTCTTCATTCGGAAATTAACAACAGTCAAAAGGGAGATGCTATCTCTGTTCGTTATGATGAGCAGCACAGAAAGAAAGAACAGATGCAGCTCCGTTGCCTACATGATAACACTTGACGAAGTTTTTCTCTGTATTTCTAATTTAATTTTTCACTGCAAATGCCAGAACTGCATTGTAGCTATTCAAATTTAATACTTATTATTGAGAAGAATTTCTTGTAATTTACGTGTACAGGATTTTTTTATTTATTTTCTTTTCTACGTTAAATGACTGCCTGTGTAAAGTAAACTGAATTAGTAAGTTAAATGGATTTTATGTATTTAATAAAAAAACGCAATTTAAAAAGGAAATTTTAGATATTCTTCAAATTTTATATTGATTCACAAATGATGTTCATGCAAAATTATGTTGTTTTTTTTTTTTCTAATGTTCCTTTGTTGGCTCAGCTTTTATGATAAGTTCTTGGGTTATCATAAAAAAATCAAATCATTTTCGAAAGTCTTTTCACATTAACATTTTCATGAGAGTGAAAGCTGGACCTTTGATAGGGTAAACCTACTATTAAAAGTTTAGCTTCCTAGGCTCAATAGTTTTTGAATTTACTTGATGACAAGCGAAAATTATAGATGTTCTGCAAATTTCAAATTGAATTTGAAATTCGCTTCAGTTTGATTTGAAACTGTATTCTAAATCATTTATTTTTCTCAATTTTCTGTTTTCTACAATGCATCTTAAAGAATTTTGCACATAGTAGAAATAATAATAATTATAATAATAACAATTTACTTTAATAATTCTTCGAACGAGCTTTCCTTGATGGTGTAGGGAGTCAAGTCTTTTGTCTGTGATATCGCTGCAAATACTATTAATCAGTACTTTATAGATGGAAAAAATCTTACAATATTACAATTTTTAATGTCAAAATTGTAATGTTGCAAGAATATCAAATCACAATCAAAGTTGCAATCACATTTCAGATTTCATTGGATCATTCTTATTTGGATAGCAATGATATTGATGCATGCTTATTTTGTTTTTATTAGATTACTGTAACAATGAATTTGCATATTACTATTTATTATTGCAATGAATTTGAAGATGTCATTCTTAACTAATAACTAATGATGGACATCTAAAAAAGTATTCCACAATACATTTTTGTTTTCATGCCTATAGCCTTCTAGTTACGGAACAATAATGTTTAACATGCCTCTAACGGTTCATATGGTTTGGATAATTATTCTCAAAAAAGTCTCGAATATTCAGTAAAGTCACAGCCTAAGATGAAAGTGAATGAAAGCAAAATATTTTCTTATATTTGTAATACAATTTAAAACCGACTATAAAAACAAGCAATCTGATATTTTCTATATTTATTGCTTGAGTTGAACAGATGAATCATTTGCGTTTTGAAATATGTAATTCAGTTTTTTTTTCTGGAAGAAACCTAAAAAAAAAACCCTAATAATTCTTTGGAAGAAATCATTTCGTATTCTTTCCACGCGATCGTTATAAAAACATTGCAGATTGAACCACGCAGGAAATGCGATCTTCAAATACAAACCAAACCACGGAGGTAAAAAAAAAAAAAAAAAAAAAGAAGGCGTAATAATTTGCATTAGGGTTTGTGAAAATAGATTTTTTTTTCTTTTTTGTGAGCGAGGGCATAAGCATAAGTCCCCCGAAATATCTATCCTCGATGTGTTTTGCATTGAGATGGGTTGGAGAAATTCCCGCCTACGACAAAGCTTATTGGAAACTATAAATTCCGTCACATCACAACGACAGCCCCGGACACGTCCGCCATTTCCCCCGAAGCAACCATAAAACTTCCGCCGAAACTTTAAAAAAAAAAAAGGCGTGAAAGTTGCGGGCAGGGGAGGGGGATTTCGGCAGCGGGGTTAGAAAACGGAGCGGGTCCCCAAGCCGATCGTAAAAATCCGCCGTTTTCCATTTCATTTTCGCATAATTCGCAAATAAATTAGTCGATAAAAAGCGCAATCAACTGGCGTCTGTGCTAAGCAAAATAAAAGGGCTCAATTTCCACTCCCCCCTTTATACACCAACCCTCATTGCATTGCGCACCCCATGTGAAATTCAAATTGACCTCGACTCCACGCTGCGACGCTCAAAGAAAGAACGCACGCTACCACTGAAGTCCTTCATCCAAAACTCACCGTTCTCTAAAATTCACTCTTTTTTTTTTTCTGCTATTTTTTTATTTTTAAAGGTGATATTTAATGCCCTTTAAGAGGCGCAGTTTTCCAACCATTTTCCTCTTCTCTTTTTTGGATATAAATTGCCCATTTGGAACAAAGACATTCTCTCTTTACTTTATTCGCTCGCGCCAATGAGTAAAAAAATATTAAAGGTAGCCCTTTTTTTTCTTTTTCTTTTTTTTTATTGCTAGATTGATTTCCCAGAAACAAAGTAGGCCGTTTCACTTGTCAATCTGAACGTTGCACAATCCATAACAATTCCCGTTTATGAATGTACTGTTTTTAAAGCGTTTTGTTTAACGTTCCTTTAAAACGCACTTCGTTCTTTCCGTCTTTACTTGATAGAATGATTGCTTTTCTGTTGTTCATTTGTCTTCTGGTTGTTGAATGTCCCAATATAGTTCAACAATGTCCATTACTGGTCCCATTTCAACTGATTTTGGAAATAATCATTCCTAGTCTGTAATAATAATTTAAACAGTAAAATTTTGCCCTTCAATCATATCATTAAGTTCACATTTAAAGAAAAGACAAGTAGGCAATTACAACTTGGTTTTAAAACTATAAAATATTGTATGATTTTCTTTTTATGAAAAGGTGTGACTTTCTTTTTAAATGTTTAAAATTAAGGTTATAAATATAAATATTAATTATGATGTTTGTGTGTGTGTGGCTTTTATTTTGTTTTCCTTTTATTTTAAAATTATTTTATTAGTAGAATAAATTCTAATAAAATAAATCATGCTCCAATAAAATAAAAAGCTGAAGATTATAAAGTTTTCGCCATCCAGGAGAAAATTGCCGAGAAAAATCCTAAATACGACTTAAACTGAGCAAATGATTAGAGTCTAACTTCTCGGATTAAAAACTGCTTTATGAAATGCACGAGTGCGTGAAAACAGTTGGACTGTACTTTACTTAGGTTACTTACTTTTTTATACATTGAAGCAAGAAGTAAATAACAAATATAATACAGGTTATTCACAGCTGCCGCATAAAATGGATGAAAAATGTAGAAGGAAAAGAAAGGAATATGTGAAAAGAAGGATATGAAAGAAAGGGGATACACCAGTACACTACCCTGCTTAGTGGGGAAAACTTCCCCATAAATGTTCGCCGATTAACGTTGGTTAATCGAAAAAGCATTATTCGAGGTCACTACAGCATTCAATATATAAAGTTGAGTTTTACAGTTCTGAACTACTTTTGAAATAAAAAGAGCTACAGTTACACATTCTTTCGAACAGATAAACTAATGGTGTACAGGTTTCGATCACTAAGTTAGCCGTAACAACCCGCCGCGGGGCAAGCGTTAATCGGGGTCTTGCTTTAGGGTCTATATACAAACTTTATGAGTACAAATAATTTTGATTTCCACTTCGATATGGAAATCAAGAAGAGAAAATTCTTTCGAAATCAAGTCTGACATCTGCTTCAACATAGTTTGCCAAATAAAAGTGTCTGTTCACGTTATGTTTTTAAAATTCAGAATCGCCTTAAAGGCTCTTTAGTTTTGTTTTGTGAAATGGTGAGATATATATAACTTAAGCTATTTTGCTATTAACAATAAGAAGAAAAAAAAAGACTAAAAACACTGAAATGAAAAAAATGATTTTTAAGCAAACATGAAGAAAGTTTATTTTTGTGTGTGATGAAAACCTAATTGGATTTACTTTTATACAATTAGTTATCAGGTATTCTGCTTTAAAAAGCCCTTGTAATGCAGTTTATATATCAATTTATATCGTATAATCTACGGAAATTGACTAAAAAAGCATGAGTTAAACAACACATCATTTAGACATACCTGTTAAATACACTTTCAACTTCTGTCAGGATGTCTGTTGAGCAATATTTTTCTTCTGTTAGCTACTGGATCCTTAGGAGAAGCTGATGAATTGAACACTTGTAGATTCATTCGTAGTCTTAGGTAATGTTATTCTGTTAGACCTTCATCAAATAAAGACAAAAATAGAGGCAGAGTCTTATTTATTTGAATTAAGGAATAGTAAATTGAAACTGAATTTTTGTCAAGAAAATAGTGCATTAATACAAAAGGAAAATCTTATTGAATAAATTTATCCATCAAAATAATTTTACTCAAAAGAGGCAGAAAGTATTAAAATTATTTTGTAGATTTAAGAATGGCTTTTGTCAGCAATTCTTTTTTACATTACATTTTCAACTATTTGCTGAAGTTCAGAACAAATTCCAATTCCTAAATTTTTTAAATAAATAAAAGATGGCTCCTCCATCAGATTAACAGTATGACTAATAATGTGTCACAAAGGTTATTTTTCGTATTGTTAATATATCCGTGGAAATTCTTCTCAACAAATACGATTTTCTGTAACTATAAATCTACCAAAACAGAAACTTCTTTCCCATGGAAACTTAAAAATACATCAGGACTTTTAGAATAAAAAAATCACGTGGACCAAATTGACCAATGTAACGATGATAACGGAGACCCATTTGTTCTGAATTTTCCTGTTTCAGCTAACGAAACGAATCTATAACAACACAGGCATACTTTGTAGAATTAACTTCAAAGTCTCTTAATATCTTAAGCTTTTAATCTTCAATGTATACAATATTAAATTCTTACAGTAAGCTTATAATCTATTATCAAACTTTAATGGACCAAAATTATCCACATTGATTGTATGTATGAATAGTGAATTGTTACAAAGATGGCCTTTATCAAGTCAACCGTTAAATTATCTGATTTAAACGTAACCGAAAGAACTGACACTTCTAAACCATATACTCAAAAAAGTACACTACAGTACACTATGAATTTATTCATTTATTTATTTACCAATGGCTATGAGATTTTTAATTCTAACTTAACTTTTTAAAATGTCAAATGTTTTGAAAAATTAAATTTTATTGTAAAACTGAATAATCAAAAATTGAATTTATGGCGAATAGAACAATTCGAATATTTTTGTTGTAACCATACATTCATTCATTACAACCGATAAGACCCTGAAAAAAAAAGCTTAAGCAAAACAAATAAAGACCTTCCAACCAGTCAATGAAAATCACTTAATCTGTCATCCAGTTGAGGTCGTGGCAACTGTTCGGTCAAGAGGATTTTTTTTTTTCCACTGTAAGTTTGCAGATAGGATTCTACCTTGTTACAATCTCTCTTTTCTTTGGCAATGATGATTCACTCCAATGGCGACACAATGGTTTCTGTGGTTCTCTACTTAAGAAGAGCTGTTTCATGGTTGACTCATTTGTCACAGGGACAGTGGCCGACATGAAATACTACCTCAAGTGAAGGAATCTTGTAATTTTAAAGGTGAGCAAGAGGAATACGAAACGGGGCTCAACATCCGTCCAAAAATGTGGGTGGTCACACGTTATCTTATTTCATATCTTGAGTCGTGTGAGAAAGAACATGAAACCAACGTTGATTTGATTTAGATGTTCAACTAACAAAAATATCACCAGTTGATATACATTTAACAATTTCTTTTTCTTTCTTTTTTTTTTTAAGTAAACAATATATTATTGTAAAACTTAACTTGATAGTAGCAGCTATTCTTTGAATACCCAGAAACGTAATTCTAATGAACGAATTTGAACGAAACATTTAGGTTAGGGTTAACTATCAATTAAAACTAATTATATTGTGATGACTAGTAAAAGGATATATTGAAACTATGTATTTAAAAACTAAAACAAAAACTACCGTAGTTTAAAACCGCACAAAACTTATATTTTCCTAGGCGTTATTTATTAATTATGGGAGCCCCGAGAGATTATGATGTGTTGTCTTCATAGACAACTAGAACTTAGTTCCTATTAGGTTGTATTTTAGTAAATCATATTTAATGGAGGGGATGGGTATTTTCTTCTTGGTTCTCACTGTAGTTGCTCTTTGTAAATATTGCACTCTTTATTCGATACCAGCTGCCTTCCTAAAATAAATCGTTAAAATGGACTCTGATACGTTTTGTATAGTTAGTTAGTTTTAAATACTTTTCTCTTTCATTTATTTATTCTTTCTCTCCCTAATATCTTTCATTTATCAACGAATTAAAAAGTTTAATTGCAGTATTTTTATGACTTTCAAAGATTTCTCATCGAAATTAATAAAAAAATAAACAAAAAATAAATATTTTTTTTTCCTTCTCTTGATAAATGAAAGGCACTAGCAACAAATTTTTCTAAATTGTAAGAAAGAAAATGAAAATTTTAGTCGTAAAAAATGACAATTTCATTAACAAAATATTTTAAGAAATTTGGTTCATTGAGATCTTAAAAATCATGTTTTCCAGACTCAGATCAGGTTTTTAAAACCAGAGCTAAAATTTTAAAATATGAAATAAGAACGAAAAACGTCTGCCTCTTTTCTGTAGTGTAGTGCAACATAAAAATGTTAATTATTATTTTCTATATGAGAATCTTTATTATTATTTATTCTCAATTTTCGCTGTAGCAGTCTCTTATTTAAAAAGTGTGTTTTACAATTTTTTTTTTTATTTTATGAAACTTCTTGCAATCTTTTTTTATAGCAAACTGTTCAATTGCATTACCTACTTTATTATTAACTCTGAAGCTGTTATTATGAAAGATGATAAATAAATAAAATTATTATAAACTAAATAAATAAAGTATTACTATTATTATAATGTAAATGTTTCAGTTCTTGTGTTTCCCCAGCAAAGACAACATGGAGGGTCAAGGACCAAAGCACTTGTTGCCAAGTGTAAAAAAAAATGTGCAAGGGGTGAGGGATGTTAGGGATGTGTGGTTGTGTCCATGAATTTTCTAACTATTCGTGTTGTGTTGAGTACCTTGGCCTTCTGAAGTTGTGAATAAGTGTTTTTATGAAGTACTAGCGTGCTGAGGCTGTGGTGGAATGTGTGAGGCACCAGACCATGGCGGACAGGACGATGGGTACAACTCGTACTCGATACTGCCTCCACTGCTCGATATTTATTATTATTATTATTATTACAAAATTAATTGACAAATTATCCAAACTAATTACAGTAAAAAAAAAATTGATACAAATAAAAAAGAATAAATGTTTCTTTGAATTTATATGCAGGAATACAGCTGTAATTTTAAAAATTGTTTTAAATCTAACTTACGAAGTAATAATAACAATAATAATGGCTTATTATGATAGATTACGTTTCCTTTTCTTTGCTTATTGCGATACAATTGAATCTATCATTAACAGTTCTTTACATCCTTGCTTGTCTTTATTGCAGCCATTTTGTTCTTCAGCGAGTAGGTTGTTAACAAAGTGGTTGTAAATCTTTCCCGATAAAATGGACGTAAGTATTTTATATAAAGTAGGGAGACAAGTAACAGATCTACAGTTTTTGGGATTTTGTGGATCACCCTGTTTTGCCTTCATATATGTGATACCTAAACTGAGAAATTTGGTAAAATTGATGGATCCTTTAATGCTTTTTGGAACTCTTCAGAACACTAAGTGTGCTTTTGAAATATTTCCACCAAAAATTGTGAATCCCATTGTTACCAGGGCGCTTCCCAATTTTGCATTCTTTTCATAACTGATTGTACATTTAGTGAAGTTACGTTACTGGTAGGCATTTCTGGAATATATAATACAGTTATGCGCAACTCCAGAAGGCTATGATAGTCAATACAACATGCCTAGTTAGGAAATTCATGGACACAGCCACTCATCCCCAACCTACCCCCCCCCCCCCGCAAATTTTTTTACACTTGGCAACATGTGCTTTGATCTTTCGCTATGTTGTCTTTGCTGGGGAAACTCAAGTACAGGAGCTTTTGTATAATAATAGTTAATACTACTAATACTACTACTAGTAATAATAAAAATAATACTGTTATAATAACTTTTCAATGAGGCATAGCATATTTAAACGTAAATATGTAATTTATATTTATAATATTGAAAAAATTAAAAAAAAAATGCTAATAAGAAAAATAAAAATTTATTCAACGGCACTAATTACTATTTCTTACAAAAGACAATATCAAGGATATAAGTAAATGAACTTGTTTTCTTAAATTCTATTCTATGGAAGAAAGCTGCAGAAGTAATCTGTTCAGAATATGTTACTGTTGTCATTTCCCTCGTTTTTAGGCTTCTGAAAGAGCCTTATATCTCCGGTTTGTCTGTCTGTGGACAAGTATCCCATAATGCAACGCACAACAATCACAACAATCGCAACAATTGCGCCTTTTATAATCACATCTACAATACAGCTCAACAACAATCACATCAATCATAATAACGAATCGTAACATTTGCGCCTTTGGCATTCGCAGCATTTATATTTATAATAATAAGGAAATTAAAAGACTAATGCAACATAAATGACGTATCAGAAGCACTGTGATTGATTTACTAATCGCTATCCCTACCTTATTTTTATTTAAATCTGTACTATTAAAAAACTTCGGGTGTTTGTGTGCGTGCATACACTGCAACAATGGAAGCGTTGCCAGGCAACAGCAGGATTGTTGCATGGTCAACTCATCAGAATTCTTTTAAATAAGGAAAAAATGTCAAAATTGTTTTCAATTGTAAATATTGTATTTCATGTATTTGTTAGAATGTAAACTTTAATATTTATTTTTCGTGTTAGTTGTAAGTTTTAGTTTGTAGTTTATTTGATGTATTGTGCTTTTTGAATAAATACGAGATTGGTTTCCATTCATTAACTGTAATCAAGCTACGTACACGAGGCTTCCGGAGCGAAGAGACAGGCATCCATCTAGTATAGTAATCTATGTAGTCGAGTAACGAGAGTTAATGCATTGGTGAAGCAAGCGAAGCATAAATAAATTGGAGATCAGGACTTGTGACTAATTAAAATTATCGTTAGTGATTAAAGATGATAAAAATACTGTGTAATTAAAGTCTTGAAAGATGATATGATTAATCTGAATTTAACTGACTATAGTCGTAAACGTTACTAACTTCAGTAACGGCTGTCCAGTTCCCCATAAAAGAACATTAACTGGATTCGACGTCTTCTAGCTGGAATATTTGAATCTAATCTCGTTGCAAAATAGCTTAGAAAAGATACTTATACTAATCTTGATAGTATCATCAGTCTCGGAAAACTATGTACCAATTGGATTCCACAGGAATCGATGAATGAATTTAATTACTAACTTCAATTCCACAGCATATTCTTTCACTTTAAATTCTGTGCACAATAAGCTGCTTTTTATATTTCACTGCCTTTTTAAATCTGAGATTTCTATCACTGCTATCACATTAAATATAGGCATTGCTTTTTACATTTAATGCTAATACTTTATAGCAGCTCATATTTTGCTTCTTCGTATCGCATTTCAACAATACGTCACGAGTCCCCTCGTGTCATGCACTATCTTATTGTTGACAATCTTATACTATATTATATAAAATCTTTTATTTCTCTCTCTGTCCGGCGCAGTGCAGCAATGGAAAACGGTTGTTCCTATTTCATTGTTGTGATTCATTGTTGAGAGGAAGTCGACATATGCAAAATGAGCATTGTTGAACTTCAAAATGTTGTGTTCTCTATGTCAACAATGGCGCGCGCTGTCAAATAATGAGTTCATTCAAAAAAGAAATACAATATCACTATTTGCTAAACTATTCAACAAATCATAACCGCTTTCATTGGAATCGATTCTTTTTGGCTTATCAGTTAAATAACAATACAAATTTCTAACGTTATTTACTATAAACTCAATTTACTGTAAATTCAAAGAATCACCAAGCCAAATTGTTAATAATAAATAAAGTTAGGAATTTATATTTATTATTTAAGAGCACGGGGTGATTGTATTCTTTGGCGAGCGTTATCAAATAATGAGTTCGTTCAAAAAGAAATAAAATATAACTTTTCGCCATTACCGCTTGGAATCGATTCTTCTTGGATTATCACATACTTACCAGGGGGAGATAGGAGGGTGGCCTAGTCGGCATCAAATATCACTATTGACGTAGCACATTCACTATTTCATCAAATGTGATGCTTCAACTTATTATTGATATTAAATCTTTAAAATTCTCCAATGTCTAGTTATTAATTAAAACAATGAGAAGAGAAAGTTATGCAGTGAATACATTTTTTTAAGGACAGGATAGATAAAAAAAGTTGGGGGACATTTTTAAATATGATTTATTAGTTATAGACACACACACACACGTCCTTTGTATTATGTTAAGTCCTACATGTCAATGTAACATCAAACGCCACGATAGTTCTCTTGTAATAAACTTCTAATTAATTAATTAATCTATATATATAAAAATGAATGTATCTTTCTTTCTTTCTTTCTTTCTTTGTCTGTCCTTTATACACTCTTAGACCCTTTGACCTATCTGGACCAAACTTTGCAGAATTACTCTTTAGGACCCTGCGCAAAAGATAGGCTACCTTAGAACCCGGACCCAACCCCCAAAAGGGGTTGAAAAGGGGTAAAAGCCCTGAAAAATCCAATATCCACCTGGTGGTTAAAATAAGAACTACACATATATTGTGTAAAGTGAAAAATTCGCTCTCCTATGGGGGGCAGGGACACCACACTTGGGTGGGAGGAAGCCAACACAAAGGCTGAAGTGTCCCATCCCGACCGACACCGGGACCTTTTATTTAGGGCCCTTCTCGGGCCCCCAAGTCAATTGCAAATAAGGAAAAATTCGCTCTCCTATGGGGGGCAGGGACACCCCACTTGGGTGGGGGGATGGCGACACATAAGCGTAAGTGTCCCACCCCCGATGGACACCGGGATCTTATATTTAGGGCCCCTTCTCGGGCCCCCCAAGTCAATTGCAAATAAGGAAAAATTCGCTTTCCTATGGGAGGCAGGGACACCACATTTGGGTGGGGGGATGCGACACAAGGGCCTAAGTGTCCCACCCCCGATCGACATCGGGACCTTATATTTAGGGTCCTTTCTTGGCCCCCCCACCCCGAAGTCAATTGCAAAAAGGGAAAACTTCACTCTCCTACGGGGGCAGGGATACCACACTTGGGTGGGGGGATGGCGACACAAGGGCCTAAGTGTCCCACCCCCGATCGACACCGGGACCTTATATTTAGGGCCCCTTCTCGGGGCCCCTAAGTCAATTGGAAAAAGAGAAAAATTCGCTCTCCTATGGGGGACAGGTCCACCACACTTGGGTTGGGATGGCGACACAAGGACCTAAGTGTCCCACCCCCGATCGACACTGGGACCTTATATTTACGGCCCCTTCTCACGAGCCCTTTCTGTCTTTGAGTGTCATTGCAACGCATGCCGGGTACAGCTAGTACAATATATTAATTCATGTCTCTTCACATTTTTTGTTTCCGGGACACCAACCTCATACTCTGTACTTCATTTCTTTTCTTTTTTTTATCATTTCAAAATTCCTTAAAGGCAGTAGCAGATACTAATACCAGTATTGGTACAAGACTGAATCTATTCTATTCATATATCTTGGGATATACGTAATGAAACACTACTAATAATGAACTACAAGACTTTAATAGAACAATTTAATGTGCAGGAATGTAATATGAAAAGAAGAAATTGAAAGAACACACATTGAGTTTGCTTTCACGCCTTGGGCTATCAACGACACTTTTCGCGCTTTTCTGGGCTTATCATCGGGGATAAATCTGGCTGATGAGTCCTAATAAGGACGAAACATCTGTCCCAGATTCCCGTCGATGATTGCCTAAGGTGTGAAAGCAAACTCAATGTGTATTCTTTCTATTCCCTCTTTTCATACAAGGGTTTAAATTCAGATTTAGTCTTTTCCGAATATGGGGAGAAAGGGATGGAGTTAAGCGAAAAATATTAAAATGCAAAACTTTAGTTCTTTAAATCTAGGGAGGGAAGGGAGAAATTACGTGAGGGGAGAAAATTTGCGAATAAATACCCAGTATTTGGAAAGTAGGAAAACATTTGAAATATTCCCTATTACTGTACATTTCTTATCTTTCTTTGTGAATTTTATACAAGCTACAAATTTAACTCCTTGAAAGCAGTTGAACCTTACCAAGAAATTTCTAAAATAAAATAATGATGGAAAGGAAAAAGAAAAAGAAAAAAAAAAAAAGATGATTGGATAAAAAAAGGGGGAAAATTGGCTCTTCAGCGGGGTTGTAAAGGCCTTTCAAAAGGCCGAGGAATTTCATCTATAAATCAGGATTGAGATGAACGGTAAGCAGTAAGTTGATGGTGTATCAGGACCACAGACTTAACCTTTGACCTGAGGCCAAGGGCTGGTAGGCAAAGAATTCCCCATCCCCTTATGCTTCTCATCTGTCGTCACCTCTGAAATGAAAATAAAGAAGAAAAAGATTTGCCCCCACTGGATAATTAAATGCAGGAGTATCGGCTCTTTGTATTTCACATGAGAGGAAAAAAACACTCATAATGATAGCTGTTAAATATTATTTTAATTTGAATCATATAATGTTTTAAACCAGTGATCTTAAACTAATTTTACCTAAATGAGATACAGAGCAATTACGACTGTAATAGGAAGAAGAATATTAATGACCAGTGAAATTATGAATTACAAAACGTACAAAATTACAAAATATAAGGTACGTCGTACAATGTTTATTTCCCATCTGCAGCCCAAGTATTGGACTTACTATTTTCAACTCTATTTTTTGTCAAAGGGCAAGAATGAGGAGTAAGAAAAATGAATAAAAAAAGAATTAAAATACCAATATTTAAATACCATATAATATCAACCCATGTATTCAAATCCGTAAATCATACATCGATATTTTACAGGAAGAAAATACATACAAATATAAAAAGATACATATATTGAAATCTCAAATAATGATGTATTATTTAGATATAGATATACTCATTTATTTGATATTTCAATAAACATATACATATCTTTTCATATTTATATGAATTTTTTCATCTGAATTATTTAAATAAATTATATAAAGCAAAGAATTATATCTGCTCGATGTTTGCTGAATTTTCTATATCCTTTGTTTGGGAATATTGTTAAAAAGTTAAAAAAGTCCCACTACAGGCATCTTGGGATCGCGGGTAACTTACATTTCTTTTACGAAACCAAATAAAATTTTGTGGTTAATTAACTAAAAACTAATTAAAAATAAACTTTATATAAAAGAAGTATTCTTAAGATAGTTTCTTAATAATAGAAAAATAAAAATAATAAACCTTATTAAAATTTATTGAAGAACTTTATTCTCAATCAGCAAATTTTGGAATTTTAAATTAATTAGAAAAAGGATTATTTTACATATTAAACTGAATAAATAAATAATAAGTAAAGGCTCAGTCTAAGGGTGATTTACATAACAAGTAACACACAATCAGCCTTTCATTTCAATCAATCAACAGTGTGGATTCTAAACATTTGCATAGTGGAGGCCATTGAACTGAACAGAGATTCAAGTTAATAAAGGATTGTTCAATAAAAATTAATTTTAAATATCTTATTTTTTTAAATAAAAATTAAATATAAATATGTAAAAAAAAGAATGCTTTTTAAGTGAAATGTCTTTAAATGTATTTAAATGTCTCTACAAAGTACTTTTAAGACTGATTGCAAAAGTAGGATATTTAAAACTGTATCCGACCTTTTTTTTTTTTTTCCTAATTCTTTTACCTCTCCTTCGCTTATTATGGGTCTTTAAGTTCGATCAAACTTTGTTACGGATTTTAATAATTACGACCCGGATATAATTAATTAGCAGAAATAGACTAAGAAAAGTGAAAAGGGATAAAGTTGCTTGAATTCTGTGGTATTGATGAATTATCAATTGGACTTCTGTTTTAGTTTAATATTTCTTTAGAATTTGTATTTAATTTTTATTTTCTTTTATTGTAATTCTAATATATGTCAGCTGAATATAACCTTTATAGTTGCTTTATATAGATTTTAACTTTCAAATGAACCTTTTGACGAGCAGGTGTCCAACTACTTTGTTTCAACAGTGAAGAAACCTTTACCTTCTTGGCCGAAGATTCTATAGAGCTAAAAGGACTGACCAACACGAGACTGAACCAAGTTCATAAGGGAGCATTTGAAGTAATGGGGTAGGGTGGGATGAGGTCGCCGAGGTGGCCATTTTGATAAGCTTTGTACTTTACCCACCCCACCCCTCTCTTATCCTGTTACTCGCAACAGGATATACATTGATCTTGTAAAATTTCAAAACTGCCTGTCGCACTGTTGGTTAGCAAAACAAGCGACGTTCTTTTCTTTTTTCTTTTTATCTTTTCAAAAATTTTTCCTCTCATTTTTTATCTCCTCTTTTCTTGAAATGTCGGAAAATAACAATAGCGGTGATTTGAAATTTTTTGATAGGGGAAGAAAGGAGGAAAAAAAAGAAGCGAAGCGAATTGAAAACGTCGAAAGAAAAAATTTACGAAACCACAGGCCGGAAGTGATATAAAATAGAAGCGATAACGAGAGGAACGTGAACTGACGAGACGCGAAAACGATTCTACGGAAGTTAATCTTTTCACGGACATGCGCAGTTTTCTTCCAACAATAGGTTACAAATGGACGAGGACTCGGAAAGGCCCGTTACTGGAATTTTATCTGTCCATTTCCGATCAAAAAAACTTCCGATCAAATACTTTTTCCGGATTATTTACTCTAAAAATCTGTTTTATATCAACTTTAATTTATTTAAAAAAAGAGAGAGAGATCATTTGATAAAAAAAAAATACTGAAATCAAATAATAGGAAATCAATACTTTACAAAACATCAAAACGCAATTCTAAAATAATAATAATAATAATAATAAATAGTTAAATAATTCGCATACAGACCACAGAAGTTTTTAATAATTTTATAAGAAGTCTAAAATAGAATTAATTCCAAATAAAAATAATCACACCAAATCTATGTAGGTCCATCCTAGTATTTGTTAAGAAGTAGTCGTTGAATATGCTACCTAGGTCTCGAAGGGAAGTCAATTATTTCAATCATGGAAAGTTAAATAAAAATAAAGACTTCAACTCATCACTCTAAAGAAATGATTGTGTTGATATCTAAGTTATTTTTTTGATCAAATACAAAGCCAAGACTTTTATTTAATAAATCAATTTCTTTTTTGTTCAATTTTCTTTTACTAAGATTTACTATGTAATCAGATTGTTCTTCTTTCTTGGATCCAAATTTTAATTTCATTTTCCTTTTTCTACGAGTTCTTTTAATGTTCAAATATCTTTCATAATTTCAATTCATAATTTTTAAACATAAAGGTTTAGGGACAGAATTATACACATTCTTGTTTAAACTTTCTTCTTCTTGTAATATTTATTCATGTAGGGGTCTTTTAGTTGGTCTTTGACCAATCTTAATTCTGCGTCTTTCCGAATTTAGTCAGTTTCTTTACCTTCAATGGTTTTGGAACCCAATTTTCCAAAACACATGTCTTTAAAAACTGATGATGTTCCTCCAATTAAAATAATTTAAAAAAAAAAAATGATCATCAGTATAATTTTCTCTATAAAGTGTTTATAGAAGAATCCATGAAATGCATAAATAATGCAATTATAATGTACTGACAAATAGTGCGTACTTAATTTTCAAACAGAACTATTGACGTTTCTAGAAATCTGCAAAAAATTAAGGAAGATCTGTGGCTTATCCATTCCTCTCAGATTATCTTTTGAACATGTTGTTTCTTCATTTTGTTTAAGTTTTGTAACCTCTCACCTACTATGACAATTTACAGATATATACAAGTCATGTAGTACCCTATATATGTCGTGTTCCTTTTCTTTGTACATTTTGCAATCCAATTGAATTTTCTTTGCTGTATTTACTGTTCTTATTTGAAACGATTTTAATACATAAATTGATTCCGAAGTCTGCTTGTTTCGAATAATCATTTTTTTTTTTTTTTTTTTTGTTCACTGCTTTTTTGTTTGAAAGCTCATTCAAAAAACTAGCAAAGTCCTTAAAAAATGTAACGAAATTTATATGAACTGTTTAATCATCATTTTTTTTACAATGAACTTTTTACTTTCATTCTACAACGATATTTGATTGATTATTCAAACTCTCAACCTTGCCAAAGGTTTTTCACTGTCATGTTAAAATATACGGAGAAATTCTCTTGTTATGTGGCAGAATACTTTTGGCAGAGGAGTGTACAAGACTTCAATCCTGCTCATTTGGCGTAGAAGAGTAGAAATAAAATGATAAACTGAATCAACCCTTTTCTACAATTTTTTCGATTAAATAGATTTTGGAAAAGGTGTTGGGGAAGAAAATCAGCTAAACTAAGTATGAGCTTTCATTCTACGATTGATAAACAATCTTCATCTCTAGGCCCTAAAAGGATGAAAAAAGGTTTAGTTTAAATTATTGTACCTATAATTATTCGTAATTAAGCTCCATTTATTTATCAGGTAAGTCAGTGGCGGTCGTATTCTATTCCCTGTTGAGTTGTTAAAGTTCGACTGTGCCGTGTCCACCCATGGGAGAGTGGCGGTGAGAGTGTGTGGGGAGGCCATCGTGCGGTGGTCAGTTTAGCTTTTCATTCCGCTAACATCGTGAAACGGAAATGGAGGGTCTCCTAATTCTCTGGCCCTAGAGGGAGCCATGATCGGGCGGCCCCAATTTTTGGTAATTTACAGGTTTTAAGAGCCTGCTTTAAAAAAGCGATTCTGGAGTGTGTCCCAGTGCTGATGGCCGTCAGGCACTCGGCCATTGTCCAGCGCTATCAACGCTCCAAATCATTTAATCGCTCGACGGAATCCCTCAACAAATCAAGTGCGGATAAGAAAGGGAATGTGAGGGGAAATGGCGCCAAGGAATGGTAGGGGGAATGTCCCTTCAAACTTTAAAATAGCGATACAGGACCTTCCGGGGAGGGTGGGGGAAACGCCACCGGGGATATCAAATTCTAGATCGATCGAAAACTCCCACTACATCGGATTGAGTGGACAGTGCCCAAGAGATAGATAGAGGGGCCAATGGTAACAAACACTCCTATACATACCAAAAGCATGTGGCCGCGAATCGAAGGAAGTCCCTCTTTAAAGTGTGAGCTGTATTTTCCTCTAAATAGGGACCTGGTAATTGGAAAAGTGCGTGATTGCTATAACGAGGGCGCGCGCGCGCTCAAAAGAGATGGCCGTTTTGGCGTGGACCGGACATGGCTTAACGAAGTGTAATTGGACAGCCAGTGCAATGCCAGATTCGCCATTCACATTCCGGTCAGTTGTAAGCCCAATGTCATTCGTCACCCGCAGCACAATTCCTCCATTCTCAAATCCCAGAGAGAGAAATTTAAAATCTCTACAGCCATTTTCACACATAAAAGCACCCTTAGAAATCGTTCCTCCATGAGGCTCCTTCAAATTTAGTTGAATGACGCCTTCATCCCTTTGTAAGGAAGAAGAACATCATTACTATTGATATATTTTGTTAATGGTCGATTCATTCTTAATTTCAGATCCTACATTTTGACTACGATGAATGAATAACAATCGTAGAAATTCAAAAATCCTGTTAAGTCGTGTTATTTGTTTCATCTCAGGAAAGCAGATGATTCCGCGAGTCATAAGTCATTCATTTCGGTTTCAGTGATTGCTAAAGAAGAGTCAAAGTCTGAAGAAATTACAACGCAAAAAATTCTTCTTAAAAAGAAAAAGACTAAAGAACATACCTTATTTAATGAAACTCATGTTTAAAAAAATAAAGAAATAAACTAACTGAAGAAATGAGAATACAATTTGATTAAATCAAAAATCTTAAGTACAAAAATAAATAAATATTAGATTCAATTTTTTATTCTAAAAGTGCACTTGAAACATATCTCTTTATCACTCTAATAAAACTGTAGATACAGAATGTATTTGAATTGCCTGTCATAAAATATTAAATTAGAATATTTTATTCTTCTTTCATTTCACAGTAATTACGAATAGCACACATACACAGTTTAGTTTGAAATTGAAAATTTCAAACTAAATTTCTTTTGACTGTTAGTAAATTAGTGGCTCCTGTATTCTAAATAAGGCATTAAATAAAAATGATCCTTTTTCTCTCAGTTATTTCACCGTGTTACACTACTTTCATTACACTAATGAACGCAGTCCACCTGTTTAAAGATAACCGTATTCAGATTCGGATTCCTATCAATAAATAGATAACTGTTCTCTGATCTCTAATGTCCCTTCAGGGCAAAGGAATGATCAGACAGTTAATTAAACCGAAGAAAAAAGAAAAAAAACCAAGAAACAGTGTATAATTCCTAAATCACATAGGTCTATTTAATGTAAATATATAAACTTTTTATTTTATATACAGTTAGTGGGAAGGGGGAGAAAGGCGAAATATACTTTGTTTCCCGCCCCCATGCAAATTACGTGTGGAGGTGTTTCGCCTCTCTTGCCCCGCAGTTCCGACGCTATAAAATTATCACCACAAAAACAGTTATCACCAAAAACTTATCAGCACGCATTAGTTCGCGCTTAGTTTCACGTGTATTAATTAAGGCTATCTCCGTTCTTTGACGTTTCATCCAACTATTCTAGCTGAAGACTGTCAGTAAACGAAGGAAAAATGTCATTACAGTGATTAATTGATCTTTTTATTTTATTATTATTTTGTAACAGTCGGTTTAAATTTGTGAGGCTTTCTTTAAATTTTAATTTTGGAAGTACTTTCAATAAAAGAACATAAGTAAAATAAATAAATAACGATGAAACTGGATTAAATAGAGCAGTGTTTTTTAAAGTGTGGTCCGCCGCAGTATATCAGGTAGTCCGCGGGTAAATATAGTAAATAAATAAATAAAACTAAATATTATTACTTGGGGTGAATGTGGGTGGCAGGAAAGCCAAGCACTGTGACCTGAAAGATCTATTGTGTCAACCCACGGAAAGTAGGACAGACGGAGAGAAAGACTGAGAAAGTATGGTGGCGGACTCGCAGGGGAAACAAAAGAACCCCGAGAAAACCTGTCCAGCGCGGATCGTCCAACATCACGAAACCCAGGGCCGGATTTCCGCCTAGGCCTAGAAGGACCCGCCGTATTTTTTTTTTTTCCTTTTTTTTGGTTGTTGAATTGGAGATTCCGTTTTTTTTCTTTTTTGGTTGTAGATTTTCGGGATGGGGGGGGGGGGGCGCAAATATCAAGTGCCTAGGGGCCCTGGATGTTTAAGTCCGGCCCTGACGAAACCCACATGAGAACCGAACCTCGGAACTCGATCTGTGAGGCCAGTGTCTTAAGCCGCGTACAGACCAAGTTCCAATGCAAACCAACGCCAACTCGACCGAATGTGCTCGTTGGTTTTGGGATTGGAAACGATTGGAAATGATTTTTTTTTGATAAAATGTTGTCGTCCACATCGGATTTAGTTTTGAATTGGAAACCGTTGATTGTGGTTCGGTCATTTTATGGGACAAGGTGTTGAATTGATCGTCTTGTAATGTCGTCAAGTGATGATGATTTATGTGCAAGTGCCGGATTTTTTAGTTGTGAATTCTTTAGTTCAGAACAAAAATAAGAAATGTATAGTATTGTCATCCACCAGCGAGACGCTGGTGGATGACAATACCATATAAAAATAAAAGTGCCTACAATACAAGTAATTTGCTGGATGAGCTTCGGAGTTCAACTGCCAAATATCTATCTTCTTTTTTGAGAGTTTAAAATTTCTATTGCTAGGACCCCAAAATACAGGATTATCCCGGTACAGTTGAATTAGTTTGAGACACAAATCATTATCCCATTCCATATCGAAACATGAAATAAACAATACGTCCCACACCAGGGAATACTTGACAACAACTGAAAACATTTTAACTCGTCCACACCAAATCAAACATCTCTTTGAAGTACCTGTAAGCGACCGAACGCAGGCCAACGCCAACGGTCGCCTTGGAAACCATTGGAATGCATTATTGGGGTGCGTTCGCCACCGCCGTACACATCGATTACAATGCATCCAAATATCCACATGTGCCTTGGTGTGCGTTGGAGCTTCGGTCTGTACGCGCCTTTAGCGACAATGCCAACCGCGCGGCCAATAAAACTAACTAACTAACCAAGCTTTTCATCTCTGCAACAATGTAAATGTTATCTTCATACTGTTTTTTTAGTTATTTAAGTAGGTACGATCACCCTGTGTCTACACAACTATTAGCCTACAGCTATTTTTATCGGGTGGCCCGGCAGGGAATCAGAAGGTCTTTCGGTGGGCCGCTGGCGGTCAAGGTTTGAGAAACACTGAAGTAGAGCAATGAAAAAAGCATTGATATGATGATCTGCTTCAGGTTATTGTTAGCAGAAAAAAAAAAATAACCAATAATAATAACCTAAGAACATTCGATACATGGGACAGAGATATGATCCGGCATAGTTGTATTTCCTAAGCTTAATATAGTTAGATACAACAAGTGTTGATAAATTACTGCTATGCTTACATTTCAATCATTTTCATTTTTTGTTTCAAATCTTAAAGTATCAGTTCTTATTTTATGGTTTATTATATCGATTTAAACAACCTTTATTATGTAAGTTTGAATAAATTTATATAAGTTTGAAATTTAAGTTAAAATTGAGACAACTCTTTTAACTCAATCTTCATCACTCCATTGCGTTATCATGTTTGAAATTATGTGGCCATTTACTGGACTATTAGGTAGGAAATAATAAAAGCTTTACTTTAGTCAGTTGGAAAGTGAACTATGAAAAAAAAAAAAAAAAAAAAAAAAAAAAAAACTGTTAAATATAAGTAATACTGGAAATGGCGATTTCTCTCCATTTATGAATGATTACGGACGTTAAACTTGCTTTCTATTGAATTTTTCAATTCGCCTTTTTGTGATTAATTTCCTTAGTGCCTTTCAGTGAGAGGACAAGGGGTTAATATTGTGGATCTTTCAGGATCATTTTTTATTTTATTGTTGTTTATCCCGGCGGGCCATTCGCGGGATCGCATTTGTTTTTGGATAGAGCTTTCGCGCGGCGAGCTAAGCATCAACGAGTAGATTCTGCTGATGATTCCCCAATAAGGATGAAACAATTGTACAGAATTCTCGTTGATGTTGGCTCTATGGGCGAAGGCATATTTATTGTCCGGTTGGCGATTTCTCTCCATTTATAAGTAATACTTAAAGGAACAAAAAGGAGATATCGGGTCAGTTAAGGAATTTAAAAGATAACACCAAAAACCATCCAGTTATTACAAGTATCCAACAACAATAAAAAAAAAAAAAGCAAGAAAAAAAAAAACAAAGCAAATATCTTGGAAATACCTTATAAATTAAAGCAAGAAAACAGAATAAAAAGCTGAAGACGACAAATATGAAAGTGACAAAGTTACAGTAGAACTTGCTCGTTATAAAGGAGAACATCAGAAATGAAGTAGGCAAGAACAGACCATAGATCTACCAGTATTTCAATTGATATCAGACGTTTGTTAAAAGAATAGTTTTGGGGCGGGGAAACCATCCCAAAACTAAATATTAATCCCTATTAATCAAAAGTCAATTCATTCATGAAAATATGCTTTTGTGTCAGTTACGACATAAGTACATTTTAAAGTAGATTCTGAGAAATGAGATGAGGCCAAGAAAAACGTCTTAAAGATAAATGAGGAGATGATGTTGTTGGATTAGACTGGAAGAAGGAAAACTTTCCATCTTAAGAACAGGGAAAAAAAGGAAACAAACAAAGAAACAAAAATGGGCAGACTTTCAGAAGTGGATGCAAAACATTTGAAAATGATGATATAAAAAACAATACAGTCCCCTTGATAAAGACAGAATACTAGACCCAAGAGACCCTCAGAGTTTAGCTCACAGTTGTTCTATTGACTTAATTCATATTTTTTATGGTTTTTCAGAATGGAATGGGGCCCCAAAATTTAAACCTGCCTCTCGTCCCCTGGTAGATAGATAGATAGATAGATAGATAGATAGATAGATAGATAGATAGATAGATAGATAAAGTTTCAACTCAATCAATTACGGCGAGACAACTTACCATAAATACAGTTTAATTCTTAAAAAAATTTTCAAACTTATTCAGTCTCATTACTGCAGTGATCAAACTTTCAGAACATATAAATTATCTGGACAGATCTACATCGGACAGACTATCCATTGATGAGCAAAAACAGTCACCAAAATATTGAATTGAAATTGAAATTTCACATACAAAATTAACTTCAATTACCTAACTGAGTAATTTCCCTTATGTTATTGTTCAAATTTAGCTCTTATCCGGTTTTAATTGTACCATTGAATTGATTCATACAACGAATAGAATTAAAAAATAAAATAACTATATCTCGAAGAAAGATTGCCGACATTGCGTCAAGGAATGAAATTTCTCAATTTTTTTCTTAAGCTTCTCATTTTTCTTGTACAAACAAATTATTCAAGAAAATTATTTAAGTATAACTTTAAATCGCTTACAGTTTTATGAAAAAAAAAACAAAAAAAAAAAAAAAAAAAACCTCCCAAACCTAATAAAAAAAAACCAACATTTTTCCTAGAATGTTTTTTTTTTTTTGCTACCTAATTTTATGATTTGAAAAGTAGAGAATGTCCACGGAGTAGAACGCTACAACTGCTAAATATGTATTATATCTATATCAAAATTAATATATTATAATAACAGCGTAACCATTCTACAACACAATAACAATTACGTCAAATAGTAATTTAGGTCTAAATGAATTCACGATTGGAAGGTGTGGAAGGCAGTTTTTTTGCTTAGTTGAAGGATGTTTTTTTTTTTTCTTCCCTCCGTGTTAAAATTTGACATTAAGGTGTCTGCGGATGTCTTCCTTTTTCATTTCGAGAATTTTAGCACCGTTTATTTTGATTACGAGGCGTCGGAGGTTGCGAGGCAGGGGAAGCTCTGATTGGCCGACGGCGCTTGAGGCGACACCTCGCGTGCACTGGGCGAGAAACTCGCCGAGCGTGCAAACTATTTTATTAGAGGTATTACAACGTCCCCTCACGGGACAGGCCTGTAATTTGACAGGCAGGGCTCCCATTAAGGTCCATTCCAAAACTTGAAAAGGGAGGGGATCTCGGGGGGGAGGGGGATCCCAATCTGCGACCCACGCCTCCTTTTATGGTGGTGGATGTGGCAATAGAACTGCATTCACACCGCAATCGTCTGTGATATCAACAGACAAGTCAACTTAGAGAAAAAATCATGTGATAGGAGGTATTATTTATTTCCAATCAATATAAAGCCTCTATATACTGTTATTTAATGAAGAGATTATTTATAACAAGACGGTCTGAGAGATTTCAGCGTTACTGGAGCTTTTCTTCAACCCTTTCAAAAGAATATCAACAAAAATGGTTTTGTTACAAACTCGCTCATTTTTAGCGAAGATATTCTATATTAAAAATCAACGGTAATAAAAGTATCTCTCAGTATATCTATATCTGTAGATGTTATGTAGGCCTAAATGCCACAGTACAAGAAGTACTGAATGATAACATCAGTTAACTAGTACAATGGCTAATCAGAATTCTTATTCTTATTGCTCAACTATATCGAAAGGATATTGCATAATTTAAACTTTTTAATTGTTCTATGATTTGATGAATAACTTGATATGTAATAATTTGAACTACGTTCATAAAACTCGCTGATAAAAATGTAAAGATACTATCTACAAAAGATATAAAGTCGATATTCCCTTACTTTTAAGAGAATAATTTTGTTACAGCTTTAAAAGTAGAAATAGTTTGAAATAAAACTTTCAAATTGAGTTAGTATTTTAAGACTCCAATGTTAATGGATGAATAAATATAAGTCAATCAAATGTTTATAAAAAAAACAAAAAAGTTAATATAAAAACAAGTTAGCATATAAAAGTTGCTGCAAATTCATTAACTGAAAATGCGTCATTTCTACATGGTTACTTGTCTTTTTGTTTCAATTATTTGCATTTTTTTTTTCATAATAATTAATATCGTCTTGATTATTAGAAAAATACATTAAGGCGGAAACTTTATTTTTTACAAAAAAAAGTAAGAAATAAACTATATATATATATATGTATGTAGATAAGTAAAGAATATTAGTTTTTATAATATTCCCTTTTTATGGAGATTTTTTAGGAATAATTTCTATTTCTAAAATTCTCTAAATCAATCATTTAATGAAAAAAAAAAAAATGCCACTTCTCAGATAAGTAGAAGTGGAATTTTTCACTTGTACTCATCTGAAAGCATCTTTTTTCATTTAATGATTGACTTAGAGAATATAAATAAGTCGATTTTTTATTCTTTTCATGTTATTGTTAAAAATCATCTACATTAGATTAGATTGTGATGAATATTAGTGGCAGGGAATCCTAACATTGGAACTTAAGCTCTATTCTACTATACCAGGGGTGGCAAAACTTGCTTAACTTAAGAGCCACATACAATAATATACTCCATATACTCTGAGAGCCACAAGACGTGATCAAATATTACATACACGTTTTTATTGTTACATTGTTACTTACGCATTTTGTTACAAAAATTTTATGTAAACATTAAGAAATACATGAATATAATAGTATTTATTCATATATGTAGTTTTTAAATATGTTAATTTATATTAGTTTCAATGTCACAGAGTGAACATTAAATGAAGCTGCAGGAACATTAAACTTACATTTTAATCAGTTTATATCCGATAAATAAATTACATAGTTTGACATTTTTTAAATTTATTTATTTACCTTTTATATTAATTGTGATGTAAAACGAACTCGAGCCAATATATATCCGCGAGCGTACAGAGAGCCACCTCCTGATCACCCATTTACTATCCAAGGAATAAAGACGGATAGAGGAAAAGATGAAAAAGAATGATGTAGGCTATGTAGTGCAGGGGAATCGAGAGAATCCCAAAAATACCTTCCACCACCAAGAAATCCATTTGAAACCGAAAAATCACCTAAGTTTGTACAAACAGATGTAGAAAGGGTCATTTGTGTGTCGGTAGGCCCACTATTGACATAAGGTCATGAACTTCAAAATATTAAAAAAGATCTAGAAATAAAACTTGGGATAGCTTCTACACTGCTTGCCTATTAGTTCTAAATGACTCCAGGCAACATTAAAATAAAAAGAAACTGAATGTTTTAATAAAGAAGTTTGTAATATTGAATGATTGTGTGTTTCAAAGTGAAGTTCTTCTTTTCAGATTCAGGCTTTGCAGTGTCGCAGACTTACCTGCATTTGCTCGAACAATTTGTACTGAGACTTTCGCAAAGCAAATCTGTGTATGTGACGACTTATTAGGTAATACATTGATCTAAGTTAAGAAGAACGAATGAAGTTAATAGCTATAGGAAATAATACAAAAATGAAGCCGACGCATCTGCCTACTTGATTATCATTATTCGAGCATTCTTTTTCAAGTGAATGGTTGAAAAATGAATAATGCATTTGAAACTGCAGTCGTTTCTTAATAAATTAGTTAGTTATCAAGTAGGCAGGTGCGTCGGCTTCATTCTTGTATTATTTAATATGTGCAACGCACGTAAAATCTTAAGTGTAATATTAATAGCTATAGGCTAATTCAAAGAATAAAGATTTCCCTTACATTAAAAAGAGAAAAATAATTAAATAAATAAATAAATAAATAAATAAATAAATAAATAAATAAATAAAAATAAATAAATAGATAAGTAAATAAATGAAAATTAATTAATTAATGTAGAAACTTGAAGAAAAAAATTTCCTTTTTCTAATCAAAGTGAAAATAAAAGAAATAAAACAAATAACTTCTTACAGTCCTGCTGATGATCACTAGTTAGCATGAAACAGTTGTAATAACTGTCTCTTTACAAAAAGTCTTAAGTTAATTACCGTCATTAATTAAAGAATTTTAAAAGATGTTACTTTTTTTTCTAATATTTCATAATCTTTAGGTGAATTTGTATCGCGTTTTAGCCAAAATAGTTCTCGACTAACAGCTCTTTTAAATCTATATCTTTTCGGGTAATTGCTGTTTTATCTAATTGCCTGACTGTTTTCCAAAGATTTTCTCAAAAGAGATTAGATCGTTAGCAAATGTTCCTAATATTTCTGTAGGTCCTTCTCATTTAAGTTAGGGGTGCTGTAGCTATTTTTCCTTATTTTTCACACATGAATTTCCTATTTCAAACAGGCCCAGTGAAATTCCGTGAAGTGTTAAGCGTTAAATATATCTATTAGTTATTACTTTTTTTTTTTCTATTATTATTTTTCACGTCCGATTCGAAAAGTTCAAATACCTCTGTGCGTTTAAAAATTTGATTAATGGTTTCCCGCGTGAGATTTGGTAAAAATCTGAATTTCAAATATGTTACGCGTGATTTTATTACAACATTTTTCCGCGCGTCAATTATTATTGTTCAATGGATACGTATTCGTTTTGATATCTCTATTTCGGTGCGATTTAACAGCTGCTATCAAATATCATAAAAAAAAAACCCGTCCATTATGTTTTTACATATTCGTACCTTTTCCAAGAACTATTCTCCCTCTTTTTTATTTTAATTTCTCAATCGCCCAAATTATAATTTTCCGAAGTGTCAAAGTTGTAAACATGGCTTGTTGTTATTCCATCGGACCGCCTCTTCATCATGTTGCTAATCGCGGCTCCTTTCTCCCCAGCACCAATGATCCTAATAACACACTCGGGCCACATTGATGACAGAATTTCTCTCATAAACTCGCCAGAAAATTACACGGTCGAAGGAGAGCTTGGGGCGAAGGGCTGGGATTCGTAGCGAGGTGCCTGAAAACATAGGCCGGGGATGTAGAGGAGCCATGACGGTGTGTTAAGAGTACAAGCTGTCAAGGAAAAAAAGAAAGAAATTGATAGACGATATTTGTATCCTGTGTACGAATGCCGTAAATAATGTGGTGGTAAATAGGAATTGGATTTCGATTTTTTTTTTTTTTCCAATCTGTTTCCTCGCTAATTAGGCTACTATGCCGAGAAAAATAGACACAGGAAACAATTTTTGTTATTTGCCATTTTACTGTACACTAAGTACCATGTTTGATGGGTTTATGAAGCTTTTGTTTAAGCAAGCGGGTTTTTTTTTTTTTTTTTTTTTTTGGAAAAGATTCTTAAAAATACCTGCTTGATTTTAATGCATATTTACTATAGGGTATGAATCGCAGGTATAAACAAGATTAAATTCTATCGGAGGATTATTATTGTAACAAAAAAAAACAACTTAATTAAGCGGTGAACCTAAACTGTAAACTGAAAAACAGTCTAAAAGACGAATGACCCGGGCATTGAAAGTGCGTAATTTTAATGAGCAAACATAATTGGAAAGTGCAAATTCAAATCACAATTTTTTTAACCACTTCTGTAATTCTAAAATACATTAAATCTGTTTGCTATAAAGCAGTGTTTCCCAACCTTTTTTGTGCTGTGCCCCACCTAAAGTATCTAAAGTATGCTATGCCCCACTATTAGATATAACTTTAAAATATATATATATATATACAAAAAAAACCAACATTTTTACTTTCACAACCAAAAAAAAAACAACGATATTATCAGCATTTTTTTACTTCCAAAACAAAAAAAAAATTGCTCCATTTCAGAATTGCCCCCCTAAACAATCAAATTGCCCCCCTGTGGGGCGTGCGCCCCACGTTGGGAAACAGGGCTATAAAGCATGAAACTTATCCATATTATCGTTAGTTATCAAAATCATTATCCAGTAACTGTTTTTTCAAGCAAAAAAAAAGGCAAATGATAATTCAGTTTTAATTATTTAATTTTTAAAATTCTTTACAGTAAGGTTTTATAAAATAGAAATGGTAACTATTCATAAATTACTTTTAAATTTTAATATTAAATAAAGATAAAGGAAGAGATGTTTGTGATTGTCTTTATAGACAATGCGATAAAATGAAACAAATTTAAAAATAAAATTACATCTTGGCAAAAGTATTTTTATTTGAAATCCCTGTTTAATCTGTTACCTATCAAAATTCTTTTAGCAAGCTTAGAATCTAGCTGGAGACAATGGTGACTTTAATGATAAAAATTATTTAAAAAAATATATATTTTTTAATATACCACGTTTTTAAGAAGGACTAAAAAGTACAAAATAATTAGTATAAAAAGTATAAAAAGTAAAACGAAAAACGTGGGGCGCATGCAATAGATAATTGAGATGGTATGGATGGAGTGTATATTATCTTGAGCCCCACGGTTTTCGTTATACTCTTTATACTTTTTATACTAATTATTTTATACTTTTTAGTCCGTCTTAAAAACGTGGTATTTAAAAAAAAAAAAAAAAAAATTTAAATAATTATTTTCTGCTTTTTAGTCTTGTGTGAATGCAATTTTGCAATCGATTTTAAACATTTAACACGAATTTAAATTTTAAACACGATAAATTAAAAGAAGAAAAAAAAGCCGCTGCCTTGCAATGCACGGCAACTCAGAGCAGACGATCCGTGCGGCACCGACCTGTTATCCGAAGAATTAGGGTTCCCTAACGAACAGACAGACAAGAAAGCGAGTTAATATTGCATTGTCATCCATTTTTGAGCTGTTTAAAGTTTCAAGTCGCTAGCTGATTGGGAAGTTAGTTTAAAATAAATTGCAAAATTTATACCGACCAAACAGACATCGAAGACAGCGAGCTAATAAAAACATGTTAATAAAATTATTAAACATACTTTCTGTTAAGTGCCAAAATGAATTTAATTTTCGCCTTTCAGATCTTCATTCGAAATTCTGATAAATGCATTAGAAATTAATAGCGTAATTATTAGCTAATTATTTAATTTCTGTTGTAATTCGGCCTTTTAATTTACTTGCCGTTGTTATGGAATATGACCTATAAAAAAACTTATAAAAATTGATTAATAAGTTACTAAGAAATGCATTATTAAAATTAAATTATTTAAAAAATTTAGTTTGATTTTTTTTTTATTTCTTACTTTAATTTTATTGATTTTTATGGTCGGGGATAAGTGAAAAAATTTTGATAAATTTTCTACAAATAAATTTATTGATTAATTTTCTTTTATTTATTGAACCGAAAACATTAACGGGAAACTAAAAAAAAAAATCTGAAAATTTGAATCAATTCGTCAGGGAAATGGAATTTTACATTCGTCAAAAAGTAAATAAATAGCAGAAGGTAACCGAAGGAATTTGTAGCTGTGAGGAGACGGAAAAAAAGAACAACAAACAAAAAAAATACAATATCTATATAAGTGTTAAGACAGGAAGAAAATATAGTAATTGGAATCCTAAGGGAAGGAAAAGAAAAGATTATAGGAATTACTTCAAATTCCGTAATTTTTTTAAAATGATCAGATACCACGACATAGCCCTGAAGACTTCGTTAGAAATTATTTAGAAGGAAGAATTTGAGAAAAACCTAATAAAATAAAAATAAAAATATAATCACAAGAAATGGTTTAGTCAAGGTAGAACACTAAATAATTTCAAAAACCAAACCTTACTAATTCGCAGTTCCTTGACATATACTTTTATGTTAGTGAATGATTTTTTTTTTTATAAAAATAAACTTTTTCCTCGGTTAAGTGTTACGAAATCCATTTTTATTTATTTATTTATTTATTTATTTATTTATTTATTTATTTTTTTTTTTTTATTCATAAATAATTTCCTTTTCAGCTTAAAGCTATTAAAGAAGAATGCTTGACTTTCGTTCCATCACAATTCCTTTTTATGCAGATTTAATTGTGAGAGCGTTCAATTTCCAGAGTAATAAAGACTTTATATATCGGCAATGCAAATAGCTTGGCATTATTTTATTATTATTACTTATTTTTTTGTGCATATTTACTGTGAGTTTCGTGGAGTCTGACAGTACATCCACAGGTATAGCCTAAGGACTGTCTACATAAGCGTAAAATTATTAGTCACTGCGCCCGACAGGTGATAAATGTCTGCCATCAGCAACAATATGGTCGACCAAGCCACTCTAGTGCTATTAAGATCCCTAAGACTTTTGATTTTTTTTTTTTTCAAGGAATGCTCAGACCCTGGCGTATCTGCTGTCAGCCTTAGCGAGAGATAATTATTGTGGACAACTTTGCAGAATACGGTAATTGTTGGCCGTGGAAGACAATCCAAATCAAACCCAAGACACAAACAAACATTGGAGAGAAGGACAAGCCAGCACTGGGAATCCCACCAAGATTCAGATGTATTAGCCAAACTTGTTCGAAATAAATATGCATATTTTACCTTGTTTTTTTTACTTACTATTTTTTTTTCTTCATATCAGTGATTTATAACGAGATCAGTGATTTCATTTCAGGACAGCTTTTCGAAATTCGTCATTTCAGCACACAAAATTCATATACGAAGTATACTTATGTATATTTTTAGTATAGTTAGTAAATTATTTTTCTTTATCGTGATAATATCAATCGAAAGTACTTTCTTATTGACGTCATATATTATGCAAATTTTTACTTCAACTTATATAAGTTGTTAATTTCGTCTGTCTGTCTGTCCGTAACTCGATATAATGAAGCTATTTAGATAGATCCAAGGTTCTCAATGGTACCATTGAATCAAAATTGGATGAAATATTGGTTCGTTTTGTCATTCCATGTTGTTTCCATGAAATTTTACCTGAAATTCTAATAAAACATACGTTCAAAACCAAATAATTTTGTTACCACTGCATCCATTTTAATGAAATTTGGCATACTTACTCATTACGCTGATTTACGCTGATTTCGAAACTCAAAACCATTTTTGCCGTAGCAGCTTCGTTCACAAGTTAGCACAGTATTTAGATTACATTTACTTTATATTTGATAGTTGATAACAAAATGATTTTTCTGATTTTTTTTTATGCCTGTCGTCCGACAGGCTTTGCTGCTACTAGGCTTTGCTGCTATATAAAATCATTAATATAAGTGAAACTATTCGACATCAAATAGTTACTTCTACATCAAAATAAAACTCGTGAGTTTACGCATTGCCGAATTTTTAATTTGAGAAATGAAATCCATCCGAATAGGCAGCAAATCTTTTGTAAGAACTTTTGAAAGGAGTTGATGAAAAAGAAAAAAAAAGAATGTTAGCGGGAAACCGAAAACCAATCTTATAGCGTTTATCTTTACTGATTTCACTTCCTCTCAGAAACGTCTAACGGAATTTAAAAAAGAAAAAAAAAAATCTGAAAAAATGTTGAAGTTTCGTTTATGAAATCGGAGGCAGAGTTTTTTTTTGACTGGCTAAATTAAAAAAAAAAATGTTTATTATTAATTTCAAGTTGAATATGCCTTTAAATATTAATACTTCAAAATGAGGAAAAATTTTTGCTAAATCTTTTGTCGAAATTCTAAATTTCAAAAACTTATTTGTAAGTAATAAAACTATGCAGAAATTTTATGCAAATGAAGAAATTTATGTTAGCTAATTTATCTTATCTTTCTATTAGCTAACATCTACAACATACTTGGAAAAACTGTTTATCTATTTGCTATCTTAAGCTACAGTAACTAAATTTTATATATTGGTCTCTTGAGTTTTTTTTTTTGTCTGTGTTTGAAAGAAATTAATAAAAAAAAAAAAAAAAAAAAAAAAAAAAATAAAGGGGGGGGGGGGAGAATTTAATAGTAAGCCACGGTGGCAATATTTTTATCTAAAATTAAAGATTGTATGATTATAGATTGTACCCATGTATGTGTTATTCAATATACGTACATATATTTTCAAGTCATGTCAATGTGTGGTTCTCACTGATCCTCCTATAAGGTTTAGTGGCCTTGTTTTTATTTGACTTTGACAACTTTGTTGTATATTGTGAAACACCTAGTAGAGACATTACTATTGAAAAGCAGAAAATTTGAAATAGCTTATCAACATTTGAAGATCTGTTGTTTTTAATTCAGTGATTACATTATAAAACAAAAATTCTCATATAATCTGAGAAACAAGAAAAATATCCGTCTTCCCTATTCGTTTACATACAATGACTATGGAAAGAGAAATTTTAGATTACATATTTGAAAATATATTCAATAAAATAGATGAAAAAGGATATATATATTTACAACATATAGTATACATATAATAAAATGAATTAGGATGAACTTCTATTATTCAATTGTTGTTAACGTTGCTGTAAATTTTATATGTTGTATTTTATTTGATTTTTATATTTTTTACACTATCAAGATCCTTTTTCTTATATTTTGGTTGATAGTTCGTATTTTATTCGATAAAAAAAAAATAAGGTAAACAGAGGTAACATTAGTAAACCAATGTAGGCCTACATATTCTGAAGAGATGTAATAATAATAATATACTGTACTTACTTCCTGAATAGAATTAATCAGAAAACCTGAAAAATCTAACAATAAATTTTAATCCCATTTAAACTAAGCTGTTAATTAGTGGGCGTTTTGATATGATCAAAGTTAATGCATTTTGACAACTTACATTAGTGAAGCCGGCTTTTTTTTTTTTTTTTTTTTTTTTTCAGAAAAATGGACTCTAGAAAATCTGTACAGTTTGATTTCGGAAGATATTTGAAAGTATATTTGAACTTTAACGTAGACTTTTCGTTTTCATTAATCAGAAAGAAAAAGAAAAGAAAAAAATTAAGATATTCTAAGAAAGCTGTAAGTTCTTCAATGTTTAATGTTTTTAGTTCACACTAAAGATAATAATAAAAGACATGAAAATTTTCAAAATTTTTACTTAAAAAAAATTCAAGAGTAGTTAGTTAAGCCTTATAGACGCCGAAATACCGACAGAAGCTGGGCTGTAGTCCTTATTTTTAACGTGGCAATACGACGAATCGTGGTACATTGGACATGGAATCTGGAATGTCGTGAAAACACTTCAAAAACAAATAAGTGAGTACCACCAGGAATTTACGCAACAGTAAAAAGCACAATTTCCCCACACGAAGTTTAACTAAGAAGCTCTCCTGAGGTCCTAAACTTGAAAAGCCTTTCAAAAACACAAGAGTAAATAATAAATAAAATAAATACTTTTTGTCGATACTGCACTACTTCTGTTTATGCACTCAATGAATAATAGGAAGTGCATTTCTTTTTTTATAATAAATTTTGCCGTTGCCCTTTGGTCTATGACAAATCAGATAAGTTAGTTATACTAGCTCACGTTATGTTAAAAGTGAAAACATTTCAATGTTGGGATTATTATTATTAGAATTATTTTTTTTAATTAAAATTGAAGACAAATCCTATAATTTCGGAGCCATCGGTTTTGGCAATTGATTTCCAGATTCTTGAGAGAATCGCTAGTGACACGGAGAGAATGCTTCGACATTTCAAATAGCCCCCACCCCCTCATTCTCTCCCCATTTCCTCCCACTGCCTCCGTTAATGGAATCCCGGCATGAACAGAAGCCGAAGATAAAATGCTAACTGGCTGTTTCATTCCTGCCAACCAGTTTTAATTACCGCTTTCGACGAAGTACCAAAATTAACGCAACAAGCGCACTTTCTTTTTAATTGAAATTTTCTAATTGAAATGGCGGGAAATCCGAGATGGGAATCCAATTTTTTTTCCTCTCTTTCGACAACTTCTTTTGCTCAACTTACTTTCTCAATCACCTTTTAATACATCCACTCAATCACAACACGATTGAGATTTCCAAAAAAAAAAAAAAAAATCTAATTTTGTTTTTAATTTCCTATTTTTTTGTTAAAAAAAAATCGTTTCCAAAAATTCTCGATTGGGTTTCTTGCACAGTTTTCTCACTTTTAATTAAGTTTTAATTCTCATTTAAGTTACCATCAGATTACGGCACAGTTCCATTAATAAAACATTTTATATTAAAAAAGTATTTGTGGTTGCAATGAAATCATTTTAAGATTTACGTTATGGTTCTCATATATATTTAAAACTAAAGAATAATTCAGGTAAAGCTCAAACATTATCCTGCATTAAGAGATATTGTATCTTCCTAGGAGAAACATCATTGGCAGTGCTGTATAAAAAGAGATATTCCTATACTTGAATTTCGTCCATATTCTTCAGCGCACCACAACTGGATAATGACAAATCAATCTTGTTTGGATACTTTTGCTATTGGAAACTTTCAGTTCAATTGATAGAAACTAATTATCCGGCCTTCGACAATTGTACCTTTATTCATTTGATAGCCACTAAACTATTTTGTTAATTAAGCATGCCTATTAGATGTTTTCAGAGGTTTCCCGGAATTTAGCCTCCTAAAATGTATTTATTCTTTGTGTGGGTGCTTATAATGTTCTCTACTGTTCCTCGTAAATTTATTTCTTCCTAAAAACTTTCTTAATCATTTCGGAGTTCTCAATTCCTTTATTCAATAGTTGTAAAGTTTACTTCCTAAAGCAATCAAAAGACAAGTCCTAACGCTCTACAGACTGTAACATCCAAACTACTAATACTCTGTGCTAAAGTTTTGAAGAACAACTCTTGAACTATTGAAGATGATGAATGAATCTCATTTTCTAGGGAACCGTAATTTGTTTTTGTGATGTAAGGATGTTAATTCGGCGTGATACTCTGAAAATCTCAGAATGATTTAAACATTAAGAGCATAGCAATATTGATAATCTAAGTCATGGCGATCTAAATTTAGTGGATTACGAGTGCAGCGACACTTTATATTAAATTAGTTACTTAATTCTTCTGCTTCTCTGCCCAAATGGATAGTTTAAGTAGAATGATGTTTGTTTGATTTTGCTTTTAAAAATCTCATCTTCAATTGTCATTAAAATCGAACATTCGTCGAAATCAACATCTCATCACTGTTGTGCAGTTCTGTAGTCAATAACAATGATGCCACGATAATTTGAAAGAAAGCAATGTAAAATCTCCTGAAGATAGATTTCAGTAGATCTGTCTAGAGATCGGAAAATTTAAGCGAAAGAAATCCTCCAACTAAAAGCTATTAAGGCAAATTCAAGCGTTGTTAAATCAGTTCTTCAATTTTTCGTGATTGAACTAATCATCCTTTCATAATAAATAAATAAATAAATAAATAAATAAAAAAAATAAATAAAAATAAATAAATAAATAAATGAGCAACTAAGAACGAAACAGCTTTCTATACGGGTTGTTAGCATTCACTATCCATCTCCGAAAGTTTTAGTTTTACTAGTCTCACAGTCACACACAACTCTCCTAACCGTGTTTAGATTAATTAATTGAAAGTGGGTGGCATGACTGCCGAGCACGTCGACCTGAAAAATCTATTGTGCTATCCCACGGAAAGAAGGACAGACGGAGAGAAAGACTGAGAAAGGATGGTGTGAGAAATGCGGGGGAAACGGGAGAACCCCGGGAAAACCTGCCCAGCGCGGATTGCCACCATCAACGAGACCCACATGAGAACAGAACTTCGGTACTCAGAGGTGAGAGGCCAGTGTCTTAGCGACATCGCCAATCGCGCGGCATCCTAACCGTGTTAATAACAGCAGGTGATATGTCTTTGAAGATGAATTTTTGTTTTTTAATCTTTTTTCATGTTTTTAACTATGAATGTTAAACCTTTCTATTAATCCACTTATTCATTAAACTTTACAATTAGAGATTGTTTTTGTTTGACAGTCTATAATAAGCAATAGTTAAAGTTAAAGTTGCGATCAGGCCCAGAGGACCGCACAATGCAACTGGAGGGTAGGCTCCAGTGTTCAGAACCTACGGGACAAAGTTGAGGACGGGGGGTCGGCCCGTCGCTCGCCCGCCTTTAACTCCCGGGAAAGAAACCCGGTACCCATTCTATAGAGACCCTAGGGTAGACCCTAGGGCCCGTTTGGAGGAGAAAGAAGCGTGGAAAATTTCCCGTCCTCCGCCGAGGCCGGGAATCGAACCCGCTACCTCCAACTCGCAGCCAAGCGCCCTTACCCACTCGGCTAAAAATTAATCAAGACTTCGTTTACTACAGCAAGAGTACAGCATTTTAATATTTGTGATAATTCTACTGAAGACTAAGGACAAAGATTTAATTCACACACTGTCGGTTCTGTTGAAGCAGAGAAGGATAGTGGATATTAGGAGCAAGTCTTTAGTAAAGGAGTTACAGGAAATGTAAAATGAACAATCTGGATTAGGGTAGTGGAAATTGTAAAGTATATATGTATTGAGTAGAGTAACTCTGTAATTACGATGTGGTTTTTGTTGTACAATACAGAATTTTCAGTTTAATCTACTCCTTATTTTAATAATCTCTTTAATTAAAATAACTTAGAAAGTTAAGAGTTTTGGTTTTATTTTTTTCGTTTTAATTATAAAAAAAAAAAAATCGAAAAAAATCTTGATTTGCTTAAAATCTTAATCATGTTTAGTTTTATTTTATTTTTTAAGTTTTAAAAATTATTTTTCGAAGTTCGTGGTGCTTTTCGACTAGCTGGGCTTGTAACGTCACAGGACCCCATTGCACGCCTGTCTTCCGCTCCACCATTTTTATCGCCCCGACCCGTGCTGCGGTAATTTCCGCTTCCCCGGCTGCAGCCGCTCACAGTTTATTGTTCATCAGGAGATGCTGAGCACTTTTAATGACTTCAATTCCCCGTAAGAATTTCATCTGCCCCCGCCCACCCGCCCTCGCGACAGCGCCAAGGCCTATTACTGGGCGCCCCTGTTTATATACGAGCCCGGCCCGCATTTGAATAAATCTACATGTTGTGAGAAAAGAGTGAATAGGTGCCCGGGAGACCCGCACTTTCGGGTGCGGTGGTGGATATGTTTGCCGACTCAAGGAAACGAGTTTTTCTCCGTCTACGAGAATGGGTCTCCGTGGATATTAGCACGCCCCCACCTCATTTAACCAT
>JAFIDM010000001.1:63339824-63358529 GCA_023159025.1 Thereuonema tuberculata
TACTGGATCTTTCATAGCCTGGCAAATCATTATTAATATCACCAATCAGTGGCAGTATGTACTGTGGGTGGCATTCCCAATGTCACATTGCGAAGTAGTGCTTTCCTGCATTGCTTCCCTTAAACCAGTCTAAGAGCGGAGAGCTTGTTGCACTGCGGGGAAGCATCGGGCAGCTAATGTGACATTGGAAATGCCACCTACTGTACAGCGTTAAGACATTTCTGTATCTAAAGGTTTGACTGACATTAATTCACCAAACGCTTCAACTTCTTAATTCCTTTTCTAGCAGCAGAAAATCAGCAGTTGTTTAGGCTACTTTGCCGCTTCCCAAACCTAGAAATGTTAAAGGTTAAAATATTAAAAGCCCCTAAAACGCTTCTGGTTTGGGAAATAGTAGAGAATTTTCTGTAATGGAACATAGAAAATGAATAATAATAGTTATTAATAATAATAATTAATAATAATAAAAATAGTTGAAATGTTTGTTGAATTGACTTTTTAATATAGGGAAGACATTCATTCTTGATAATCACAAGTACAGATCTTATATTAATTGTCTTTCTAGATTCAAAATAACTAAATATGAAGGTTAAAATTCAGAACGATCTACACTACTCCGATGAATTCTTCTATTTTGATTTCCCGTTGAGAAATGAAATATTTGAAATTATTCAAACCTAACCTAAATGTTCAGTAAGCGTGAATAAAAAAAAATTCTCCATAAGTATACATCAGAACAGTTGTTCCATATTTGGTTCACACAATAGATCATTTCAATTTGATAATAATAGTAACAAGATAAGAAATAATAGGAACAATTGGATAGAAGTTGCCGTTTAAGCCATACTTTTTTGAAACCAAAGTTAAAATGATATTTTGAAATCATTTCCAAACTCGAGAATAATGACCAGTTTATGGATATAGTGAAATAACTGGAACAATTATTTAATTCTGTATTAAATGGACTTCCTTCACAAAGGTTTATTTATATACCATTTCTGAAACATTAACAAGGACGAAAATGTCCTACAAATTCAAGAGGATTATAAATAACAATGGTTGAGATCAATTTGTTTACCAAGTGACATCCTGGTACAGCTGTTTCACGTCTTTGGCGATCATCAGCCAGGATCAGTCACCAGTAAAACAACAAGGTGTCCGTACTGAGGCTAACGGGAATGATCATCGGAAGCGCAGTGGCCTCAAAAGAAAAGATTAACAATAAAAAAACTCATTAACGAAAAATTAGCGAGAAAATTCATGTTTATTAAGAATTCAAATGCGCAGTTTGAATTTTTTTAAAGCATTGAGGCCGGAGAACGGTTGGCACATGAATTTTCTCACTAATTTTTCATTAATGAGTTTTTTATTATTATTTTTTTTTTTTCATTTGAGGCACTACTGCGCTTCCGACAATCATTGAAGAGGATTATCTTTCATCTCAATTTATTCATTTTTTTCTTTTTCCCTATAGATATAGATAGATAGATAGATAGATAGATATAGATAGATAGATAGATAGATAGATAGATAGATAGATAGATAGATAGATAGATAGATAGATAGATAGATAGATAGATAGATATAGGTAGATAGATAGATAGATAGATAGATAGATAGATAGATAGATAGATAGTAAAACCTAGTTGAGAGGTCGAACAGTCCTCTCATATATTTGACACAAGCCGAATATATAAAAATATTATGGTGTTCCAGCACGGTGGCTGTAATTTTTTGTAACAATTTCGCTTCTGACGATGTCTTCATTGTAAAAATTACAGTCCATTTTATTTTTTAAAAAAATTTATTGTGAGTTAATAAAGTAACTAATAGATATAGGATATGACCCCGGGGGGGGGGGGGGGTTAGGCTCCCAGCGATTCTCGACCAACGAGACTAGTTTAAGTCCGACACCCGCCCGCCTTTAACCCCGAGGAAAAAAAACCCGGAACCCTTGACAGACAGAGCGCTGGGTAACCCAAGGGTCCGTCTGGAGGAGAAATAACCGTGGAAAAAATCCCCGACCACCACTGAATTAAAGTTAGGCTCCTCCATTTCGCATTAACGGACCCACTTTTATTTCTATTAGTTCTAGGATAATAATGAATTAGTCATATATAAAATCATTATTACAGTACATCAAAGTTTAAGTTTACTTTGAAATATTTACTACTTAAAATTGAGTAATAAAAGATGAGTATTACTGTTATAAATTCACAGAAAATTCTCGTACAGATTCTCGAATAATAGGGAAAGAGAAGGAGAAAAATTAAGAGAAATTAAATACGACAATTTGTAAGGTCTTTCAATACAATTTTTAAAAGTTACTAATATTTCACTTAAAATTCCTTTAAATGGAAATCGATTCTTTTTAACTTATTTTATACATTTTATTACATCAAAACCACAGGGTCTAGAGGAAAATTTATGATAGTAGTAGTTAGATACTGAGAAATAAATTCATTTCATTTTATTTTTCTGTGTTTGGGCTCAAATTTGTAACATCAATTTTCAAAATTTATGATGTGGATGCTTGAGAATTATATATATTGTGAATTTTTTAAATTCAGATTTCTTATTTAGAGATCCAGATTTTATCATCAAAAAGGCAGTTTAAATTAGATATCAGTCAGTTATTGGAAAGTAGACCATTCAATATCCACATAAAAACTTAGAATCGTCCGGACATTCCAGAAGCACTTTCGTGACCCTAACGACATTGATGTGATCAAGATTCTTGTCATTTGCCTTTTTGAGTGAAATTAGACAGCAATTAAACGAGGTCGCAAAAAGAGACACTGCTTTTTAAGAGGGATCTATATTCAAAAGCGTCTTACAACACAAGAAAATATGATCTGATATGCACAAGAAAATTTGTCGCCCATTTTCAGATTAATCCATCGTACAGATTGAGACATTCCTATCTGCCCTGCACTGCTCGACAGCTAATGAAGTCACGTGTTCTGCTTTTCAGCGACGATATGCATCCTCCCACGGTTAACAAGAAAAAAGCAGACGATTAAGCTTAGATTCGAGATTCTTGAGAATCTTATTTATTCTTCAGACTTCGTTTCGACCGACTACCATCTTTTTCAAGCATCTGATTCATTATCAATATACTTAAGGTGAATAGGCGCTACCTTAATCAAAACACAGTAGAACAAATATTCTTTAAACAACAATGGACAATCGTATTGAAATGCGCAGTTTGAATTTTTATGTTTTCAAAAAATTCATTGAGGCCAGCGAACGTCTTGTACATGAATTTTCTCACCAATTTTTCATTGGTGATTTTTATTGTTCGGTTTTTCTCTTGAGGCACCACTGCGTTTCCGACAAATATTCGATAAGTTTTAGATCCCTCTTCGTCATTTAAAAAAAAATACATCTGTAAACGTCCTGAATAGCTTGAGTTAAGCTTGTGTAGCATTCCTAATCTGCCTAAGTTCGAAATTCTCATTAATTCACTGTTGTATTAATCATTATCTAAACAGATAGCTCCATCTACTTTTGGCTACTTGCATTAGCCTCAACTTACAGCAATATAGATTAATATAAGATTATAGATGAACATTTTTCAGCATTCTTGCTTATTGAACTATGCTTGAAGTTAATATTAATTATTGCAACTAAATAAATATTACGTTTTGATTCAAAATCGTATTTTCATGTAAATAGAAACAGATTAAGAGAAGAAATTCTTGATTCACAATAAAAAATACATATAGACTATTAGGCTAAGAACGCACTATCCACGAAGTCGTAAAATCTTCTTCCTCTTCTCTCCCTTAAGCAATGTCATAATTGTTCCTATTGTGATGACCCCTTCTTGAAGAGGAAAAAATATAGATTTCAACTGTATATGTGCGTTGATGAAAGACCCTGGGCGAATTGAGGGTTGTTTTAACAAACCCTTCCCTGCGGAGGGGAGACTTCGTTTATGACTTCGTGGATAAATATAACCATATGCGTTCTTAGCCTTATACAAGGAGAATTAAGCAATGAACATTTTATCTCTATTCTGCGCCCTTTCAATCAAAACAAAGATATTGATAAGATATTAATTATTAAATTTACCCAAACGGAATTTGTTCAAGTGAACGGAAACAATGGAATTACTTAGATATATTTTATGACTTGATATTATCAGATGAAGGGAAAATATTCGTTATTTACGACTATCCTATGTAGCCTTCCGTTTAACTGTAATATACGGGTATTTCGTGTAGGCCTTACTAATCTACCGCTAATCTCGTAATCGGTGTTATTTCTACCTTCAAAAGGCAATTAAGTGGACTTTACAAGGTAGATTCGGACACCTGGTATCACACCTATATCATTTGGCAAGGGTGGAGGACCGGTTAGATCTTAATCAACACTTGATTAGATACAAAGGTTGGGGAAGTATGCGGGGGTGGAGGAAAAACAGGAATGAGAGCTGCGGGTTACAGCGAGGGAGGATGAAGACATCCGACACAGAAAGATAATACTTTCATCTTTCTCATCTGTCACATATAAAAACCAAGTGACTTTAGCTTCCTTCTTCCAACAGCACAAGATGGATATTATCAATAGTGTATAGGTCAGTTTTCTGCAGTAAAAATTAACGAGATTTCACGGTGGTATTTTTAACGGAATAATAGTGTTCATTATTGAAGAATTTCTTTCGATTTTTCCGAACTTTATTCAGAATGAGATAAGTATGACTATTTCGCTTCATTTATTTTATCTTAACGTCCATCTACTTTTTCACTTAATAGCTACTATTATTTTTAAATAATTCTTAATAACGTTTAGAAACAATTTTTAGTATGATGATTCTACAAATTTCGGTTTTTTACGATAAAATTATCAAAATTTATCTAAAAATGCTAGAAAAAATTAAAAACATTCATAAAGTAAATTTTGCGTAAAACAGTTTCGAACAAACTACAAACTTACAACTGAAATTGTTTTGAAAACGACGGAACTCGCTAAAAGGATAAATTGCGAGAAAATTCAGGTGCATGCTGCCTCTATGAATTTTTTTAGCGCATAAAAATGGGAAAGCTCAGGTAAATATTAATAATAATCACAATGGGTAGAGACCAAGTTGTATACAAAATGACATTCTAGTTGTTTTTAGTCCAGGCAAAGAAGACCAAAAAACGCCGAATAGGGGAAATAATTTGTGTAAAAGCCAATTTTGGCAAAGTTGTAAGTGAAGGTGTCCTGAACAATATACTAAAAGTACTGATGAGTGGGGGTGGAGCTAAGGGGTGGGTGTTTAAAGATCCTTTTTTCACTTTTTCGTGAATAACTCGGAAACTGCGGCCTTTAGCAAAACAATATCCATATACTAAATTAATCTGCATAAAATTCTCTAGAAAACACGTCCTACACAGTTTTTTGCTGGGATATATACATAAGGAGATATAGAGGGGGGAAAATGGACAATTTGTAAAAAATTCATGTTTTTGTTAAAAATGGCACGTATATTCCTAAAAATGAAATCCACATCAATTGTCGAATTCCTAATTATCTTCGAAATCTAAACTATCATCATCGTTAAAATCAATGGTGAGACAGGTACTGTTAACCCTCTGACAATTTTCCAAAGAACTGTCATAGCAAAAAAAAAGAGCGACGAAGATGTGGCAGAGCTGTTGACCTATGAATTAACTCCATTCCCTCTGGCTCTGTTCCTCGAGGTTGGAATGCGAAAAGGGAAGAAGTCATCCCTCTACGATGTTTTGCCAGTAGAGAACAACGTAACTCTCGATCTCACCCAAAGCACCAATGTGGTAGATAGTGGTTTCTTTCTTCACCGCATGAAGTGGAAACCGTCCTCTAACATTTCTTCAATTTGCTACCAGTACATTGCTTACGTACAGAAACATTACGGTCAACATGTGTACGGTAGTTTTTGATGGCTACAGTAATGTCAACAGCACAAAACGAGCAGAGCAGAATTAAAGAGGGCTGACATAAACTTTGGTTGACGTAACTGTAATGAAAGCACGACCATCACAGTTCAACAGGAGCAGTTTTTCGCCAATAAAAGGAACAAAACAAGACTGATCCACTTCCTCACCGAGAAAATGACAGCAGTAGGGATTGAAACAACTATTGCAACTGCTGATGCATGATGCTGATGGCACTATTGCGAGGTGTGGGTTGGATAAAGCTGCTGTACATCCAACTGTTGCAATAATTGGGGAGGATGTGGACTTGATATTCCTCCTCATAGGATTGGCTCCACCATCTACCAACGTGTTCTTTATGAAGCCAGGGCGTGGGAAGGTGGAGACCAAATTGTTTTCAGTGCCACAACTTCAACAGCTCCCATTCACCAAGACGATCCTCCTTCTCCACAGCTTCTCCGGATGCGACACCACCTCGGAGATCCATGGGAAGAGCAAAGTGGGAATTGCTAAGCTGTTCACAGCTAAACCTGACCTGACACAACAAATCTCAGACATTATCTGAGGTATTGCACAGGCTGGCGAGAAGCTGTTTCTGGCGATTTACCAAGCGCCAGCCCACGAACAAAACCTCAACAAACTCCGGTACTCGACTTTTTTGAGAGCATTGACGAAGCCGAAATCTGATATGGCCACTCTTCCTCCTACCAGAGGAGCTTCGAAGCAGCACTCGTTCAGAGTGTACCTACAGATGTATCTATTTACATATCGTTGTCAAATTCTGTTTTGTTTTCATTACAAATATCTATTTGAGCTAAATACTTACGTTGGTCTTATTAATTTCTTACAGCTACAACAATGGCTGGGCAACCCCCTACCACCAACCCAATAGGGTTGGGCCAGGGGAGACAATGACATCCTAGAGCCGGTGATAACCAAAGATCCTGTGGCTCCTGACTCCATTCTCAACACCATATTTTGCCGATGCACGATTGGGTGTGGGGTGCGCTGCGGGTGCCGGAAAGCAGGCATTGCCTGCTCCAGTGTCTGCGGCGTATGCTTCGGCTCGTGCACTAACGGAGCCCCCCATCGAAAACACCCTCGACGATGACGATAGTTTCGATTTCGAAGATAATTAGGACTTCGACAATTAATGTGAATTTCATATTAAGGAATATACGTGCCATTTTTAACAACAAAACAAACATTTTTTTCCAAATTGTCCATTTTCCTCCCTCCATATCTCCTTAAGTATACATCCCAGCGAAAAAGTGTATAGGACGTGTTTTGTAGAGAATTGTATGTAGATTAATTTAGTATATGGCTATTTTTTTGCAAAAAAATAGCAATTTTCTAGTTATTCACGAAAAAAGTGAAAAAAGGGACTTTTAAACCCCCACCCACCCATCAGTACTTTTTGTATGTTGTTCAGGACACCTTTCCCTACAACTGTGCCAAAATTGGCTTTTACACGAATTATTTCCCCTATTTTTCCTTCGTTGCCTGGACTATTTAGCTTTTCGGGTTCCACATTGATTCCGACGTTTTCTCAGATAGGCCCGAGTAACGAGACCTGGTTGTGTACTGATGACTGCTCCTAGCTGATGATCGCCATATTAGCGTGAAACAGCTGTACTAGGATGTCATTTAGTACACAATTTGGTCTCATCCTTTATGAAATTGTTTTGAGTTTACGACTTATAAAAAGAATTTATATTCTTTAAATTTAAAGAATTTCATTATTTACTTTCGAATTACTTCAAATCACTTTTTTTTGTTAAATACTATTAATTAATACCATAAATTCTAAGGAAACTTAAAATTAAGATATTCCTTTGTAATCATTTAATTAATAAATAATTCTGTAAATAGTTTCCTTGAATGAAAAATTTAGTTTTTTTGTTTTTAATGAATATTTTCTTATGGGTATCAAAAGATTCAATTTGATCATGCAAATAAATAAAATAAAGAAATCTTAATGTCAGATTAAAGTATGGAACAACATGAGAAAAGAAAAAAAAAATGCTCTCTTGTTGAGATAAGGACGTTTATTTTACTTAAAAAGAAACCTTAGTAATAATTATGATTATCAAAAAAACAAAAACAAACAAACTGAACACTTATGTAGAGAATAGTAATTATATCAAACGTAGGTAAAAATCCAGTTGACGGTTCGGGGTGTTTTTTTTTTTTTTTCCCGCGTTGCGAAACATGGCCGTTTCCGAACTATTTTCAGAAACCTTAATGGAAGTTGACGTCAGATGTTTCAACTTCCGGAGAACGACCGGGAGCGAATACAGGAAAGCCTTCTCTTGCTAAAAGGGGCCATCACCATTAAATAATAAAAAAAAAGCGCTGAATATATTAATAAAAGCACGTAATTAGGCTTACCTTATGTGACGGTCTCATTGTATCACACAAGGACAAATGACTCTCTTCAAACCATGATCCCTACCTTGCAGATCTTTTAACACAATGCCGATTCTCTCTTCCTTTTACACGGCCTACCCAATTATAACAGTCATTTACATATTTCACAAAAAAACGAAAATCACACAAACCAGCATGTAATTTTTCCAGACCTGTTTGCGCTATACTTGGAGCCGCCATCTTTCCTTCAGAATAGTAGAACACATGTGGTAGCGCGAGCACGTGGAGCACGAGGATAAACATCACAGGAAACCAAATGACGTAAAAAATGTATCACTGCGCATACAGTTAGCCGGAAGCACTAACTTGCCCTTCGACAGTGAATGCCAAGAAAACTTCCTATTGGCGAGTACCGTCAACTGGAGTCTAGCCCAAATATATAAAGATTAAAGGAATAAGCTTAGATTACGAAAATGGAAGTTGTATATTTTCTGAAAAAAGATTTTATTAAATCCCTTTACGAACACTACAAGGACGTTCTAATACTCAAACATTATAAAAACCTAAACATCCTACAATAATTCTAGGGAATTCTTTCTTCAGAGTTTCATTATACTTTATTTAGTAGAAAAAGTTTTATAATAATTTTTTAAAAAAACATTTCTTCGTAATACAAAAGTAAATTTTTATAAATCCAAATTTTTAATTTTTATACGTAGGCTACTTTGTAGAGATACCAAATACAATTATTTAAACAACTGTCCCAGTTCATCCAACTTCAGACTTAGCAAAAAATATGACAGTAACCAAATTGTTTATAGGAGTTACCATGTGAAGTGTTAAGCCTAAATTTTATCACATCTTTTTCTCTTAAAAAAAAAAATAAATTACAAATTGGATTTTTGTAAGTGAATTCGAAACCAGAAATTTAGCTTACATATAAAAGTCATTTTGAAAGTAAATATATTTTATCACGTATTTCCCATAATTATATTAACATTATAATTATATATAAAATGTCGATTGGTCTGCTTTAGCACAACAGTTTACAAAGCTTTACAAAAAAATTTAATTTTAATAAATCTAAATTTTAAATTTAATAAAGAACAAGATATAGCATTCTAGGAGACTAACCGTAGAAAAGGTAATTGTGTGTATGCATTTCATACAGGAATAATGCTTCTTGGTTTACCCAAACTTCATATTTATGTCCCAAAAACTCAATACATTTAATAAAACGCTACACGAAATAAATCTTCACTTACTTTCGAAATACAATTCATAGAACATCAGAATCACGTGTAAATGTATTGAAAAGGCCGCTGACTGTCAACAGAAGAGATTTGTGCCCTTCGGATGTTGCTGGTCCTGGGAATGTATAATAATGTAACAAACTACGTTACATTAGCTTACATTATTGTTTTCCATTGTGCGCTTGTCCTGAACGTGTTTCCACAGTGTTTTTCATATTTTTGACCTGGCTTTGTTTTTCATTTTTGTTCTTTTCAGAGTTTCAAAAAAGTCTAGAAAATACTGAAGAAAATTGTGGAGAAGTCAACAAAGAGAATTAGTAAAACAATAACATTCGATAACAATAATGGTCGCTAGGCTGCGGGTTGGAGGTAGCGGGTTCGATACCCGGCCTCGGCGGAGGGCGGAAATTTTTCCTCGCTCCTTCTCCTCCAAACTGGTCCTAGGGCCTACCCAGCCCTTTGTAGAATGGGTACCGGTTTTCTTTACCGGGAGTTAAAGGCGGGCGAGCGTCGGGCCGACCCCCCGACCTCATCTTCGTCCCGTAGGTTACGATCACTGGAGCTACCCTCCAGCGGCCTCACCGGCCTGCCCAGGCTGGTTGTGGCATCGCGCGGTCCTTTAACTTTAACAATAATGGTAGGTTACTTGAGATGCCGTACATAAACCTAATGTTAACGGCATGGCTTGCAAGCTTTACAAGTTAATGCATACGAAGCAACTTTATCACGCTAATTGCTTGATGATCTTTGAAGAGATTTTTAAGCGTTTGTTATATACTAATAAGATAGTTTATTACTTATGTAGAAGTGTTTTTACTGTTTTAATTTACATTTATGAAATTGGAGTGTAGTTGGGGTTGATTATAAATTTTCCCATTTAAAATAATTGGAAATAGGCTTTCAAAAGTCAGATTTTCAGAAACGGATTCCACTCCACCACACCATATAAGTAATGCTTGTCAGTACTAAACAATATAGAAGTGATCATTTTTTAAAGTACGAATCAGTATATGAACTATAAGTTGTAAGAAGTAGCCTATTGCATTAATAAGGGCGCTTGGCTGCGGGTTGGAGGTAGCGGGTTCGATTCCCGGCCTCGGCGGAGGACGGGAATTTTTCCACGCTTCTTTCTCCTCCAAACGGGCCCTAGGGTCTACCCAGCCCTCTTTAGAATGGGTACCGGGTTTCTTTCCCGGGAGTTAAAGGCGGGCGAGCGACGGGCCGACCCCCCGTCCTCAACTTTGTCCCGTAGGTTCGGATCTCTGGAGCCTACCCTCCAGCAGCATTGCGCGGTCCTCTGGGCCTGATCGCAACTTTAACTTTAACTTTTAAGCCTATTGCATTAAAGTATATTGCATTTTTTGATCTGTATCAAACAAATTATTTGAAAAAAGCAAGTATTTCTTTGAATTAAATGAATAAGATACAAAATTGTTGTTGATATACAAGGTGATCGTAATTAAACTTGGCCTATTTTTAGCTATAACTTGTAGCTGTAACCAATAAGCGGATGGACACCAAAATTTGTTTACAGATTATTCAAAGAATTCCGAAAAGGATTATATATAAAAAAAAAAGAAATGATGTTCAAGAAAGTTCTTTTAGGGGCTCTTTACAACAAAATACACACACACACACACACACACACACACACACACAATAAACAATACTCAACAAAAACACGAACAAAAAGCATTTATCCGTTCCGTATGGGATATGCCTGCTCCAAATGCCTGTTTAGCAATGAAAGGAATGTTGCTCGACGTGTTCCCCATCGTGACGTTCATAAGGTCCATTTTACAAAAATTTTTGCCAGAATATAGTTGAGAAGAATTGTTAAAAAAAGTCCTACCGCTTCTTTATCACAAAAGAAATAGTAAGCGATGCCGTTAAGGCATAGTCTTGTGGTTAAGGCAGCGGCGTACCATGTGAGATTAACACGAATTTCAAGAGCTAGCATGGATGTTTCTTTCTTCTTTCTCTGCTCACGCCGTCTATGGCATATTCTTTACGATGGTCCATAATCTGTAATTGGCGCCAGAAAGGATATACCGTTAAAAAAAAAAAACCATAGTCGAATAAAAATGGAAAAAAATCTCGGAGCCTGATCGAGCAGCAGACCGCAATAAGCACGGAATTAAACTGCTGAGAAGAAGAAGAAAAATAGTAAGAGATCATTTGCCACCCTGATGGAAAGGTATTCCCAAAATATATATTTATCGTAACTTTATGAATTATTCTAGTTTATCATTTCCTTGTTGCAATTGCTCAAAGAACCTCAATTATTGAGCGAACACACCAGGAAAAGAATGAAAGAAAGAAAGCACCTGTAGTCTTAACCAATCTTATCCAGTAATAAAAGAGAACCAATGGTTAGTCATCGAAATTCCAAAGCAATAACACGATTCATCGGTAGATAGAATTGATTCTAGCATCAAATACCCTGCAATCGAGGTTTATTAAACACGATCAATTGGAATTGGTAGTTCAAGTTCTATTCTTTTAAATCAAGGAAATATGTAGTAAACTAAAACACTGGCTTTATGATCGAAGGCAGCTGCACTAAAAGTATAAATTGCTGTCTATTCCTTATTGATTCAGTTCTATCCCCATCCCAACTATTTCTTAGTCTGTATTTTCCTATCATTCCATCTACAGCTATTTTGAAAATCAATTAATATAGCTACAATGGAAAATGCATTTTGTGAAGAACATTAAATAAAATGATAAATTCATTTAATAATTTCCTACTATCAAATTTATTTGCTCAGCGTTTCCTTTTCATTCAGCAGCATTTTATTTGACTTTTGTTTATTTCTTTTATTGTCTACGTAACAAATAGAATTTCCTATAAGTATAGATTTATCTAAGGTTTGTCTTCAACTTGAGAGCCATTTTAATCTTAATATTAAAGTAAAATTAAAACAATTACTCTCCGTTTAAAGCGAATTTTCGAATTACTCATTCATTGCAAATGGAGTTCGTAAAATAAATTTCAATATCTTAAAAGCGTAAAAACTTGCCTGTTATTAACTGTTCAGTGACATCTTACACTTATTTTTGATTATCTTAAATCGATAACTTTTTGATTAATTTCTAATAATCACTTTTCTAAAATAAATTAATTTTTATCAAGAAATATCCTTAGGCTTATTCTTAGAAAATGATATGCAGTTCAAGCAGAATTTCAAAGTTTTCTTCAAAACAGTTATCATTTTCTACTGAATTAAAAAGTTTTGCCATTTCGATTGAAAGATGATTTGTTTTGATTATGTGCAAAAGAATTAATAAACAACTAGGACTAATATTAGCTACAATTGTAACATGTTAAATAAACAAGAAACCAACAAGGCACCAAATGAAAACAAAAGATTTCGCCTCTGAGCTATCATCGGTGGGAGTCTGAGACGGCCGTTTCCTCTTTATGGACTCATCAGCCAGACAAACCCCTCGATGAAAGCTCAGATCGCGAAACCAGGTTAGGGATTCCACTCACGCATCCGCTAGTGGAATCCCTAACTCAAGTAAAGCCGGTATATGTAATCAAATAACAAATTAACTTTTAATAAAATATAAATACAGATCTTTAATCTTTAATATACAATTCACAGTATAGCTGTGTGTACTGGAATGATTGTATTTTTAATTATGTTAATCTCGTCACATTTAGGTCTTATAATCTCTTTGAGTATGATTATATGAACAGAACTATTGTCAGAACTACGCAATTTGAATAAACGCTTTAATACGATCTTTGATGTGTATCAGAGAACTATTATTTAAGGGCAGTGTTTTCTATTATTTAAGGGCGAAATATCTGTATTAAAATATGGTTTACTCTAAGGCAGACTGAGATAGCAAGATTAAACTCTTGAACATGAATTTTGATGTAGATTATAGATTGAGTTACTTGAGGCTTTGTTTACAAGAGAATCGAGTGTCACATTAGTGACATTTGCGATAAGAGATGACATTTGCAAATCTACAAGCTTGTCTTGAGAGACAGTTTCTGCAAATAGGAAGTGTTTTCTGATTCCAATTGTTACGAGCTTTAGTGCTATCAATTAATTTCTTTTCTAATCCAAAATCAGATAAGTTATTCATATATAATCTTTCTTATTATTTCATGCAGACTTCAAGATAAGGAAACAGCTGAAAACTGTATTGAAATTATCAATAATTACTTTCTCTTATTACTGTCTCTTACCACTATCTCACCCAAAGCTTCATTATAGTTATTATCTAATAAAGTTTTAAGTTTTCTTTACGTAATTCATACTTAATATCTTCTATATCTTCTTTTCAAAAAGAAATAATTTTTATATTTTTAAAAATCTACTTTAAGTTCCATTACAAATCATTCTACAATTTGAATCCTACAGATTCTAAGTTTTTAACAGTTTTGTTCCTGGAAAGATCAGTCAAAAAGAAACAATTTAGCAGATCACGAAGTTGCAGTCACTATTTTAGAATAATGGCAACCTTAGAACGAAAGGTGCATTGGTTTATCTAGATTATTCTGCTGAAATTATGTGCAAAACGTATCAATAAGAACAAGCATTATATATTTACAATGAATTTAAGAATTAGATAAAAGCTTAACGTGGTTAAAAATTTGCATTTAGTAGAATATGAAATCAAAAAACACCACCAAAATGTTAAAAAAGTTTAAATAAAAATGTTTTAAAAATACATTACGGAAAACCAAAAACTAGAGCTTTCGGGATCTTTGCGATTAAGGATTGACAAGGGAATCACAAAAATTCCGAAAGCTCTCGTTTTTGATATATATTTTTAAAACATTTTTATTATATAAACATTTTTAACAATTTTGGTGGGTTTGGCCTAAATGTTCTTATTCTAGGCCTAAATGAATTTAAGAATCTGGATTTTTTTATACAAAAGAAAATACTACTTGTGTTGACATATCTCAGGAAACTATTTGGAAAATTAAACTGTCTTCTGACTTAATACCAATTTCATTTAATTTTTTAGGATCTCATATATTCTCATCATAACCGTTAAACATAAACTACTTTAAAAAACTCTTAGCCAGCAGTGCAAAACTTTTTCTGCACGAATTAGATGCTATTTAATTTACATAAGACGCTTGCATTAACATTTATGAGATGAAATAAAATGTAAGGATGTAAGAAAAAAAATAATTAAAAAAAATTGCTTTTTTTTGGTTCTCCATCAAGCGATGGGAATATTACATCTGTTAGAGAATTCGTAAATTTTTATTAAATTTTTACTTTTTATAAGTACTTTTAATTTATGTTATGGGTCTGCAGAAGAATTCAGCGTGGAAAAACTCTGTCTAGGTCGGGGATCGAACCTAGCTCCTCCAGGTCGCAGTCAAGCACATTATAACTTGGCCAACTGGCCCACTTGAATCATTAATTAGCTATAGTCTCCTCAATTTATTTTACACAGTTCTAAAGAAAAATGAACAATTTATGAAATAAAATATTAACATCACTCATATAGAAATTTAACATGTGTGACTTTTGTATATCCTGAAATTAAAGATGAAAAAAAAAAGCAATTCATAAATTACTTGAAATGTTTTAATTTGAGGAAATAAAAGAGAACAAAAAATATCTCCATTCATTGAATGTTCTGAAGTAATTGCATTTTCAATTCAAATGATAAAAAAAAAAAAAATCTTAAGTAGTTTTATTTCTTCTTGCTAAAAGGATACACATTTTCAGAAAGTTCTCTTCCTTTCGTTGCTGGTGGGGGTGTTAATCTCCTTCTCATTACAACCATTCCCGGCTGATGAGACCCTCGTTAGGAACCCGGTCTTTTCTTTCGAATTGCATTTTTGTTCTCCTTAATTGAAAGAGAGGCAGTGCAGATGAAGGAAAAAAAAAGGGGGGGGGGGAAGAGGAAGTAGAAGAAAATGCGGAAGCGAAAGAAAGACGGAAAAATATGAAGGAGATGGGAAATTATCAGTAATTGCGTCTTGCGTTTTGATGGTGCATCTCATCACCGCCTTTTTGTTATCACCAGAACCAGAGAGGGTGCTAATGAATTGCACGAGACATCTGATCTCATTAGTATTTGTATAACAAAAGAAAACCTTCATTAGAAAGAAATTATCTCTGTTTGACAAAGAACACTGATTGGAAATTTGGGGAACGTCTTTCTTTTCGGCGACTTTGGAACGAAGATACGAAAAGAAGTAATTGGTAAGAAGAGGAGAAGGATTGTCATCTCCGATAGTTCAGAATGTTCAAATGTTACCACTTTTCAGGGTCAGAAAATTTCGATTGTATCTTGAAATACATTTGGAGATACGTCAGAACAGTTGCAAGGAATAATAATAAAAAAAGGAATCAATATAAAATTAATTTCATAATTGAAAACAAATGACATCTGTCTTGGAAATGAATTAAATTTTCGAAAAAAACTTCCAATGATTAGACAACAATACGTGTGTATAGGCCTATTTTTTGAAAATTTGCAAATAGGCATGAGTCTTTTATAAGTTCTTTTAATAATAAACAAACAGCTTAAAGCTATGAAAAGATGTAAAATGTGCGGGGAAGTTCTTCTGTATTTCTTAACAATGCGACTGTGAAAGAAAGTTAATTTTAGTTTTTGATTTTTATTTTGAAACTAATTTAATGTTTGGAGATCTTCCTATCACATTGGAACAAAATGAAAATATAATGATTAATATAATACACGCTATAGGCAAGGTTTTAAAAGATAGTTGTGTTACGAAATCCTGTCAACTCTCCTATAATTACACTTTTTTACTAAATAGAAATATTTCCTTCTCTATCAACGTTTTGACTACTTTTTTACGCAGTCTCTTTTCTTGGTATGGAACATAATTGTGGGCGACTGTCACCCACTAATTTTCTATTTAACCGTCCTTCATCTCAACGATCAGCTTTCTTGGCGTAAACTTCAGTTAACCTACATAAGCTGACCTAGTGATTACAAATATTGTAGTATCTTTAGCAGTTGCAACTAAAATAATTCCTTTAATGATACCTACATACCAAAATATAACTACATACCAAAATATAACTGAAGGGACAACAGAAATTTGTATTTAAATAGAGAATCCTTGTATGACTAATAATGCAATGCATTTTACATTTATTCCTTTCCATTTTTCTAGCACGACTTCATACCGGGAGTTTAGCCAATATTAATCGAATTAAAGGATTACTCCGTTATCTTATAGTATTCACTTAAGGACGGTAGCTGCATTCCAGTCCTTCAAAATGGAGTCCTTCAGCTTTCCCCAAATAAATGCGTTTGTTGGACGAAATCAGGCGAATGAAATGGAAAGAAATTTCTTTACTATACATTTGTTCTTCGTTAAAGTAATAGTATAACGATTGATAACAAATGTGCCCCTTGCAAATGGGAGATTCAGATTGGACCTCGAGTCATTCAATAAGTCACACTATTCAATGAAAATAATAAAATAAATAAAATGAAAATAAAACTACTTCCAATGGAATCTAAGAGCTACAATATTCTTCCATTTGAAGCCCCTGGAAATTATTGACTAGAGGCACTCGCTAAATCGTGTCATTATATGGTAACACATGTAATATTGTTGAAATGTCGGAAAATACCAGATATTGTTATCTACGATTGGCACTGGCATCTTCGTCTACAATGACTGGACACATCATAATTGCACTGTGATTGCTCTGATTGGAACGACATCCGTAAATGTAAAGCAGGAATTCTAATTCAAGAAAATGTGTCGTCTGACGACTGATACGTTGTTTGACAAATGAACACAGGATCCGTCATCACCAGTCGTATTCGGATGACGTAGCTAGAAAACAGGAATCGCTTATATCTGTCCATTATAAGGAGAAATGTGTCTTGCAGAATGCTCAAAGATTCTTCAGCATATATCTCAATTGAAAATGATTCTTTTTCAGAGGGGTGAAGATTAGATTCCTTGTAAGACCCACACTCTTCTCATCCTAACGACACTCTACAGGATCTTTGAGACTCTCCACTTCTAAAAAGCCACATCCAGCATTACAGGGAGGATCTTTATAAAATGGCAGAGATGCATTTTATTTCTTTCAAGAATATATGAACGGAAATAATGTTTACATAGGAATGTTTTCTGTTCTGCTGTAAATAGAAAAGTCAGACATAACAACGTGATAACGATCAGAAGTAAATACATGTAGGAAGATGTTCAGGACAATTACAACTGCATTTAATACGCGAGAAACATCGGTCAACTTATAACGATGATATTCTCAGTTTAATTTATTTCTGTTAGTACAGTATTATAATTTTGAACAAAGTTCCTTTCATCGGGACTTCAAGGAATAATTTCTCTAGATAGTTTAAAGTTTATTTATTTTTTTAATTGAGATTTTAATACAATAAGTTTTCTTTTAGAGCAAACTGAAGGTACGTGAACTTATTTCCAAAAACATATTTGAAGTTATTACACCAACAAATATTGGCCCAAATTATTTGAATACGTATGTCTAAAGCAAATGAATAAATTTCATTAATAGATTCTTATGAAATGCCAGAATAACAAAAAAAAAGTTAAATATCTAATTTGAAAAATATAAATAATCTGTTACTAATCTTAACTAAAAAGAAAACAAGCTGTCTGCAATGAAAATATGATAGTCGATTAAATGTAGATATTCATAACGTAAGTTCTGAATTGATATCCCGATATCGCTGTTTCACTCTTACTGCAATCGTCAGCTAAGACCACAGCTCAAAATGCGTATTACAGAGTCAAAGTTTATAAATACTTAGTTACAATATCAAATAAGTCTATTTCAAAAGTTAGTATTAAAAAAAAATATATTGAAGTGTGATTTAAATACCATAATAATAGCTTATGGGTTATCATTAAAATATTTTAAACAGTTTAAATATTTAATACATTTCAGACTTTTGTTAACTAAAGTCAATAAAGTATTCATAATATATGAATAATATCCTGTTTCGCGCCTACTCACGATCATCATAAAGGATTAGGTTTGCATTAAGGAATTCCAAAAATCTTGTTTTTAGTGAACTTTTTAATAGTTACCGGTATGTAATCTTTATGGATATCACAAAGTTTCTGCAAATTAATTATTCTAAAACTTAATTAGTTTCAAGTCAAACACGAAGAAGAATCTCATTGTTTTAGCAAAACAAAACTTAATTCT
>JAFIDM010000001.1:63383529-63433436 GCA_023159025.1 Thereuonema tuberculata
CCATAATATCGTTCTCTCCTAATTCGGCGGCTATTTGTAGAGCTTTTTCTTTCAGTACTAAGCATGACATAGAGCATGTTATGTGCTCTAGCAAATTATATCCCTTGGAGAAGGCCTTCTTCAACTTTCTCATACAGTGATAAACGCTTCCTTTTTCTCTTTTCATTACATGTTTCTGCAACAGTATGCGAGGACAGAATATTGTTGAGAGTCGTTCGTGGTATCCCACGCTCTTTGGCAAAACATGCTTTCGATACATTAGAGTTTTCAAAATCTTCAAAGATTTTCTTTTTCTCTGATAGAGACAACGTTTTTCTTTTTGTCGACATCATAACATAAGCACAGAAACGGTTGGAATGAGATCCTTTCCTTCGACTTCATGGTGAACAACGATGGACACGTGACGCGATGGAAACGGAGAAATATCCTTCCCAATCGTCCAGGCGTGGGAAAGCTGTCCTTCCGTCAGAAGGAGAAATGACGCCGATAAAAGATCGTATCCACGGAAAAATTCTTGGAATTGAATCAGTGTGGCACTGACAAAAGTGACCTTATATGCGATTACGGTATTTAAGACCAGACCATATATCCGATATTTCATATCATAGAATTCCTATTCAATGAGCCAGGACTTTAGAAAAGTGACCTTATATGAGGGGGTGACCTTATATGCGGGTGACCTTACATCGAGGTCCGACTGTAATTCCTTTAATAAGCTAAACGGATCTCTAAAATTTCAATTTCGTATCGAGTCATCTCAAAAAACAGAAAGACAAATATTAGTATTTCGACTGAGAACTGCATTATATTACTTTATTGTTATTATTATATCGAAAAAGTTTCAAACCATGGGTTTCCCCAGCTAAGACTGTATGGCGGGTCAAGGACCAAAGCACATATTGCCAAGTGTAAAAAAAAAAGGAAGAATAGTTAGGGATGTGTGCTTGTGTCCATAAATTTCCTAACTATGCGTGTTGTGTTGAGTACCACAGCCTTCTGGAGTTGGGCAAAAGTGTTTTTATGAAGCCCTAGTGTGCTGAGGCTGTGTTGCAATGTGTGAGGCAACAGACCAGTGGCGGACAAGACGATGGGCACAACATGTACTCGGTCCTGCCTCCACTGCTTCTGGAGCTCGTGTGCTATGTCTATATATTTACTTATCTTGTCTGCGTGAGTTTTCTGCATGTTCTTGCTGATAGGCACTGCAATATCAATGAGATAGGTCTGTTTGTTGACCTTATCAACAAGTGTGATGTCAGGTCTGTTGTGATGTATAGTTTGTCTGTGTGAATGGGGCGGTCACAGTATAGCTTATGTGAGGATGACTCTAGTACGCTTTGTGATGTGTACTTGTAGTATGGGACCGTGTTCTTAATAAGTGAGTGTTTGTATGCTAGCTGTTGATGAATGATCGACGCTACCTGATTATGTCGGTGGAGGTAGTCTGTTTGGGAGAGAAGGGGACAGCCTGATATTATGTGGTCGATCGTCTCATGCGTAGTGCGGCATTTCCTGCATCTGTCGTCGTGTGTGTTTGCGTCGTGTAGAATGTGTTTCTTGTAGCTGCGTGGGGATGACTTGGTCCTGTATCGCGATCATGAACCCTTCGATCTCCCCAAACAGCTCACCACTCGTCAGCCATCTGTTCGACGCTTCCATGTCGACATGAGGCTGGCTGAGTTCGAAGTGATATCAGCCATGGAGTTCCTTACGAGCCCATGATTCACGCAGCTACTGTGTGTGGGTGTCGGGATGGTGAGTGTTAGAGAAGGGTTTGCGAGGTCCAGGGGTGTGAGGTGTGTGTCAGCCTTGACAATGGCTGAGTGGAGTGAGGAGTGTTGTGCTCTTTGGTGGAAGTGTTCCCTAAGTGTGTGTACTTGTTTTTCGTGTAGGGTGATGAGATTGATGAGTCCTCGGCCTCCCTCCTTGCGGGGAAGAGTCATCCTTTCCGTAGCGGACTTGGGTTGGTGCATGTTATGTTTTGTGTATGTAGTGCGTGTTGTGCGTTGCAGTACTTCGAGTTCAGTGGTTGTCCATGGAATTATGCCGAACGAATATGTTAGTGTGGGGACGGCAAAAGTGTTGATGGCTTTAATTTTATTTTTGGCATTGAGTTGTGTTTTGAGAATGTTGTGAACGGCAGCACGGTATGTTTTCTTGAGTGCGTTTTTGATGTTTGCGTTGTCAATGACGCGCGCTTGCTGGAAGCCCAGATACTGTAAACTCTCCCTCTTCTATGGATTGGATGGCCAACCATGGTCCAGTTCAAAACCCTCCAAATTCTAAGTCTTCCCGCGTGTTATGTGTAGCTTGTGGCATTTGTCGATTCCAAATTCCATTCCAATGTCTTTGGTGAACTGTGTTGTGACTTGTAGTAATTTAATAAGTAGTGCGTTGTTTGTGGCGTAGAGTTTAATATCATCCATGTAGAGTAAGTGTGGGATTTTGTATGGTGTCATAGTGCCTGAAGTAAGCCTTTAACCGTGTTTTGTGTTGTATAGCATGTGGCTTAATGGATTCAAGGCGAGGCAGAATCAAAGAGGACTCAAGGAGTCTCCCTGGAAAAGACCTCTCCTTGTGGGAATGGGACTGTAGTGATGGAGGTGTTGGAGGTGCGTAGGTGTAATGTTGTGTTCTAACTCTTCATTGTGGATCCAAGAATGCCGTGATCTTGGGGTGTACTTTGTAGAGTTGAAGAGTGTGTGTATGGAGTGTGTGTGTGTGTATATTATTATTATTATTATTATTATTATTATTATTATTACGGAAAAGAATTTACAGGGTTTATTAGAAAGAATTAATAAAACAGAAATTGAAGATCCAAATGTTTTATGTAATAATATATTAAGTGAATTTAATAAAATCTAAAAGATATAAAACTTATTATACAAATGGATCAGAAATTTCTAATGATTATTCAGGAGTTTCTTACAGTAAAAAACATTATGAGATACAGAATAAAAGCGATCGAATACATAAAGAATAGATAACTAAAGAATTAATTGAAGAATAAAAATAAGAGACAAATTATTTAAAAAATATAAAAATAATAAAACTAATGAGCAATATTATAATAATTATAAGGATTTAAGAAATATACTAATATAAAAATAATAAAAGCAAAAAATAATTATTATTGTAACAAATTTAAAAATGATGTAAATAACCCAGAAAATTGTTGGGAAAAAATAAATGCTTTATTAGAAAGAAAAAAAAGTAATAAAAATAAAATTAAAAAAGATAATGAAATAAATAGGTTTGCACAGGAAATAGAAGATAAAAATAAATTTGAAAAAAAAAACCCAAAAAAAAACCGAGTAAATAAAGAAGCGCATCTTGCCATTTGGGAGGATTACTAAGGAATTCGTTATCCATAAAAGTTATTCAACAGTAGTTGCCAGTTATCTGATTTACAAAAAAAAAAACAACTATATGATTCTTTTCCTCGTTCAATATATCTTAAGACTATTTTCAGGAAGCTAAGTAAAAGATGGAAGCTTTCTAACCTTAAATCAGCATAACATTAAGTTTCTTATTATTGTAATTAAGAAAGCAAAGATTAAATCTGTCCCTTTGTGGAAAATGCGGGATATAAATAGAAATTAGACATAGGATGGTCAGTACATAAATACTGCAAGATATTTTAAGGTACCTTTAAACACTCCATCTCTTTACTACGATATTCCGCAGAACTATACTGCTTCCTCAGGTATCTATTCCAAAAAACTATCTTCCCATTAACCGAATGTATTTGAATACAACAAGATATTTCACTCATGTTATATTGACAATATAATAATATCTGTCATTTTCTTTCATACTGATAACACAACAATATCTTTCACATACTTTTACATTCACAATGCACTATTAGGGAAGAGATTTGGAGTAATTAGAGGCAATATTTGCGTGAAATGGTATCTTCCATATTTTTACACTATTCGCTCACAGGTACTGTAGTATTTGTATAATTTTCAGTAAAGCTCCCGAAAAGCTTATTCCTGAAACAAAAACTAAGGAATAAATATGAAAAAAAAATGCAGTTTAGATAAAAAACAAAAACAAAATCAAAAAGATAAAAAAGAAGATAAGAGATTAAGCATTATTATTAGTATTATTATTATTATTATTATTATTAATTTCATGAATTTGGTCTACTTTTTTACATTGTCATTAAAGAAATCTTCCATAATAAACCAAACACCCCGTTCAAAACAATTGTGTATCCTTTAATTAAATATTAGTTTTGTAATATTCTCAATTCTAATATTTTTTTCAGATATTATTTCTAATGTTTCTTTAATCATTCATTAAACTGAAAGTGACCTGAGGCAGTTAAAACTTGTTCTATTTATTTTTTTAAAAAATAATAATCAGTTTTATTTTAATATTGTTAGCAATTTACGTTCCAATTTGGATTATTTTTTTTCAGAAGTTTAAGGACTTCAATTTGCCAATAGCTGCAATTCAGCGGCAGTGATTAATATCTATTATATCGTTACGCTTCAACTTATAATTTGGATGACTCGTGACTAGCGAAAGTTAAAAACATACCTTTGTTAACAAGAAACTTCTAGCCAGAGAGATTATTATCATTCTATTTCTGTCTCCTTCTTTATAATATTAGGCATTCCGAAACCAAAAGATGTTTATTGTGTTCATGGACATTATACTTAACCTGGATTTTAAGGATAAAAAAACAAAACAAAAACAATAGTGCAATTCAAGGACTGAGAATGGATGCCAAATGAACAATGACTACCATCAACGATTAATAATAATAGAAATTATAAAAAGAATGAAGTCTACTTCAGATGCTAGTGCTTACTAGTCCCTTTCTCAACAAAATGGTTACGCCCTCAGTCAATCTCTTAACCTTCAGAAGAAACAATGAATCTTCAAGACAGCGACAAAGCAATAATATTTATTTATATGTCTGTTAAAGATACAACCGTCCTTCAAAATGGGCGTTCTTCAAGGAGCTTAGGAATTTGACATTAGAATCTCAATTATCCGTGTTAATGAGGGCGGTCGGGTAATTGATAAAAACAAGGATTCTAAGCTCTATTTTGTTGTAATAGCAATAAGATGTAGGACCGGAAACACCTGGACACACTCGGGAATCATTATCTTGAAGAGGAGCAAAACGCTCCACAAAGATTCTCTGTTTCAAAAATTTTCAGAATATGTTTAAATTGCGGAAGTGATTTTTTTTTTCTCAATGGCATAAATAGGTCTTGCAGCTCTGGGGGAGATAGTGATTAAAGTAGTGATTAAAAAAAAATTATTCACATTGTAGTTCTTATGTCTCATGCTAGCTGACAACAAATATATGTGAAGTAGATCTTAATATTCATTACAATCGATTACACTGATATGAAGTGAGTATTTATATTACTATTTTTTTTCTTATTAATTACCTGAAAATAAAAATTTGCTTTGTACTAATTAACTAATTAAATTAACTAATTTAATGTTTATGAATCAGTGTGAATTAAACATTCCTTACTGATAATAGTTTGCTTCAATGTTGGAATTTCTTCATAACATGTGTTCATCTGACGAAGGGGTCCGAACCTGGACCCCGCAACATGTAATGAAGGTTTTTTAAAAATATGTGTTTTTGTAATTGTGTTGGGTCCCAATTGTTAATAATAATCGCCACACTAATACAATGAAAATTCTTCGTAATATGCTGAACGCCCTCCAAGAAGCCAAGTAAAAGTTAAATAATTTCAACTACAGTTGTCCCAGAACACTTATTGTTTCTTTTTTGTCAGTTTCACAATTATATCCTTCCTTTCTTTCTATTTTTTTCTCTCTCGCTTTCTTTTCTTTCAACTAAATAATTCTGCTTGTTGATCAGTATTTACTACTTTACTGTTTATAGTGTCTTCCAGTTGTCTTTCAACTGGACTTTGGTCATACTTTAACCCTTCTTGTATTCATACGAAGTAAAGAAATATATTTTCCTCTTCTGCCAAGGAAATACGAATTGGTGAAATATTGTCAATCATTTATGGATAATGAATTACGGTGTATATATCCGCTAAAAATAAAGCATACTTTACCCTTCAGGATCTTATAAAATCTAAACTATTAAGTTGTGTTACAAAAACCCAAGTTTATACAACCATTATTCGACCTATAGTGATGTATGGAGCAGAAACATGGAACACAACAAAATATGACGAAAACTCTCTTCAGTTTTCGAGAACAAAATTCTACGAAGAATTTACGGTCCCATAAAGGACACTGTTACTGGACAATGGAGAATTAGATCCAATGAAGAACTAAAGATTAAGTACAAAGAAACCATGATCACTAACATCTTAAAGGCATAAAGATTACAATGGTTGGGACACGTGGAACGAATGGCAGATACACAAGGACCAAAACGAGCCCTTACTTCCACCCTAATGGGAGACGTCCAAGAGGAAGGCCACGGAAAAGATGGTCAGATTGTGACCTTCGAACACTCCAGGTGGAAGATTGGAGGACAGAGGAAGAGAAAATGGCGTGTGATTGTGGCTGCAGCGAAGAGCCTTAATGGCTCAAAAAGCTAATGAATGAATGAATGAATAGAAGTGCAATTACCTCGATCTGCAACCTAGGAGCTCTAATCCAACTTGGACGTATATTACATTCGAAATAGTGATATCAAGCTTCTAGAAATTTCTGAAAAGTGATGTTTAGAATAATGAATGGGTGAGTTGAAAAAGTATATATTCCAAAAATGTAAACTTTTGGAAAACTAAAAAAAAAACAATTTTTTAAGAAAACTAATTTTTTTGCAAAAAAATTTTCTATTATCGATTTATACCTTTAAGTGAAGTGAATTCATTGTGCTTTGTAAATATATATAGATATTTAACTTTTTATAGCATAAAACTATGAAAATATGTTTATGAAAATATTTTAGTTTGTCAATTTTGTGGAATATGTACCTTTCTCAACTCACTCATTCAATTCATGTTAACTTTTTATCTTGAGATTTTTTTTTTTTCTTCTATCCCTATAATGTCATATTCGTACATTAAACATATTAATATCTGACGCTACATCAAACTGTTAATATTGTAAAATTTCTTGTAATCTAAACTTGTAAAATTGTCACAATTATTGTCACAATTATTATGTTGTACAATTTTACAAATGTGTAAAGTTATCACTTTAATAATTATTACTACATAATTAATTGTTATTGTAGTAATTCAATTTAGAAAGCTTGAACGCCAGACAATCCAGTTAACACTTTAATAAAAGCTATAAAAATCTACATGTTTCTTGAAATTTTTTTGCACATTCTCAAAACAATATAATATTAAATTATTTAGAAATACCTTTTATTTTAGGATGAATATAACTTAATCACAATTACATTTTTTTTTTGGTTTATGTTAAAGGTTTTTATTGTTATATCCTTTAGTGTTTATTTGTTAAAGGTTTAACAAAGTAGTGAATTTTCAATTTGTGAAAGACATTAAATATGTGGAACAAAATTCTATATCCGTGTTCAAGATTAACGTAGGTTTTGTTCCCTCATATTTGGCAGGTTTTCATTTGATTCAAACTACATATGAAATTACCAGTTAGTTGAGTATATTATAGATATTCTTCTCTTCATGAATTTCTTGTTCTTTTAAAGAATCTATGAATACCTGTGGAATACCTATGAAATATTATTATAAATATTTCATAGGTATTCCACAGGTATAACTTATTGTAATGTTTTTTCGATATTTTTTTTTTTTTCATAATCAAATGTTTCGACCAAGAATAAAAAGGGCCTAACTCCAAGATTCCAGTTTTCACTCCAGTCAACGTTCGCGTGGCTTTTCTTTAAGACAATAAAAGAAATTTCAAATTGTTTTGTTTTTTATCTAATTAACATTCGCTGCCTATTGTCAAATATTTACGTCAAATGATAGTAAATATTTCTTCCCGTAAAAATTACAGGCAATACTTTAAAGATTAATAATTAAAATTCGAGCGGTTGCTGACACTAATCTTTCTCACAAAATCGAGGTAGAAAAATGTTGTTTTCTTTTTCTTTAAAATCTTCATTCTTTTTTTTTCTCGTCTCTTACTTTCTCGTGCTTGGTGGTCGTTGTGTCATCTCATGGCAAAAGTGTGGCTCTTTCATTAGGACGATGAATTTTCATTATTCGTAATTTGCTCGAAATAGCAACGCTACGAGCCTTGCAGAAGGCGGGAGAAGCGCTCACCTCAGAACGGGACCCTGCGTTGCTTTTGCCTCATAACTCAACCCCATACCTGCGTGCGGGGGCGAAAGGGGACCGTGAGGGAAGGCGGGCACTTGTCTGCCTTGTTTATGGTACAACGGGAGAGTTCATTCTGCAGATGTAATGGCGATATAATTCATCCACTAAAGAAGGAGGTGGGTTATTTCTTTTTTTTTCTTTCACGTATGAGATGATTTTAAGAAAACCGAATTATCTCTCCTGATAATCTTAATTTTTATATCCTACTTTACCGAAGGGAGTCCGGCGGCGGCGCTGTGCTTTTGCACCGCTTTATTATTGTATGTGTGTGTGTTGCTCTCCTTAAGGCCTCGCAATAAATTAGGCGTCCGTAATGGTAGGCTTAAGTAATTGAGCAAGCAGTAACAAGAAAGAAGAAAGCAGCTTGGATGCACTGATAAACACGCGACTCACACAAGAGATTGGGTGCAACCAAAAACCAAAATTAAACAATCCTTGTGATATATTGCGTGCTGTGAGAGAAAGAGAAGTAGAGTGAATAAAAATACAAATAGATATTAAAAAAAAATGGAAGATTTTTTTCTTAAAAAAACAAAACAAAGCTATTAATTGAATTCTTAGACTAAGAAAACATTCTATTAATTATGGAAAGAAATTAAAAAAAAAAGAATTAAAAGTATTCGCTCTTATAATGATCGCCTCCAACGTATACTCCTGCTGAAAAAAGAAATATGTTCATGTTCCAGATCCTTCTAGATTTAATTATCATAGAAAGGAAAATGTAAATCATATCACTGAAAAAACTTGAAATTAATGAAGTAAATTATTTTTAAACTGTTTCTGAAGTTAAAGAATCATTAAAAAAATTGTCTGGGATTAGATTTTATCAGTTTTTATCATAGAAAAAAACAAAACAAAAACATTTAATTATTCGGAAATTCTTAAATTGAATTGGGAAAGAAATAAATCAAATGAAGTAAACTTACGTTTTTAAAGTTGTCTACGTCATTAAAAATTAACCTTTAGCTGTTAAATTGATTGTTATTCATTGCACTAATTTTAGATTAAGTGTACAATCTAAATTAGAGATGTATTATTTACATTTTATTACACCAAAATTCAGAAACTCAGTTTAGTTCTAACAATTCGTGTTTTGAAATAATTAATATATTACGATAAATTTGTTTCTAATGAATTCATTGTTTCTTCTAAACTTTCTAAAAGCCTAATTCAGAATTTACGTAAAATATCTGAACGATTCAGTTAAGGATTACTTTTCACAATGAGAGAGTAATGGCCATTTATTCTCAAGCACTGTAACCACTTACAATAGTAGAGATCAGCGCTTTACTATTTATTGTTATTTAGATATGCTTTTATAAAACCGTCCCCCTTGATAAAATATCTACTTCGACATCAGTTGAACATGTACATCATCTTTGTATTGTAATGCTTTCAGTATCAATTTGTGTCTTAATTAATTTTAATTGGATGAACCACTTCTATCAATGTAAGTAAAGAAAAAAAATTATGCCATTCAGGCCCAGAGTTACAATCAAGGTGACGTTCTGTCTTAAGGATGATACGGGTTCGAATCCAAGCTTGGATTTTTCTTTCTTCTTCAGTGTTTGAAAGGATGGCAAAGTTTAACTGTCAAAAGTGGGAAACGCTCAAGCAGAAGAAGAAGCAATTATTCCAACTAGATTAGATTAATTAGATTAATTGAAAGTGGGTGGTATGACTGCCGAGACGTCGACCTGAAAGATCTTTTGTACTATCCCACGGAAAGGAGGACAGACGGAGAGAAAGACTGAGAAAGGATGGTGTGAGAAATGCAGGGGAAACGGGAGAAACCCTGGAAAACCTGCCCAGCGCGGATCGCCACCATCAACGAAACCCACATGAGAACCGAACCCGGGACTCAGAGGTGAGAAGCCATTGTCTTAGCGATATCGCCAACCGCGCGGCCAAAGTCTAACTAACTGTCAGCTAACGATGCCTCGTGGACTGTCATCCAACGACAGATTCTTTACCCATCATTAAAAGCACCTCTTTAAGGTCTCAGGAATAAGTCAAACACAAATTAAAAAAGTGTTGAAATGGTAAAATTATTTAACGTTTTTTAAGTATATAAATTGTTACAGTTCAATAACCATAAAAGACAGTTAAATAATTGTTGCAACAATTTTTTTCTACATATAACTTATAGATACATCTTCAGCAGAAAGCTTAAGTCATTACGTATGTTCGATACTGAAAGTTTATCTTCTTTCTTTACTGTCGGTTTGGGCCAACTAAGAACCACGGACAATTGCCCCGTACGACGACCATCATGGTGGAGGTAGTAAAGTTCAAAAGGGGTACGAGATTCACATCAAGTCCAGAATATCACTGAGATAGTAAGTCCCAGTTAGAAAAGGACGAAACACAGAAAAAAGAAACAGCCAAGCCGATACCGGGATTCGAACCCCAGATTCCGACACAACGGTCCCGCACGGCAGACCACCGTCTAGATCGCTCGGCCATGCCAGAATGGCACTGAAAGTTTATATTGGTTATTTTTATTTTATTTTAATTAATAATATAACTTTCAGCATTTATAATTTATAATTATTATTATAAGTGAAAATTTTGCTCCTGAACAACAAATCATTTCTGCCTTCAAAATAAAGAATTTTCAGATCATTTGTAATAAGGTGTTAATAAAAATAACTAATAAAATTAAAGCAGTGTTGAAATGTTCATCCTGTCGCTCCCAAAAAATAAAATAAAAAAAAACTATCATATTAAGGTTAAAAACAGGTTTTTTTTTTCATTAATTCTCAGGACAAGACAAGATTACGAAAACGAGGTTTACTTATGAAAGAAAAAAAAAAGCCTATAAGATCCAAGGACAGCTGTTTCGAATAAAATAACAACAACCCTTAGTGCGAAACAGCTGCTCTACAGTCGAATTAAAATAGAAATTCACAGAGTCCAATCAGAAGCTTAAAGTGAAATTTTGCTTTTGCTTTCTTTGTTTTTGTATTAAGTACGTAACATTGCAAGGCCTCAAACAATGTAAAACTGCATTATTAACTTTCAGGTAGGATTCAGCAAATGGCCTTATAAAGAAAAAAAATCATTTGAGTTCCATCAGCAAGTAGGTGATGTTTCTTCCCGCGCTCTCCGACCCCACGTCTTTGGGCTAACTAGGCTTCTTCGGCCGAGATCGTCGGCCCTCACCAGTCTGTAATTTATCGGCCGTAAGTGTCACGTCATTAGCCTGCCCATGACGTAATTGCAGGGCTATAATTTTTAACGGTGACTCCTCTCAGACTCTCCGAGCTGCGAATTTCCCCTTGCCCCCTCAACTCTTCCACAACCAGTACGTATTCACACCCGCCCTGAAATCCCCTCCTCCCGAAAAAGATGAAGACATTATTACGAGAACTTCCTTCGCCTTCACAGACTGAAACCACCTTATAAATATGGAAATGAGGGCGTCTGGAAGAAGAAAACACAGCACTACACTGTCTTCACTCGAAAGCTTCATTACTGGGGCGTATCTCGCAAATTGTTCACTTTGTTTTGTGATCGCCGTCAGCAAGAAGTATGGTTGGTTTTCCCCAGTCCTAATGCGTCTATTTCTTTTATTTTTAATATATTTTGATGATTATCCAAATCGCCAATCTTTATATCTTAAGCTTAGGAAAAAAAAATTACAATTTGAGATAAAACTGCTTAGTAAATACATATACTTTTATATATATATATATATATATATTGTAACTTGGATAATTCGAATGTCTTTAATTCGAAGATTTCTCTTAGTCCCTTGAATTTCTTATTAAATCAATGTTAAAAATTCGTGGATAATTCGAAGTTCAACTTCCTTAATTCGAAGTTTTTTATAAAAAATTTCGAACCATAACGACTTTTTGGCACGTTACAACTGAAATTCGACACGTGACAACTGAAATTCCTTCCTGCCACTTTTCGACATGTTACAACTGAAATTCCTTTCCGCCACTTTTCGACACGTGACGCCATTCGACACGTGACGCTTCAGACGCCATTCGAGCTTCCTGCTGTCAGTGTCACCATGTCTTTCAGTAAACCACGCGTTTACAAGAATTTAACGTTTGCTGAAAAGGTCGCCGTCATTCACGAGGTGGAAAAGGGTGTGAAGAAGAAATGCCAAATCACCAACGAGTACGGGATAGTGCTGAATTTCGTCGGTACATTGAAGGACAAACCAACATAAGTGAAGCTGTTTTCCCTTCACTAAACATCCTTGATGATTTTGCTAACCTTAAGCAACTGAATTCTACAAAACAATCAGACATTGCCCAATTTTTTGAAAAACTATAATTTTCTGTATTGAATGTAATATGTAGTGTAGCTTACGTAATATAAATCTTATTTTGTTTACATACATATAGTGTTTAAGTCTTTCATACCATGATCTTTCTGAATAAATATTTACTTATTGACAGAATAATCTTTTCAACCATTCAGTGGACCTGAAATTTAAGTTAAAAGATGTAACTTGTTTAATTCGAAAACTTGGATAATTCGAAGTTTTGTAGTGGTCCCTTCAGCTTCGAATTATCCAAGTTGCACTGTATATATATATAAAGCTCAAACATTTTTTCAACGTTTATAAAGGGAGACTTTCAGTTGAAATTATCAGTGTGTTGTTTCAGGCTTTTGTATGTTCGTTAGTCAGGACCACGAACTCTACATTGAAATCTCCTTCCTCTGTGTGTTCCAAGATAAGTGGTCGTGACTGATGAAAATATTTGTATTGATGATGGCTAAATATTTAGTCGAAACGTTTCAGATGTTCTATACAGTACTTTGAATATTTTTATTAAATACTTGATTTGAATCATTTCTTGTTTTTCTTCTGTACCCTTCATACCTTAAATTTGGAGATAGATATATTATTCTTTTTTTATATTGAATTACAGTCAAACTTATTTGTTTTTTCCACTTAAACTTGATATACATACTAAGGCGCAAACCCAAGCCGTAGGATCATCAGCAGAAACAAACCTACCAAATTCAAAAATCAGAAAGGTATATCCTGATCAATTTATTAGTCAAAAAAACAAAAGCGAAGTTTTAAATTATATTACAGATAAATAAGTACACAACACATTGATCCATAGTCCAATGTCGGTGGATCTGATCAACGCCTTCTACGGTGTTCTCTGGATAGCAGCACATAGATGACAGCGACCTTCGAGCATATACCCTTTCATGTCGCAGCTGTTGAGCCACAATTTGGCGGGATATCCTCGTTCCAGTGCTGGAATGGAGGCGACTTGCAACCTGACTGGCCGTCTGACGTCGATTGTGTTTACCGCTAAATATCATTCTTCACGTGCAGTTTAGAGCGATGGCGATCTCCTCCAGTGTGTCTGAAACATATTCCGGTCGTTCGAAATGCTGTCCAGAGCCTGGAGACAACCCCATGCGCGATTCCAAACTCCCTGGCAACTTCGGTGATTGTGCGGCCTTCTTCCAACTTTTCGATAATCCTTATCCGGGTGAAATCATCGAGACGATGTCGTGGAGACTTGATAAAATGTTCACGTTTGTAGAGTTAGTCCTTCACGTCCATGAGTTCAGACAAACACAATTCCCCAGCCGTACCAATTTCCTTTTTATCTGCTTTCGAGCTACCACGTGACCCTTGCGCGCGATGAACATTTACAGTTATGGAAATCGCCACAAGCTATTTTGTCGGATTATGTGGCTGTACCCCTTAAAAATGGCGTTCCTCCTTAAGTTTTGGGCATTTGTATACAATGAAGAAATGTAGTCAGCATCATTGCACATATCTGTGTCCTTGTCTGTCTCAATTACAATATAAAAGCCTGACCACATTAGACTAGTGTTAGTTCCTTTCATAACAACTTTTGTAAAATAATGTAATTTTATCGAATAGAAAATGGAACTTACGATTTGGTTATTTTCTTTAAATTTAATTCATTTATTATTACATTATATTTTGAATATAATCCATATACTCGTACTTCATATTAATCTGACAGTTGATGCTGTTCATGAAATTCATTCGGGTTCCATGAAATATAATTAAATTCTTCCGTCACAAGATGTTACTGTAGGCAGAAGGAGAATGTGGTATTTGAAATAAAGAATTAAGCCTATTTTGTTTCCTTTTGTGGAGTATCGTTAACCATGCACTGAATATCAAGGGATGCAGTTTAACAAATGAGCAAGAATTGTCGGAATATTAGCATTCAATTAACTAATAATATTAGGTATTATTAATAATGTTCATTATTAAACATAAAATATGTTATCTAATTAAATAAATTTAAAGTAATTAAAGAAGCATAGAAGTGTGTAGCGTGTGCTTATGGAGACAGGACGCTTTTGTGTCTGAATTTGAAAAAAAAAATCAAGAAAGGAAAGATAACAGACTAATGAAAATAAGCGCACTTTTCAGTTATAAAAATTTCATAGTTACTGAATGACTCCTAACTATATGCTAGTTTAAATATTTTCAAATACCTAACGGAATGAAATGTGCGCGACTCTTCTAATAATTAATTAAAAACAGATTTGATCATCAGTCAAATTCCACTAGGCTGTTATTCCAGTAAAACCGGATGGATCTCTGAAATTAACTGGCTTAAAAATCTCCTCCTATGAAGATTGACTTGTAGATCAACAATCCATAGTCAATAGTTTTGACTTATCTCAAAACAGGTGGATGACAGTCAAATTACAGAATATTGAAGTTTCTTATAATTTAAACAGTTTTTTCCTTTCTTTTTTTATAGGAAGTAATTTTGTAAATACACAGCTAATAAATAACTCAGTTCTGACTGGTTCCGGGGGCAGGCATTTTGCCCCTTTTCTCCTCCAAATTTGACTTTTTTATCGCTACTAATTCTTAGCCGCTTTATAAGTGGTGCTCGCGTGCTAAAAACACACACAACTGGTGTGAAAAATGGTGGCTGTCACGCAATTTCAGACATAAATTCGAACCTTACAGCCACCTTCCTCTTATCTAAAATTAATCTAATGATAAAATCAAAACAACTTTTGTACCTTGAACAGTACTGAAAGGAACTAGTATAAATATCTCCAAACAATGTTATTCCTCAACCCCTTAAACAATGGACTGTCATTTATAAATACAAACATAGTTTATCAATTGACTAGAGAATGGGATATGATAGATTTCAAGTATTTGAGTCTCCTTTCCCAGGACAGATAGGCTCACGAAAGTCTGTCTGTTAATGTGTCCATACTTCATCCTATTCTCCTCATGACTTTTGAACAAATCCTGAAATCTACATAAGTTATTATACAAAAGTTAAGTTTTAAAATAAGTTTGAAAATCTTTATCTGAAACAGTTTCTCCCAAAGTTAAATTGAAAAATTGTTGTCGTCGGAATCAATATGGAACCTGCAAAGTTTAAATAAACAATAAAAAAAAACTCGCCCAAAGCAAAATTGGCGAGAAAATTCATCTGCACCCGTTCCGCGGCCGCTACGAATCTTTTTACAGCATAAAAAATAAAACTTCGCATGTAAATATTAATAAACATAATTGGGTGAATTTTCTTGCCAATTTTCCTTTTGGCGAGTTTTTTATTGTTTATTTAATCTTTGCAGGCTCCATATTGATTCCAACGATATTTCTTATTGGCCTGTATGTAAAGACTTGTTATTTACTGGTGACTGCTTCTAGCTGATGATCGCCTTATTAGCGTGAAACAGCTGTTCTACGATGTCACTTCGTAAACAACTTGGTCTCACACATTGATATCCTTTGATGAAATTGTGTTTGTTTAAACTTAACCAAAATCCATTCATTAACCAAAAAAATTATAAACTAACAAAGTGATTTTTACCTATGAATGGTATTTCTAACCTCATATTTAGACGAAATCTGAAATATCGATAGATCTTTTAAATATTATTATCTGAAAAAGTTTAGTTATAAATTAAAATTACAGGAAAGGCAATCTCTTGAAGTTAGCTTTAAATAAAATTTTAAATTATGTCTCTACTTTATTACAAAAAATAGAAAAATATGATATTAGATTAAATAAATGCATTTAAATGATTGTAAAACAATTCTACGTATTCCATATCTCGTGGTAATCTTATAGCATTATATAAGAGATCATCTTTTTAATTTAAGAAAGACAATTAAATTTAAATTTGAACATTGTATTTAATAGTCATTGATTTTTTTTAATTGATAATAAAACATTCCATAATCCTTACTAACTAGAACCCCATATTGTCTAATTCCAATTTGATCAGACAAATCATATTCTATTCTTAACAAAAGTAAAAGTGTAATTAATAACAAATATAGTACTTACTATCTTAGGGTTATCCTGGACGGGAAGTGAATCTCGTCCCCCCCTTCTTGACTTTCACTAGTTTTAGACGTTGTCAGGTTGAGCTAGTTCCGTGGTCCTAGTTGGCCAAATTCGATAAAGGAAGGAACAAATATAGTAATAAATGTTACACCAACTGTTGAAATCCACCAGTCATCAAAAGAAGAACGGGTCTGAAAATTTATGGAGTTATATCGAAAATTCGAATCCTGAAAAGTTGAATATGTTCAACCCAATATGGTGAAATTAATAATTTACATTATAAATGTTCTGCTAATTGCTGTTTTTAATTCAATACTACTATTTTAAATTTAATGAATGAGAATCTCTTTATGAATCAAATTCGTAACATCTTCAAATTAAAAAAAAAATGAAAATCACATAGAGGAAAGGTGCCTAATATGCGATGGTTCCCTAATATGAGATACCGCGATTACAGCCGCTGTAGGTGTTGAACTCTTCTGGAAAGTTTCTTAAACGGTTTCCAGTGGGTTCAAGGACTACAGGAACGACAACTAGGCCATTACCGAATTGAACGGAGCGCAGAGAGGTTGTAGTTAAAATAATTCTTTTTCAAGTTCTTGTGGTGTTCGTGCTAAGTAAATATTTGTGCTTAAAGATCAGTGGACATTGCAGTTCTATTTTAATGTTGTCATTTGTTGTAAAATTGCCTATAATTATTGATAACTGGTTTCATTTTCAAACGAATATGGTGTCCATTAGGTGTGATTATTTGTGCAAGATGGCTAGCTCCTAATATTCGGTATCATGGGGGTCCAAATATGCGATAGTACTAATAGCCAGGTTATTGGGAGCAGCCTACACCAGAGCAGCCACATTGGAAGCTTCTGTGAATGCCTTCAGAAAAACAGGGCTCATCCCTTGGAATCGAAACATGTTCAGGCAACATGAATTTTAAATTCATAGACAAGTTGACTCTCCTCAAGAAAAAAAAATGGCGAAAATGGAAATGAATCTGTTTGTAGTGGGGTTGGTGAAGCTGTCAGCCCTAAAGTCGTCAGACCACTTCCTCAGACTACAAAGCCTTCTGGAGATTTTGCCATTCAGGGAACATCACGATTGGGTTCTGCTGAGTTGATAACATCTTCCCCTTATAAAAAGCGATTACAACAATCGAAAGAAAAGAAATTAGCAGCTGAAGCTAAGAAGAAAGAAGCCAAAAAATTATTCGGGAAGAAAAGCGGAAAATCCTCAAAAAGAAAAATGGAAGAATCATCGAGTGATTCTGATTCTGATGTTCATCTAGATGAGGGTGGTGATTCCGATATGGACACTGATGATGACACAGAATGCCTCTTCTGCACTGGTCGTTTCTCTGACGACAAATATGGAGAAAAATGGGCACAGTGCACTAAATGTTATCGCTGGGCTCATGAAGATTGTGTGGCTCAAGAACACAATTTTGTGTGTCCTCAATGTAGGAAAATATAATTAGGCCTACGAGTAATAAGATATGGTTAGTTGTTCAGAGAAATACATGTTAACGTCTCATATTATTCCGACAACAACTTTTGTTTACTATCCCATATTAGGAACCTTAACTTCATTCCTGATATCCGACTTAATTGTAAACTTTTCATATCTATATGTAATGTTTGTTTATTATTCACCATTTGGTAAATGTGTTGTAAACTATAATGATGTAAGGTTCTTATTGAATTACAAAAATAAAATAATTTCTATTTTTAGCTGTTCAAAAATGCATTTCAAAAAGTGTGTCTCATATTAGGCACCTTTCCTCTACACCAGCGGTCGGCAACCCGCGAAGCGTTTTGGTGCGGCCCGCGAGGCGTGTTGGAAGATTTTTTTTGTTTTGTTTGGTTGTTAAAATTAGATTTTCTGTTTTTTTTTGGTTGTTAAATTAAGATTTTCCAGTTTTTTTTTGGTTGTTAAAATAAGATTTGGTCCAAGTGCGGCCCGCAGTAATCCCCACATAACATATTTGGCCTTCTTACAACAAAAGGTTGCCGACCACTGCTCTACACTATTAAGAACGAAATTTGGATCTTTGAGTCTACTACTGAAACTAGTTTTCATATTTCGAGAGAAGTGTGCTCCAAGTAAGTACTAAACTTTGTTTTAAAAGAATTCTTGAAAAATCATTGATACATTACAAAATTCAGTCTAAAGGTATCTAAAAAAAAATAATCTTTTGACACTAAGCATTAATTTGTCCCGAAAGGGATACCATTATCTTAAGCTAACTCTTCTCCCATTTAAAATTCTAGATTCTTAACTAAATTCTGCTTATTTCCAAAAATCACAGTAAAATTATAGGACAAAGGGATTAACTAACAGCGTCTTCATTATTTATTAGACTAAATTTAAGCCAGATTTAACTTATAAACAATCGACTACACGTTTTAAAAATCAAAAAAAGAAAATAATTAATAACTTTTTACAATATATCACAGCGATAATTAATTAATAATTTCTCAAAACAAATTAGAATACGATTGACTATCCCGCCCGAACATTTAATTTAATATTTGTGAATCCACAATTTTACCATCAATAATTTATTTGCTCTCTTTTAGGGGATTGAGTTCAACAAGAATGTTTTCAAATGGAAGGATCTAAATATTACATAAAACCAGTAAAGAACTAAGGATCAAAAATCAAGGATTTAATCAACCAAAGTCGAAAAAACATGTCTGTTTTTACAACTATTTTTTAATTTTTCCATGCTGAGAAATGTGGAACAAACTGATGATAGACTAATAATAAAAGTGTAATATGAAAGAAGAATCATTTTGCATTTGTATTATTTTCAGTAAACTAAGAAATAACGTCGAAAACAGAAGACAAAAAAAATCGTCACACACAAATTTTCTTAAACTTGAATCTTCTTGTTACAGAATCTACGAGTATTTATCTGTAACTTACAAAATTTCTTACAACATCGAATTTACCGGAATAGTCCTCGCTTTCGCAAGAATACATTTAGCTGTGATCATTTGAAATATATTCCGATAAAGGATTGTAATGAAATACAGTCACCATTACGTCATTTCATTGCAGAAAACTGAAAGATAAAAGGAAATCTATAGAAACAAAAAAAAATTGCAATAAGATGTATATTTTTTCAATGGAAGAGTCAATTGAAAGATTTTATTTAAATTGACGAAGAAAGAAAACGGAAGCCAAACAATTACATTGTAAAAAAATTCAGCTTTTGAATGTTAAATTCACATAGTAATTCCTAGGAAGATATTCTGAATACTTTTTCCTATTATTTACATCTTGTTCTTATTAATTTACATCATTCTTACAATAAATCCTTCAGTTTCCGCTTACAATTATTCTCTTCAATTTCCTTAATTTAAAAAAAACTGGAATGCTTTTGTTCCTGACGAGGCTTCTGCTTTATAGGCACCTTCTTCATTTTGAGGTATTTGTTTTTAATCTATTTTTAACATCTAACTCAGCGCCGAGAAATTCCAATCTTGCGAAGATCGAATAAAAAATCCGTCCAATATCAAGTTAATAAGAAATGAATGGCAAAACCTTGTGGATGACTTTTCTTATGGGAGAACTGCGTGCTTTCGATATTGAAAATCCATATTCGTATTGTAATAATAAGGCAGCGGCTTGAGCACATAGTTAATTCACTATTTGGGGGACTCAAATCGTGATGAGACCTCTCAAGAATGATCATTTGCAGTTCGATACCAAAAGGAAAAAAATTGTCAATTTGTGCTGTGTCATGTTATTGATCTGCCAATCGCTGTGTTTTTATGGACAAACTTAATGATAGTCGTAGCAGCTATTCCACGCAGGCAATCAACTTACTTAATAAAACTGAGAAGCAAAGAACTGTTAAAATTTTTCAGAGAAAATGAATGAAAAAAAAATAAAAAATAAGTATGTCATGAAACAAATAATAATAATAATGGATGAAACAGACTGATAAATCTGAATATATTTATATCAAAAATATACTAGATCTTTTAAGATCTATTGCAATAAACATATGAACTAAATTGTTTCCAAATCCTACAACTTCATAAATATTATTTATGTCACGAAAATTAATTAGTAATAATAAATAAATAAATAAAGATACAAAATAAATACAAGATGTTTTAATGTAAACTGTTTATGTTTATGTAGTGAATGTGGGTGGCAGAGAAGCCAAGCACTGCGACCGGAGGTCTATTGTACTAACCCACGGAAAGAAGAACAGATGGAGAGAAAGACTGAGAAAGTATGGTGGGAGAAGTACAGGGGAAATGGGAGAACCCCGAGAAAATTAATGTAAACTAAATAATAATTCTTATATGTTTAATTTTATAAGAAACTTCCTTCCTGTGCAGATTTTTCAAAGACTATTTAATTAAAAGCTTCTATAGTAGTGTAATATAAACAAGCAGTTCCTGAAAGAACTTATTGCTTATCTTTTTTTAAATGATGCGGTGGTGGGGTTTATTTTGTTTTTAAATCCGGGAAAACAATATGAAAGAAAGCGCCTCAGTATCTACAAATTACGTTTTTTTTTTTTTTTGTGACTGAAAATTGAGCTCCTCCGTAAATATTAACTTAAATCCAATTAATTTTAACCAAATCAAAACTTCTGCGAATTTTAAAACTAATTACAAAGTGGATGCATTGTTATACATCGGGAAAAATTCACTGGTTATCAGCGTAAATAATATTTTCACTTCTAATGCTTTTCTGTAGGAATTTTGGGTCATCTTCACCTGTACTTTTATCGATAGCGATCCATCCGCAGGTATTTTCAAACATTCTACAAAATTCAGTTTGACTCTTGTCTGCAAATGTGCATGCAATATTTCAAGAAGATTTATCCCTTACTTCCAAATATTATTAAGAGGGTATTATTTTATGAATGTAATTTATCGTAGGAAAACAGGGTAAAAATAATAATAATGATCGCGATACAGGACCGAGTCCTACCCACACGCAACTACAAAAAACACATTCTACATGACGCAAACACATGCAGGAAGTACCACAGTACACATGAGACGATCGGCCACATAATATCAGGCTGTCCCCTTCTCTCCCAAACAGACTACCTCCACCGACACAATCACGTAGCGTCGATCATCAACAACAATCCAGCATCAATAACTAGCACAGGATCCCATACTACAAGTACACACCACAAAGCGTGTTAGAGTCACCCTCACATAAGCTGTAGTGGGACCCTCCCATTCACACAGACAAAACTATACATCACAACAGACCTGACATCACATTTGTTGATAAGGTCAACAAACAGACCTATCTCATTGATATTGCAGTGCCTATCAGCAAGAACGTGCAGAAAACACAAGCAGACAAGATCAGTAAATGCACCGATCTAGCACAGGAGCTCCAGAAACAGTGGAGGCAGGAGCGAGTACGTGTTGTATCCGTCGTCCTGTCCGCCACTGGTCTGGTGCCTCATACACTACACCACAGTCTCAACACACTTAGGACTTAACAAAAATACTTACGCACAATTCCAGAAGGCTGTGATGCACAACACACATAGTTAGGAAATTCATGGACACAACCACACATCCCTCACTCTCCTTGCACACTTTTTTATACTTATCAACATGTGTTTTGGTCCTTGACTCGCCATGTTGTCTTTGCTGGGGAAAACCAGTATTGGAACTTTTATATAATAAATAATAATAATAATAATTAGCTTTCTCGATTTTATCTATTCGTGGCTCTATCGTTTTATTGATGCACCTCAAAATATTTTGTTTTCCGAAAAGTCAGATATATTTCAAGTGTTATAGCATTGTATAGCTTTCACAATAATTTAAAACAAGATGTAGTTGTCATGCCTACTTTCGAATACCCGAATGGTAAGATCAATGGGTAGTTCTACCAAAGACTGTTATAGTAAATACAGTGTTACCTCCGAATAATGGACAGTCACGGGACCGGAAGTTTCGTCCGTTATTGGGAGGTGTCCGCTATTGGGGAGGACTATCTTTTTTTCTTAGCTTACAGCATGTCATTTAATGAAAAATTACGTACAATCTTAATTAAATTTCTACAATTACCATAGTGATATGAAAGAATATGAACAATTGCAAATTATTTACTATATTCCTTTTTAAATGAGTGCTAATCCGTTTGTCTTACTTAAAATAATGACAAAATTAATTACAGTATATAGAAAATTAATTTCTAGCTCTCCATTTGATGCCTTAAACGTGTCCAATTCTAAATTTTGACCGAATTTTCTGGCTTTTTCTTGAAGCAAAACACCGCTTATAGGAATCTTCTTTGCATGAGCAGCACGGAACCATTTTATGACCACGTCATCGATTTTGCTTGTTTCAGTTTTACGAAACTTCAAATTCTTCGAATTTTCGTTTGAATTCACGAGATTAGAAAAATCTTTGTTCTTTAAAAGTTCATTTATCTGAGTCTTCAGCAAGACAACGCACACTCAGCTTTTCTTTTTCAGCAACTTCAAGAACATCAATTTTTTCTTTCAGTGCCAATCTCTTCCTTTTTGACGCCATTTTAATTCGCACTAAATTTAATCAACACGTTTATATGATAGCTTTACGAGGGATTGATATTTGCAAAGCAACTGCAGTGAAAACAAGGGCCTCAGATTCGTGCATTGAATCATGGGACACAGATACATCATGATTCAATGTATCAATGTAGGGGGGGGGACACCGATACAATGTATCAATGTATGGGACACCGATGTAAATACAACCATGATGTGTTTGTCGAAATGTTAATCGAAAAAAATAAAAAATTTTACAGTTAAAATAACTGTCCGCTACTCAGAGTGTCCGCTATTCGGAGTGGATAACATGGAATGTCCTATTGTAAGGGACTCGGACCCTCACTAATGTCCGCTAATTAGAGGTGTCCGCTATTCAGGGTGTCCGTTAAAGGATGTAACACTGTATTAAAGTCTATGTGACTTTGTATTTACTGTATTTTTTTATTTGCAACGGCTCTTTTTGATCCATTTTTCGATCCTCTTGCGTCCAATTTTTATGATAATAACAGCGAAATAACATTGGGTAACATCAATGTTTATCTACCATTACAAATTTTTATCATTACAATTTTTATATCTATTAATTTTATTTTAAAAATCTAAATTCAAGTTATTTAACTCTGAAAGTTTACTTATTACTCAAAAGTTATTTATTTAAACAGTAAATTGGATATCAAAGGCCATAATTTTCAATTTTGAGATTTTCTTGTTACTCATATTTACTGAAATCTGAATAAATCATTAATAATAAATAATAATAATAATAATCTTCCTGAATCAACTCAAAATTTTTAATTGTCAAAATCACAATTTTTTTCCATAAAATTATTGAAAAAATAATAATTGATGTTTTGTCGAAGTTTGAAATTATTATTATTTCAAATATCAATTGTAAATCAAAATGTAATTTTAAAATAAACTGCAATGATTTCAAATGTTTTTTTCGATTTAAAATTTACATTGTAACACCTTTTATGTTCTAATCATTTTTTTCGTTAACGATTTACGTGAAAGGATTTATGAAGTCAAAATGTAAGACCAGTTAAAAAATTGAGTCTTTTTTTATTAGTCATTTTCATTACTGTCAATGATAATTTTTTTTTTTTTTTCTTGATTTGCAAACAATTTCTTTCTCCCTCCTTTCAATTTCCGTTATTCAGATTTTTCCTGAATTTCATGACGTTTCAAAACTTTACCTCTTTTTATCAATTATGGTGAAAGTGCTAAATAACAATAACCCTCGTCATCTCCTCTGTTTTTCATTACTGTCTAATCATTGAAGCGTTCTTATCATTCGGAATCCCAGGATAAACTTCAAATCCCACTCCCCGGACGCAGTGGAGAAGCGACTCCTTGTGGTCACGTTCGTCGCTCTCGAAAATTCCATATTAAACTCGTGCGAATTGCGTTTTTCTTGTAGGCGCAGAGCAACGCGGGATACATATATGCAGAAGATTTATGCTACTCCGAATATCTGAGGGCCAACGCTGCAGGGTAGAGCCCTCCCTCATTCGCTATGCATCAACCGTTCACCTGTAACCATGGAGACAGATTTTTCTATTTCGCCAGCGTCTTTTTATTTCTTCTCCTTTTAGACACTGCTTGTGAATTTCCTTCTTGGATCGTAAACGGACATTGTCTGTTTTCAACATATTTTAAGTCGATCCTGAATTTTAATGCTCTTTCGGTCAGGTAAAAGTCTACCAACAATCTTGAAAAAGTCATAGCGAAAATGACATTTATTTACGACTTCAAACTTTGGAATTGAACACATTTTAGCGTCCCCTCCATTCTTACAGTGAAGTTCAATAGCAAAATCAAACACCGTTTACTTCAATTTGCTGACTGAGCGAGAAAGGCCATCAAATGATCTCTATGAAAACCAAAAATCAGTTTATCCCACAATCGTTTCTCCTAAATTATTCATCGTAGCAAAAACATCAAATGCTTATGAGAAAAAAAAAATGTCTGACTTCAAAAGAAAAAAAATGCAAGAAATTACCCTTGAATATCTAGTATTACGCGATGGTTAAACGCAAAATCTTTAAGAAGATTAAGGTTTCCTTTAATGATACGAAATTGATTATTATATTGTCATAATGTAACTGTCGGCGCAATTACTGAAAATGATGAGTTTTCTTTGGGAATCGTCATTAGGCATCATGTTCTGATGATAATTCCCATATTTGAAATATCATGTGGAAATTCCTTAAAATTCTTCATTTCCAGTATTAAAATTTTGTTTGTTTAGAGTTGTTTTAAATCGCACCACTATTCAACTACAGGGCGAAAGAAACCATTCAAATCACTATTTTGTGTTAACATTGCCATCTCTCTCTTGTCTCTATCTTGAAATAATTTTTTTCTTCTCCACTATTGGTACAATCTACGCAGAAGTTTTCAGTTGCTGCTATTTCGTGAAAATTCAGAAAAAGATTACCTTCTAAGAATGAAGCAACAGATCCATTTTCCATCGTACGCCATCTCTGGAACATACGTCTTTTTATGAAAGGGAACTTAAAATTAACGAATCATTTCAAGACATACTCAACTTTTCAGATGCGATTACTTCCCACGTGCATTACTAACACTTACAAACAAATCTGTACTTGAAAAATGTTTGGGCATCGCCAAGAATGAACAGAGTTCTTTGTTTATCCTCTGTTAAGGAAAATAATTTAACTGTCGAAGTAATGAGAATATTTTGAAATTAAGTTAATGCAATTTGAACTTCTCATAAATAACTAATTTATTTTTTAATTTAATTAAAATCAAATATTAAGCCATTGCATCAGGTTTTTTTATTTCTGTTTATTTATTTATTTATTTATTTATTTCTGTTTATTTATTTATTTATTTATGTATTTTTTTTTTCAAGAAGGCCAATGATGGGGAGAGTTTTGTATTTTTAAATTCAGACAACCAGTTCTTCCAGAGGCACAATATTTAATTTAATCTATTTGAAAGATCATCTATAAAGTTAATGTTTTTTTGTTTCTAAAAAAAGAAAGAAATAAAGAAAATTAGATTTTGCAAATGTAAAAAAAAATAGAAAAAATGAGAATTCTGAAATAGTAGATTGACAACTTTTAGAAATGATAAAATTCCTAAGCCACTAACAACAAATTAATGGACATAACAAAAAGAAAGTTTTAAAAATTAGATGGTAATTATTGAAGTTAAAGGCAATTTCAGGTATCATTAAAAAGTGGGATTTTTTACAACGTTGCAGCAGGGAGATCTACTTTTTAAACTTACTGTATGTGAAACGAACAATGTCTAAGAAGTTAATTTATCAGGAGTTAATTTATCAGATTTTTACGGGCTAATAAAAACTTCAGTTGTTATGAAGGGAATATTAAATCCTAAACAAAAAACTATTGCTTTTAAGTTGTTTCAATTGCTTCCTTGTATGTGTGTGTATGTGTGTTTGTTCGATTGATTAACAAACATACATAAATAGGATTTAAGTTCCGAATTTTTCAGTATGGAAGCTACGTTCAGAAACTCAGTCAATGTGCATAAAAACAAAAACAAAATTATAATATTAGTAGAATCTTGCTTAACATGTTAACCAAGGCCCGATTTCTTTGAGCCGTGTCAAAAACTTCTGAAAAATTGAGACTTTTGCGAAAAATCACCAGGTGAGGAAGGTTAAAAATAAACTAAAATAAACTAAAAAAATCAGAATTAATAGTAAAAAAGAGTATGTAAGTAAATAGTATGAGTATGTATGTATAGAAATGAGTATGTATGTAAAATTACAGAAAAATAAGGAAATAAGAAAATACAAAAAAAAAAAAAAGTTGTTTTCAAACTTCAGACTATTGGATTTTTTTTTTTTTACTCCATTATGTAAATTCCTTTTATCTTCCTCTCTAACTACACGACTACTATTAAATTTTCTAGGAGCAGCAATAAGAAATGATAACTTTATACTGATTATCATCAATCTCAGTAGACTTCGAGACTGTTAGTGTAAATTATGTAAATAGCGATTTTTCAATGGCGAAAGAACTAGTTTGCATTAAATTCAATTACGGTATTAATAAATGAAAAAAGAAAAGAAATGATAATCAATCTTGTGCTAAACATGGGACAACAGAATCCTTTATAACTTCTGTTTTACGTTTAGTTTCAAAGAAAGAATGTTCAAATCACCTTTAAAGGGAATGTGAGTTATGGGCTTGAGTTGAGCTCGTGTGTGATTTTCATTGTGGTCTTCATTCTGATATGAAAGTTGATTGTTTAAGATGTCTTCGTAAGCTTTTAAAGGAGAACGTTTAGAAATTAAGTTATTTTTATTTAATATTTTTTTCTTATCTTTTGGTGTGTTATCGAGAAGAAAAACAACTTCAAAATTTGTTAAATCTGATTTCTCTTTATAGTGAATAAGAAAGACAGTTCGTGGCAACGTCCGATGTTTTTATTATCAAAAATATCATCGTTTGTTTGTCCACGAAAGAAGTGGACGTAGAAAGAGAAATCATTCGGATTGGAATGATTTTCCACTAGAAAAGCATTAAAAGCGAAACAATGGATTTCTTTATATCTTATCAATGCAAATTAATAATTTAGTAATCCACTAATTTGCACATGCTTTAATAAGATTAAAATTAATAATTGGATTTAAGACACTTCAACTAACTAACCTGGATTTAAAATATTTTCTCAGAAGATAGAAAATATGTAGTGTTTGATTTTAACAGCAATTGTCATTTAAAAAGCAAAAGAGACTTGTTGTTACAGTAGGAACTTAGGTCAAATTTGTAAGAAATATGGTTATCAAGTAGCGTAAGTTTATAACAATAGATTTAAAAATATTTTATAGTCCAAAATTATTAAAAGTGATGTAGCAAATGAAATGGGTTTAATTTACAAGATTGATTCCGGTCGTGCAAAATGCGACAAATTCTATTTAGGGAAGAGGAAAAGAACAATAAGGGAGCGAGTGAAAGAACACGTTTAATATGTAAAATATAAGCTTAAAAGATAAATCAGAAATATCAAGCATTGTCTAAGCAAAGGTCATCTAATGAATACTAGAGTTAAAAATATTAGCTTACGAAAAGGACAGTTTACAAAAAAGAAAACAACAACAACAACATCGAAAGCTTATTAAATCGGGTAAACAAAGACACGAAACTTAAATAGATCTGATGAATGGTGCGGAAGTGAACAACTAAATTATTTTTTTGGCTAACAGTTTGAGGAAAGATTATTTACTGTCTTTTCAATCTATTGATTTCAAAGAATTGATTTACTAATTTATGGCACTGTAATTTGTTTATTGTTAGTGTTATTGTTTCGGAAATATTATACAATTATTGGGTTTTGTAATTTATTTGTTTTGGATAATATGTCATATGTACATTCATCTTTTCTTAGGTTAGTCTTTATTAGCGTTGTATATTATTTATTATTTTTTAAATAATTTATTGAAAAGAGACTTCTCTTTTGTATTACTTTTACGACTTTAAAAAATGAAATAATTAAAAAAAATCTACACTGAATCGACTCTGCTTATGTGGCCTTTTTCGGTTCAAGAGGGCCATATACTCCAGAGTCGCCAGAATGCTCCAAAATATCAATAGGATTTAACCATGCTCAATTAACTCAATGCTGGCGTCATTTTTAATAGTACAGTACTTCACCCTTGAATTGCAATGGCTTGAATAAAAGAGATTTGCGCTCTAATAAGTAGCAAATACAATAGCAAATGTCAATACAAACTTTTAATGAGGAAAGCGTTTGATAGATTGCAAATTGCATGTGGTCGCTTGGTTTTTGTCTTTACTACAAAACTGTGAATTGCTATGTTAATACTTACGATCATAAACATTTTAACAGAAGATCTCCATCCTCAGTAAAGCGTAGGTAAATGGCCGCATGGTCTTCTTGTAAGTTGCTAACTGCATTGAATGTAGTCAAAAGTATATTAGCAGGAATATCTATCACTTGCATTTCAGATAATTATTATTCAAATCGAGAAAAAAATGCTTCAAAAGTTAGAAATTCGAATAGTTGCCTTTTTAATCAAAAACAAATTAAAATTTTAAGAAAAAGAAAAAAAAAAATCAAAATTATGAATTTTAAAAATTTATATGATTATGAATTTTTAATTTGCTGTTTTAGTTAAAATCTCTTTTACATATATTATTGATTTACATTTTCTCCAGGAATCATAAATTACAAGGAGCATCACATAATTGAAACACAGCTATCACACACTGGCCCTTAGACCCAACAGAGCAGATAAATGCTTAAGAAAAATACCAAGAAAATTTGCTTGAGTTGTGTTTCATTTCGTTTTATTCAGAATGTCCCAGAAGGTAATTATTATAGTATCGATTATTCTTAGGTAAAAAAAAACTTTGTATGAATATGTCTCCTATTCGCGAGGTTTCCGAGCAAGAGGTATTTGAATTTATAGTTGCAAAGTTATTGATACGAAAAAGTCGTACAGTATACTGTTCGACGTTTATTGTTCGAATGACAAATTAATTCCAGTTTATAATACATTTTCACAAAACTCCATTGTCAGCATTAATGCACATTGCAACTGTTTAACATTAGACAGGAAAACTGCCATCCCTGCGCTTGGTTCTTGGGGCCCTTGTATTGTGTGGATCCTTCCATGGGAGCAATATCTCCGTAATGGAGACAGTGACGGAAGGAAAGGACAATGTTGGCGCCACATTCAAAATACTTTACATTCAAGGAGCTCTATCTGGGATTCAAAATAGGAGACATGTTCATTAAAGCTTTTTCATAGAATCGCAGATACTATTCCAGAATATTCACCTTTTATCCTGTATATTATATAATCATTATTTTGTAAGTATCATTAGGATTTACTTAAACAAAAGAAGAAAAAAAAAGTAAAAATTTTCATCAATTTAAAAAAAAGAAACACAACTTCCAATTAAAATCCTTTAATATTTTCTTTAATAAAAGAGTTGATGGAAGACAAGAAAGTATTTAAATAATAAATATGCGGAGGATCAGTAAAGATCTGTAAAAAATAAAACTTACTCCTTCAGAAAATTTTGGCCCTAAAAAAATATAGCTTTTAACAGTAACATAGATAAGTTAAAATTTAATCACACATCCCCATATTGTAAACATTCTCCAAAATAAAAAATAAATTTTAATCACAACATCATTAGTTTATATTCTTCTTTCCTGGCGCTACAACCCTGGGTGGGTTTTGGCCTCTCGAACAACACCTCTCCACTTCAATCTGTCCATCGTTTTACTTTTCTATCCTTTGATTCCCATCAAAGGTCTGTGGTCACGTTGTCCAACCATCTTGTTTTGGGTCGTCCTTTCTTCCTTCTAGAATCAATGGTTTATCTACAAAAGTTTGGAGTCAAAAGAAAATTGGATTAGAAAATACGTGTACAATCATAAAAATTAACTGAGGTCAATAAAGTAAGATTAAACTCTTAAATAAGAAGATGAGAGGACATTTAACGTGTGTGGGAGTATTAGTGGAATAGAAGAAGCCTACACACATAATAATAAATAAATATCATAAGCACTAATGGTTTCTTACGTTACAAATATTTCTTCGGGTTCCGAAAAAAATACGTTTGTAACGTAGAAACCGATAGTGCTAATGATATTTATTTGTTATAATGTGCGTAGATTTCGTCTATTCCACTCTTAAATTAGAAATTTGGTATAAATCAGTTCATTATTCGTATCAATTTATAAATATAAGTTATCTACAACAAACTACCTTGACGTGTGTCCACCTTGTCGTGATTGATGTAGCTTGCATGCCCTGATGATCCACAGAGCTATGTCGACCCATGTCCGCACAGGTCTATAGATCATTAGGACCAGAATAAGAGAGAGAGACACACAGGGGGCTTTATTTTTACGTTTATTTCTTCTTTGTTACAATTCTTAGTCTTGTTCATTTCTTCTTCCGAAAGAAATAAAGCAGAATAAGAAATGAAAAATTCGGCTTTTTTTACTTTTGAAACTTTTCTTTCGTGATTTAGTTCATGTTTTTTACGTGAACAAAGAAATAAAGCAAAATAAGAAAACAAAATCTACCTCGACATGCCTCTACCTTGACGTAGTGAGGTAGTTTGCGTGCCGTAATGGCCAGACTAAAAGAGTCACAAGAACATTTTTAAATAGTCTATAAATAACCAACCATGATAGTTCTGTCTATATAAAAGTTTATAGAACCATAAGTTCTCTTTAAACAAGCAATAGTTTGCATGAACACTTCATCGCTGGGGGATTTTTTTGTTACTCATATCACTGTCTATTGTAAGAAAGCTAATAAATCAGAAGTGAAATATGTTAATTATCAATATAAGTTAGCTACAAGAAACAACCTCGACAAAATTTTCTTCTTCTTCCTTCCCAATCTTCCAATATCAATGAATATGCAAACAGTATTGAGGAAAATTTAAAGTTCACTATTCAGGGAGAAAAAGATGGTAAATTGCCGCTTTTAGATTTAATATTGGTGAGTCAGAAAAATGAAATAACATATGAACATTTTGAAAAAGAGCTAAAAAAACAATCATGTATTGAATTATTATTCTTGACGTAATATGCATTCAAAAAAATACTTTAATTAAGAATTATGTAAAAAGAATAATTACTAACACAGAGAATGAAAGAATATGGAAAGATAAAATTAATAAAATGAAAAGAACGTTTGAAATAAACGAATAACCGACTAAAGAAGTTGTCCCAAAATCGACGATTTTGGCCCCACCGGATTTCGCTGAAAATTGGTATGCAGACTCCAAAGGGGATGTATGGTCTACAGTAGCAATTAGAAGTGTGCCCGACTTCCGGTTAGATCGGAAATGGGTGAAGTTTGCTGTTCATTTCTATGTTGAAATATCAAAATGAAACCTATGCCAATCGATAGAGCTGGTTGTGGTGAGTAAAATGATATGTCATATGTCTAGCTGGCACTTCCGGTAAAAGGGATATTTAAATATATTCTCATGAGTTTCATGACTTTCTCGAAAATGCTAGTCTATTCAAGAATGTAATAGAAAAAATCTCGTCAGATTCAGAGGCATTTAGGCTCTCTGTCTTGATTATTCTAGACAATTCTAGAAGTTTCCAGAAAATAATAGTGAAAATTCTAAAATTTACAAGAGCATTCTCGAATTTTCTACTTTGACATAGAATGAGGCCGGGAACTGTCATGAACGTTCTGGAACTCTCAACAGTTTACTACACTTTTCCGCAGATTTCTAGAAATATCCCAAGAGGTATATAAACCCTGTGGCTTTGCACGAGCACGGTCAGTTACGATTTCAACCTTGAGCAGGTCAGTATCACTTTTAACTTTTGCTAAAATGATGGAGGTGGCTGGCACAAATACCTCCATCTTAATATAAACACCGGCAATCAAGAATGATATTCATTGTTTTTTTTTCTATTTAAACCAGTGATTTAGATTAAAAAAATCTTTCAAAATGGCGGACACCAGCAATATTCTGCGAATGTTCCATGAAACGTGTGACTTTAAGCCATCGAACACGCATTTTCAAGTGCAAACTAGAGTCATCGCATGTGTTAGTTCCAATAAAAGCCCGGAAAGAAGCTCTCAAGACTTTGAAAATCTATATTCCAGCTAAAGCACGATGCTGCAAACGTCATATCAATCCTGGAAACGATCTTTCTCATCGTGAATGGTTCGATCGTCTTTCATCAACTCGTGTTATCGAACAAGAAACCACTGCTACGTCAGGACAAAATATAGCTGAATTGGTTAGGAGTTGTTAGAAGAAGCAGTACAAGGTGAAGAGCCGGGCGCAATCTTTGATGATACGACATCTTCCTGCAATTCCAGTAAGAAACAACGATGATTCACTGGACGTTAATGTAGCTGCTGCCCAAGAACAAGAACACTTCTCTCCTGCAGAAGATGCTTAAACTGCATTGTCTATACAATACTTTAATCAAGATGTATTCGAAAATCATAATAAAATCATTAATAAAATCACGATACACCAATACTCTTTGGTTTCTGCAATTTTCTTTCTGCAAACTTAGTTTTACCAATTATAATGGGTAAACCGGAAGTGCCAGCTAGACATATGACATATCATTTTACTCACCACAACTAGTTGTATCGATTAGCATAGGTTTCATTTTGATATTTCAACATAGAAATGAAAAGTAAACTTCACGCATTTTCGGTCTAACCGGAAGTCGGGCACACTTCTAATTGCTACTGTAGACCATACACCCCCTGTGGAGTCTGCATACCAATTTTCAGCGAAATCCGAGTGGGGCATAGGTTTCATTTTGATATTTCAACATAGAAATGAACAGCAATCTTCACCCATTTCCGGTCTAACCGGAAGTCCGGCACACGTCTAATTGCTACTGTAGACCATATACCCCCTTCGGAGTCTGCATACCAATTTTCAGCGAAATCCGAGTGGGGCCAAAATCGTCGATTTTGGGACAACCTCTTTGTGAATAAAATAGTGAATGGGTTTTTGAGAGATAGTAATCAAAAAGCGGCCGTGCTGGCGTGGCCGTGCGGTCTCGGCGGCGGCAGTGGCATGGCTGTTTCAATTTCCTTTCCTGTGTTGACCAGCCTCTTCTTCACTTTCTCTTCGGTCTGACGTCATTCCTTAATGGCGTCCTGGGGCAGGGCACGGGAAACCACCCCAGTATCTTTCCCTTGAAATTATAGGGAGTCTGCTAGGGGTTCGCCGTCTTGGGAACACTAGCGCTCCCTGGACCACGGACGCTTCGGTTACGAAGCTCGCACTTCGGTGCGAACCGGCTCAACAACAACAAAATCAAAAAGCAATAAAAAAAGAAGTAGAAAAAAAAGATTGATTAAAAAAGTGTGTTTAAATTACCACTAGGAATAGAAACAAATAAATCAATTAAGGGATATATGTAATGAGAATAAAGCTAAGAGATAAAAAAAAAAACAAAAAAAAAAAACAACAAAATAAAACAAGATAAAGGAAAAGGCAAAAAATGATGAATAGAATGGGAGTGATTTACGAATTAAGATGCAGGAACTGCAATGCAAGTTATTACGGCAACACAGGCAGAACGTTGAAAGAGAGTCCTTGAACATATGTAGATGCTTTCAGAAATAACAGATGTAATACATCTGATTGGGCTGATCATTGTTGAGATATAGGACACAAACCTGACCCTATATTGGGCTAACCACTGTAGAGATATAGGACACAATCCTGACTCTACAGTGGAAATTTCGTTTTCAAGTTAAAGAAGAAAAAGATAGATTAATGATCCTGTATGATTAATTTAATGCCATGCATGAATTTTGAAAGTAAGCGAGATATGTTATGAATATTTTAAGAATAATGTGAAAATAAAGAAGAATTAAATGAATTCTTATAAATCAATAAACAAAAAAAAAAAGATTTTTTGAAATAATGAATGAGAGGGTTAGTGTTTTGATTATTGATTTATTGAAGTAGAGGAGAAGGTCCAAATGTAGGCTAGGGTCTAAATAACGGATAGTTGAAGTATTCGGATTGGGATATACTGCCACGCAGTAGAAATAAAGTGAAAATGTGTCTGCGTAACAAAGAGAAATGAGGGGAATAGTTGGTGGCCTACAGTCAAGTTATTCAGAGGTAGTGGTGATAAGTGTCAATCAACCTATTGCAAGACCTTGAAACATTTCACAGCTACGTTTTGTTTGTTATTTTCTTAATTAAATTCTATTGAATCAAAAGCTGATTTGTAAAATGCATGACGTTACTTACATTATAAACTTGTTCCTGCATAGTTTATTTATTGCATAGAACCACGTGGTAATGGCGGGAACCAATCTTAATGTTTCTTACCAAATAGTCTAAATATAGACTATTAAAAAATGTCTAAATATGTGCTAGCCCATATTTAGATCTTTTCATTTATACGGAGCCAAAAAAAAAACAAAACAAAACAAAAAAAACAATTGATCTATGATCTTTTATTTTCAGAAAACCCAGAAATACTCCGAAAATTATTCGAAAGGAAAAAATTTAAAAACTTAATCTATCTGAAGATGATAGCGGCCTAGAATTTGGACAAGGGGAGGGAATTTCGGGTCAAATGTATTCAGTGTTTTATGGGGGTTCACAGTGTTTCTGCAGGTGGTGAAAAGGACGTTGTGACTTATTAGTGATTTGTGACTTTGGAAATAGACAATTAACATTTAATTTAATTGTTTCAGCATTTTCAATTTTTTTTTTTTTTAAATTCGAGTATTACAGTAAATGTTTATTGGTAGCTCATATTTGGATCACAATTTCAAAAACCAGATATCTAACTTTTTTAAAAAAATTGAAGGCATTTTCTTTGTTTATTGGTTTAGTTCAACCTTTTATCATGAAGTAGACTCACTTTCGATATTAAGTAAACAAGTACAATTTAATTATCTTAATTTTTTTCTTGGTGAAATTCATAAAATAAAAGTGATAGCCCATATTTGAACTTCTCCTCTGCTGTTAAAATTAATTTTAGTTGTATCATATAGATGAAACTCACTTATTGTCATGTATTATTTATTAAGAGGAAAAGAAACAAAAAAAATAAAGCAAAATACGAAAGCAAAATCTAGTTTGACGTGTCTCTAACTTGACGTGGTAAGGTAGCTTGCGTGCTCTAATGATTCGTAACGGTGAAGGATCATACTAAAGGAGACAACAGGAGTTTTTTAAGTAGTCTGTAAACCATCAACCCATAATAGTTCTCCCTATACAATATGCATATGGCAATATCTTTCATGGACAAGGTCCATGGAAGACAACTCCACAAGTACGGATGAACGAGTGAGTGATAGTTATATATCTTAAAACGAGATCAGTATAATTTATTTATTCTTATTTATATTCTAATTCTAAGTATTAATTTGAATAATGATCTAAAACCTGTTATGATAAAGTTAAATTTTAATCTTTCAGACCTAACTTAACATCGTATTTTGACTCAAAATGTTACTCCTTTCGAAAATGTTTATCACAGTGATATGATAAATAAATGGAACAGCTCTCATTATTACACAAAATTGCCAATTATCCAGTGGATCTATATTAACTGAGTGATTATTGTTTACTTGAATTAAAAAAATTTTACAATTTTTTTTTTTAATGTTTAAAATTTGCTTTTTTTGGTAACATTCTAATATCATTCTCAGATCTTTAAATAATTATATAAAATATTTTTGTGTAATCTTCTGAAATTCCATATATCATTTTCTTGGCAGCACATTATTAAAAAAAATATCTCCAGAAACTTAAATTTCATGAATTTTGATGCCGCACAGCTATACTTACATAATAAATAGCTTACTACTAATTAACACAATCAATTATTGAAAGTAGATAATAAAACATTTGAAATTTAAAGACATCTCCACAAAGATTTCACTTCATTTGTAATTCCAATTATCATGAATTGATATTTATTTATTTATTTATTTATTTATTTATTTATTTATTTTTATTTTTGTTACCAAATTGCAGAAAATCTCTAATATTACAGTTATTGATGCAGAAACAATGAAAGAAAGGAAGAAGCTGGAAGTGAAATAATGTAACGGAATTTACTCTCGAATTCATAGAAAAAAAGAAAGAAAGAAAAATGAAAGAGAAAAAGCGAAGTGCTGGGATGGCCGGCGAAAATTTTGATGAACTCGAATCATTGGTATGCGACAGACGATATATTGGCGGCAAATATTATTTCTTTGCAGCTTCTACCGACTTTTTTATTCATCCGTGTATCACAGCGATTCCTTTTTTTATATATGTGTGTGTACTTTTATTGGCATTGAAACTAATAATTGATGAAAAAGTAAAAATTGGATGGAGAAAAGCAATATGAAGGTATCGCGATGTCATCAGTCTTCATCTGGTCTGACGGGGGAGGTGGTTTTTTTTGGAGAATGAAGGAACGAATGAAAAAAAAAATGTATATATAAAAGCATACTCCGAAGGATGAATGTATATGTATAGGGGTTGGGTGAGAGGAACTGCGGAGGGCACGAGAGCGAGGGGAGGAAGAAAAAAAAAATAGCGGCAAAGCGTTTAAAAACCTATAGTGGCGACAGGGGTCTCTGACTATATCCCATGCATGAATGGGTTGCGCATATTGTGCTTCGGGGGGGGGGGGGATACAGTGTCCATTCAGGATGCCGAGGAAATCCGTCATAAAAGGCGCCCCCTGCCCACCCCCTGAAATCTTTTAGGCGTCACCGCATGCGTGTCCTTTATCGTGCGCCCTTCCCGCCTTAAAGTTTTCGGACGAGACCTAAATGCCATATTGAAATTCAATATTATTCAGCGATAACTGGACACCCGCAGTGAAAAAGAAGATGAAATTGTTAAAGATCCAGTCTTGGCCCTCGCACCGTATATATATTTTTATATTCGCCCGTATTGGGTCGATTTTCTTTTCTCCTTGCCGAGTTCCATCACCCCCCACTCACGCCAAACTTCCGACACCTCTTCACTTGGTTCCACGTCGCTTCTCCTTCAGTCAAAAATACTTTCAGATTAAATAACTCTGCTTAGGTTCAGAAAGAAATAGAAACCATGAAGCTAAAACACAACTCATTTAAACACCTTACTCTACCGCAAATAAACAACATTATTTGTTATCCAACATCTTAAAATATTTCATTATGTATTTTGAATTTAGTATTACAGCAAATAATTTTAATAAGTCTTCAAAGGGGCAATGATTTTTTTTTTCTCCTTCTCTGGGAGCCAGTCTATGTGTGAGTGTATTATATGATTTACTAGCATTTATGTAGACTATATGTAGACTATATATTACTTGGAAATTATAAGAAATTGAAATAATATCAATAAAACAGAACTATTTATTACACAATGGTAAGATTTCGTTTAGCAATAAGTCAATAATAATATTTTTACTGGAAAACCCAAAATAAAAAATCATCTTTCGGGCCGCAAATGGCCCGCGGGCCATATAAGCTGTTTAAAAGTAAAGTTTATATAAAATAGGCTATGTTATATTTCAATTCGTTTTTTCTCGACAAAATAAAAAAAGTCTCGACAAAATAAAAAAAGTCTTGCTTTACGATAACATTTTCATGACAATTAAGGTTAACTTTCAATTAATTTTTTTTCTTGACTTGATGCTTTGGAAAATATTTGACTGAAATTTTAAAATACTTGATTTTGAAACCTGATATGTTAAAGGTTTTCATTATACTGAAGAATATTCCAGAAGTAAGAATTAGTAATATATTATCGAAACTATCAGGTTTATCTAAAACTCTCAGGTGTAATGATTTGGAATTCAAACTTCTGCTTTTTAATTAAAAGGTTCTACAAAACAAAGACGCGGAAGCTTTCCGAAAATTTGCATTATTAAATATTTTAAAGATGTTAAAACGGATAATGACTCTTAAAAGAAAAGAAATAAGGAGTAACTATGGATATTATAATTATAAAAATTCTATAAAATGTTTTAAATTAAAAAAAGGTTTCCTTAATTTTCTGAAATGGTAATTTTTTTTTTTTTTTTTTAAATAAACATATGCTCTGAAACATTGTTTTAATAGAATGTTTATCGTTTTTTTGGTACTATTTTTTCGTTAAAAAAAAAATCTGTCAAACTATTTTTGGTACTTTTTTTTTTTTTTGGATAATTATTTAACAGCATATTTTTCAAATAAACACCGAAATTAATTTTCGAAATATTGAAAATGGAAATCTGCAATGTAAATAGATTAATGTAACGATAACTATTTACGCAATTGAAAAGTTAATTAGCTCTTTATCTTTTTCTGAAATGTTCTTTCTAGCAAATGGCACTACCGATTTTCTACTGTATGATGACAAAGAGTGTTTGTTTTTGCCTTCAGCATTGGAGTAAAAAAAAGATAAACATTCCTATTTAACCAGATACGTGGTAGCATATACAGTGCATCGTTATACTTGATTCACATTAAGAACTATTCACAGTTTGTTTAATATTCGTCATGTTTCCTAACACAGGCCTACATGCTGTATATAACACGGGGTTTCTGTTCCGAACGGGTTTCGGGAGATACAGCGTAGTATTTTGAATTGGGCGCGCAATTTTCTCTCCTCCGTAATGCCACTATCTCAAGCACGTGAATCGGTGTGATGAGTCAGAATTTTATAAAGTTATTTTAAATTGTAACAAATTTGTCACTTTAACAATAAATGTTACAAAACATACTTAATATCTCTTATAATGTTAATAATTTTGCAACTGTATTTAAATAGATTTATCTCGGATTAGTACGACACCTTCAAATAAACTTTTTTTCTTCTTCTTAGAATGCCAGATACTACGACTTCCTAGAATATTGGCCTTTGCTACTGAGCCACCCTGTAATTTTATAGATCCTAAAATATTTATTTATAAATGAAAAGAAATAAATAAAAATAAATAATGTTGGCGTTTGAATTAAAAAAAAAAAGAGATCCACGCTACAGAAGCAGAGACGGTCTGTATTCTTCTTGTTAGAGACCCGGGTTCCCAACCTGGGGGTCGCAAAATGTTTTGTGACTGGTCGCCGCAGTTATTTTTCATTGCAATTATTTTTTTAGGAAATTTCACCATGAAGGTCTTGAATACTTATTTATTTCAATATGGCTACACTGCAATATTTTACTAGTGGTTCCAACGCTGATTTTTGATAAATGAAAGAAGTTCACTGCAATTGAAACTTTAAAAATATTAAAAGCCTACCATGTTCCCACATATTATAATTTTATATTATTTTAATTATTTGCTATAGAGGGTCTTTAATATTTTTTTCACATTTCCGTCGCAGGATCTTGATTCACTCCAAAGCCAAGAAACAGAATGAATGTTGAGGACGAAATGAGGTTGGCTTTAACAAACATTCAGCCACGAATTTGCCCAAATGCAAGAACAACCACCGAATTAAATATTAGATGATTTAAATATAAGGTTAGAATTGTGAAAAACCTATTTTTGATAGGTTGTGGAAAACCTATTAAAAAATGTCTTTTTTTGCAGATGTGACATACTTGATATTAGAAAAGGGGTTCGCGACTCGAAAACGATTGGGAAACACTGTTCTAGTTGCTTCTTAAAAAAGAAAAAAAAAAGTAATTAAAAGCGAAACACTTTTAGTGCCATTCAATTTTAGTTTATGTGACAGCTGTTAATAGTCGAAAAGAAAGTAGCCTGTAATAAAGTGCTGCTGTAAATCTCTTTTTTATTATTATTATTTTAAATGGTAAGTAATTAATAAAGTAATTCAAGAATCTTATATACTTTTTTCGACACTAACTAATATAACCCGTCATTGAATTAGCTTTATTTGTCGTTAAGGAAGAACATAAAAAAAAAGACTAATATTCTTTGCCTGAATTAAGGTATTCGGCAGAATAGAAACAAACGCATCACAGCAAGGGCCTTAACGTACGGAATCTAGGAACAATTTTTTTCTCCACCTTCCATAAAGGAATGGAAAGAATGAGAAAAATTCTTAATAGGACAAGTTCCTGTCTTGTCATATACACGTCAAAAACTTAACACTGTCATTATCAATAGGCTTACCTATGAAAACTGACAGAAATACGTACACAGTTTTTTCTTCACATTAGCTAAAGTTCTTTGAATTTATAATTTGACAATTATACATTATACGATGATTTATTTTAGTTGCTATTTTACTTCTGCAGTAAGATAATACAACTAGTGTTGCAATTGCAGGGGGGAAAAAAAAGTTAGATATTTCCCAATTGCAAATCACTTCTATTCTTTAAGAGTTAAATAAACTCTTCATATATGTAAATCATTAACCATTTGTGTTAAAAGGAATTTTTTTTATTTTTTACTTGAAACTGATTGATTTTAAGCCTACTTTCATCAAATCAAGTCAGTGTGTGTGTGTGTGTGTGTGTGTGTGTGTGTATAAATAAACAAAATAAAGAAATTTTAAGAAAAATCACATTTTAAGAAAAGTGGGCTTTAAATTCTTCGAATTTCTTGTTTTTTTTTTTTACATTTTCATGGAATTCGTCTAAGCCTTTTTCGAAAATATTTCAAAATTGTGATTTTTTTTTTCTTTTCCTTTAGTGGTATTTTTATTTTGTTTTGATACGATTTTTTTAATTTAAAATTTTTAGTAGAGGTTCTACAATAAGTGTTTGAAGATAATGGCAAATGATGATATGAATTAATATTTAAAATGAACAAATCTATTCGTTTAATAAGTCTTGTTTTGAATCAATTACTATTTTGGTGGAAAATAAACTCAATTAATAGTTGAATTATTTCCTTAACTCGAGATATACGTTCATTCACGAAACATCATCAATTAACAATCCTTGAAATAAAAATTCAAAATGACTTGTAAAGGACTGTTAATTGATGATGTTTTTGAATTTTTTTTTTCAAGATTTTTCCTTGGATTAAATAGAGGGAATGTGAATCTTGTACCTTTTGAATGAGACTTTCCATTTCATGTAATGTTTTTTGGAAATACAGTTCTTATTTATAATTAAATTCCTTTGTGCCTTTCAGTGAAAGGACAAGGGTTTAATACTGTGGATTTACCAGGATTATTTTTTATTTGTTTGTTTTTTATCTCGGCGGCCATTCCCGGGATCCAGAATGCTTTTCCCTAGCTTTCGCGCTAACTGAGCCTAACATCAAGGGTAAATTCTGCTGATGATTCCTAATAAGGATGAAACAGCTGTACAGAATTCCCGTTGATGTTGGCTCAGTGTGCGAAGGCATGTTTATTGTCCAGTTGTGATTATTTTTTCTTGATTTACAGTTATATCCTATTCATAGAAATATTAGACGAACACTCAAACTCTATTTATGCTGTTTTAATTTTTCGTTGGAATACTGTCTTTCGTTTTCTGTTTTTTTTTTTTTTTTTTTTTTAAATTAAAGAACTTTAATTTCCTACAGATGTTAACAAAAAAAGAATAATAATATAAAGAACTATCATGTAATAAAAATTAACATAATCACAGGATTATTACAAACCAAATAACATCAGTTAACAGGAACTAGCTGTTGTAAAATTCACATGAATAAGTAAATTAAAAAATAGAAAAGCAAGTCACGACCAAATTCAACTTAAATTAAAACATTTTCGAGACCTAAGCATCACAAAGAGGAAAGAAAAAAAAAAAGTGCACAAAAAAAAACGACAAGAAACGTATGCAGAAGTGAGAAAAAGTCCCGCCACTAAAATTAAAGCAGGAAAAGAAAGAGGTAGGAGGAATAAGAGAGTTAATTCAAGGCTTTCTGAGGGAAGCATTAAGTAGGAGGAGTTTGGGGATAATTGGAAGGCAGTGACAGCATTACTAGAAGACCGAGAGAATAGAGAAAAAGGAAAGCGAGTTCTGGCCCGCGACTCGAAAAAATCAAGTTAATTGGCAGGTCTGACAGACAGGTCTGCTAGGTTTAGGGAGTGGTAATTACAGGCCGGCGGAGAGAACAAATTCACGGCCATCACCTCTCAAGAGTTCGGCGGCGAATTTCCATCGGGCCTTGGCTCGCATTGTTACTCCGGTTATGAGAGGCACAGATGATGTCTTCATTTACAACCAGGCACAGAACGTTTCCGATGCATTTCGGGAACGAACAAACAAGCTTTGATGACTGTAAACAAAAGAGACTCGGGTTTTCGCCGCTTGTTACTCTAATGATCCGCTCTGCATTGGGATGAAGATTTTACTTGCCTGGGGATTTTTTTTTTTTTTTTTTTTTTGTATATTCCAGAATATACATCGTTTTATGCCCGAGAGATGTTATTAACTTTCCCGAGGCGATGAATTCACACGGATCTGTGGAGTGGTGGCCATTTCTGTTCACCGTAATTGGAAAATAATTGTCCAATCTCGAGTGGTAACAGTCATATCATTAGCTATTTATCGGGTCCGTGAAGCTGATGGCCTCAAATGACTCGTTTAGGGTTAGTTATTGAGGAAGTATTTCTTAAAACCTGATCATTCAAATATAGTGGAAAGGCATTTTCTTTTCACCTCCGCTTATTTTAATTCTCTCCCCTATTGATCTTATCGCTATTTATTGCTATCAGTGCTTGTGCTTTGCATACAAAGTCCTCTATTAATCCATTTCTGCTTTTGCCTTTGAGTAAAACCAATTTACAAGTATTAAAAAAAAAAAAAAAAACCTGACAAATAAGCATCTCAATTTACTTCGTGCATAAATCATTCTTTTCTTTTTTTTCCGTTTGCTATTCAATTTTATTAGTGCTGACTATATAATTTGAAATAGCAATTGTGAAAATGGGAGAATGTCACTTGTCCTTCACTTTTTCAGATTCAACCAAATTGCCGAAATTAAAATATCAAAATTCATTTACTTTGATTTCAATAAATATAAAAAAAAAATATCGCCTTAGAAGAAATAATATGAGTTCTGTAATGGAAAGAAAAAAAAATCAATAAAAATACGATTTTATTGTCTTTATCTGTCATTTCTAATTTATTTACTTTTTTATAACCTCAATAAACTGAGAGAAGAATTATTCAACATTTCAGTTGCATTTCATCTCTTTGATAGATTATTAATATTTTTCTCTCCTGCAACTTTTCTTCGTTTCTTAAATGGTACTTTTATTCGATTCTAGTTTTATTAAAGTTTTGGAAAGTGGCTTTGGATGTTGTAAATGGTCTCCAAATGGTGACATCAAGAAACACAATTTTAATTTATAATAAATCCCGCCCCTATCTGTTGCCCCTATCATTGGAATCTACACACTATTTTGTTTTGTTTTGTTTTATCTAAAGTTTTAGCTTCGATGATGACGAATAATCCAAGCAGTTTTTCTATTTCTATCTGAAACTCAGTTAATCTAACGACTAAAAGAAGCCTCCGCTAGACAATTTGAAAACCAAACATTAAACGTTTGAATGTATTTGAGAAATGGAAAACTTCTGTCAAAACTATTTGTTAGGAATTTAGTGCTGTTATTACCGTTACTTTAGCGAAGTAACTGGATAGACTCTGTTTTTGATGAATTTTTAGTTCTATAAAGTTATTAATAAAAAATATAATTATAAAAGTTCTTAATATATCTGATTAGTTATTATTTCCTAATTACATACTATTTTATATAAGTGTCCTATTTAGTCATCTTATTTTCGGCAATAACATTGTAAATACTATATACTTATAAATATAAATATTATTTCCATTTTGTAAAATATACATTCATAAACCAGATAGACCTTAGGGTTCACCCAGCACTCTGTCAAATGTGTTTCTTACTTGCTGGCGTCAGAATGACCATCCGATCTCAAGTAGTCTTCTTGGTCGTGGAGAGCCTAAACCTTAAGTGCAGCAATGTTCTTTAGTAGAACACCTTTAACTGGTCTTAAATTATAATAAGCAATTTATAACCCGCATGCAAAGGATTATCGTAACCTTAACAACCATCTGAAATAACATGAAATCATATAGTATTTAATCTGTTTTTAAATAATAATTCCTCTGCCAAGATAAGATTTAAACTTCGAAATAAAAGTAAAAAGCAATCCTTAGACCTCCAATTCAAGGACAGAATACAAACTATGTACTTTTTAAAAGTATTTGGAAGTATTTGCGATCCGTAGGCCACGAGTTTGAGATCACTGGTATATTGCAACATGAAAGTAAAGAGACCAACGTTAGTCGAAAAGCTTTATACCTCCTCATAAAAATCATTAGAATTAAGCTAGTGAAGAGCTCTATTTAATATGGCTTTAATATTTCTGGAATTTTAAGCTTTTTCGAATTACAGTAAAGGAGAGTAAAACAGATTTCTTGCTTGTTATAATTTTGCTTCACAATAAGAGAGAACAACGGAAGAGCGATTGATAAAAATATCGGTATTTAGTTTAAATATCTAAGTACCGATTGATATTATTGTGCATCTGTGTGGCTATTTTTTTTTTTTTTTTCACTCAATGAATAATTTTGATATATTTGCGTAATTTTGAGATCACAGATATTCATAACTGTACACCAGTTCTGTAGTTTTCTTTAACTATTATAATAATATTTAAAATCGTAAGAAGCAGAAAAAAAAAAGATCTCCACAGATTCTATTAGATCTTCCACATTGCCTAACAATATTTGTACTTAAATTAAAAATCTGTTTGGAAAAGACTAGAAATAGATTGAATGTTTTTAGATTTTCATTTTCATTTTATTTTCAAAATTTCCAGGGAGGCTCTGGTGTAGATTGAGCTATATTTTTACTGATAGGCCTTTACATAATAGATTGACAAATCCTCCGTTAATTCAAAAATCGAAGTTAATGACTTTTATCAACTATCATAAGAATAGTTGAATACGATTAAAAACTGCCTTCGGCTATATTCAGGTACATGCTATTTTTTGTTTTTGTTTTAAAAGAAAAAAAAAAAAAAACTAGCAAAAACAAACAAAAATACACACACACACACACACACACACACACACACATTTTTCTCATTTATGTTTTTAATTCAAAATAGAAGTTATTACCGATTTTTTTTAAGTATTAACTACTGAAACATCAGTTAGCCAATGACCCATAATAATCTAAGACCCCTATGAGCAGCTGCCTTTCACTAAGCATTTGCGTGTTAGCGAAGCTGCATTGTTCGTCTTCGCCAGTAATAAAGTTATTTACGGGGATGAATCCCTCTTCCATCACGGCTCCAACAAGGTGCCAATTTCCACTCGCCTATTCTCCTTTCTTTTTCTATTCTTCCTTTTATCTCTTTTCCGAGGAAGTCAATGATGAAGTTTAATCACGATGCTGTCACAGAAGCTAATCACTGAAGTTCTATGGCTCTAACACGCTCCTGTTCTTTGCTACCAATACAGTCCATGGGCTTCAGGAAGGCTAATTAAGCAATTAATAGTTTAATAACAATTAAGATTCAGTATTCTTATTTTTAGAATTTTTAAAGGGAAATTTAAAATTAAGAAATATCGGGAAAATGTGTAGATAAAAACTGGATTTTATTCCAATACTACTATTTCTCACCCAGTCAATGGCCATCTAGAACCGGAATTGGCTCGGACTGGAAGTATTCTGGATCGGAAGTCGGATTTTTCCAAAACAAAAAGTAATGTTTATCTTATATCGCTCATGGGATTCCGACTTCTGGTTTGGGCGTTAAACACACACGATTTACTTTCATATTCGTTCGACCGTTGAAATTTGAAATTCGTCTTATATTTCTATTGATCATATTACAAACAAAGCTTTTATGATATTCGGTCCAATAGACAGGCCTAGTGATTGCCTAAACAGGGGTGGACAACCTTTTGAAGTCTGAGGGCCAACATTTTTATAAAAGTTCTGAAGGAGGGCTGCTGCATCCCATCCTCCAATTCCACATATAAATCTTACTAATTAATGATTTAATAATGTCATTTGTTTTAATAATTATTAATAATAAATGTAATTTACACAAACTTCAAATTGTCAAAAAACAATACAGCACAGTTTAATGAGAAAACTGGCATTAAGTCTTGTGAACTTCTCAATGTCAAGTTCAATGTCCGATATTGCAATGCTTGCTTCCAAATGTTTGTCAGTAAGTCGGGATCGTCCTTTCGATTTCAATTGTTTTATCACCGAAAATGAATGTTCACACATTTAAGTGCTGCGAAATAAAGTTGTCATTTTCTTTGCTTGGTGACTAACAAGTAAGAAGGTCCATTTCTTTAGGGAGGTCCATTTCTACAAGCAGAGCCTGTAGAAATCAGGGAGTTTTGTACCCAATCTGGAACATATACTTCTATGAATACCATCCAACCACAATAAAAAAAATTCAAGCTTGACCGCAAATTCAAATATTTATATCATAATCAGTTCAAACGCTAATGCCGATCCTTTGCAGTTTCTGGGTAACAAAATGTAGACTGGTCCGGGTACCTATATTTAGTCTGTGTATCTATAAATTCACTGAATGTACAATAACCTTGAAACGTAATGTAATCTGAGTTACTGATGACACTTTATTTAGAGCACTCAATAAAACTATTATACAGACATCAAAGTCAGGCTTAATACGATTAAATTCCTAAATACAAATTTTATATAAATCAGCAGTTCTCAACCTGTGGTATACAAGTACCACAGGTAGAGAAATGCTGATTTCTGACACGAACAAGCAACGGAGTGTACAGAATTTTATACATATACACAAATGATGGAGGACAAAAAAATCAATAATACAGTAAGAAATAAATAAATACAATGAACATTTTTTCTATTAATATTTTCTAAAATTGTTTCATTTCTTGAATTTTATTTTCTAAAGAACGTCCTTTCTTCTTTCATTTTGTAAACTAGCGTATATGTCCCGACAACAATGACGGGATAACAATATAACGGCTTTTAGTCTAGATAGAGTATTTGCCCGCCATATATACGATTGATAGCAAATTAAAATGAATGCATTGCTAGCAACATAAATGAATTTGTTTATTGGAAGACTTGATTATAAGTCACATTGCGAGTATAAAATCCTAGCATCATTTGGTTCCTTGACCGTCGTGTTTTTTTTTTTTGTTTTTTTTTAATGATTACAGTAGAGCCCCGATTATCCGCAGAATTGGGTGGCAAGGGCACCGCGGATAGTGAAAATCGCGATAACCCGAAAAAAGTTTAAAAATGAGATGTAAACACCAAAAAAATATTTCAGCATAAAAACTATGTTTTATTGTACAAAAAACTTAATATGTAAAACTTAACTTAAAACTTAAAATATGTACAGTAAAGCAGAAACCTTTCTGCAGAGCAAGAGCCTGCCACTCATCCACAAATTCCAAGAAGGCCTACAGGATTACGATGCACAATAAACCTGTCAGTAATTTTCTACCTTCGTACTGTAGGGCCTATTGTATTTTCCCTGTTGTTGACTTGGTTTAAAATTGGTTTTTTTGAGGTTCGTAATTAAAAAAAAATTTCGCGGCATTCGCGGATAATCGGGGCTTTACTGTTCTTTGATGTTTAAAACTAATGTTGTCTCTGTTTCCTGAACGCGACAATACAACGTAAAGCTGGCCATGAGAAAATGCCGCCTCGCTCCAAAAAAACCTGCCACGATTGCGAAAGCGGGCACACGCAGATAGATCTGCCCTGTCGTACATGTGAAATTTACAGGGCCTCTCTCCTCCGTTAAACACATGGCGAGTGCGTTCGTAACGTTACACACAGACAGACAGATATCTGGAAAACTACATAATAATTTCTATTTAATAAAATGTTTGGATGGACGATGAATAAATGAAGAACATTAACAAATAATTAAATGTAGTCCGCATGGCATCGGATCAGAAGGTTGCAGGTTCGATTCCTGTCGCGGATGTTTCATTGAAGAAATTATTTCTATTTTCACAGGAAATTAAATATTTTCTAAACACAGGGGGAGAGCGTTACATTATACACAGACAGATCTGGAAAACTATATGAGAGACGAATAGTTCAAATTTTCGTGATAATTTGAAGAAAAATTTTGGATTCGGAATGCTTTCTCTACAAATTTTAATGATTTTTTACAACAAAATGTCAGCTGTTCACATCTTTTTTTTTTTATTATTTTCTATTTTATCTTAAATATTTGACAAACTAATTTTAAATCAATTCTGTTAACATTACCTACGTTCTATTGTACAGTCATTGCGCACATTGAAATATTCCGGTTGCTGAAGTTAATGAAATTATGGAATATATTAAAAGTTTGTAAAGATAATTATGGACTTTTAAGATAAATTCCAATCATTTTTTTTATATTTGTTCAACAATTACAATTTCCTTTAATTTTTATGTTGCGAATAAATAACATGTTTCGTAAATTTGTGTCTTTCTTATTCAAAACAGCCTTTCTCCTTCAAAAAGCAGTGGATAGCAAATCAGGGAAATGTTACCAAGTAATTGCAACGATTTGGCTCAAATATGGCCGCTACGGTACACCTAGTAGCCAATGGCCGCACCCCTTCTTGAGATGGGAAAGGGAACAGTCACGAATTTTAACACCCCTTAATACTGCGCTCTACACCTGAGGTGCAGAAAAGGATCAGGCTGTAATTTAAGATGGATGCCGACAATTTCGTTCCCTCCCCCTCATTCTCGTATTGCGTGCTGCAATCTCGTTTGTGTCCATGGGAACGATTGGCATCATTTCAACCCATTCTCATCACCTGCCATGGGAATTTTGCTGCGGCTCCATCCATCTCGAGCATCAACCGCCGTACAAGGGCATTTGGGATGCTGACAACCAGACGAGAAGAAAACATTCACTAAGAACACGGCAGCAGACGCAAAGTTGTTATAGGCTGATTACCAATTGCGTAGTTTCTTGCAATTCTTTAACTCAGTGATTTTTAAGTGCAGACTTCGCCCGCATCCTTTTGCTTTTCACTATTTGTTCATGATTCTTTATCAAAAATCGCTAAAATAAATCAGATCGGAAAAAATATAAAATTACTTACATGAAAAATAGATAACCTATCTATTACAATTTCGTCGAAAAATAGTCAGTGAAAATAGTTGCAAATGTTTAACAAGTTATTTTACATTTTATTCCTGCTATTCTTTTCAATACGGTGGCACGATCACCGGCTGTACAGTTTATCATTTTATCAAAAATTAATTTTTTTAAGCATCAGACATAAATTTTGGCCAGGTGAGAGAGTGATTAGAATAAAAAAAAACCCAGCCATATAACAAGAGTAACAAATACAAGAAGTTAAAATAAATATTTCTTATTTACATTTACATAAGGATTTTCATTATCACATATCTACATTATA
>JAFIDM010000001.1:63456061-63471429 GCA_023159025.1 Thereuonema tuberculata
TAGGCCTTACATCAAATTTCCAGCATCTATAATACAGGAGTAATTAAGTAATTACATCTAATAGGACTGGTTAACATTAAAGAAAAAAAAATGACACAGTCCTAAGCTATGTTAACTATCAACTAAGACTGTGATTTATGAGTTTGTAATTAGTTTCGTAGGACAAATCGACCTACTCTAAAAGATAACATATTTATTCTCCTCCTTTAAAAACCCATCTAATAAGTTATTCAGCAACTGAACCCTATTTTGAACACAACTCGATTACAACCATGATGAAGTTAGTACGTATTCCTATGAGAAAAATGTGATTATTTCGTTGAAATTCTAATTCTAATAAATTACAAAGTTATCAGATTAATTAAAATTTAATCTGATTTGTGTTTTGTGTTTATTTAAATATTTGTCAAAGTAAATCAACAATAGCATTGTATACATACGGCATCTAATCCATAGGAAATACAATTACGTTGGGCATTTTTTTTTTAAGTGAGGGTTTCGTTGCTCATAAGAAAGACATTATTAAGTTTTTGAAAGCAGCTTGTGAATTGCATTGATTTTTTTTAAGATTTTTTGCACACTAATGTCATAAAAAACAATATTTTTATTTATTTTGTTTGTGTTATATTTTTAGCATTTTCAGCGTGACTTTTTGAAGGCAATCTAATATCCTATATTCTTGTGATCCACGTGAAATGTCATTTATTGTTATCCTGATGCAACTTTATGTGTTCAATAAAACTGATTCAATGAAAAACTAACATTTATGAATGATTTTAAAATAGATATGGGATATTCTGGTGTTGTTTTATTTATCGATTTCTAAAAAAAACCTTCTACTAAGTAAATGTTGAATTGACAGAATGAATTTTCAGATTTAGGATAGTTTTTGTGCCTGTCATCTGTAATACTTACACAAAATGATATTTTCAAGGAGTGTGAATATCCAAGTGTACTTGCCAAATAGATTGAATCTAAAAACAGAACCGTAGGAAACGAGCATTGCCATCGCAAAGACATTTGTTGATTACTGAGTTGGAAAAGCAGGAATTGGTCTTATTCATGTTTCGGTCAAGATTTTCATAAACAGAAGATACTTACGCTAATTCGAAAGATAGAAAACAAACTATGAGCCATTACTAGATCTGGAACTTCTGCTTGGGATTTAATAAGCTTTCTAATACGTCTCTTCTATGATTTCATACATTTCTATCAAATGTTATTTCTAATATGTTCACTGAATGGAGCTAAATACATTTATCATTTATAATAACAATGAAATCCATTTTTCTAGTTTAACTTGATACTTTTTAATACTTAAAATATGGCATAATGCTTCAAATAATTAAAGTTAGTTTTCGAAATGAGCTTAGCTTTATCGGCCACTTTTTATTTGAAATATGGGTCTATAATGCATAATTTTAATGAAGTTTATGTAGTTAACAGAAAGTACTATGGAAATCTATGTTTATAATCTCAGTTATTACACTTGTCCATTAAATTAAGGTAATTGACAATTGGGATGTTGCATAATGAAAGTGAAAAGATATGGGCTCTAATGTTTTTAAAGGTCGCCTGAAGCCAGATCAACACGTTCGTATTATGGCTATTACGGCCCTTCGGAAATCACAGAGCCAAGCACGCAAGGCCGTGATTTACAATCAGCCTAGCAACAAACACATTAATACCAGACGTAAATCAGCGCTTAATTAAACGGAGAGATCGTTAAATATACATACATCGTTGACCTACCGAGTTTTGAACGAGAACACTACATATCGCTGTGTGTGAAATCACTTGATATCAACACTCTTTCAGTTGACTGCTGCGCCATCGGTGGAGAATAGGAAAACTAAAAGTCGAAGAAAGGATTGGAAAACTTAGCCTAAGTTTTGCAGAGCTCTATTATGCTCAGTAAACAAACTGAAAAAGGATTTAAAGTTGAATTACTCAAAAGGGTTTAGTTAAAGAGAATTTAAAACAAGCATCAATTAAAGGTATGATTGACATTGCAGGATGTTAAGCTAGGTTATGCGACAAATTCTAGTTATTAAGAATTCTTTTGATAATCATCAATCTTTCCTCAATTCTAATTTATTTATTTTTTTCTCTTTTTTGTAAATATTTTTTCTCGAAATTCTTTTACAAAATCCTGGAAATAAGTTTACTGTTTCTTTTAATCTACTATGGCTATACTTCTTATTTTTTTTACAAGCATTAACTTAAAATACAATCTACAAAAATAAATAAATATGTAAAATATTTTTCAGTTAGAAACAATGATCTGAAAATAAATAAGCAAATGTAACGTTGAAAAGTTTAAATGTAAATTATCATTTTCTTCACATCTTAATGAAATAAATTTCAAATAGATGCAACACATCAGTTAATATTAAAGAAGAAGTGTGTTGCTTCTCATTACTTTTCAAAATTTAACTTTAGGCTAAATTATACTTTAAAAAAATACTAACAACAGTAGGAAAATAATTTATCTAAGCTTAATTACAACAATAAAATAAATCATGGATCTTCAATGGACTGTAAAAGTAATTTCTAAATTATTGATGTATAATTTTTTAAAGTTTTATGGAATATTCAAAAAATGATTTAATATAGTGATAAGAAAAAAAATGAATAAAATTTATAAAAGCTGCACACATCTTTAATTAATATTAAGACACATTATTAATCTACAGTTACACACATCTTTATATTAATAAGATTTATAGAGATGAAACACTTGTTGTTTTCTAAATAAATAAAAAAAAAATTGTAGTAAGAATTTCAAAATCTTTGTCGTTCATTCCAACTGCTGAATTATAAAAATCTAGAACCTGTCTAGGAGATATTGAAAGGTTTGAGATTAAAGAATTCAGTGTAAATTGCACACATCTTACGGGTACGTGGTTGAAATATTAATGATAAATATTATTAATTAATAGAAAAAATATCAAGCTAGTATTTGTTACTACTATCCCTATTACTATTTTTTTTTATTCTTTGTAATCTGATAGTTAGAGTCTATTATTAGATCATTATGTGCTTAGAAAATATTATCAGCTTTTTTTTTTATAAAATAAAAACTAAATTTAGATATATATTAAAAAATAATAATTACAAAGAAAAAAAAAAGATGGCACATATCAAAAATGAAAAGAAAATTAGAAACAGAAAAATAAAATAAGAAAGAATAATCTATAATTTTGTTATTATTTTGATAATAAAAATAAAAAGTTACAATAAAATTCAAATACAGTGGTAATAAGTACGTAAAATGTATAATGCACTAATGCACTCTTTATCTTTGATATATTTTCATGTTTAATTACCACTTTATCATTTATTATATTCGGTTAAACACATTTCCTAAAATATAATTTTTGTTCTTTTCTCCGAAATTATTATAAATTTAGGATATTCTAATAAAATGCTTTTATTTATTCTTAAATTATATATATATATATATATATATATATATATTTTATCACAATTATACAATCATAACAATTTTGAGAATTAAACTAGGCCATCCTCCTGTCCAGTATGAGATAATCCAAGAAGAATCGATTCCCAGCGGTTATGGCAAAAAGTGATATTTTATTCCTTTTTGAATGTACTCATTATTTGATATCGCGCGCCATAAAAAAAAAAATGAACATTGAAATTTAAATTTTAATCTAGTAGGCTAAAATTAATGAGTTATTTTCTGTTTTCTCTGGCTCTTCTCTCATTGTACCACACACAAAGGGAGTGATAAGAAACAATAATTTGAATGTAGTCCCCGTGGCCTAATGGATAAGACGTCTGACTTCGGATGAAAAGGGTGCAGGTTCGATTTTCGTCGCGAACGTTTCATTGTAGTAATTATTTCTATTTTTGACAGGAAATTGAAAATTGCGCCGAACAGACAGACAGACAGAGAAATAAAACATTTTAGTAGTATAGATTATAAATAAATTTCTATTTTGGATTTAGGACTTCATGTTTTACTTAAATTTCCTTTCTCTTCTCCAAATAATAATAACAATAATAATTGTGTTTATAATTTACATATTCTATCTCCTTATTTCATTTTAACATTTAAATATTTAAGTTTCAAAAACGGATTTCGAATTTTATGTTATTAATAGAAGGATATATTGGAGGATAAATACGCAGATATTGATTTATGATCTGGAAGGATATAACTATAACTAATAACTATTAAACTTACAACTATTATACTTCAACTTCTCGATTTGTCTACAAATATACGTAATGCGACTGGAAATACGTATTTATAATATATATAGTTGCTTAATTGTTGCGGTTTAGTTACAATAAAGTAGTTACAAATTACTTAAGAGCTGAGCAGATAATAATTACAGAATAATAAGAATTTTTCATGCCATCGTCTTTTCGAATTTGTAGGAAGAAAAAAAAAAAGTTCAATCCCTTTGGAGATCTCCTTTTCCTGATTTAATGGGTCTTCAAACTTCAAACACATTTTGAAGATCTAAGATTCTATTCGTAAAATGAAATCTACATGAAGATGAACTCGTCTACAAGATGAATTTGCTTTGTGAAGACTTAAGCGTAAATAGCAGGATTATAAATCAGTATTGAAAGTAATATTAAATGCATTTTCACAGTAAACAACTTATCTACAAACTTTAAAGTAATACTTATAGAAAGGGAAATTTGGAAGGAAGGGAAAGTAATGTTAGCGAAATTTGGCTTAGGATCCAGGGAAGTTTATCTTTGTGAATAGTTAAAGTTAGTTAAAGTTAAAGTTGCGATCAGGCCCAGAGGACCGCGCGATGCAGCTGGAGGGTAGGCTCAGTGTTCAGAACCTACGGGACAAAGTTGAGGACGGGGGGTCGGCCCGTCGCTCGCCCGCCTTTAACTCCCGGGAAAGAAACCCGGCACCCATTTTATAGTGGGCTGGGAAGACCCTAGGGCCCGTTTGGAGGAGAAAGAAGCGTGGAAAAATTCCCGTCCTCCGCCGAGGCCGGGAATCGAACCCGTTACCTCCAACCCGCAGCCAAGCGCCCTTACCCACTCGGCTACCGGGCCCTCTTTGTGAATAGACATATTACAAATGAATTTAGTTATATTACAAAAACAAATTCATTCAAACGATTCGAAAATTTAATACAGGAACTTAACCAGCATCCTTTTTAATGTGAAAAGTATTTTTTTTTTTTTTAAGATAAAACTTTAAAAATCTAGTTTTAAGTAACTATGATTCTAAAAATAGTGTTCAGACATTAAAAATTCAACAAAAAATAAATACCACGAGGGCGTAACCTTTATGAATAAAGACAGGTAGACTAGAAAAAGCAAATTCATAGATAATTTAGGAAACTTGACAGAATCCACTTTATAAGTTTGAAAGGAAAAAACTTTATTGATGGAAAGAGTTTAAGAACAAAAAGTTGCGTGATTCGAGGAAAATTTTATTCAAACTAAAATAAAATTGGCTTTGAATCAAGAGAAATGAATCATCAAAGAGGCAATATGTAATGAATAACAATAAGAAAAATAAAAAATAAATTCTTTAATTCAAATTGATATTATTGTAGAAAGGAGGATTTATAATAAATTAAAGAAGATGGGTGGTAAATATAACTAGCACCGCGAACTAAAGTCTAAGAGGATTTACTACAGGGGTGTGTATAGGGTTTTATTTTGGGGTAAGCCAATTTTGGGACAGACCTTCCAACAGCCAAAAAATAAATTTCGTCTTCAAAATTTCGAGTCGGGGCAAGGCTCTTTCAATCGAACATCCAAGTGAAGAAAGAAGAATAAAGTTCTATATATTTCGAGATTTCGGAGGTGGGAAGCATGGCAGATTTATATGGATTGTCGTAAATCCACGAAAATCAAAGTGAATCCATGATTATACGAGATGCAGCATTAAAACTTCAGAAATTTAAAAAAAGTATATCAGATGAGATGCATTACATAAAAAGATGTTAATAGGCTTGATGTTTTGACAAATAATGCTTTTACCAATAGAACTTTAGGAATAAAATTGAGCCGTGAAAATTACTATTCATTATTTGCGGTTCTAAGCTTTAAAGCCACTTTCTATGTAATTCTTCACTACATGGATTCTGTCATAAACATTCTGTAAACAAAAAAAATACAGTATTTGAAAATTTTTCTCTTGTTTCAGTTTAATGGAAGCCTTTATATGGAATCTCACAACACCAGATACATTTTTTCCTCGTATTCAAGATTTTGGAAACTCCATCACGAAGTAATATGAGATATAGGATTTTTTTGGTCTTTTGTATCTGAGGAAGAGAGCCGTTTACTGACATTTTATTAAATAGTTTTTTTTTTATGTATTATTTTATTATTGTTACTTCCCGCACGTTAATAATCTTCATTTCTTTGTTATACTTGAATGTTTATCAATAAGAGAAAATTTTAAGTAGCTGTCTTGAATGAATTTGTTGAAACTTGAAATTTGTTGTTTCGTAAGTACAATATATATAAAGTAAGAGAAAGCATTACAGTAACAATTTATTACGAACTTGTTAATGTCAGATTACACTAATATTTACGTATATCAACATGTATGTTAGTACTTGTTTTTATTTTTCATTTTGTAGGCTATGTGGGAAAAAAAAAATATTGCGGCTGTCAAGAAACAATGAAGAAATATTTTCAAACATGGCGATTCCAATTTCTATTGTTTGATGAGAGCTGTCAACTTTCTCGCAGGTTCTTGTCTAAAGAAAGCCGAGGAAGGCACCACCTTGTTGTAGTCAAGATTTACTGTTTGCAGATGAGGTGGGTGTTGAGGGTGAGAAATATTGGACGATTGGGCGCACGCGATAGCTTCCCCTCGGCAGTATTCTGTTCCCACGGAAAGATGGTATCGTCTTGATACGTTTGTCCTCTCCTCCCCCACCTTCACACCTCGCCATTCAGATGATTGAGATAATCCATCCCTTAATCCTCTCTCTCCCTCTGGCTCCGTGTTCACAGCGCCCTATAATTTTCCCGATTTGGGAGTCCCAACCCTTTTACGCCAACGCAAACCAAACGGCTCACATGTTCGCATTTCGTCAGCGGGTGGATGGACCCTCCTTCATCAATTGAGTTGTTTGAACCAAGATGAACACCTTTTGACTTGATAGGAACACAAGGCGTCAAATGTTCGCTTCAAACCAGTTTTCCTTTTATTCGCCGAAGCCATTTATCTCTTAAAACAAAAGCCAACAAAAATCAACATTCATCGAAAACATGTGAAATTCCACAAACTTGTTAGAGTATTGTTTACAATCACTTATTTATATTTAAAGAAAAGGAGAAAGAACAAAAAAAAATATCTGTGTTTTGTTATTTATGCAAATAATTTTAAGCCATGAATACATAATTTTTTCAATAACGGCCAATTAATCTTTCACAAGCTAAGCGACCTTCTAGCGGAGATTAATTTATTGCCCTTTTTAATCCTTAAATTGTTTTTGATGTTTTTTTAACTCAAGGGCCATTGTTTTGTTTAATTTTGTCTTTTGTTTATCTTTCTTAGGATTTCATTGAACTATGAGTACTGGGCGAATCCAACTGATGAGAGGTAGGAACCTCGAAACAGTCTGTCTTGTGTTCCCAGTACGAAATTTCCAAAAATAGTTCAGTGAATCCTTAAATGTATGCGTTTTTATGCTTATTTTTATTGTTATAATTTTTTAGTATAACTTTTTTATAATTTTTTTAATAAAGTTTTAACAATAAGATCTCAAGCGCAAAACTGAAACACCGTACATTAAAAATATTCATTGAAATGATTGAATCGGCCAACGTTCGAAGATATTTCTGTTAAAAAAGAAAAGCAAAAAACAAACATAAAAATAATAAAACTAATTCAGCAAAGCAATTATTCAAGTTTCTCTTTTGTGATATTTTTTTCCTTGATTTTAAACTTAATTTTTATCAATCCAACTTAGTAAATCTAAATTAGCAAGTACAGGTAATGATAAATACTATGCAAAATCAGATTGCGGAGTTTTAACCCAAGATTTTTTGTCGATCAGACATGATCTGCATCAAGTAATATTTTCATTAGTATGCCATTGGTAAGAGTAATTAATTTGGAATCAGTATCGAAATTTAGAATAACCAAATTTCCCTTGTGTCTGTGATGAAGTCTCGAGTTACTAGAGGACAATTAACTTACGCCCAAATAGAAAGAGGAGTTCTTTTTCTCCCATGGATCAATAACGGATTCATATTTTGATCTCTTAATTCTCTTATAAGAAAAATCACTAATTTAATCTTATTACAACACAAATTTTATTATAATCTGTATAAATAAAGGAGGACGTTAGTTGGTTTGTTTGTGTGTTATTTGTTCGCTTTACACTTCTAGGCCATCTGACCGATCTGGACCAAACTTCACAGAATTACTCTTTAGACCCGCGGAAATAAAGAGCTACAATTGAAAACTGGACCCGTCTCCCCCTCCCCCTAATTTAATCCCCTTCACACTTTTGTTTAATTTTCAAGTAGAGATATGGCTGCTGATTCAAATTCGCTTGGTGGCAAATTTTTTTTCTTTTGTGGTTTTTATTTTTTGCATTTCCTTTTTTTTTTTTTTTGGGACTTGTTTTTTGCATTTCATGTTTTTTGCTTTCATTTACTTTTTTTGTATCAAAACAACGAACCTTTATTGCCTGATTAGTTAATTTCCGACCACCAGATGGCGCCGTCGGGTCACGGAGCAGTGCCTTCCGGAATATAAACAGTACATCTAGCTGACAAACTCAGATGTGAGGGTGACGGCGGTAGTCGTTTCATTGTCGTACTATACGCATGGGAATATTGTCATTGCGTGACAAAGCCCTCCTAGTGAAACTTTATTATCAGAACGTAGTGTGTGCCAGTGCGGCATTACGCGTATATCAGACCATGCGAGATTTGGGAAGTGGCAAAGGACCCATGACTTTGTGTAGCACTGAGGCAAATGATAACAAATTTGAAGACACAGGTTCTTTGGAAGCACGTCCAGGAAGCGGAAGACTCCGAACATTTTTCCGTGCAATTTTGTAGGACGTCGAATACACGGTGGATGAACTATCGGCAGTTTCGCAACATGGGGAATACATTGTGCGCGACGTTTCATGAAGAACTGGCATATCATACGGCACTGTATTGAGATCACTGCAAATCATCCTGAAGAGATACTGGTATTTCTTCAAAATTCAACACTTGCAGGAACTGCAACTTGTCAATTTCATGAAGCTTCAAGAATTTGCCCGTTGGGTTTTCCAGCAGATGGACGACCATGAAGATTGGCTATTCAAGGTACTGTGGATGGCTGAAGCAGATTTCAGACTTAATGGCAGTGTCAACACGCACAACTGCCGCATCTGGGCTACATGCATTTGTGGAAACCCTCCTACATCAGCCAAAAATTACAGTCTGGTGTGGTTTCACCGCTGAATTCATTATTGGTCCTTTTTCTTTGAGGACGTCCGGGTCTGAACTTCAAACAGTTACTATCACGGGTGAGCGACATGCAGCACTGTTACGGAGCAGCATTATTCCACACTTCCAAGAGCACTCCATACAGCCACATTCATGCAAGATAGAGCACCAACCACACATTGCTATTCCTGTCAAGCGACTGCTACGTTCAACATTCGAGGAGATAGTCGACCCTTTCCATGAGTGGCCACCAAGATCTCCCGACCTCACACCTTGCGCCTTTTGGTTGGGGTTTACTTGAAGTCAAAAGTGTAGCGCGATCGGTCAACATCACTGGGCACGTTGAAGGATGCCATCCGGCATCATGAGTCTGCAATTAGTGCAATAACAACAGATATGATGTTGAATACTGTGAACAGTGTCGTGCCTCGTCTGACTGCTTTGCTCCTGAATGAGGGGCGCCACATTGGACATTTGTAAGCCTGTATTCAGTGTGAACTGTGCTATCCGACCAGAAGAATGACGCAACATATTGTGGCGCCATCTGGTGATCGGAAATGTAACTAATCAGGCAATAAAGTTACGCTATTTTGACACAAAATCCCGGGTCATTCCGAGCATTTCTGTTAAAACCGCATATTTCTACTATCAATATTCACAAATTATTGCATTTTCAAATTTTTAGTTGCTTTTGGATCTCCCGGTATATATATATATATATATACACGTGTGTGTGTGTGTGTAGAACGATATAGATGACTGTTTTATCTTTGTTTTGTTTTTTCCAGAAATTTTTTATTAAATATATGTTGATAAGTATCTGTTATAGAAAGAAAGTATAGGCAACATTAAACATTTCCTTAAAAAAAAAAATCTCCTTAAAAGCATTATTTAAATAGTGCAATAGTTCTGTTAAAAGACAAATTAAGCCCAAGAAAAAGTAGGAAGTTAAATTGGTTTTCTTCCTGGGATCAATAACGGAAGATTCCATATTTTGATCTCTTATTTCAGTTAAGAAGAACCGGAATGGAGTTTTTGATATTCCATCCAAGAATGAGTCTACGATAATTTCCTATTAGAATGATTAATTGGTTATGTTCTTTGTTTGTTTATTTTGCTGCCTAGACATACAAGAATAATTTTAATATTTTTTTTTTAAAAAAAAACTTTATCTCTCAACAAAACTTCAACTTTTTTATTTTACTCACATAAAAAAATTGCAGGAATTCTGTATCTACTCCGCCTTGATTCTGCTGGTCTTATATATCTTACTGTGTGAAGGGTTTTCAAAAATATTCCAATAATGTCGATTCGTGTAACTTATTCTGAGATATACATAAGGATCAACAGAAAGATGTAGAAGGAGAGAGACTCTAAAGCAATCACAGACCAATTGAGACAAAACGAATCCGTGAAAAGGGAAGTGCTCAGAATTATCCAAAAAACAGCCTCAAATCACAAGGAAGGAAGAGCCTATTACTTTTAGATTACAGTTGACGCAAATGAGAAAACAATTGGAGGAAAGCCAACGGAGAAAATCAACAAAACTACTGTTAGTGGAAATGAACTCAATAAAGGATGTAAGAGTCTTATATTCTTCGTTGACTAACTGCTACCCAAGCACTGATAATAATATGTACGAATTATAATTTGAAAAATTTCCTAGTATTCTCTACTAGAAAAAGAACGCTCGATATATTAAACTGTAGAATTCGACGGGAAGAGTTTTCGATTATTAGCTATTGATGAAGAATAGTTCAAGTCTCTAATATTCAAGACTATAATACTGGATATTTACGGTAGATTAAGGGACCCCATTTATTTCTAAAATTGTTTTTGCAGAGTTTTATTAAAAAATAAATAAAACAACATATCTTTTATATAAATCTTTTGAAGCACCTGCTGATTACAAAACAGAGCGCTTTAAAATAAAGACCTAAACAATATGATAAAAATTACCAAGGGTAGTAGAGAGATTTAAATATTCTGATAAAACAACTAGGAAAGTAGATCACGAAAAATTATACGGAAATTTAAAAGCATAACGAAAGATAATGTGTCTAATATTCAAGGTAGGAGAGTTTATGGATTCAGGAGGAATGAAGATGTCGTGACTAGTATAAAAATATGCGGGAGCCAATATAATTTCACATGTTAAAAATGAGGGAAACTAGGTACATTGCAGCCAAGAAAAGTAGCTACGAGAAAAAAAACAAAATCAACTTTGCCGATATAAGCCTAAATTGGACATTATTTGTAATTCCAGTGGATACAACGCGATTAAGTGGAAATCAAAATCAGGCCTTGACTAATACGACTGCAGTACTAAAGTACCTTTGCTGAAAACCAACAGAGATAATTTGAAAACCACTATATGTTGATGACGATATTGATTTAAAAAATGATTAAGAAATGTTAAAAAATTTGGAGTTGGCAAAAAGAATCCTAGACTGAATTTCACAATTGCTTATTTTAAATAATCAAGAACAGTTTGCAATTTTAATCTCTACTATCTTAACAAACTGTATGGTTTATACTTTCTCAAAAAAAAAAAAAAAAAAAAAAAAAATCTTTATTAAAGTTTTCTTCAACCAAATAATATCAATACTTACTCAATCTTCTGAATAAAGTAAATGATAAATCAAAATCTTAATCTTCTTAAACATCTTTAAATAATACAATATTTCGAAAATACAAACTTGTTTGTTCTTTCTCATAAAACATATAAATAAACATGAATCATACAATGATGACAAAACATTATTATGAAACAATAATCAATAGTAACTGTATTAAGTGATGTTAATTTTGATATCGTTCAACTGTTAAGTAATAATGATATAGTTGAAAAATTGTTAATAATGATATAGATGAAAGATAATAGAAAATATTATAATAAAGCTAAACTTTAGCACCTCGTATATATTTTTTAAATAAGTTTAGCGAAATGCTATTTACTTTTAATGACTTATCCTTATTGAAACATATTTTGGAATTAATAAAATATGATTCTAATAAGAGTCTGTCTTTTTCATTTTTACATTTGTAGACTAATTTAACAATATGGTCCTAATTGTGCGAATTAGTGATTGCATGGAAAGCCCAATCGGAAATTTCAGGTTTTCTCTTTTTGAAAGCACCGATGTGTTCGGCTACACGTTCCTTGATGGTTCTGGAAGTACATCCGTAATAGAGATTAAATCCTTAGGCATATGTTTTTCTGTTTGCATGTGCAGTGGCTACGGGATTCATATTGACGGATTATAATGCCTGCCAATACAGACACCAATACCTTGATGAACATTGGATTGATCGCTAGATTGGCTATTCAATTTTCCTAATATCAATGCGACTAAGCATGCATGTGTAAAACTAAGTTTGCATCAAAGGGAGAAGATTTCGAGGGAATAAAATAAATATGAATTTCCTCTTTACATTTGCGCCAGCTTCTCAAAAAAAAAAAAAAAAAAAAAAATAGTAACGAATTCATAGAATCAACACGCTCTAGACCCTTCCAACCAAAAAAAGAACTTTATAGGTTCTATGTAATAAGGGTACACAAAAGTTTAAAATAGTATAGATAAAATCATTTCTTGATTAATATAATGACAATGGAGTCCTATAATAAAAAAAAATAAAAAAAAATAAAAAAAATAAAGTAAGTCAACGATTTGTAAAATGTCAAAGATTTGTTGTAAAATGCAGAAGTTAATATACTGTACATGTAAGCTACTAATAATCACATTCAATTGGTTTGATAAAAGTTTGATCAACAGGTAGAGAAGTCTTAATTAAGAAAAAATAAATATGTAACTAAATAAATAAATAAATGTTTTCCATGCCGGTATTCGAAAGTTAATATGCCAACAATATAATTAAATGAACAAAATAAATTTCTCCGATAGTTTTTCGGCATAACATCAAACTTTGGACTAATTATCTACCAAAAATCGAGGCACCTATCCAATAGGTTAGAAAAGCACGACATTGAAAAGAGTTGAATTCTTTACGAGTTCACCCTCAACTTTCCGAGTTCTTTGGCTAGTTTGGTTGATTTCAACTTGTTGGTTATAATCTTGTCCATCGAATAGTCTCGAAAGAAATCAGCGATCAGCGAAAATTATATGCTTGCGAATATTTGCAGACAGCCACGAAAACATATTGCCTTTTAACCTCTTCAGAATTGGCCGGAGGTGCATAATAGGTCTTAATGTGGGGGTGAGGTATCCGGTTACACTTGCCGGTGAGCTTAATGACTTCTTCCATGGTGGAGATTGCGAGGCCAGAGCAACCGAGAAGGCTGTAATTCCGACGAGCAGAAGAGGAGTCATTAGTTAACTCGCGAACTCTTGATCGCTTATCGGATAGGTAATGGAGCCTCATGCTGCTGCCAAAGGTCAGAGGTGTGGGTTCACATCGTGGACGTCCGTACGTTCACTCCTCCTTTCCCTGTTTCGTAGTGTTCCTACTCCTTTCGGGGAATATCAAGCAGTGTGCTTCGTCATTATTTCCGTTATAGTTCAAACTTTTTTTTTTATTCTTTTAAATTTTATTTTATCTGAATTATATTTCCTAGAATATTAAAAAAAAAAGAAAACCGGACTTACCAAATTCCGATTTTTTTTTTTTTTTACTTACTTATTTTACTGTTTTTAAAGATTAGGTAAATTTATGAAAATGGATGAGTTTTTATCAGCTGAAATATCAATAAAAATAATGCTAATCAACAACAAAACGCTTAGAAAGGAATTTTACCTGTCAAGAACTTTCAATTTATCTTCAAATTATTGGTGTGATAAAAGGGTTGCTCTGATTTTGATTTTCGAAGTAAGCATTTTCATTAGTCCTGATATTTCCGGAAAGCTTGACCTTTCCCAAATGTTTTTTCTTTTCACACGACTCTGCGTCTGCAGTTTGCACAAATACATTTGCAGAATGGCTTGTTGTGAAAACAATGGTGGCATTACGGGCCGCGCCATTCTAAACGTCCTTCCTATTGTGCTATTTGGCAATAACTTATTCCACTATCAAAACAACCACAAAAGAATTGGGCACTTAATCGAACCAATTGACAGCCTACGTGTTTCTTTATGCACTTATGTAGGTGGACACGATGGACAGAATTCCGTTGCTCGGAAAACGACAAATTAGAGATTCGGAGGCAGAGGAGGGCGGGAGAAATGGTGAACGATGGCATTGTATAAAATCAACATTTCTCATGGTTTCTAGAATAATAAAAAAAATAATAATAAAAAAAAACTAGTTCCGGAAAGAACGTGAAGCGTACTTCCTTAAAGCGCTGTCCCCCCTCCTCTTTTGTTTGTTTGTCTTCAAAATCATGAAAAAATAATAATAAAAAAAAAGTCTCCCTTTATTTCTAAATTATAACAACAACATAATATAAGCATTATATATTGTTTTTGCTATCTTAAAACCAATCAACCAGGCAAAGCCCTATTAGCGTTAATCAATCAATCAATCGAAATTAAAATTCAATGAGGGAAAGATAAAAATGCCAAAAGGTGTTGGCGCAATCAAATTTTACTGAAGTGGTTCATAGGAGGAGAATTGAGGGTCTCCGAGAAAAATCTTGAAAGTAGAATCGAGATAGAAAGTGTATAAAGTAGGATTTACTTTCTTTCGTTTTAATTCGTTCGACGGCTGCTTAGACCTTGTTTTCTTTGCTATATGTATTCCATTATCTTTGGTGGCGCAGAAAAGTGTCCGTGAAGTGCTCAAAGTTTACAATAATTTCCTTTAATGAGGAAAACGTGAAAAGAACGAAGTGCCAAATAATTCTAAAAAAAGGATCCCACCCAAAACACTTCGTGTAAAATAAGTTGCCAAGACTCACATGCTCATAATGCTTTCACTGTTAAAAAGATATGAGATCTCATGTAGAGCCAAGCCCCTAACTCTACGAGGCCTAACTCTACAAGCCCTAA
>JAFIDM010000001.1:63471829-63488021 GCA_023159025.1 Thereuonema tuberculata
TAAAAAAGTACTGAAAATGATCATTTTTTTTTGTTTCAGTTTATTATTATATTCTTTAATAAATAGCTTGTATTAACATCTATTTTAAAGTTGTTTTTCCAGTTTATTATTACATTCTTTAATGTTAAATTTTAATAAAAGCTAATTTTTAGTTTAATTTTTTTGTCTGAAACAAAACTGTATATGAAATATAGTTTTTGTTTAGTACAATTTTATACAGTAATTAGAATATAAGGAATACTGGCAAATAGATATTTCCTATTTTTTTTTTTTTTTATTCTTTGTAAAACATAAGATTTATTTAGGAAACGAAACACTAGTGTACATAAAAATTTGTGAGTGATTTATTAGTAAAAATATATTTACATCAGAAATTATCATGAAATACAGAAAAGGGCGATATTACAATACTATTAAAAGAAAAAAAAATCTCAAACTGAGAAGAAAGATAAGACATTTTCAAAATAAAATTACATATAAAGCAAACTGTCACACATAAATATAAGGACTTATAAAATCCTTTCAGTAAGGATTTATAATATTTACAACAATTTTCTTCAACTTAAGTTGTCTTGAAAGAAATTTACAATCAATTTTTTTTTTTCATTTAACCTCTTTAACAGCAATTCTCATTGCTTTACTCTTACTGCCACACTTTTTTTGATTCTTTTTTTGCTTAATTTCAAAGTTTTGCTGTTTTAAGAGAAAATAAATACGATGAACTACAAATACTTTCAGTAATTTATTATTTATGTTACAACAAATAGGGAAATCATCAGTTGAATTTTGTTTAATGATTTTAACTATATCATCAACCTTATATTTTGTGTCTAAAATATCTTTTTCTAAGGTTCTAAAATAATTTTCTGCTGACAGTAAATATTGAAATACCTTGTTTGAAACAAAAATTAAACTATTTGAATTTTCTTTGAAAGCTTTCATTTTTGTAAAAAGATGCAAAGAAACACAATCACTTGTTGTGTCTGATGGTGGCCTAAGTAACAATTTACAATTTTTACAAAGAGCATATTTACTCGATACTTTATTTGCAATATAACCACTCAGGTAATAAAGAGATTGCATTTCATCTACAACTAATTGGGAAGCATTTTCTATAATTAAATCATCTACTTCGTAAACTGGATCATCAGTGATCATATTCATATCTGTTTGTTTCAGCACTGAAATTAAGTTAGTATCTCCATCACTAGCATAATTACTGTTTTTTCCACTCATAAAATACTGCTCTATCACTATTATTCTTAAAGCAGTTTTAAATTCTTTGGCTGTTGGTACAGCATTCTTGAATCTAACAACAGAAAAAAGATTTTCAATTGCATCTTGAGTAAGACGCCCCAATAAAAAAAAATTAAATTTATAATTATTTAAGTATACAATAAATCTTGCAGATCTAAAATTGATGTGATTGAGAGTATCATACCCGTTTGTACAGGCTTCCAGCAGGGTTTGTTACCAATTTGTAATTTGTGGAATAACAGAATACATTTTTCCAAAATTGTAATTGCATTTTTATAATTTTCTGTTTTCTTGTGGCTAAGGGCTAAGTTCGGAGAACGAGAAGTCATTATACTGAACCACTGAGCTATTATATCAATAAACCATGCTGTGGTTAATGCCTCTTTACTAAGGCGTCCTTCTTTAACATAATATCTCATGGCTACGGCTGTAGCCTTCTGTACTAAAGCACATGCTGGCCCAACTTTCATCTTATCATAATGATTCAATTCTAATAGTGTATGATTCAGCTTAGGAGCCAGTCGCAATTAATTTTCACAATCTAAAGTAATTGTTTGTTTAATATAATCTACAGAAACTTGAGCAGATGGTAAACTATGCTGTTCTACAATATCAAGTGGTAAGATTATTTGCTTACATGAAACTAAGTGATTTCTGATGTTTTTAAAAATATGAGGCGGATCGGCAATAAAAAACAGTTTCCTTTCAGAATCACAGGGATGAGTACAATAATTTCTAGTTTTTGAATATTTTCCAGCCAAAATACCAAACTCACGCCAAACACCTTGATTTTCTCCCCCCATATCTGAAACTAATACATTAATAATCAACCCTAAAGATTCATATTTCTTAATAATATCAAGAAGTAGCAACTTTAAAGTTTTTGGACACCAGGAATTACTTGAAAAGTGATAGCCTATAACTTGTTTCCATCTTGTTGATAAACCACATATCATAAATACTAGGGCTTGATTTGCTAAGGTTCCTACATTCCCTCCTGCTGTAGGGATTGTAGATTTTCCTAAAATATATCCTGTTGAAATATCAAGATTAATTCCTTCTGATAGTGCCATTTCATCCATCATGATGACAGCATGTCTTTCAATAGGCTCCATTGTTCAAATTTTTATTTCCATCAGTTTCAAAACTTCTTCACTTACTCCTGAGGTAAGGTTCAGGCCTTCAATACGACGTTGTAAAGTTCGCTCAGAAGGTAAAGGATAGCCCATATTTTTCAAAAATTCATATACTTTGCTTCCACATGCTAAGCGTATAGCTAGCGATTTCTGAATTGTTTCATTTGACCAATTTTGTACCATTCCATTTGATAAATATTTTACCTGATCATCATTAAACATTTTCTCAAACATCCCTTTTAAATTTTCGTTCTCTTTTTCTAATTTCAAAATGTTTTTCTGTGCCAAATTTAATTTTCTTTTAAGTGTATTCATTTCATCAAATTCAATACACAGAACATCATTTACTGAAGGCGTACTGCTACAGTCTTGAATGACACTGCAATTAGTGGCTGTTTCACTGTCATCAAGAATCACTGAAGAATCAAGATTGGAAATCTCACCTGAAAAACAAAATATATTATTATAAAAAAAAAACAACTAAATGTATAATTTTGCTTAAGAAGTTTAAATAATAGCGATAATTTTTAGTATATTTATATACACTGAAACATCAGTGTTTCCTTTATAATATTACTCTTTACTTTAGTTACAATCTGTTCTACAATATAATTATTGTTCCTTTCACCATAGCACATTGAAAGACTACTATATTTTTTTATTTTTTTTAATGTTTGCCAGTCCTACTAGATATTGAAAAATAAAGAAAACCTGTAATATAGGTGCTGATAAATTAATATATTTCTGCATATTTTTTTTCATGGATTCTAGACATTAGCATTTCAAGTTTACAAAATCTATCGCTTAATAATATACTGAAAGTTTAATATTATTGTTTTAAAATTATTAATTTTTAATTATTTATTTATTGCTTTCAAAAATGTATAAAAAAAGAAACTAATACATAAATTTTAAAATTATCAAATTTTCGGATTCGTGAATAGTACAATTGACCACATTACTTGATTAAGTCGATATTTTAAAATAAGGTTATCGATACATCAAAACTAGTAAAATCATAATTATATTTTTTTACTAATATATCAGTAACTATTAAAACTGAAAATAAATATAAACTTACACTGGTTATTGTTAGTTGACTCAGTTTCAATGTCTTGATTCACATAACTGCAAGGTTTTTCTGCTATTCTTTACAGGCCTATGGCTAAATAAAGTTGGAATAGCGTTTGGTTTTAGCTTCTTTTTATTTAATATTTGCCTTCAAATTGATCTTCACTGAAATGCTCCTGTAGAATAATAAATGTAATGTAATAAACATATATTGGAAGAATAAGATTTAAATTGGTAGAAATTTTAAAAAGTGAAATGATGAGTAGCTTTCTTCATTTTTATATTACATTTCAATAATTTAAAATGATACAAAAACATATTATCTTTGTTCTCTACGTGTGCAAGTGTCGAAAGCCTTCAGATAAACCTTCAGTAGAAAATCTGAAGGTATTCGACACTTGCAATCAAATACTATTAAACACGTGGAGAACAAATACTACTACATACGTGGAGAACAAATATTTAGGAAAAGGAACTTTATATACTGCTGAAAAGCGAATTATATATTAACTTCAAAATAATAAAATTACTATAATAATTAATAAAAAAAAATGTATAGGCGTAACATACCTGACAAAGTCTTGCATTTTTGATTTGTGTCGCTGAGAAATGTTTTCTCGAAATTCGTTTCAACCAAATCTCACGCCGAGAACGATTTCGATCGCCTTGTGGAATCCTACATAAAGCCATCGTTGACGAAGCACGATTAGCACAATTACATGCACAGCAAAACGCTGGCATTTTAAGAATTTTCAAACTTGGAAGCAGCAGAGAAAAGATTTCTAACCAACTCAATGCGTCCAAAGTAATGAGACTCCAAAATGGCGGTTTGTGGTCATGTGATCGTATGCTGACCAATAGCAGTGCAGCGTTGTCGGCAAGTGTCGCGGAAAAGTCTGACGCTACTTTGGTAATAAAGGGCTTTACTGGTAGAGACAATACCAGTGGAAAAGGGCTCAAAAGAACATATGGAAATTATTAATTGTAATTTCAGAATTCAAGAATAAGTATTCGTAGATTGTTGAGCTTTAATCCTCCTCCTTTTTCAAATATGAAAAAAGAACATTTGACTCTTTTAATAATTGAATTCCTTTTTTTTCATTAGTAGCAAAGGGAATAGTTAGGATGTCGCCAAAGCAATTGATACATTTCATAAGCATTTGTATTTTTCTTTGTCAATGCTGCTAACCCTTGCCCATAACGATGTCATTTTTAACAGATTTATGATTCTGGACCTAACATTGTAATTTCAAAAGTGAATAGTGCCAAGTGTCAGGATGAAGTTGTGTGTTAAATCTCTTGATTGTCAGGCAGACATGAATGCATTTGATAAAATTCGTACCCTGAAATGAAAAGCCCTCGAGCACTTCTTAGCCACTAAATTATCAAAATTGAAACAACATTAGAAGAATTAAGGGCCCAATGTTTGAAAGCGGATATTGGAATCTCGTCTAATATCATGCTAAAAATTTGTTAAAAAATTCAAGTTTTAAACGTGAATTTGCTTGATCGGGATTTCTTGATAGATTTCATGGTGAAAATAATACCAACCAAAGCCTTGTATATGAAGAATGAAGATAACTTAGCAAGTAATTCAACAAATATACGAGAAGTCTGAGTATTAGCCGAGGCTTTTGTGAGAGATAACAAGTCAGTGTTTAGGAATTGCTTCCCAAGTAAGATATGGAAAGCATAATGATAAGATTGGAATTCGTGCTCTCAAGTTCCCAACTCACAAGTCAGTCTAACAACAGTCAAGATATCGAAAAACGAGACTACAGATACGCAAATAAGGAACAGAAGGAGAGATTAACATACTCCTATAACTGATTCGAGTCAAAATCTCCTACTGATATAGTTAAAGATAATCATTTGATTGATTTTTGTTTTGGGAGGGGGGAGGGCCCAAGGGAAAAAACAGAGATTAAAGCAGCGTATTCCAACTATCACGATGAGACAAACACCCAAACACCTGTTGCAAAATTGCTGGGATCCTCTTTCTTGAGATATGGGTTCCTTCTTTTGGTATGTCAAACGTAAGAGTAAAAGTTTAGGATACATGGAAACTAACTTATAAAATAGAAACTCTCCAGAGAAGCCAATACCGAGAGGCATTTCTGTTGTATGGTCTTTTATGAGTGTGTTGTAAATCTTCTATCTCCAGTACAAATGAACTCTTAGAAATCTAGGAAAGGTTTTATGTTGATCAGTGTACTATTCTTTGAACTACTTACCAGCATAGTATTTTGATCCATATTGAAAAGTTTAACACCAAAATTTAATAAAATGTTAAAATTATAAAATCCGGTGTAAATTATTACAGATATTTTTTTTTCAATTTAAAGGTACAAATTTTTAAAGGTTTAAATGTTTGACGGAAGTCGCTTTTAAGAAAACTTATTATTAATTTATTTATTATTAATAATTCTACACATTCAACACTTGGCAATATGTCCTTGACCCGCCATGTTGTCTTTGCTGGGGAAACCCAAGATCTGAAACTTTTACATAATTTTTTTTTTTTTTTTTTTTATTTCTTTGTTATTTTAAATTACATTTCAGTCCCGTTAGGAATATAAATTCCTATCAAAAGGTGCTGTATTTATTTTAATACATAATAATTATATTAAAAAAATTACATTTAAATAAAATTTATAAAAATTACAAAATCAACTTCCTCAAACAATTTGAAACAAAAATATCAACGAAAAACAAATTAGCACAACATAAAATTAACAAATTATTAATTAATATTATCTAATATCCAACTTTTTACATTATTTTTTACAATGGAAATTCTTTTACAATCTTTAAAAACATTCCAATTTACATCATTAAAGGTTTTCTCAATTATATAATTTAAATTTCTTATACCATATTCATTATAGATATAAGGATAATCAAGTTTTATTCTATTTTTATTTCTCAAATTATAATTTTCTTTTATACTTTCATCTTTTAATTTAACAACACTATAAAAATTCTTTATTATTATATTATATATAAATTTTTGCTTAGGATATAATATATTGTATTTTAGTAATATTTGTTTCCTTTTATTAATATTATTCCAAATGTTTTTAGGAAATATCAACTTTAAAACTTTGGTTTGTAGATTATTTAAATTTTCCAAATGTATATTTCCTACATTTGCCCATATATTAACTCCATAATTTATTAAAGAATCAAAAATTGCAAAATAAATTAAAATTTTTATATTAGGTGGAAGAATATTTTTTATATAATAAAATATATATATGGTTACATTTAGTTTTTTATATAAAATATTTAAGTAGTTATCCCATGTAAAAAAATCATTTATAATTATACCTAAATATTTAAAATTATTTATTATATCAACTTCAGTACAAGAAATACATTTTGTACTATTTCCATGTAAACAGTCATGTGAATGTATTATGAATGTAATTTTTTTATCTACTATTTTCTTTTTGGGTTTTATTAATATTCCTTTTGTTTTTCATTATTAAGAACAAGTTTATTATCATGAAGCCATTTTTGTAAAATATTAAAATTATCCTGTAAAGTTTTATTCAAATTCTCCAAATTTAAACCTGATGTATATATTATTATATCATCAGCATATACATATATATAACAATCTTTTAAAACATAAAAAAGATCATTTAAAAAAATTATAAATAAAATTGGCCCTAAATTGGATCCTTGTGGCACTCCAATATTAATTGTTTTCCTTTTACTTAATATTTTATTTATTTGCACATAAATCTTTCTATTTTCTAGATAATTTTTCATAATATTAAATATTTTACCTCTTATTCCATATTTTTTCAATTTAATCAAAAGCAAATTATGATCTATCAGATCAAAAGCTTTACTCAAGTCAATAGTTATTAATAGTACAAAATGATTTTTATTTAAATTTTTATTAATATGCCCACAAAATTTTTCTAATAATTTAGTTGTACTTTTAGTTTGTTGATAAGCATATTGATTTTCATTAATTACATTAAATATTTTTAAAAATTCTTGTAATTTTTTAGTAAAAAATTTTTCTATTATTTTATTTATAGTTGATGACACAGCAATAGATCTATAATTTTTACAATCATTAAAAGCATTATTTTTGAATATTGGAACAATTTTTGATATTTTTAAATTATTTGGATAGATTTCTTTATTGAGAATTAATTCTATCATTAATGCTATCAAATTAGCAAAAAGTTCCTTTTTCTCTTTGATATCAGAAATAGATATTTGATCATGTCCAATTGATTTTTTATTTTTCATCCCATTTATTATATTTATTATCTCTTCATCATTTGGTACATCAATTACAATTGTATTTATTAAATACGAAATATTTATATCTTGTAATAAATTCTCTTTACAATTTATATTAAAATTATTACTTATTTTATGATAATAATTACAAAATTTTTCTGCAAGTGTTTTAAATTTGTTTTTTCTTCTATTTCTTGTGCAAACCTATTTATTTCATTTTCTTTTTCAGTTTTATGTTTATTACCTTTTTTTCTTTCTAATAAAGCATTTATTTTTTCCCAACAGATTTTTGGGTTATTTACATCATTTTTAAATTTATTATAATAATAATTATTTTTTGCTTTTATTATTTTTGATGTTAGTATATTTCTTAAATTCTTATAATTATTATAATATTGCTCATTACTTTTATTGTTTTTATATTTTTTAAATAATTTGTCTCTTATTTTTATTTCTTTAGTTATCCATTCTTTATGTATTCGATCACCTTTATTCTGTCTCTCATAGTGTTTTTTACTATAAGAAACTCCTGAAAAATAATTAGAAATTACAGATTCATTTGTGTAATAAGTAATACATCTTTTGGATTTATTAAATTCACTTAAAATATTATTATATAGAACATTTGGATCTTCAATTTGTGTATTATGAATTCTTTCTAATAAACCCTGCAAATTCTTTTCTAATAAACAGTAATCAATGTTTTTATATTTTTTTCTTATATATTTTAATTTTTTATAGGTACTGTTTATATTATGTATGCTATCTAAATTTAAACTCAAAGATGTTAAAAAGTGATCTGAAATGTTTTCTTTTATAATAAAACTTTTATAAATTCTATGTAAATCATTCAGAAAGATATGATCAATATTAGTTTTTGTAGTTTTTGTAGAAGTTTTTCCATATCTTGTAATGCCATATAAACAATTTTTAAATCCTTGATAAGCTAAAGTTTCTAAATATAATTTTACATTATTACTTTCATTAAATTTAAATAAATCTATATTCATATCTCCAATTATAACACAATTATTTCCAAAAAACATATTATGTATTTGAAAATGTTCTTCCATTTCATTTATGAATAACTTAATTTTTTGTTTTGGAGGTCTATAGAAATATAATAATAATAATAATAATAATAATAATAATAATAATATTATTATTATTATTATGTTTGTATGTTTCAAACCTTGGGTTTCCCCAGCAAAAACAATATGGCGGGTCAAGGACCAAAGCACATACTGCCAAGTGTAAAGATGTGTGCAAGAATGATTAGGGATGTGTGCTTGTGTCCATAAATTTCCTAACTATGCGTGTAGTGTTGAGTACCACAGCCTTCTGCAGTTGTGCATAAGTGTTCTTGTGAAGTCCTAGTGCGCTGAGACTGTGGTGCAATGTGTGAGGCACCAGACCAGTGGCAGACAGAACGATGGGTACAACACGTACTCGATCCTGCCTCCACTGCTTCTGGAGCTCGTGTGCTAGATCAGTGTATTTACTGATCTTGTCTGCGTGAGTTTTCTGCATGTTCTTGCTGATAGGCACTGCAATATCAATTAGATATGTCTGTTTGTTGACCTTATCAACAAGTGTGATGTCTGGTCTGTTGTGATGTATGGTTTTGTCTGTGTGAATGGGGCGGTCCCAGTATAGTTTATATGAGGGTGACTCTAATACGCTTTGTGGTATGTACTTGCAGTACGGGACCGTGCTCTTAATAAGTGAATGTTTGTGTGCTAGTTGTTGATGAACGATCGACGCTACCTGATTGTGTCGGTGGAGGTAGTCTGTTTGAGAGAGAAGGGGACAGCCTGATATTACGTGGTCGATCGTCTCATGCGTAGTGTGGCATTTCCTGCATTTGTCGTCATGTGTGTTTGCATCGTGTAGAATATGTTTCTTGTAGTTGCGTGTGGAGATGACTTGGTCCTGTATTGCGATCATGAACCCTTCGGTCTCCCCAAACAGCTCACCACTCGTCAGCCATCTGTTCGACGCTTCCATGTCGACATGAGGCTGGCTGAGTTCGTGATGATGTCTGCCATGGAGTTCCTTACGAGCCCATGATTCACGCAGCTGCTGAGTGTGAGTGTCAGGGGTGGTGAGTGTTGGAGAAGAGTTTTCGAGGTTCAGGGGTGTGAATAATTAATATTCTGCCTCCAGAAGCAGTGGAGGCAGGATCGAGTACGTGTTGTACCCATCGTTCTGTCTGCCACTGGTCTGGTGCCTCACACATAGCACCAAAGTCTCAGCACACTAGGACTTCACAAAATCACTTATGCACAACTGCAGAAGGCTGTGGTACTCAACACTACACGCATAGTTAGGAAATTTATGGACACAAGCACACATCCCTAATCATTCTTGCACACATCTTTACACTTGGCAGTATGTGCTTTGGTCCTTGACCCGCCATATTGTTTTTGCTGGGGAAACCCAAGGTTTGAAACATACAAACATAATAATAATAATAATAATAATAATAATAATAATAACTTTATTTAGTGTTGAAGTTTCGTGTTGATCATTATTTTTTTTTTTAGTTTTAATGCCCATAAGATTCTAAATAATAGACAATCACCAATACAAATGATTGCTTACACGGTAAATAGGATAACTGTATGTCCTATCTGGAGAAAGTAAAATGATTAGAAATTTATCTCTCTCTCTCTCTCTCTCTCTCTGCTTAACTCTAGGATTGGTGGGTGATATATTCTATATTTGCCAAATTGCTTGGATCAGATACTGGCAAGGAAACCATTATGGAATGGCTTTGAACCAGAAGACAAAGAGCAGAAAAGCAGATAAACACAGGAAAGGAAGGAACACATTCATGGCGGTTCCGGGATTCGAATCCAGGTTCAGATATGTCAGCATCGTGGCAGGCTATAGTCTTGACCACAAGGCTGTGCCTGAACAGCAAACAGAAGTTATGTAAAATAAATATTCTGTATTATCATGTCAACTGCACGATTACTACAGTTTTGTCTGCATTTCCACATCTGAACTTTTTCTTTTTTTTTGAAATACGTATAATTTTGTAAACTTTATCTGTCACTCAATATTAACCTTTCAACTCTTTTTTTTTATTTTATTTGTATTATTATTTTATATTTTCATTTTCAGATTGCTACTTTTATTTTCTGTGTGATTTAAGTCTATTTAAATACAATTTATATGTTGCTTTTTTTAATAATCTTTCTAATTTTTTTTTACTTTTTATCATTATATTCGTTATTTTTGCTATATATTTAATGTATTATAAATTACATTTACTCGATATTTATTATCTATTATCTCTTTTTTTTTTTTTGTATGTAAATTACGAAGAATGCATCTGCTGTCACTTTCAAATTCACTTGAGATGTTTTCGGAAACCAGACGAACAAGCTGAGATTCTGCTCGTTCTATTCCACTCGGAGAAAATGATGTGGATGCCGCTTAACGTTCTCCGTACGGCAGTGAAGAAGTATTTATTTATTAAATATATCTATTTACAAAAGCTCAGATATCCGTTATTTGACTTTTCCTAGCTGCAGGCTGCGACTTCAAGCCGTAGAGCTATATATGTACTTAAGTCTATATAAATATATTCAATAACACCTACTCAGTGTAAAGCAATTATCTTTTCATTTAGAATAGTGTTTGATTTCTCATTAGAAACATATTTTTTTATATCATTACGCTTTCCATCATTGCTCTAAATTTACACACCCTGAGGTTTAACTTCATTAAACATCTAATTACCAAATATATATATAAAAAAAAATTATTAGGCCTATTTGTGTGTTTTCATCATCTCTACGTTAAGTCAACCAACAAAAGGTTTAAATAGCAGTTAAATTTTTAAATCATCCCACAGAATACTCCGTTTACCTTTGAACCTAGTGTTTCTATTCTTGTAATTGCTCTACTTGTTAAAAGCTGGGAAAGGAGGATGTTTTATTCAGGAATAAAGCTATTCTCTCTCCAACAATTCTGTTCCTCACTTTCATCTCATTTCTCTTCCAATCCATTAGGCAATTCTCATTCACAACTGATACTGTCATCTCTTGATCATGCTTTAACACGTTTCACTACCGTTTTCCGTTGGCAGACAAAATTTTTTGTTGGCACTGCTCATTTTAATTTATTCTGCGAAATAAAGTATTGGATAGTATCTAACATTCTGCTGTGCCACTATTGCTCTCCGTTACAAAGCATCAAAACATTCGGAGAAAAGCTGAGGTAGCTCCAGTTACGCTATTTTCCACCATATGTACTCACGGGAGTTCAAGAAACAATATAGTCTAAATAAAGTAAATAAAGACGACAAGTCTGTATTTAATAAATGCAAACAAACAACAAATATGGACAAAAATCAAGAATCGGAAATCCCCATTTACAGTTTATGTAATCGGTGCGACGTTTTGTGTAACAGTAAGTGTTAAGTTGTCAGAAGAAGAAAAGGAATTTCACTTCGGATAACGAATATGTAGATTAAGAGGAGTCCGTCCGTGCAGCAACTCTCTAAAGCATTTCTCTTTCTTTCTTAATTATAATTATTATTTCATTTGTCAATTCGTGACAGGTAAAACGTAAGCTGAATTTAAATTGTCTGACATTTTTTTTCTTAACAAAACTTTCTCACTTAAAAAATGAAAATAATAAATAACGTAATCATCAGTCGATCTCTATTTTATTTTTTTCCCTTACATATTTATTAAATTCAGCCACTGCTTTTATTAACATTATTCATAGGTAAAAGAACCGCAATTAACGCTGATAGAGGCAGCGGCGTGGATAAATAAGCTTACTCAGGATTTATTTCGCCACCAGGTTTATTCCGAATTGCTTTTAGCATATCATCTCCGTCCACATTCATTGAATGGCAGCAAGGATAATTTATTAAGACATTAAACAGGCTGGTGGTAATTAATTTCCGTGTCATTATTTTCTCGAATATAAAGGGCTGCCTTATCTGCTCCTCCTGCCCCTCCAACCTTAGCAAAGGCTATTATGTAATTTATTTAGTCGCTTTAAATCCTTTGCGGGGAAAGGATGGCTTAACTAGACGCCAGATTCTCTAATTGGATAATTATAACCATTACGGAATCCACTGGAGCCAGGAGTGAAAATTCGAAACGGTCTTCCTGGCCGTTTTAAGCTGCTATTTATGGATTTTATGACCGGGCTGTTATTATTTCCTGATTGTAGCGGTGCAAACGATATTTACTGTCTCTCATAAATGTCAACCCCTCGTTGGTGCTGCCGTCTGCTTTCATTGTAAGTATAGACATACTGACCAATCAGGAGCTAGTTAGTTCTGCAATGGCAGCACGGCATTTGGGGTTTTAATAGATGGGCTAATAGAGAATTACCGTCCGCTCAGAGTCGTGAAAATTGGCAGCTAAAAACCGAGAGAGATGAAATTCTTCTGCTTTAAATAACCTCCATATTTAATATCTTAAAATCAATTAAGTGAAAAAAAAATATGAAGCATAATAATATTAATATTGATAATATTTTAAATAAACCAAATCAGAAACCCCATTTACAAGAGGGCGCGTTTTACACATTTTGATTTTGGTTGCAGTTCTAGGATGAGAAGGGATGATAAATTCATAGTAACGAAGCCTGCACAACTCTAAAGATTGTGTTGTAATTACAATGACAATGGTTACTCATACAAGTCAGAAAACCATAATTATACATTGCAATTCATAATATGCCCATATACGTAGCAAAGACCTAAGACCTTAGAGAGGAGCCTATCACCTTCGTGTGAAACTGAAGAACCTCACCATCTTACATGAGTTTCATCTTAGTAAAGATACACATATTACCACATTAACCTTAAACTAAGCAGAGGTGATTCATTTAGTCTAATTCTCGGGGCCCATAACTATACATATTACAGTAGACAGGACTGCCCATGTGAGGGTGCCTTTTACGCGCCTCCTGTGCATAGAAGATATCTTCAGTTTACAGACCACCTTAAAAATCTCGTCCCATCACAGATTTTTGAATCAAGGTTTAAGATGTTTATAATTACGAAAGCATTTATAAAATGAAAATTATAATGGAGACATAACAATCTTAATAACTAAACATACAAAAGTTATATTAATGAAATTTTGTCGGATTAATTAGATGCCAAAATAGCAAATGACTGAAATTTTAGTTTGAAGAAATAAATTTTGTATGATTTACACCAGATAGTCAACAAGTGGAGGATCTTCTTTTGTGGCGATACATCAGAACTCAGATTCTCCGCCACTGAATTTTCCCTAATGGACAATCAAATTTAAAAGGAGTGTCCCATATAGGTCTATGCAGATAAGGTCCCAGTGTTTCGTGGCCCACCTGGGCTAAGTTGAGGTCGGGTGATCAGCCCGACGTCGACCCGCCTTTAATCCCCGAGAAAGAAACCCAGTACCCATTTTAGAGAGGCTGGGTGAACCCTAAGAGCTGTCTGGAGGAAAATTGAGAGTGGAAAAATGTCAGACCTCCGCCGGGATCGGAGAATGAACCCGGCTCCTCCAGTCCGCCTTCAAGCTCTTAATCACTTGGCTACCGGGCCCACCCATCTGTACTATTATTTTCTGTTGTTATCCTAGTAACCGTTAACTGCAGCCTTCCATGCTAGATATGGTACTAGATTGGTGTTTCCAGATGCTTTGTTTCTGATGTTGCATTTTTGTAACCGCAGCATAAAACAATATGAATCATTTACCTTGCTGAAAGATTTCTTTTTTTTTTCTTTAATTTGTAAATCTTTTTTTTTTTTTAAATTCAGTATGCATAATTTAAAATGGTCTACAAATGGTTTCAAAGATAAAGTGTGGAAAGCAGCCTAGTCTAAAGCCCCAATTGACTATTAAGCTTACGTGGTTCAATCAAGGGAGTTTCGTCAATTACGTGTATTTGGATAGTAGGTTTGTTATAACATTAGTAACAGTTCCGATTTGTAGCGGGAAAAAAATGATTAGAAACAAAAAACTTTAGTTTTTTATGATATTTATGAAGATATTCGAAGTCGAAACGTTTTTTCAATTTTGCGGATTGTTTGATCACTCTCAGTGAAGTCTTGGGAATGTTATCGCAACTGACTATTAATCCAATTTTGACATTCATAACTTCTGGAATATCTCGCTACCAAACTTAAACAGAATGATTATTTGGCTCCTTTAATGAGATTTGAAAAACGGAAAAACTATAGAATGCACAAATTCGTTTGCTTTCATGAGACATCCTCGACGGCAATCTGGGACAGCTCAAGGCGTGAAAGCAAACGAATTTGTGAATTCTTCAGTTTTTCCGTTTTTCATGTTACAATTAATGCACATTAAACCTTCTTACATATTTAATGAGATTTCATAGACAATAACAAAAAATAATTGTGTGGGTGTGTATGTGTTTCGTAATAAGAAATAATAACATTGTTTGCAAAATAAGATCTCAAAAGGAATAGTAATGACATTATGCAAATAAAAACGTTAATAATTTTTCCCAAACTTAAAAAAGAAAATAAGTTACTTCCAATTTTAGAGTGCACTTCAAATTTTAAAAAATTACATTTAAGGATATGATTTTTAACAATTTTGAATGCACCAGTGCATGCACTCTTTATTTAGTTATGCACTTAATCAACAATAACAATGATTACTGCTCACGAAGAATCTGTAGTTGCTATTTTTATTACCCTAACTTTTACTATTGACGATATTTTTATTCCCTAACTTAACAGGAATAGTTTTTTTATCCGTAAACCAGAATACTTTTCATTCATTTCTTTTCTGAAAAAACATTAAACGACAAGTTCATGTATATAAATAAAAAATGCTACCTAAAAATTATAAGTGAAAAAAGGTGTTATAGTGAGCGGTGCCTTAAGATTAAAGATTTAGGACAATAAAGATTTTCCTACAGTTTTAGTGCCATTTCTGAAAATGGTAAGATAATAATTTTCATAGATTTCATACTAATATATTCTACCAACAATACAATAGTACATAAGAAAGAACATTGTTATTAACTTATTTACAGCAATACCTGTTCTTAACAAGCGGGGTTACTTGTACAGCAGTTTTTAGAAGACTAAACAAATAAAAATAAAACCTTTGACGACTGTTAAAAACATCCATTCTAATGAGATTTTAAATAGCAGCAGCAACAACCGAAAGTAAGATGGAGTTCATAGTTATGTACTCAAGACATAGACCATTTTTAGTGAATGGTAAGGTATAACACTATGATACAGAGTATAGTGGAGTTTTACAGTGATTTTCAATGCGGATTTCGGTCTTCTTTTTACAAGTTCTGAGCAAAATCCATCGTGTCTAAGATAGAACCAAGTTTTGTTATCTGCGACTCAGTAATTTATTACTACTGTGGAATGATTTTAAATTTTCTTATGATTTAATGTATTCCTCTGCAAACATCTAGAAGTTGACGCACACGGAATGTGTGGTGCAGCA
>JAFIDM010000001.1:63493021-63525962 GCA_023159025.1 Thereuonema tuberculata
CCGCAAGAAAAATATACCTGGAAGTATCTGTTAAAAACTCATTTTCTTGAGTGCATTAATTCAGTTGCACTCGCAGCTGCAATTTAATTGGATCCGTCAAAAATCTGCGCGAGCAACAGAGACGCCTCATCTATTTTCCTACTCGAACGCAAGACGTGCGTTGTGTACCGCTGAAAAAGAATCCACGAGATACAGGGCTGCGAGTAATAAAACTATAAACTAATGAATGTAATTAATATCTAGCAAGCATTAAGACAGATTATTGCTACTTGTCAGAAGGGCACCGCTATTAATTGGGCGTTATAGTATAGGCCTAATAAAGCGAAGGCAGCCCTCCCCCTCCTGTTAATTAAAGTTTGATTACATCTCACGAGACTTGGCGCACATGATAGATCGACCCTCAACAAAAGTTCTCCAGTGTTTAACTTTTATGAGGCGAGAATGGTGCGCAATATTGTCAGGAGCGCGTCAAAAGAGCGTTTCTCACGCGCCGCCATTATAGCGACGCAGGGAGGTAATTATTATCATCCCGGATGGAGTGAATGAAAGAGCGAGAAGAAAAAGCAACAACAAAACAAGGCCTACTTCAGCGTTGACGTGCACCTATATAATGACACAGGCACTGAGTCTTTTTTTTTTTTTTTTTTCATCTCTCTCTCTCTAAACTTCTTTTTCAATTTTTTTTTTCTACTTGGAGCAGTAGCTAATTTGTTGGCACCATCCGCCGAGATGATAAAACGCACAGAGACAACAGCTCCCTTCTTTATTTATGTTCTTCTCCCCGCCCTCTACTCACGAGAACGGCAACTCAAGTCTCCGCAGGTAGAAGCCAAAGAAATTTGTTAAAAACAAAATTAAAACTATGATTCACAAACTTATCTAACAAATCATAAAGTAATAAAAAAACCCAAATACAATATTTCAAAACGGCTTTAATGAAACGACAGGCATTAAAACAGTGGCTACACTTATATAAAACTCATTAAAAAAGTAAATTTGTTCCAGCATTTATTTAGTTCCTTATTCTTTAAAAAATATTTACTGGGCTTTTATTACTAAAGGAATTTCTAAAGTTTTATATTTCCATATTAAAAAAGTACATATTAAAATTCTTTTGAAAAGTAACCTAATATACTGAATTAGGTTAAACTACAATGATTAGAAACAAAATAAAAATGTTTCTGAAAATATTCATGTTAAATGTAAATGTATAATTAAGTGTTCAAAAAGCAATTTTTTAAATCCTGAACTTTTCAGCTTTAAGCATGGGGGGTGGGTTAGGAGTGGTTTACAGAATAAAAAAAAAAGATATAATTAGACTTATTACATCTGCACTACATCCTCTTAACGTCACATGATATTCATGTTAATCAAAGATTGACAAATTTTAAAGTCAGGATGGCAATTCTTTAAATTTGCTTTACTTTTTTTTTAAATTACCTGTAGTACAAGGTATTAAAAGGATTTTAAAAAGGAAATTAAGAATTTGGCATCAAAAACATTGAACTCTAAACATTGAAGCAGCCTCCAAGCAATAAGTTGATTTTGAACTGGCGCAATAAGTTACAATCGGCAGCCAGACAACTTCAAAACATTTACAAGCTTCTTTAGTAAATATTACATTAGAAATTTTTTTATTAACATAACAATAAATTTTAGATATATTAATTATTGTGCTGACGTAATATGTGAAACCAATTAGTGAACAGGTATCTGTTGTTGTTCTAAAATGGACCTACCGCAGAGTATGTGCTATAAATCCTTCTGTAAAAAATATCTGTAAAATGGGCTACGTATTAATTAATTATTAAAATGATAAAAAAAAATGCTGAAAACAAAGCTTATTAACATCAAGCGCTGTTATTTATTTTCCACACAATATTTGTAGCATTTTTGATAATCATCAAGGCTTCGCGACAAAGGGTGGTGCGAGTGGAGCATCCGCACCGGCGCCGTATCAATGGAGGATCTGTCGAGACTTATCTCTGTAAACGATGGATAAGTTTAATAAAGGAAGCAATCTATATAACGAACACATTAATTTATTTTGATAGGCATTCATGACTATCAACAAAAAGGAAGAGAGTCAAAACTATTTCGCACCAGACACCAAATAGAATTGCTTCGGCGCCGAATCAATATAAGGAAATTGAGCCATATTTGAATAAGATTATCAAGACCTGACCTAACTAATGACATCACTAGCACTCATAGGCGTACCCAGGATTCTGGAATGAGAAAGGTTATGATGGTCGTAGTCGTTCAACCAAAAAAAGAAAGTCCTTTCCCAGATGGAGGATGTTACCGACAAACCGATGAACTTTCCAACCAGAAAGCAGGCCACAAATCCTAAATTTCTTCCATTTTCGATGCAATTTGAATTCCCTTTTCAATTAGGAAGCCGTACAAGCTACAACTGATCCAACAAATCCGGAAAAACAAGTAAAAACTGGATTTCCCATTGACTACAGTTGTTCGTAGAAAACAACTGAAATTGTGGGTGAGTGGTTCACAGCAAAGAGGACCGAGTCCTATTATTCCGACACTTACAAAGACAGATAGAATTTTAAAAGAGAAATTTCCTTTTCTGCTTGAAAATTGATGAGGAGAATTGATTTACAGGCTTCACTGCTGACTTAAAAATGATATAGGGAATATAAACATTTCAGTGATTTTTTAAAACTTCTGAAGATGCCACAAATCTTCATATATTCTTTAATTCTATTTAAAAATAACAAACAGCATTAATGTTGTTATTTTTAAGTAGTATTAAGGAATATATGAAGATTTCAGTAACTCACTTTGTTAACATGTCATTTGAATCTTGTTATTATATGATGGTGTTTATTAAACTCTTGGTTGAATCTATTAATTCACTTTAGTAGCAGATAAACGAACACACTCTTTGACGAAATCTTTGCTGAAATCTTTTACGAAGCATAGTTAATTTCCAGCTCAAAAGAATTCAAACATCTAAGTGTATCTTGCAGGATATGATTTGATATTTTTCGTAATAACACTATTGTTAAGTTGGTCTTTGAGAATGTATTTACAATATACCCTGTACTTTAAATCCTGTATAAAGCCCTGAATGTACCCTGTATTTATACAGTAGAATTAAAGTGACTGGATTTTAATCAGTAGTGCAATTTCTTCTATATTCTACTAAATATTTGTGAATAATTATCTCGTGGCTGTGAATCTCTTGTCTCGCAGTGTTTATTCTGTTATACTGATTGTAGGATATAAAACTTAATTTACTTTGATACCTCATCTTATCTACATAAAAACCATGCTGTTATTATTTACCAATGTAATTTCAGCTGTTGTCTGAGACTATCTGAGGATTCAGTTTGGAATTTGTCATACCAACAGTGCACTGCAGTGTCATAGTCAATCTTTGAATGTGAACGAACCAACATCCAAACACCCAAACTTTCCTAAGAAACTCTAAGCTTACAATCAACCCAAGAATCGTAAATTTTTCGTTAACAGTTTCTCAATAAATAAATGTTTTTTGTTTTTTTTTGTAAAGTGATATAGAATTGGCATAAATAAAAAAAAAAAAACATCCAGAAGTTGATATCATAAGTTAAAAGTTTTCAACTTACCTTTAATCTTTAACTGCTTTGTAACTAAGTAATCTTAACTCTCTTTTTATTGTAACTATCTAGTTGCCGGGATGGCATTTCAATAAAAGTAAATAAAAAATAAGGCCGCACGGTTGGCGATGTCGCTAAGACACTGGTCTCTCACCTCTGAGTACCGGGTTCGGTTCTCATGTGGGTTTCGTTGATGGGTTTCCATCTGTCCTTCTTTTCGTGGGGCAGCACAAAAGATCTTTCAGGTCGACGTGATCGGCTGTCAAGCCACCCACATTCACAAGTAATCTAAAGCCAAAATACATGAGCTTAGACTAAATGAATCCAATCAATAACAATTAGTTATTAAGCTGCGACAACTGAGCGAATGCTACCTTGTAACGTAATTCGATGTCGTTTGCCTTACAATACTTGCTAAATATTTCTTAGCGTATTTCCAATTAGGAAGTAAGGCTTATCAAATCAGTCAGTCTGTGTGTATGTTCTCCTAGTAACTTTTCAACCGCTGAATTGATCTTCTTAAAACTTGGTATACTTTATATTTATTTTATATAAATTTTATATTTTAAATCTTTTCAAATGGGTACTTGTCATAAATTAACATGAGAAGGCAACAACAATTCCCATAGAAAAGCACTGGAATATAAACAATGGATTTATATCTTTACTAGCAGATATACCCATTCTTCTTTCGGGTTACAAAAAAATAAAATGATGTCCTGATGAAATTGAAATTGTGAGATCACCTCGAAACTTTCCCAGTTGGTTCAAAAATCACGTGATAAGTATAAAGTAATGTTACATTCGAATTTCGTAACTCGAGATCCCTAGATATGAAATTAATATTGAGATCGGAGAATAAAAGATTTCCCACCCCTTTCTCCCCGTCTCCACACCCCTACCACATCAAACCTTCCCCAGTTGGTAAAAAATCCTGTCATGAATACAATTTAATGTTATATTCTTATTTTGCAACCCGAAAATCCCATTGAAGCATCTTTCAACATTGTTTGCCCATCCCCTCACATCCTCCCTCCTCCTTAGGGCTCGATATCCAAAATTCGATCAAATAGCAGTTCTTCAATTTTAACAAAGAACACTCATGTCAAATTTCGTGTTTTCACCTCAAGCGGTTTTGAAGATGTACTTACCCTTCGAGAAAGGTTGTCCTCCCCCTCCGTTACTTTTCGATTTTGACAAAGAACACTTTGGAGCAGTTTTGGAGATTTCCAAACACTTCAAGAAAGATTCCCTCACCCTATTTACACCTGTCAGCATCCGAATATCGAAAATTCGTCTAATACATATAATTTCGATTTTGACGAAGAACAGGAGAGGATGCGGAAGAGAATTATGCACAAAAAAATTAAAAGAAAAAAGTTCTAATTTTTGCCATCAGATTACTATGTGGAGCTATTATGCACAACACTAGTTTAGTTCCCATAACTTAAGTCCACTTAAGTTTTTTTTTAAATCATTGAGAATATTCTATTCGTCAATTATAGATTTCTTTATGATCAGAAATTATTTCTGCATTGTTTCAGCCATCCGATAAGGTTATCTAAATTAGTAACTGACCCATTATTATCGAAAGCGCGGTTGGAAAACATTTAACAAAAGTTAACATAACAGAAGAATATTGTCTTTCTGCTGTTATGTTGTTGGGATTATTTTTTTACATCTTTTCAGAATTTACATGAAAAGCCTTAGATAAGCCCGGTGATCTCACAAATAGATAATTGTCCATGTTCTGTTAGCGTTAAGGGTTCTTATGAATTATTGCAAATTACTTGTATTTTCGTTCTTATTTCTGCTCCATTTTACTGAACCAATGTTATGTAATATACAGGCTGTATACAATAAGGTAAGAGTGCATAGGCATACCAAGGAATTTGGAATGGGAGTGGTTATGTTATAATTCAACCAAAAAAAAATACAATGTCTCCTTTTCCATATGGGGAGGAGGTTACAAACAAAACATTGGCTTTCAATCAAAAAAAAAAAAAGGTCCAAATTGTTACATTTCTTTAATCTTCGGATGCAAAAGGTGGGTGGGGTTACGACTGCTAACAACTCCCACATCCTCAGTACGCCAATTAGCAATTTAACATATCATTTCTGCAGAAGTATCTTCAATAATCTTAAAGATGTTCGTTATGATCCTTCCTAAATATAACAAGTGGAAATAGATACATTGCTTTGCAATTTAATTGCAACCTTTATGTGATGTGATGTAGTGAATGTGGGTGGCAGAGAAGCCAAGCACTGCGACCGGAGGTCTACCTTTAAAAAATAGACCAATTTTCAGTTTTCGTCCTGCATCCTGCAAATAGTGGATGTCTATTAAAAACAAATCCTTAAATCGTTGTAAACGTGGGAGAAAACTAACGTTTGCAATACTCTTATCTATTAAATCCTTGAAAAATTCTTTACGTCCATTTCTTCACAGTTAGCAATTTCCTAAGCTAACTTGATAGTAGTATTACTAAAGAAGGGAAAAGGAATCGGCTTAAATGCACTTATTAAATATTACTCTTATAAAAATACCTTCGTTCTCAAAAATTACAATAGATTTGGCTTGCTATTTATAACTAGCCTTTATATGCATGAGAGAGTAAATAATCGAGTGGCCTGGGCGACAATCTGCCTTGAGGCAGACAAAATGTCCGAACCTGGGTTCGAATTCCGGCGCGGGGCTTGGATGTTTCTTCTTCTTCAGTGTTTGGTTCTCTTCATAGAAGGCAGAAGTTTGATGTCACCTTAGGGTGCCTCCTGGATAATATCTAGGATAGTAAGGATAAATATCCAAATGGCAGTAAGGCAATAAAAATTCCTTATCATAGTGTGACTCTATTATCAGTCATCCGAAAATGGATCAGGGGACACAACCACAACGGTAAATGGATGTGAATACAACAGCTTTAGAATTACATTTAATTTCAAAATAAGAAGATCCTCAAGTGATCAAAATCAATTGCTCATAGGAAGCTGAAATTTTAATTCTAGATTTAGGCTATCAAATATAAGCTCCCAATTATTTATTACGTTATTATGGTTCACAAACAGAAACTTCAGTGGTTAAGAGCATAGAATTTTAATGACAGATTTTGCTTATGTATCCTGTGAACGATTTCAATTTATTTTGCTAAGATACAGCTGTGAGCAAGACCCTAGTTAAGAAATGTAGGATTTAACAACATTTATAAGAACGCTTTTCTAGTGAATATTCGAAAGTTGGTATGCCAATTAGAAATTTCTTATTGATATATAAAATTCAGCAAATGACCGTGGATGACATGTTTAACGTTACACAGAATACATAATTAGCCATGGAAGAGATTGGAATCGTTACACGTCGAAGCAGAGCTTTCGAAATCGTCTGAGAACTGCAATCTAATAACCATAAAAATCAAAAGCATAAATTCAAAACCCAATTCACATGCGAAATGATATTTGCTATCATATTTTTTAAGCTTGCTTATTAACTTTACTAATTAAAACTCGCCGAAGAGTTGCAAAAAAAAAAAATGTTTATTTATTTTTTTCGACCTGATTGAAATTAGTTTCGTGAGATTCCTTCCTTTTTGCAGAAGCAATAACTTCATAGTTGGATTGTTATTAGCAAAACACTGATCGCGTTAACGTCGGCAGAAAATTAAAAGTAATAAAAATTCTTAAAAGCCTTTGACGAAGAAATTAGAGAGACGTTAAATACAAAATATATAGGCCATAAAACATCACTTTGTTTTTAAATAAAAATCGGAAAGTTGAAGGATGTAGGAGAGAGGGGAATACGGAATCAGAAATAAAGGGGGGGGGGGGAAGGGGTTAGCTGCCACCTTTTGGAATGGGGGAGGTGAAGGGAAGTGATACAGAACCGCTAAACTTCACACCTGGCTTGATTTTTTAACTCCTGCCTCGTGCTATTCTTCCTTCTTGAGCTTCAATCAATGCTGTCGCTGCTTCTAAAAGGAATGAGGATAACATCCCCCTCCTATTCCTCCCCCTCCCTGCCTCTTACATTTCATCGTAATTACGGTCTGCGATAATTACAGCCATTCATTATCCCTGACTTTCAGGTCGACTCTGATCAAGAAAGAGAAAGAAAAAAAAAAAGATCTTTCGACACTCATTTGAGAATCGGGAAATACAAAAACATCCGTGGAAATAAGAGAGAGAATGAAGTTCTTCCTTAAAAACTTCATCAGATATTTAATTATTACTATTTCCTGAAGTTATACCTAATTTCATGTTATCAACATTCATAAAAGATGTTCGCATCTAAAGAGAGGAGAGACTTGAAGTATTGGGAATGTTTCGGACAAAAGTGAAGAGAGAAGTATGAAAATATGAAAATGTGGCTATCCGCTTTGTTTGTTTGTTTGTTTTTGGGAGAAACTATTGATTTTTATTGTAGTTTTAATAAAGTGAAAAGATTTTTAAAATGAAATTAAAATCAATTAGGTATTATAAAAATTTTATTATAATATGTCATTGTTTTCAATTATTAAAGATAGACTGTTTAATTTTGGTTACATATATCAAAAATACGCACTACTGACTTGAAATGAGAGTAACATTTTAATTGATCTACACTTGAGCTACAAATACACACTCCCGATTAGATTTCATTTTCAAGGAGACATGCTTAATTTAAATGAATTTAAATGAAATATATGCCTTTGAAAAAAATATGTTTGAAATTTCCATCTTAAAAAAAATGGTAGCAGATTTCTGACCAAATGAATGAGCATCGAGATTTACAAATCCTTAAAATGTGATAACGATGCAAAGAAATATATACTCCTGGACAAAAAAATTAGCGCACCAAGAAATAATTGCGGGATCGTAACGAAACTTGCAATGAAGGTACATGTCGGGGAGATATGCAAATGATTAGAAATGCAGCGTGATTGCGCATTACGTATAGCCGGTAGAGGGCGTTGAACATCGTACTCTGTGGAGTATAAAACAGGTAACCAAAGCTTGTTTGAGTGTGCTGAATCATTTACACAGGAAGAGCTGAGGTAGACATGCCATTATGCCGTGTTCGAAGACAGTATACGCAGTTGTCGCAGTTTGAGAGAGGGAGAATCGTCGGGATGATGGAAGCTGGGTGGTCAGCTAGGAGAGTAGCTCGTCAATTAGGCCGCTCTGATTGTGTTGTGAGGAGGTGTTGGGACCAGTGGACCCGAGAGATGTCATGTACACGAAGACCAGGCTCAGGACGCCCTCGACAGACCAGTCGTCGAGAAGACCGCCACATAGTCAGAAATGCACGCGTACAGCCAACTGTTTCATCGGCCGCCATCCATGCACAGGTAACACCTTCACTAGGGGCCTCTGTGTCTTCTCGAACCATACGAAGGCGCCTGGCTGAAGGACAGTTGGTATCGCGGCGCCCATTACGTGTGCTGCCATTGACGCCCACCCATCGACGCCTCCGTTTGGAGTTTTGCCGCGCACAAGGAAACTGGACTGCAGCGGAATGGAACCAGGTCGTCTTTAGCGACGAATCCAGATTCAATCGCGGCAGTGATGACAATCGTGTTCGTGTGTGGAGAGCCCGTGGTGAACGCTTCAATCCTGCCTTTGCTGTACAGCGACACACCGCTCCCACAGCTGGTGTGATGGTATGGGGTGCCATTGCCTACAATACACGGTCACCCCTAGTATTGTTCCGTGGCACCATGACAGCCCAGCGGTATGTTCATGAAATTCTGCAACCACATGTGTTGTCACTCATGCAACGGCTCCCAGGAGCCATTTTTCAACAAGACAATGCTCGGCCTCATACGGCAAGTGTGTCACAAGACTGTCTCCGTACTGTTACTACCCTTCCTTGGCCTGCCCGATCCCCAGATTTGTCTCCAATCGAGCATATCTGGGATCATTTGGGACGACGAGTTGGGCATCTCACGAGTTTGAACGAACTAGAGGCAAGGTTACAGCAAATATGGAATGAAATGTCTCAAGACATCATACAGAACTTGTATGACTCAATGCCCGATCGTATCACATCGTGCATTCACGCTAGAGGGGGTCCAACGGAGTATTAACTCCTCCGTTCTTTTGCCTTTTTCTCTTAAATAAATTATCCCTTTTCTTTGATTTTCTTATCATTTACTTATATCAAAGTAGTCATTACATATGTAAATTTTCGTTTTATTTTGACGACGCCTTCTTGGTGCGCTAATTTTTTTGTCCATGAGTGTATTATTAAACAAATAAATTTAGTAAAAATATACTGACTACGATACACGTTTATATAGACTAAAAATCTGTATAATCAGAAGCACGTATGTAATTCCACAGATAGAAATGTAAAGTCTGTAACATTTCTATGGAATCAGCAAATATGTTTTTGAATTTCGTTGAATATTTCATAGCTTTTTATGAAATATTGTATACAACAATATACAGGGTAGTGGAACTTATACGTACAATTTCATGACACACTATTGGGAAAAAAAATAATTCAGAAAAAAAATAATTTTATTTCTAGCTCTGTAACACTGCTATGAAATTACCTCCAAATTTCCCCAATAACAACAAAATAATAATTACTATTACTTTGTATAGCCCCCTTGTTTCGCAGCTAGATCGAACCCATGCTGTGGCATTGAGCCATTTCAGGAATTGTAATTTCATCCAAAGCATCTAGAATAGCCAATCTAGATTCTTCAACAGAGTTAAATTGATGATTTCTGCTGTTTACCCGGCATGCTCAAAGATTATCTACTGGATTCATATGGCTCAAAGCTGGCCATCACATCAATATTCTGATCTTCAAACCACTTCTTAGTTATTTTGAAACATGGCACGAGGCATTGTCTTGCTGAAAAATCCAAGAGCTGCCACAAATCAATGGACCAATTGGAATAATATTATTGTAAATTCCTGGTACTTTTGAGAGTTAAGTCTTCTATCAATGAATGTGTAATGTAACGCTTTCCTTCCAAAAATAATAACGTGAGAAAACAAAAAAATATCTCAAGCAACCAAATCTGACATAACCCTTTCGTTACTTAATTAGGTCTCCCTATGTCTTCCTTTGACCTTTCTTCCCCTTTCCCTTCATCTTAACTTAATCCCTTTAACGGAAGGAAAAACGTACACGTCACCTAAACTTGGGGCATTGCAATACCTGGTCTAGGGGCTCGTTAGAGTAGCTCAAATTGTATTGCAGGATCAAAAAAAAAATTTAATTGTTAGTATCTTCAAAACAAAAGTGACAACTTGAATACTTTCGGTTTAAACATAACTAATATAAATTTATTTAACCAACAATTTTAACAATAGTACAATAAAAAAAAAAATGTAATTTACAAGATATTTACTCTACCTCCCACAGCTTTAGGCGACTTGCTCCAGGAAATTAGCTGTTGCCTTAGAGCTAGAATAAACTTTCATAACCCCCATTCTCCATCTATTTAACACCTGGATTTTAATTCCCAAAACGGTTGGTTCTATTAAACAAAAGAAAAAAACCCTTACGAAACGTTCAAAGTTACATACTTAAACAAAAAAAAAATACATTAAAGTAAACCTATAGAGAGTGGGCCGATTTTAATGGAAAGAAAAGAAAATATACACTTATCATTATACTCTTTCAGGACCGCTGCTGCTCCTCAATCCTCCCTCATCTGCTTCTTGGCTCTTTTACTGGAGGGATTTTATAAATCTGACTTTTCACTCAACACTTAGGATATCTCTCTGCTACACATAGTTACACATACCAACAGATAGTTTACCCGCACGTAGACCTGCAGCTACTCCCTTAAATGCACACAGCCTTTAGAATTTCATCTGTTTCACACAGTACAGAGACCAACAGTTAGTTCTAATTCACGTCGACTTTACCGCTTCCTAAGCGCACTCAGCACACGGGGTTCCTATCAGACTAACAGACAGTTCTAATTCACGGTTCTCCTTCTAAGCATAACCTTCTTTTCGGGGCTCTATACGCAGCCCGTCGACGGCGAACACACCTTACTCGATCCTCTCTTCAACTCACTGCAACCGCTCTTTAGCTGCTACCAGCAGCGCACACATCTTCGGTTCCCCGTCTATCTCCTGCCCACAACGGCTAATACGAACTCGCCAACCGTCGGTCACCACAACGGCTTGTCTGATTTTCGCTTAGTCTTTAATTCATCATACCGGCGCACTGCTCTCTTTCCTCCAATCGAGTGACTGACCTCCGAAATTTTAGCATCTTGCTCTTCTGGCGGTCCCAGGCCACTTTCAAGGGATAACGTCTTTTCGCTACAGCATCTCTAATGCGGTGTCCTCTCCGATCATCGAATCGGCTCCCCGGATCTCCCCGCAATTTACAACCTCAACAACTCCCATAACAACAACTCTCTCTGACCTGTTTATCGGTCCCTTATATACATTCGCCACCCCCATCCATGCAATAAGATCAACTAGAACAAGGACTTTCTTTGTCCTTTTGTCTACAAGCTAAGCAAAAAAAATAAAAAAAATAAAAATGTCCCAATTTCTTGAACGGAATGGAAACTTTCCACAGGTTTGACAAAGAACTACTGAATGGAAATTTCCTACAGGTTTGACAAAGAACTCCGATCAAACACAACTATTAATCCCAATATATAATATTTTATCAAATTTCAATCGACTCTCTTTACAATTGCAAAGAAAGGAAAAACACTATTACAACCTATTCTTTCATAACCAGCCCCACTCTCTTTACAATAAGAAATATAATATTACAACCACCATCATTATAAAAAAAAATCAAAAAATGGTTCGATTGTTTATAAAATGCAATGATACAAATGCAATGTCAGTCTTTCCTCCGGCTCCGAATATAGCCCAAATCATTATAGATCCACCACTGAAATTCCTACTGAGCTTAACCACCTTCTCCTTTAGTAGATTACGCCAATAGTAGGCATTCCTATCGGGGCCGTCAAGGTTGAACTTTTTTCGTCCAAAAACAGCATGTGGTTCCATTGTTTGTCCCAGTTCATTACATTTCGAGCCCACTGTAGTCTTGCTGCTTTATGGGCTTCGGTAATCTGCTGTTGTTTAGCTAATTTCATAGCTCCTGCATTGGGCTGGTTCTTCAGGCTTCTCCAGACTGTTTGATGGGACACACTCTTTCCTAAGTTTGCTTGCATTTGTCGCACAGTCTGTTCTCCATTAGTGGCAAGGGGAAAAATACGCTGACAATCATTTTCACTTAATACCTTTTTCTTAGATTTTGTTTTAACTTTACCATATTCATCTCCTTTCCATAGTACATTATGTACAGCTATTTGATAACGCCCAATTAGCTTAGAAATTTCTCGGTGACTTACTGTTGCCATAATACAGGTTAATTTTCCGTATTTCTTATTCTGACAATCAAAGAAGAAAATGGAAATCTTTCAAATGTTATTCGTTTTCCAGAATATTGGGCACAAGAGACAAGGCAGAAGATACTGATATGAAATGAAAGACATTTTTTTAGGCACATCCTCATTCTTATGACAAAATGAAAGTTGTCCTAAGCCTAGGATTGGTTATCAATCTTTGTTTTTAGTTAGAGAACCATAGTCATTCATAGTCGCTACTACATATGGTATGTGCCCGATAGTCTAGCGGTAAAGAGCTTGGCTGCAGGTCAGAGAAGCCGGGTTCAGTCCACGGAAGAGATTAGGGATTTTTTTTCACGCTAAATTCCCCTTCGGGAATAGAAATAGTGATGCGCCTCAAATAGCCTTTCCTATCCAAAAGCTATCCTCACCTGCGCTTTGTCCTTCCTGTTTTTTACTAACGAGGCTCTGACGACTGAGAGACGGCGATATAACCGTTAAATCTTTTCATAGGAAATGCTTTTTTGTGCGTTACACTGGTCCTCCAGGTCCAAGGTTAAACACGAGGTTAACAGCCTCACTCCGTAAAAATTCTCTCTTGCTGCCGAATGACAACAGTGGGACTGATTTTAATGGTAAAAGACACAGGAAAGATATAAGGACAATTATGTATATATGCTAAGTGAAATGTTCGAAGTCTACGTAGAGGATATTGCAAAACATCTCCAAAAAGATGAAAGTGAAAAGATGGAGACAGAAAGGGGCAAACAGAAAAGAATGGACAGATGTCATTATAATGGCCAAGGCTCTCAAAAGGCCTTAGAGCCATATAGAAAGTAAATAAATTGTCCTCCAAACGACTTCTGGAATCCATCCAGCCTTCTGTAGAATAGGTACCGTTTTCCTTGTGCAAAGGTTAAAGACGGGCGGGTGGGATCGGGCTGACCACATGAACTCGATGGTCAACAAACGCCAAGAGCCTTATCTCCCGTGACCCCAAGAGTAGCGTAGATCTGTAGTGGGATACTTTAATTTTACTAACTTTACTTCATGTGATAATGAACTGATTTTATTAGTTCTACGATCAGGCAGAGAAGTCCACAATTTTGGAGAATTTGCAATTACCAGAAGTAATCGAATCTTTTGGATACTATCAGTTGTATTCTCTAAATTATATTGGCTTATATTGTTCTAAGCGGTATATTTTCTTTAGAATGCTGCTTATATATTTCCCTAAGTTCTTGTACTGGAGATCCATATGAGTTTACAACCGGTCTTATTGGTTTGTTAGTCTTATGTTTTCGGTCTAGGTTCAAATGTAGGTGTCCTCGTCATCTCTTTACACATATTCTTGTATTGAAGAAATGTAACTGCTTTTTTTCCTTTTTACCTTGTATTTCCATCTTCATCTTCCTGTATAGTTTATAAGTTGGGTCATTAGGAATTTCAATATTCAATATAATCTCAATATAATTTCATCTATACTTAACAATTCTTCTAGTTTATTTTGGTAATCTTTATAGTCTAATATCACTATTTCGTTTGCGGTTCATCCTCTCGCTCATCCTTCGTCCCGGTTTGGAAACTAAGCATCTTTGGATATCTTGATACAGTACATTGGACTGAATAATTGATTGATCCTAATGTCTGAGTTTTTATTTATTTCTTTTTAGAAAAGTCACTTACACATAACAACTGTTATTTGCTACCCTTGTCCACTGATGATAATTAAATAGTATGAAGAAACAAACGAAGAAAGCTAACAGAAAAGTTCCCAAAGTTCCCTTTGAAGTATTTGCAAGTGCATTTGTTTTGGAAGTTATTTTTATTTGAACGAAAGGATGAGGGTAGGAGTTAAAAAGAGAGAAAGAGAGAGAGAAAAAAAAAAGTGGGTGGAAGGGGGCAACACCTTGAAACAGGCGCCAACAAATTATCTGTCTGGCGGGGGCGTCGGGAAGTGTTGCGTCGCATCATTTGCATAAGTGAACTCTTCTATGTCTGGTGCCGCGTGCGACATAATTATTCGCTCCAGATAACAATCACAACTTTCGCTTAATTTCCGGAGTAAGGCACATCCATCACCGCTATCAGGGCCACCTTCCGGAGCCGGCCTCACCCGGAACCGGCAAAGATGGCCGTCGCCACCACCCCCGCCCCGGAGAAAATGAAACCCACACAATCGGCAAGAAATTAAGAAAAGTAAGAACGCCTCTCGTGAGGCCCGGCACCTGAACCTCCACCCCTACCTCGTTTAATTCATTAAGAGCATCTGATAGGAAAAAGGCTTGCATGTGGGTGGGTTGGCACAAGAACACGTTTGGGAAATTACATAAGCCTATTTCGCTTCTAACCTAATTATATGATAAACTCTTAAAGAATTCTTTTATTCCATTTTGATTAAGTGTTTCTAATTGAGATATTTATGAGATTTTTCTACAAACTACAATTTCAATTTCTTCGTTAATAATTAAAAAAACAAGCAAACTAATAATTCGAAATCTATATAAAAACAATTAGGTTCTTCTGAAATAAAAAATACTACTTTTAGATTATCGGAATCTCGAAGTCAAAAGACTGGTTAAGATGCAATAAGTTGTCAAATAATTTTCACACCAGAAATCATGCTTCTAAGCTTTACAAGTTAACTTAAAAAGTAAAATGATCTTTAGAAAAATTAAGCTTAAATAAAATACTCTGAGTATTACTAGATAAAGAGTAAATTAAGACAACTTAATCGTAAAAAAAGGGTACTGTATATAGAAGTAAATAACAGAATTTATTCTCATATTATTTTTATTATATCACTTTACAGAAAAGTATTCCTAAAGTAAAATAATTACTTAACCTTTCTACGGAATGAATGTAGACCCTCCAATAATTAAAAAAAAAAAAGCAACAACAAATACACAATAAAAAATGAAATGAGAAATTCATGTGACTCGCATTCCGCTGGCCTCCAAATGAATTTTCTCTGCGCATTAAAAAAAGAATAGAAAGCGCCTAAAATATACATAAACAACAATGACCTCCGTAGTGAGACCTCTTTGTTTATTCTGACTATTTACAGCTGATGATCACCAAAGAGCAAGAAACAGCTGTCCTGGATGTCACTTACTAAATACTGGTCTCACTCATTGCTGTTTATATATGTAGTCTTTCTGTTTCATGCATTCAGCTGCCGTGTGAGTTGAAGAAAATGATTCAGAAAACGCTCGCCCTCGTTTAACCCCCGAGTAAGAACCCATTTGAGAGAAGGCTGAGTGAACCCTAGGATCCGTCTGGAGTAAAAAAAAAACGAAAAATAACTGGAAAAACCCCAATCACCGCCGGGAATTGAACCCAGGCTCCTCCAGTCGGTAGTCCATCGCCTAGACTACCGGACCCACTTGTAATCAATACTTCTTTTTTTTTCTTTTTTTTTTTAATGTTTACCAGTCCTATTAGGTGTAAATTACAGAATTACTCCTGTCTTATAGGTGCTGGAAAGTTTAATGTGTGTCTTTTCAAAAACAAAATTTAATTAATATTAAAGTATAGATTAGAAGTTTTTTACTATATTTTTATTGACTATATCATATATTAATTGGTTTTTGATTCTCTAAAATTATTATAACTAAATTATTCCAGTTTATTTGTCTAAATATTTTTTAGAAAGTCTATTCATTTACTCTAAATCTAAGCTTATTGTTTATAAGTAGGAATGTTGAAAATCTTCAACCAACTAAGTCTTGTTTTATTTTCGGAAGAGTATTTTTCTCTGATGTCTTTGTATGTATATACTAGATGGGTACCGTCGCGTCGCTTCGCTCCGGAACCCTTGCATGTATAGCATTAAAAAAAAAAAAAACACCTTTATTTATTTAGCAAATTAATATAGAGATCGGAGAATACACGACTTCCCAGCCCGTTGTGACCTTCTCCGCAGGTGTATTGCAGGTTGGGGCCTCACACCTGGGGTTGCGCCACACACATTTTTGCATGTATCTTGCAAACGCAGAAACCTTTGCAAATGACTGATATCTCGTTCGATAGAACTTTCAAATACCAAAATTTTCTCAATATAATGTTCTCTTCCAACTTTTATACTTTTCGTTTAAATTGAGAAAAAGTCAAAATTTGACCCTTCAAAAGGCGCCATCTTGGAAACCTAAAATTTTTTTCGAAAGATTTTTGTAGCATTTTGTTTGTCTTAAAAAGCTCTACATTTTATCCATTTACATGATCAATCTATCTCTTATAGTTTGGTCACAAAATTGGAAAAACGTAAAGTCTTATGACAGACAGAATAACGCTTTTATAATATAAGTTATTTTTCAATACTACATTATAAACAAATTTTTCTTCAATATTCAAAATTTTATATTTTACTCTTATTCTTGTTTTATTTTCTTCATTTTGATTTTTAAAATTTATAGAAATTTTATCAAAGATTTTATAAATTAATTTATTTACGTTATTTGTTTGTTGCTTTTTTAAGAAACACCAACACTCTAAACCAGCGGTTCCCAACCTTTTTCAGCTGGCGACCCACCTTTCCTTATCGGAATACCTCCACATATATAGGAATAGAAGAATATAGAAAAAAAAAATATTTATATCGTATCCCTTCCTTATATATGATCGATTTTCGATTTTTCTGATCTTTTCTGATGGTTTATTCGATGGTTTCTGATAGTTTTAGGATCAAGTCGCGACCCACCTGTAACCCTTCCGCGACCCACCGGTTGGGAACCGCTGCTCTAAACCATAGTTCAAGACAGAATCTACAAGAGCTTTATAAACAATAAGTTTCTGTTTAAATTGGTACTTGTTTATTAAATTCTAAAACATAAAAGTGAAAGAATGTAATCTTTTAATTCCATAATTACATTGATTACACCAATTCAAACGATTATCGATATTTATACCTTAATACTTATGATTATTTATTACGTCAATGCTCTCACAATTACAAGCAATTTGATTATCTTTGACCTCGTTTATTATGTTTTGGCACATATTTACATGTAATTTAAAAGGTAAATTAAGATTTATTTTTTTATTTTTGGTTTGGATAATCATAATTTTAGTTTTTCTTTGGTTTATTATCGTTTTATTCGCTGAAGCCCAATTTGAGATATTATTTAAATCTTGTTGAAGATTTATTGAAGTAAAAGTTTGATTCTGGTTGCTACTAATTTAGTATTACATCATCAGCATAAATGTAATAGGTTACACTTTTTAATAATATCACTAACAGAATTTACATAAAAACAAAAAACAAAGGACCTAAATTTGAATGTTGTGGTACACGTCTCTTAATATTGTAAGTTTTACTTATTAAATTATTTATTTTGAATTTGAATTTTCTATTTTTTAAGTAATCTTTGATTAGATCATGAAAATCTCTTCTTATACTTTTCTAATATTTTAATTTTCTAATTTTTTTAATAGTATTTTATGGTCAACATTATCAAAAGCCTTGCTAAAGTCTATTAAAGCTATTATTGATACTTGTCTTTTATTTAAATTTTGTATGACTTCATTATTTAAAAGATCTAATAGGTACTTAGTGCCTTTATTTGACTGATAAACATATTGATTTTGTTTTAAGATATTTTATTTAGTAATAAAATCATTTATTGATCTAGTAAAATAACTTTCAATAATTTTTGAAGCATTTAATAAAATTGAAATTGGCCTATAATTAGAGAAATCTTCCATATTACCTCCTTTATGAATAGATGTAATATACGCTATTTTCCACAAACTTGGATAAATTACCATCTAAAATTATCAACATGTTTTTTTTTTTTTCTAACTTAAATCATGGTAAAATTAGTAACCTACACTTTGTTAACATTATTATCCCTTCCTTCACTTTCATAGTAAAAAAAATTTAGTCTTTGAAAATCAATGTAACTATATGAAACATATTAGTAAATCATTACGTATCATATATTATGGAATTATGTAGTGTACGTAATAAGTTAAATTATTAATTTTCTGCTTTCAGTTCCAATGCTTTGGAAGAAATTGAATCTAGTCTATGGCTGAGTAGCTCAATATTAAAAAACAAAACACCATAGGTATATGATTTTTTTCTTTCAAAAGTTGTTAGCCAAATAAAATTTTCTTGCTAATTAAACGAATGCTGACAGAAATCACAATTACTTCTAAATATTCGTTAACTGGATACACACAAAAAAAAACCATCTAGACTAATCGTGTGGTTTTATAAATGTATTTAGCCAAAATAGAACGAAAGAGTTAATTACATTTAGTTTTCCATACAATAGAGCTTTTCTATAGAATGTAGTCTTATGTAAGTTTTCTCACTGTAAGCTCAATATGGATTCCTTACTCGTAATCATAAAAAAAATTCCTGGTTTAGATGAAGATTCCAGGAGGTCTATCATGTGGGAGCGCGGGTGAAGAATACGTCACCTGTGTACATGGTCTCTCCGCAGGATATCGACTGCGATTGTGCGAAATTCTATAATGACGTCATCTCAGGACAGGCTCTTCCCTTCACAACAATAGATTGTGATTCAAGTCCAACAAACATACACACAAAAAAATTCAGTCCCCAACCTCCCTCCAGTTTTTAATTACGCTTAATTAATTAATTAAGGTCCTAACACCTTTCTCGCCTCCTCCACAAATCGTCGAAAATACATCACGGAAGCGGCGGGAGCTTTTTATTTAGATTAATTAAAAATGCCCGGAATTAACCTTCCGCCCCCCATCTCTATAGAAGGAACGCCAAGGAATTCAGACGCAAAAGAGATTCTTTTCAAACAAAAAAAAAAAAAAAAAGAAAATGGAAGAAAAGTTTAAAAACATTCTTTAAGGTGATAAATTCTCTCATATTCTTGGACTAGAAGCCAAAAAGAAAAAGGCCTTAGAAGAAGGAAATTACTAATTTATCTTTTTATTAACCAATTAAAATCACTAAGGTTTTACATCAAGTTGTGAAGAAGAAACAGAAACATCATCACAAACAGACAACAATATAAAAGTATTTCAAAAACGTTACAAATAAGTTTTAAAAAAATATAAGGAATATTCAATGAAGAACCCTTCAAAAGAATTTGCTTTTTTTTAAGTTAAATTTACATCCTAAGGATTATTTTTCCTGTTGTTTTTTAAAAACTTAGCAGAAGCCACACTCTTAGTTTGTCAAAAACTCAACACATTTTAATTGTTGTGTTTATATAGTTAAATTTAAATAAAATAATCTCTATTATGTATAACTAATATTCACCATTATTTTTCAGCCAATGAAAATTATAAAATACCCTTACTTTTCGTTGCCAATTTTGTAGGATAATCACGAAACAAACACGAAAATTATAAAAACAGTGAGAGTTAACATTACACATACAAGGAACGATCATCACATCAAAGACTTCAGAAAAATATAAATCTCTAAAACTGGAATATTTATATTAAAATTAAAATTTATTATGGTTTTACAGTGAACTTGTAAATACCTTTGAATTCCTGTTACCTGTCATATTCATGATCTTCTTCTCTGCTTCGACCGAAAATGATTTTCATATTCATTACTATTCATTGAATAGTGATGGGAAACAAACAAAGCTTATGGTATAAGAGCTAACATATTTGAAATGACAACATTTAACTTTGTTTAATTAGTAAATTTTAATTTTTGTTATAATAATATTAATAATAATAATAATAATAATAATAATAATAATAATAATAAGCACGACTACACATGCAGGAAGTGTCACACTACACATGAGACGATCGACCACATAATATCAGGCTGTCCCCTTCTCTCCCAAACAGATTACCTCCACCGACACAATCAGGTAGCGTCGATCGTTCATCAACAGCTAGCACACAAACACTCACTTATTAAGAACACGGTCCCATACTACAAGTACACACCACAAAGCATACTAGAGTCACCCTCATATAAGCTGTACTGGGACCGCCACATTCACACAGACAAAACCATAGATCACAAAAGACCTGACATCAAACAGTACTTGTTAATAAGGTCAACAAACAGACCTACCTCATTGATATTGCAGTGCCTATTAGCAAGAACATGCAGAAAACTCACGCAGACAAGATCAGTAAACACACCGATCTAGCACACGAGCTCTAGAAGCAGTGGAGGCAGGACCGAGTAAGTGTTGTACCCATCATCCTGTCCGCCACTGGTTTGTTGCCTCACACATTGTACCAGACTAGGACTTAAAACAGCACATAAAAACACTTATGCACAACTCGAAAAGGCTGTGGTACTCAACACAATAGTTAGGACACAACCATACATCCCTAACTCACCCCACCCCCTGAACACTTTTCTACACTTAGCAACATGTGCTTGACGCGCCATGTTGTCTTAGCTGGGTAAACCCAAGTTTAGGAACATTTATGAGTAATAATAATAATAAATCTTTCACAGTATTTTTACAACAAACAAGAACAGTCAACATAACATGAAGCTGTCATACTTGCAGATAAGCTATCACTTTAACCTTAACAACCCACATACACATGACAATACACAACACTGACAAACAAAAAGACTGTTCATTGAAAACAGAATGAATTACAAGCCAATCAAATCGATCAGATATCCACCAATCTACTTTAGGCTCACTGATTTGGATCTCTACCCAGAAACAGCAGCTTTTATTCTAGCGATACAATATCAAATAATTAATACTCGAAACTACGAGAAAACATATAACTAAGAATTCGACATTAATATCAGATGAATGCCGACAATGCCATGATGCCCCTGAAACAATTCTGCACGTTACGTAATCCTGCAAAATCTTGGTCCAAACGAGAGACGTATATAAGATTTTATTTCGGGGAGGGTCCAAACAGATTACAAGTGACTGTTATGCACTATTGTTCTTTTGAGGAAGGCTATAATTAAATTTATTAATTAACTAAATCAATTAGAATTAAGTTAAAACGAAAGAGATCAACGTACGGCCGTCTAAAGAAATTTCCAATTAATCAGGTTTTACTGGAACTATGGGAAAAATAAGAAGTAACTCAAATCGTAGGCTGGTTCATATAAAAATAACAACGAAATCTTGGGTAACAAAATTCTAAAAAACTCTTTATTTATATTAATGAACAGTCATAGTAAAAGATTTACATTAACATAGTAATGAGCTTAGACACACACACACTGATTAAAAAAAAATCCTAGTATGATCTGGCAAGTCGAAATTACCTATTGAGAACAAGACCAAAATTAAATCCCACAGATTCTTTACCAAGTACAAAAACAAATATCCTGGAGCCTTCACTAATCTTTACTCTATTAACTAAACACTAATTTGATTAAATGCACTTACAACAGCTTTACATTCGCGACAGTCCAAGTCCTCCAAGATGCTGTAAAAACACTTAAGCATTTCAGGATCTAACAATACGTTCTCCGAAGGAACCAAGACTAAATACAACTACCACAGCTAAGCACATACAGTTCCTTCTCAGATAATTGATACACACATCTTCACGTTCGTTCATCTCGGACAGTCAATACTCGATGCAGCTAAGCGTTTCTTCGGCCACATCTATCCAGTTTCAAACTTGATTCTTCTGACAAGACCTCACAAATTCTCACGGCAAACTTTAAACTACGGCATCATAGATTAATTCGGGGCCATCCTTTCCTCCGACGGAGTCCCAAACAAAACAACCTTCATTCAGCTCACCTATCTGCCTCCTCCCACCTTTCCTACCTCTGCTTTCCGACCCTCTCTTTCCGATGTTTTCCTTCCGACCACGAGGTGTATGCAGCATCTAATTTTATATCTATTTCCTTGAAAATGTCAAGGACTTCTAAATGTTTTCTGTAAGTTTCTTTGTTTCACAAGATCGAAGGAATACGATTAAAAATTGTGTCATGACTGCCTATATCTGATCTCTCTTAAACCTCTAAAAAACGAGAAGCATTTCGGGCTGATAAGCTTTGCATCTACAAGACAAAAATTTCACCGAGAAAAAGAATCTACACAACAAATAAAATTAAGAAGCTGTAAGAAACATTACAATTTAATTTAATTTTAAAAAAAAATCCCCCAATTGAAATAAATCATTATATGGCAACATGTTCAAGTTTGGAAAATCTTCCATCGTCAATTCAGTATAATGCATAATCAACATACACTCTCCTCACATTACAAATGTAAGCCTAAAACTGTACTAGAAAATAACAACTATAAATTATACTGGCACAGATCTATTCTCACGGATAAGACAGTTGCACACAATAGAATAGATATTAAGTTAATTACAAACAAACAAAATGGTTCTCAGACCTGGAGCACTCGAAAACAAGACCTTGTTCGATTACTGACATTTGAGAGAAAAGTCCTTAGGAAAATTTATGGACCAATCCAGGATGAAGCTACGGGAGAATGGAGAAGACGACACAACGCCGAACTTTATGAGCTTTACAAGGAGCCCAATATTGTGGGGGTGATGAAAAGTAAGAGACTTCAATGGGCAGGGCATGTAGTGAGGATGGAAGAAACAAGGTGGCCCAAAATTGTATTGGATTGGACCCCAACGGGCAAAAGACCAGTGGGAAGACCTAGGAAGAGATGGATGGATGGATTGAGGGAAGACTTCTTGCGACTGGGACTTTCGGAGAGCTGGAGACTGGTAGCTGAAAATAGAGACAGATGGAGAGCCTTGGTTGTTACATCGCGCGGTCCCCTGGGCCTGATCGCGTAAAGTAAAGTAAAGTAAGTAAGTACAAACAAACAAAACAGCATTTCTGATTGATGTAGTCATCCCAAGCAATAATAATATATCATCAAGTGATCACATAAAGTATCCAAACACTCCGATCTTGCTATAGAATTTCGAAATCTGCAACACATCACAACGTCCTAATCCTTAGCTTAGCAACCGGTCTAATCCCGAAGAACCTTTATCACAACGTTAACCTACCGACATTTCACTTATCAAGTAAATGCAAAAAAGCTACTGTCTTAAGTAAATGTCATATAATTCTCAAAATTTCTACATGGGAACCAGGTTCATTAAAAACCATAGAATACTGGCCTTCGTCTTAAGAAATAAATCTACGATGAGAAATGATATCAAAATCACCAGCCAAAAATTGAGCAAAAACAATAATAATAATAATTTCCCTTTGCAGACAAACATTAGCCACCTTCCAAGGGATAAGTCCCACAATGAAAAACTTCATTTACTACAGTATCAGCAAGTGCTTACTGGGCCACAATGATGGAAGCCCTATGCATTACATTGCCAATATAGTTATCAACGCTATGTAATAGTGTCTTCAGAAATTAAACCGTCGTCTTCAGAAATTAAAATCTCCCATAAGAAGTCATATCAAAATCACCAGTACAAAACTAAGCAAAAACTAATATAATAATAATAAGAATAAATAAAAGAAGAAAAGGAAGAACTTTATTTAGTGCACCATTATTGTTTGAGCATAACACTTAGCACAATAAAAGAACATAAATGAAGTTTTAATAACTAATGCTGTAATAAATAAATCACTCAAATACACTCATTAACAAAAAAAAAACGACGCACCTAGAAGTAGTTGTCCGATGGAGACAAAAATTGGTGGAGAGGAAGATTATGCACAGAATAGAAAATGATTAAAATTTCAGACAAATTTGAATGATTTATTTCACAGTTACAGAGTTACAAAGTAACGAGCTCAATAAGGTGTTGACCCTGAATGCAAGCTGCCACACGACGTGGCATAGAGTGATAAAGCTCCCTGATGGTCTCCTGCGGTATTTCTTGCCAAATTTGCTCCAATTGTCGGGCTAGGTCTTCCACATTCCCTGGTGGATGCAGTCGCCTTCCCATCATATTCCAGACATGCTCGATTGGAGAGAGATCTGGGGATCTGGCTGGCCAAGGAAGTGTTTCACAAGCTGCAAGACAGATCATAGCAACACGTTCCGTATGTGGTCTGGCATTATCTTGCTGAAAAATAAGGCCAGGATACTGCAAAAGGAAGGGTAGCAAAACAGGTCTCAGAATGTCGTCGACGTACCGCTGTGCTGTAAGTGTGCCGCTAATGACGACCAAAGAGATCCGGCTATCAAGGGAAATGGCACCTCAGACCATAATTCCTGGTTGAGGGCCTGTGTGGCGTGCAATAGTGATAGCAGGATCGGCACGCTGCCCCGGGCATCTCCAGACACGTCTGCGACGATCGTCAGAACACAGTTGGAAGCGGGATTCGTCGCTAAACACTATACGTCCCCAGTCAGCATCATTCCAACCGGATCGAGCCAAGCACCACTGTAATCTGGCCCGACGGTGTGCAGACGTGAGTGGCAGGTGGCGTAGCGGTCGGTACGAGTGTAAATGTCGCTCTCTCAGCCGTCTGTGAATGGTCATGGTGGACACTCGTGTGCGGGTCGCACGTCTGATGGTTGATAACGATGATTCAGGCTCTGTGACAGCTGATCTGACAATTTATTACCACATTTATTACTAGAAAAAAACGAATTTTCAAGGAGATATGCAACGTCTCCTTTTTCATAACTTTTCCTGTTATCCTCAAGAACTTGACATTAGAACATAACATAACAGTAAAAAGGGTTATTATCTACAATTATTTAAAGAGAATTACAGAATATACAAAAAATGAGATGTTATGGAAGGTGTAAATAACAAATATGAAAATGAATTTGCCTACGAATGAATAGCCAATTGACTTCATTGAAAGTTGTGTAAGAAACTTCTTTAAGAGGAAAATTTGCTAAGAATTTACCAGAAAAAGACGGTAAGAATAATGAAATATTAAGCTATCAAAAATTTATTAAAAATGATGTTGATCTCAATAGCTCTATCCATAGAATTTGTAAAAATAACAATATCAGATTAGCGAACATTTAAAGAGGAAAAATTTATAAAATATTCTAAAAATTATCGGGACGGAGATAAAGTATACACTACTGCAGTAATATATAAATTAAAGTATAAGTTAGGGATTGTAGTTCTGTATAGTTTGGGAATACAGGTAGAACTATGATTGAATGATTGAAGAAACATTTTAGAGATTTCCGAAATGGCAAGAAAGGCATCTCAGATTGGGCGGAGCATTGTCTGGAACAGAATCCGGATCCAATATTAGAAATTTTATATAAAGTTAAAAATGAAAAAGAGCAGTTTATTATTGAAACGGTGATCATAACAGTTTCAATTGTGTACATAAATACAAAGGGATGAAATTAAATGATTACTCCATTTGTTTATTCAAGAAAAGCCTTAAATATTTATCTACGTTTGTAAGTTATGATTTCCCTGTATTGTAGAAAGAATGTTATTTCATAAGATGTTGAATAGAATATGATAATTTATCATTATGCTTTTATGAGACAATTAATATTATAATTGTTTGTTAATAAGACGTTGTATCTTGTTATAACGAATTTGTAATGGGAATCAAACTTGAGAACGATTAGCAAGAGGCTAATCGAAATATTCTAAGAAGAAATATAAATAATGTTATAATAGCTTATATATTTTGACTGTCACTGCGCGGTCGTCTGGGGCCCCGCGGCTGGTTAATGATTTTTTTTTCATTATTATTTGATGTAATATTGCTGCCTGTCGATTTTACCGCTGGCCAAAATCGTCAGCAACGGGGTGGGTGGGGGTCAGGTGAGGGTCGATGTCGACTTCACGGCATGCGTCTGACGTACTTCAGATCACTTGGCGACGGGAAGGGTTGGACTTGCCGGCTTGGCAAGTCGTCTTCACCTCGGGGAAGGCCTGTCTCAGTCTTCGGACTTCGGTCTTCGTTTGCCGGTCACGGTCCTTCCGTTGGCCGGCTTCGGGTGATGTTTTAGCGGGGAGAGCGAATTGGCTTTCACCGCTAAACTCAGCTTCGCTGTGTCTTCCTTCTCTTACCGGCGGCGTGTCCTTCGCTCGGCCGGTCTTCAGGCTTCCAGGCGGGGAAGGGCGATTTTGCCGTCCGCGTTGGTGATGGCCTCGTCTTACTACGGTACGTTCTCGTACTCTTACTTTTCTCCAGACTGGAGACGACCTTGCGGCTTCGTGCCGCGGAAACGTACTGTAGGCGTCCTTAACTGGGGAGTATCCTTTCCCCCTTGGCCAGTCGTGGCCGAAACACTCTCACTCCTTTCCTAGCTCCAAACGAATACGGAGAGCTTCTCCCTGCGGCTGGCTTGCCGCCACACTAACTGTCTTTCCAAGGTGGAACGCTCCATTATATCCCGGCGTTCGGCCTCGCCATCAGCTCTGGAACGGTCAACTAACCTCAGAGGTGACGGGGAAACCGAGCACCGGGCAAGGAAGAGTCCACCTACGGGAGGAAAACAAACGGGGAAAAATCACCAGGTAACAATATTATCAAACTTCCATTCGGCCAGCCGTAACATTGTGGTTATTTTCTTTGTTTAAAATTCGGCTTGCTCCGACATAAAGCCCATACTTTAACGAGCTGTAAATAACCAAAACAAAATACGAAAGCGTCTGTATAAAGAAGGATTGAGAGAAGTTAGATCGAGGGGGGGGGGTCAGGTTATTATCATTGAAGGAAAGAGGGGTGGGCGCACTTCTAGCTCGCCGGGGACCCCGCACCCGCCTTGGGCCGGGCCTATGCCATCATCGCACTTTAAATCTTGCGCACATATAGGCCAAGAATATCATGAAAGTTCAGGTTTAGCTTCAGTTTTAATCGAATATAATCATATTTGAGCATTTGAAAATAATACGATTTACCTTCTCCACTTCACCACAGTTACTTGCACAGAAGGTAAGTTCTATTTTGCCTGGTAACCATTGAATTGAACATGACCTGTCAGTATAAGTTTATTTTATTCCTTACTACTATTTTAGTAAGAAAGAACTACTACGTTTGCACCCCTTTGTAGTTTTAGACCATGAGTAATTTCACTGTTCAATTATAAAATTTTGCAAAAATATTTAATTGTTCCCATAGAGTATGACTGATATGAGATGAAGAGAAAGGTCAGTAACAGCTCTTTTGGCTTCACTATCAGCTGTTTTTATTTCCAGCTGTACCAGTTTGACCAGAAACATAATAAAAACTAATCTGATTTTGTAGTTGTTGAAACCTAAGTTGTATTCATTTTCTTATCAGTGTTCACTAATGATTGCAGCGATGATTTGGAGTCAAATGAAAAAGTTGGGTTTTGCTGTTACAGCTCCGTAATACAACAGTTTACAGCTCCATAATACACCACTTCGTGTAATGCTATGAGTTCTGCTTAAAAACATAGTTGTGTACATAGGAAACCTGTACTTCATAATATGATAGATTCGTATGTTGAATTTGGATAGACTTAAATAATCGCGCCAACTACTTCGATGGACTGGGAGCCGTCAGTAAATGTGACCGTCACGTCCGCAGACACTGATTCAGGGTCTGTTGCATCCAAACCTCCAGTAAAGAAGATCCTTTTTGATGAATAAGGACTATTGGATAAACATACCTGTAAATAAGACTATTTAAAGTAGATACATAATCTCTAAACCTAATGAGGAAATTATTTATTTATTTATTTATTTATTTATTTATTTATTTATTTATTTATTTGTTATTAAAACTGCATAGGTTTTTATACATTTTCTTATAGATTTTAACTTGATAAAAACGAAAAAAATACCAAAAACATTCCATCTCGTCGATTTTTTTGTTTTGTTACACTCAAATTTTTGTTTGTATTTAGCATAAAATTGCTAGTTAACTTAAAATTTAGTTTTCTTTTTTTATCTAAAAAATGGCTTTAAAACTAAGACTTCTCACATTAACTCTATCAATTATAGCTGGACAATAAATAAAAAAAATGTTAATGGTTGAAGAGAGTAGTGGTAGGGGGAGGTGAGTTAAGTAGTTTTAGCGTTAGGAGGAAGGTCACATGATCGTGTTGAAATAAATATAAACAACCTGCTGTTGGATTAGATCATGTTTTAACAAGCTAAATAAGTTCAGTATCTCGCTGGCCATCTAATGCCACACTCAGTTTACATCCAGCATTCAAATGCTACTGTGCTGATGTTTTTATTTCTGGAATGTAGCTCGCAGAGTAGAACAATCGACTGCTACTTCTGTTCGGTAGATGTGAAAGGTTTTAATACAAAAAATAAAAAAGAAAATATCTTACCCTAACCTTGACTCAGCTATTCGTCCAGTGTCCCATGGTTCTGAAATATCAGTTCAACAGCCACCTTCTAATTTAGATGACACCCTGAGTGAGCCAGAGGACTCAGACACATTAGCTTCCCAGGACGAATCTAGCTCAGATTTTCCTGTTGACGAGGGACCTCAACTTTTTTCTCAGAATGAGCTCAACGACCTAGTAAGAGACTTATGTCTTTCAAAAGATGCAGCCGAATTGCTAGGATCAAGGCTAAAAAACAAAAACCTGCTATCATCTGGGACCTCATTTTCGTAGTATAGGCATCGAGAGAGAGAAGTTACTCAGTTTTTCTCCAAAGAGGGAAATCTGGTTTATTTCAAATGATGTTCATGGGCTTATGAAGTGCTTTGAAATAGAATATGATTCATCAGAATGGCGCATATTCATTGATTCGTCTAAAACTAGCCTCAAAAGCAGGCTTGCTGCATAATGGAAATGTATTTGCATCTCTTTCCATGGGACACTCGGTTCATATGGAAGAAAACTATAATGACTTGGCTACGATTCTTGAGAAAATCAAATAGCAAGAGCATCAATGGATGGCTTGTGGAGATTTCAAAATACTAACCATGTTGTTGGGTCAGCAGGGAGGTTATACTAAATATCCTTGCTTTCTTTGTTTATGAGCCAGACAGCTGCACTGGACAAAAACAGAATTGGCCGCCATGAGACAGTTTAATCCCCGGCGAGAAAAACGTCATCAATGCGACTTTGGTTCCATCAGAAAAAGTATTATTACCACCTCTTCATATTAAATTTGGGTTCATAAAGCAGTTTGTCAAATCACTTATGTATAAATATCAGAAACAATTTTTTGATTAGTTGTAAGAAAATATAATATACTTAGTTCATTGTAATAAATATACTAAGTGTTTTTATCAAAAATGTGTTTTTATTTTGCAAAAAAAACTATACGTGATAGGATGTTATGAAAGTCATTTTTAGAATCTGCGACCATTAAAACAAATAATTCAACAAAAATATCCCATGCAGCTGGAAAATTTTTTTTTTGCAGACCTATGTAATAAATAGTATTTCTAAGAAGTGGAAATTCATTAATAGACTAGACTAAGCACTTGTCATTATACTAACAAGCCCAGGGACGTTTCACCATTCATCGTAGACTCTCCTGCAGCATTAAAATAAATGTACTTAATATAAGTCATTGACAACGAATTCCTTAATTTAAAATTAAGTCTATCTATTTAGTTATTTCCAAAGAACCATCGTATTCGCGACGTTCAAACCACAGTTGAAAACATCAGAAGACAAAAATAAGAAATTTCCATATTTATAGCCAGTATATGTATATTCCAATACAATATACAGTAAAACCTCGTTAAGTCGTCACGCAAGGGACCAAACATTTTTGACGACTTAAGCGGAGTGACGACTTAGGCGGAGTGGGAATTTTTGAAAAAAAACAAAACACTGAAATACAGTATTTTCATGAATTGATGTAGGATTCGGTGAGAAAAACAAGATTTTCAGAAATCAATACATGCAAATGAGTGGAAAGTAAAAAAAAAAAAATACTTTTTATAGTTACCACATTTTAATCGTTTTAAAAGAAAGGCAATGTCTGTCTTTAAAATGTTCCAGCCAACCGTTGCTACCGCCGAAATCTTCAATATTCAACTCCTTAGCAATTTCTACGACTTTTTCTTTGAAAATCACGGCAGAAATCGGCACATTTTGCGTTCTGGCATTTTTTAGCCATCGAACTAAAACCTCCTCGAGCTCGTCAAACTTCGATTTCCTCATTCTCTTTCTTTTGTCTTTGCAGTCAGCTTCTTCAATTACTTGTTTCGATGAAAGAATATCGTTTAATGTAGTCCTGGGAATATGATGTTCTTTGGCAAAAGCTGCTTTCGAAACATTTGATTGTTCAAAAAAGTGCAATTAAGTCTTTTTTTTTCTTTAAAAGATAACGAGGTAATTTTCGTTTCCCTGACATGTTAAAAACGTAATCGAACCACGAAATTGCAAGAGAAAAAATAGCCCTTATAGAGGGCTCACTCGCTATGAAATAAAGTTACACTCAGGAGCGGTCAAGAAAAACGTCTACATTCTACAGAGTCGTAGCGAGAAGTGTGCTTTGAATGATTAGCAGCGAGATTTCAAGAACCCAAATCCTCCGAAGTGACAGGCATGGTCGAAAATTCCCCGTAAAGGCTTGGCTTTCTTAAAGTGAAGGGGCGGGGCTGAAAAGACAACAGGATGGCATGCAAAATGGAAAAGAGAGATGCTTTGGGCCATTTTTTAGGGGGACGAGTTATCCGGAGTAGAATTAAATTTGGTGACGGGTAAAGGAGGGTTATTTTACATCTTATTGTGTATGAGACTTTGTCGGGACCAAAGGAAAACGACGACTTAAACGGAGTGACGACTTATCCGGGTGACGACTTAACGAGGTTTTACTGTAATAGGATCAGAAAGTTTCATTAATATCCAAGGGTTTATGTTATTAAAATTAAAAGATTACTTCTATCTTAAAAAAAAAAAGTTTCCAAATAAAACACTTAAACATTGAAAAACTGCTTCGCAAGTAAGATAACACGTAAGATGCTATTACATTGAATTTTTATTCGAAGTAGCCATCTTACTTTTTTCTGAGGAACAATTAATATAGTAAAGGGTAAGAAAACTAGGAATAAGAAAAAAAATTAAAGTAGGTAAGGTAATTAAAAACTTTCATTTCATATTTGTTTTCTAGAACTTGTCTACATTTTTTTAAATATATATTGCTTTAGTTAATTAACTAATAAAACGAAAGACAATGAAGTAAACCTTTTAGTTTTTTCGAAATATTAACTAATCTCATAAATAGTTTTCAATCAAAGTATATCAATACAGAAACTAAATTGCTGAATTTAAAAGAACAAAGGATTCGTAGCAAACGTCACTAACTTAACAGTTAGGAATTTGTTGACATACCTTCTTAAAATAATCTTTTGAGACCATTTTCATTTTTTTTTCCTTCATTTTTTTTTAAATTGCCCACTAGCAGACGGGGCCCCATTAAAGTATTCGTAAGCCCTAGGCATTGTAAGGTGAACGAGCATTTTCAACATTAAATAGCATATAAAAAAATTTTAAAAAAATCGTTCGCGATCTGAATTATCTCAGTCAAATTATATCATCTTTATCAGTACTTTCTATAGAAAGTGGAATATTAAAAACAACTGCCAATGAAGAGAATTTGCGAATAAAAAAGGCCGCAAAGGAAATATGCCTTAGTAACCAATCCTATTACGAGATTCTTATTTATTGTTTGTCATTTTATGTAACAAATGTAAGTTTGTTTATTTTGTTTTTTAGAAACTAATTCATGATTGTTCGTTTTCAAGGATTATGTTTAATAAACCTATTTCTATTTTTAAAAAAAAAACAATAATAATTTTTTGGGATGAAAATATAAACTATGTTTATTTTTTTACCTACGAAACAGGATTAACAATGTGGCTAAAGTGCCTAATGGATCATGCGGTCTTTCTAGCAGACTAATTGCTAGATACTTCTTCGGCATATATGGCTACCAGGAGCATTTCGGAAAGGGGGTCTAAAATTCGAGGAAGGACTGGAGAAGATGTCTCCAGGTGAAAACCCAACCATCAGACGAATGAGGGAAGTGAAGAAACATTCATATTTACCCAAAGACTTCGAACCTAGACTTAACAGGCCATTACTCAACTGAAGACTTCGATGATCTTCCAAAAATTATTTGGACAAATATGCTTTCATTGTACTATTCACTTTACTATAAAGATTGAGAAATTGCCAAAAAAGGAGATACGGAAATCAATTCATTCAGTTCCACAAACGTTTTTCT